>JARQOD010000002.1:616021947-616076163 GCA_033576555.1 Oophaga sylvatica
CAGAACAATGATCACCGGCAACCCTGATGGGAAAATGACTCCCTTATATAAGACCATCAGTAACACCTGATTCCCAGTCCTCACAATCTTCACTAGCACCGCTTGTAACCACCAGAGGGAGCCTCTGCTCAGAACTCATCTCAAACCCATTCACAACAACGTGGCACATGAATTGCCAGCTTTTATTATATCTATCTATGTAATATATGTTTGTCTGATTTTTCTCTTTATAGGTATATTTTTGTGTAAAATGTAAATTGCTCTTTTATTCTATAAACTACTGACAACATGTCTCCCAATTTCCAAGCAATACATTTTGTATTTATTTTCAGAAAATGAGAAATGGTCAACATAACAAAAAATGCAGTGCTTGCAGACCTCAAATAATGCTAAGAAAACAAGTTCATAATCATTTAGAAACAACAATACTAATGTTTTAACTCAGGAAGAGTTCAGAAATCAATATTTTGTGGAATAACCAGGATTTTTAATCACAGCTTTCATGCGTCTTGGCATGCTTTCCACCAGTCTTTCACACTGCTTTTCGGTGACCTTATGCCACTACTGGTAAAAAAATTTAAGCAGTTCTTCTTTGTTTGATGACTTGTGACTATCCATCTTCTTGATTACATTCCAGAGGTTTTCAGGTCTGAAAATTGGGCTGGCCATGACAGGGATTTGATGTGGTGGTCCTTCATCCACACATTGATTGACCTAGTTGTGTGGCATGGCGCATTGTCCTGCTGGAAAAAACAGTCCTCAGAGTTGGGGAACATTGCCTGAGCAGAACGAATCAACTGTTTTTCCAGGATAACCTTGTATGTGGCTTGATTCGTAAGTCATTCGCAAAGTTTAACCTGCCCAATTCCAGCCTTGCTGAAGCATCCCCAGATAATCACCGATCCAGCATCAAATTTCACAGTGGGTGCAAGACACTGTGTGGCTTGTACGCCTCTCCAGGTCTCCGTCTAACCATTAGATGACCAGGTGTTGGGCAAAGCTGAAAATTAGACTCACCAGAGAAGATTATCTTACTCCAGTCCTCTATGGTCCAATCCTTATGGTCTTTGGCATACTTCAGCCCGGCTCTCCTTTGCTTCTCATTGATGAAAGGCTTTTTTCTAGCTTTACATGACTTGAGCCCTGCCTCTAGGAGCCTGTTACGAACTGTTCTTGCCATGCACTTCACCCCAGCTGCCATTTGCCATTCCTTTTGTAGGTCACTTGATGTCATCCTGCAGTTGCTGAGTGACATTCGAATAAGATGAGGTTCATCCCGGTCAGTGGAGTCGTTTTTGCCCTTTGCCAGTCTGTAGCTTTGCTGTCCCCAATGTCTGCTGCTTGACCTTGTTGTATTGGACTGCCGTCTTAGAAATTTTAAGGATGGAAGGCAACATGACGCTCACTGTATCCCTCTGCTAGTAAAGCCAGAATTGAGCCCTTCTTTTCCTCACTCAAGACTTTCCTTTGCAACTCCTTTGGCATGGTTAAAAAGTTATTTTTTCATTACTATTACTTTTCGGATATTACTAGCACTTGATTTGCCATCCAGCTTGTCCTATTCCAAGAGGATTGTGAACACCACAGCAGTGTTTTTTATACTTTCCTTCATTAAATAAGATTTGGTTCAGGTGATCACCTAATCAGAAGCACATTAAGTAGAATGAGGTGTACTCTGGTTGGAATTCAACAGACACTGGAATGAAATGGCTGTCAGACATGTAGAGAAGCGGATTTTTATAAACCTGTGCAGTGGGCTCTTAATTTTTGCCAGAGCTGTAATACATATATATATATTATGATATTATATATATATATATACATATATATATATATGTGTTTGTCACTGACATCTATACTGTATATATATGTATTCTATGTGTATATATCTATTCTATCTATTTTATTGTAACCTGTCAGTGTGATTTTATTGTATGCGGCACATGAATTGCCGGCTTTTCAAATGCGATAGGTGTTGTAAAAATCAGACAGCACTCGCATGGTCTGAGTGCTGTGTGATTTTTTTTCTCGCACCCATTAACTTCTATTGCAGGATGCACTCCGATTTCCGATTACAATCGCAGCATGCTGCTTTTTTTTTTTCAGACCGATCGTGATCCGATCCAAGCTGGAAAAAAAAACGCAGCTGAACACACAATGATAGAATAACATTGGTCCAAATTCAATCCGGTTTAACGATGTGGTGTAAGGTGGTGTTATCTTGCAGAAGGTCACTGTCTGAAATGGCAGCTCTTTTTATCTGTGAGGGAAATTTCATGTTTGAATTCAGTCTGGCAAAATCTGTGATAATTTGAATGAAGGAAAAAGAAAATGGGATATCCAAGCCTGAATTTACAGGCTTCAATGAATTGCTTTTACTCGCCAGCGTATTAAACCACAGAGCTATTGGAAGGAAACCAGAGTTATATATTTCCTACACTTAGCCTCTGCCAACCAATATCCAGCAATCCCTGTGTTCATTGAGCAGGGTGGAGGTTATTACTGCGAGAGAAACATTTAAAATATTACAGACCCAGCATAGAAAAGATCTGAAGTATTAAAATTGCCATCTGACCAAACAAACATTGAAAACAATAAAGAATAATTACTGCTGCGTCAGAGGTTCTGCCTGATCCATTCTAGAAAGAAAAGGAAACATAAAGGTTTAAAATGTGGAATCGTATTATACATGAAAATGATGAATAGCCGCAAACCTGAAAAATAGACAATTTATATAAAATATTACAAATCTTTGTTGATTTCTTTCTGGAACTGTGCAAAAAAAAATCAGTTGGATGCTTCACAGAGCAAGTATGGTATTCTCTAAAGTACCCAATATGATAACAACCGGGCTGTATAGTCTGGAACCCCCTATATTAGCAGTCTGGATGTGTAGTGTGGAGCCCCTTATAACAGCAGTCTGGATGTGTAGTCTGGAGCCCCCCTATAACAGCAGTCTGGAGCCCCCTATAGCAGCAGTCTGGGTGTTTAGTATGGAGCCCCGTATAACAGCCTGTCACGCTGTCTCAGGATAGAGGTGGACCGGGGTCTATGCTGACCCTAAACTGGGGTCCTGACTAGTCCCTCTACCTGGAGGTACTGTTAATGGTACAGAGGTCCAGGCCGCCAGCGTAACCCTGTCTCCTGTAGATCCCTGACCACTGTAATCTAGTCCTGAGAAGGACCCTGATTACCACCACAGGGAATGGGCAGGTCACAGCTTACAAACAGTATAAGACAAACGAGACAGACAAGGGGTAAAGTAAATACTGCCTTGCATACAAAACTTCAACTACAGAGGGAACACAAAAGGTAAAGGAGATAAACAATAAGCGAGGAGGAGGATAAACCACAACAGGCACTCTTAGCTTAAGTCTTCTCAGAAACGATCCGCTCTGCTGGTCTGAATGAATGCTTTCACCGACAACTCCTAAGCAGGCTGGCAGGTATTTGAAGGAAGCTAATTAGTGCCTAATACACTGCAGCCGGGCGAGGCTGGACCTAGTCTAAGCACAGAGAAAGGTAGAATTAACTCCCTCACTGCCAACAAACACCAAGCACCAACAACTCAGCTGCGAGAAGTCAGAATGTGAAATCGCGACGATCTTCGTGGCGATACACCCGTGACACAGCCATCAGGATGTGTCGTCTGGAGCCCCCCCTATAACTGCGGTCTGAATACGTAGTCTGGAGCCCCCCTATAACAGCAGTCCAGATGTGTTATCTGGAGCCTCCGTAAAACAGAATTCTGGATGTGTAGTCTGGTGCCCCCTATAACAGCAGTCTAGACATGTAGTCTGGAGCCCCCCTATAACAGCCATCTGGATGTGTAGTCTGGGGACCTACTATTACACCAGTCTGGATGTGTAGTCTGGAGCCCCCCTATAACAGCAGTCTGGATGTGTAGTCTAAAGCCCCCTATAACAGCAGTCTGGATTTATAGTCTGGAGCCCCCCTACAGCAGCAGTCTGGATGTGTAGTCTGGAGCCCCCTATAACAGCAGTCTGGATGTGTATTTAAGGAGATGCAAAAATGAGAAGACGCACACAGTAAATGCCTAACAGAGTGTCTTCAAGTGACCACCGCCATCTGCTGGTCAAGTATGATAAGAAAAAGGGAAAGCAGAGAGAATTTCATTAGCAGTAACAGAAGAGTGAAGTGTGTGTTCTGTAGGGCAAGATATTGGAGGAGACACCTGGTCAGGTGATAGCTGTGTCGCAGTTAGGAATTATAAAAGGCCCAGGAGGTCAGAGAAGGGGTGTGTTGTGAATGTGTTAGAAATGAATTCTGAGCAGAAGCTCCCTCTGGTGCTTACAAACAGTACTGAACCATTCAATGAAGATTGTGAAGATTGGCAATCAGGAGTTACAGACTGGTCTTATATAAGGGAGGTTCCCTCCCATCAGGGTTGCCGGTGATCAATTGTTCTTGTCTCAACTTTGGTTCCTGGTTCACTTGGAAGCTTGCTGAGTCTTGCCTGCATCTTCTGCTAACAGATAAGATATTTTCTGCTTTTATTTTTGTGCTTGCTTTTTGCATTTTTTCCTGCACTTCTGTGGAGGTCAGCCAGGTCCCCTCCGGGGGCTTGTGCTCCTCTCAGTTTATCTTAGTCACTGTTATTTGTTCATTTGCCTTTTCCAGTTTTTTCAGTGGCTGCGGCTAACTAGAACTAATTTAGGTGGTAGAGGTCGTGTGATCTCAGGTGTTTTTGCAATTAGTAGAGTTGGTATTTTTTTAGGGTTTTTGGATTGCAGTAAGTGTCCTTCCTATCCTTTTCTTTCTAGGAAGATTGGGCCCCAACGTTTGCTCATACTATTTTCTGTCTGTGTCTGTATTTCCTCTTGTCTAACCGCCATTACATGTTTGGGGCTTCCTATGTTCTTTGGGGATCTGCTCCGGGGCAGATAGCTTTCCTCTTTCTATCTTTAGGTGTAGTTAGCCTCTCAGGCTGTGACGAGGCGTCTAGGACCAACGTAGGTACGCTCCACGGCTGCCTTTAGTTGTGGTGGTTAGTCAGGGTACTGCAATCCAGTAGATTCCAACCTCTCTGGTGTATTGCCGTTTTTGCTTGCTCTCCTCAGCTACCAAATCATAACAGTATCACCGGCCCAAACTGAAAATTATATGGTACTCACAGAAGGGAAAAATAGTGTGAAAAAAAAAAAAAAAAGTCGTCAGAGTTGTCAGAGATTTTTTTTTTTTTTTCTGTTTGTTGCATTTTTTTTTTCCCTCTGTTTCTCTGGGTGCTGAGGATTTTTTTCTCTCAATGGAGTTTGCACAGTTGTCTGGCCGTGTGGATCAGCTTGCCACTGAAGTTCGGAGTATTGCTACCTATCTTGCAGGGTTGCCGGTTGTGGAACCTAGGATCCCCATGCCAGATTTGTTTTTAGGGGATCGAGCTAAATTTCTGAATTTCAAAAATAACTGTAAGTTGTTTTTTGCCTTAAAACCTAAGTCCTCAGGGAACACAGCACAGCAGGTTCAAATTGTCATCTCTCTCCTGCGCGGCGATCCTCAGGATTGGGCTTTTTCCCTGACACCTGGGGACCCTGTTTTGAGTAATGTTGATGCATTTTTTCTGGCTCTGGGGTTATTGTACGATGAACCTAATGTCACTGATCAAGCTGAAAAAAACTTGTTGGCATTAAATCAGTGGCTTGAGGACGCTGAGTTATACTGTCAGAAATTCCGAAAGTGGGCAGTCCTGACCAAATGGAATGATGATGCTTTGGCAGCCCTTTTTTGGAAGGGTCTGTGAGAGAATGTAAAAGATGTTATGGTGGGTTTCCCTGCTCCCTCTGGTCTCAATGATTCTATGTCATTAGCGATTCAAATTGACAGACGTTTGCGTGAGCGTAGAGGTATGCGTGGAATAGTGTTGCCTTGTGAACCAGCTTCTAAACCCATGCAGTGTGATAGAGTGGCTTCTGGGGCACAGCGTCATGAGTTTCGAAAACGCAATGGGTTATGTTTCTACTGTGGTGACTCTTCCCATGCTATTTCAGTCTGCCCTAAGCGGGGAAGACGTTTTGCATGCACAGTTGTCTTGGGTAGTGTTCAGACTAAATTTCTGTTGACTGTTACCCTGATTTGCTCCCTGTCCACATTTTCTGCTCAGGCTTTTGTTGATTCGGCATCAGCTATTAACCTGAAGGATTTTGATTTTGCTAAACGTTGTGGGTTTCCTTGATACCCCTACGGAAGTCTATTCCCCTACTGGGGATTGATTCTACCCCTTTGACTGAGAATAAACCCCCGTTCTCTACTCAGGTGATAATGAGGGTTGAACCTGATCATCAGGAGAGTTGCAAATTTTTGGTGCTGTATAATCTGCATGACATTATTGTACTAGGTTTCCCTTGGTTACAGTCTCATAATCCTGTTTTGGATTGGAAATCTGTGTCTGTAACCAGTTGGGGCTGCCAATGTGTTGGTGCCAGCACTCCTGTTTTTTCTGCCTCTCCCCAGGCTCAGGATGTTCCTGACTTTTTGACTGATTTTTCTGATGTGTTTAGCGAAAGTAAATCTGCATCCTTGCCCCCCCCATAGGAGCTATGACTGCGCTATTGAATTAGTGCCTGGTAGTAAATTCCCTAAAGGTCGCCTTTTTAACTTGTCTGTACCTGAACATGACGCTATGCGGTCTTATATCAAGGAGTCATTGGAGAAGGGTCATATCAGACCATCCTCTTCACCCTTGGGTGCCGGTTTTTTCTTTGTGGCCAAAAAGGATGGTTCATTAAGGCCGTGTATTGATTATCATCTCTTGAACAATATCACTGTGAAATATCAATATCCGTTACCCTTGATTTCTGACCTGTTTTCCAGGGTGAAAAGTGCTACTTGGTTTACCAAGCTTGACCTCAAGGGGGCGTATAACCTTATTCGCATTAAGCACGGGGATGAATGGAAGACGGCATTTAATACCCCAGAGGGGCATTTTGAGTACCTAGTGATGCCCTTTGGGCTCACTAATGCTCCTTCCGTCTTCCAGTCCTTCATGAATGACATTTTCAGGGATTTTGTGGATAAATTTCTGATTGTTTATTTGGATGATATCTTGATTTTTTCCAATGACTGGGACTCTCATGTGAAACATGTTCGGACTGTGTTCCAGATTTTGAGAGAGAATGCTCTGTATGTGAAGGGATCAAAGTGTCTTTTTGGCATACAGAGGATCTCATTTCTGGGATTCATTTTGTCCCCATCTGTTATTGAAATGGACCCGGTCAAGGTTCAGGCCATCTGTGATTGGGTCCAACCTACTTCATTAAAGGCTCTTCAGAGATTCTTGGGTTTTGCCAATTTTTATCGTAAATTTATTGGTAATTTCTCTGTTATTGTTAAACCATTGACTGATTTGACCAAAAAGGGTTCTGATGTGGTGAATTGGCCTCCTGAGGCAGTCTCTGCGTTTCAGGAACTTAAGCAGAGATTCACTTCTGCTCCTGTTCTACGGCAGCCTGATGTTTCTCTGCCATTTCAGGTGGAGGTTGATGCCTCTGAAATTGGGGCAGGTGCCGTTTTGTCCCAAAGAGATCCAGAGACCTCTAAAAGTAACCCTTGTGCCTTTTTCTCTCTAAAATTTTCTCCAACTGAACGTAATTATGATGTGGGTAATCGGGAGTTATTGGCCATGAAGTGGGCTTTTGAAGAGTGGAGACATTGGCTGGAGGGAGCCAAACATCATGTGGTGGTCCTCACGGACCATAAGAATCTGGTTTATCTGGAATCAGCCAAGCGACTTAATCCTAGACAGGCCAGGTGGGCCTTGTTTTTCACACGTTTTAATTTTGTGGTTTCCTTTCTTCCTGGCACTAAGAATGTTAAGGCGGATGCCCTCTCGAGGAGTTTCCTTGCGGACTCTCCTGAGTTATCTGATCCTGCTGTTATTTTGAAAGTGGGTGTAGTTCTTTCCGCAATCTTGCCCAATTTGAGACTGGCTCTGGAAGGGTGTCAGGAGGATAAACCCGAGTGCTGCCCTATTGGGAAATTGTTTGTCCCAGACCGGTGGAAAAAGAGTGTGATGTCTGAGATTCATTGTTCCGCGTTGGCCGGTTATCCCGGAATTTTTGGTACCAGAGACTTGGTTAGTCGGTCCTTTTGGTGGCCTACTTTGTCTCGTGACGTCAGGGAATTTGTGCAGTCCTGCGGGACTTGCTCTCGCTCCAAGCCTTGCTCTCGCTCTAGTGGTTTGTTGATGCCATTGCCTGTGCCCAAGAGACCATGGACCCATATCTCTATGGATTTCATTTCCGACCTCCCTGTTTCTCAGAGAATGACCGTTTTCTGGGTGATTTGTGATAGGTTTTCCAAAATGATACATCTTGTGCTATTACCTAAGTTGCCTTCCTCCTCCGAATTGGTGCCTTTGTTCCTTCAGCACGTGGTTCGGTTACACGGCATTCCTGAGAACATTGTGTCTGACAGAGGAGTCCAGTTTGTTTCCAGATTTTGGAGGACTTTTTGTTCTAAACTTGGTGTTCAATTGTCTTTCTCCTCGGCTTTTCATCCTCAGACCAATGGACAAACTGAGAGAACAAACCAGACATTGGAGACTTATCTGAGATGCTTTGTGTCTGCTGATCAAGATGACTGGGTCTCTTTTTTGCCTTTGGCTGAGTTTGCTCTTAATAATAGGGCTAGCTCTGCCACTTTGATGTCTCCATTTTTCTGCAATTTTGGGTTTCACCCTCGATTTTCTTCGGGACAGACGGAGGCTTCTGTCTGTCCAGGTGTTGACTCTGTTGTGGAGAGTATGCAGCAGATTTGGGACCAGGTAGTGGAGAGGTTGCCCCTCTCTCAGGAGAGGGCCCAGCGGTTTGCCAACCGGCATAGGACTGATGGTCCTCGGTTTGAAGTGGGGGACTGGGTCTGGTTGTCCTCAAGAAATATCCCTATGAGAGTTGCATCTCCTAAGTTTAAGCCTAGGTTCATTGGACCTTATAAGATCATGGAGATTCTTAATCCTGTTTCCTTTCGTTTACTTCTTCCAGGGACATTTAAGATCCATAACGTGTTCCACAAGTCCTTATTGAAGAGGTTTGTCGAGCCAGTGGTTCCTATGGCTGCGCCTCCTGACCCTGTTTTGGTTGAGGGCAATCTGGAGTATGTGGTTGAGAAAATATTGGATTCTCGTTTTTCTAGACGGAAACTCCAGTATTTGGTTAAGTGGAGAGGTTATGGTCAGGAGGACAATTCTTGGGTGTTTTCTTCGGACATCCATGCTAGGAGACTGATCCGTGCGTATCACAGAGCTCATCCTGACCGACCTGGTTGCCCAAATGAGGGTTCGGTGACCCCTCCTCAAGGGGGGGGTACTGTTGTTAATGTGTTAGAAATGAATTCTGAGCAGAAGCTCCCTCTGGTGGTTACAAACAGTACTGAACCATTCAATGAAGATTGTGAAGATTGGCAATCAGGAGTTACAGACTGGTCTTATATTAGGGAGGTTCCCTCCCATCAGGGTTGCCGGTGATCAATTGTTCTTGTCTCAACTTGCTGAGTCTTGCCTGCATCTTCAGATAAGATATTTTCTGCTTTTATTTTTGTGCTTGCTTTTTGCATTTTTTCCTGCACTTCTGTGGAGGTCAGCCAGGTCCCCTCCAGGGGCTTGTGCTCCTCTCAGTTTATCTTAGTCACTGTTATTTGTTCATTTGCCTTTTCCAGTTTTTTCAGTGGCTGCGGCTTAGTTTTGTTACACCAGAGAACTAATTTAGGTGGTAGAGGTCGTGTGATCTCAGGGGTTTTTGCAATTAGTAGAGTTGGTATTTTTTTAGGGTTTTTTGGATTGCAGTAAGTGTCCTTCCTATCCTTTTCTTTCTAGGAAGATTGGGCCCCTACGTTTGCTCATACTATTTTCTGTCTGTGTCTGTATTTCCTCTTGTCTAACCTCCATTACATGTTTGGGGGCTTCCTATGTTCTTTGGGGATCTGCTCCGGGGCAGATAGCTTTCCTCTTTCTATCTTTAGGTGTAGTTAGCCTCTCAGGCTGTGACGAGGCGTCTAGGACCAACGTAGGTACGCTCCATGGCTGCCTTTAGTTGTGGTGGTTAGTCAGGGTACTGCAATCCAGGAGATTCCAACCTCTCTGGTGTATTGCCGTTTTTGCCTGCTCTCCTCAGCTACCAAATCATAACAGGGGTGGAGTCGGCACCTGAACCTGTAGCAGAACAGACATGTGGTGCAGTGGTTAGCTTATAGCTGTGACCAGATCTGGTTGGAGAACCGAGTGACTAAACCGGAACCAGAACCAAGACCTCTATGTGATGGAGCCAGAGCCGAGTGAGCGGGTCTGGAGCCATGAGAGGCAAGTGCAAAATGGGGGATCCACGACGTGAGGGGCAGAAGTACGATTAGGGCCACGATGTAAGGGACAGATGCAGCCAATGTGTGCTAGAAGCTACTCCCCAAGAAGGGACTAACGGCCTAACGGTGTAGTAGCTTAGACTCCAGTTATCCCCTGAATGACGTGTGTCATTACCATCAGAGTGGCAGGGTAACCATGGTGATGGGTACATTGCCGAGTGTGACGCACCAAAGCATGTAGTAATATAATAGAGAAGCTTGTATCTATCGTACAGTAAATGTTTATTGCCTTGTATGATGGAGAATAATTATTATAACTATTACAGCTGCTTCTGTCTAAAGAAGTGAATTACATTTACCTTGTAAAACATTTTATTGCATTCTAATAATCTGCTAACCTCACTTATTTTTGTTTCCAAATCACTCAAGTTGTTTAGTTAGAATAATAATTAATCTGTGATTAAGTTACTGCTGTGTCCTCATCTTGTTGCATCTTAAGCAGCTGTTTACATGTAGTCTAGAGCCCCCCTATAACAGCAGTCTGGATGTTGGGATCTCCTGTGAAGCATGAGACATTCCCTGGAATAAACTAAGATTTGTTGGCAGCTGATCCATCTCTGTATTGTCCAGCCGTTCAGCAGTGACTATATATTTATTCAGGAACAAAGATAACACAGCTTACAACTGGTATTTCTTATAGCTTAGGATCTTAGAAAAGTGAAAGTAAAACTGTGCTCCAGCTACACACACAGTGAGCAGGAAGTTTCTTTTTTTAACAATACTTTACTGGCAATATAATACTATTGGTGGAGAAAGAGACAAATGCACTATTAAACAGTAGCAAATATTAGTTGATGCAATATATACAATAATAAGCATCATTCCAATAAGATTGCCCTCTGAGTATCTGAAAATAGGATTCTAACAATACAACTCCTTACATTTATAGATATTTTGTAAAAGTTTGCGAGATTCGAGTCTCGCCCCTGTGACTGTGCTGATTTTGTAAATCCTCATGTTTAGTCTGGATGCTGATGGAATGCCTGTGACAATACAGGACAGGTATGCTATGGTTGATCAATGGGGCTACAGGACTCCGAATGTGAAGGGTTTATGGCATATTCTGAAGATTACATGGCCATTCCTATTTGGCACATTTATGGCACATCTGCAGAATGCACCAGACTTGCTTTTGACCCTGGCGCCGGCAGCCCACCCTACGTGCTTAGCCTGAATTGTAATGAGCGATTTTCGCTTTTTCCTGTCATGTCCCCTAATGGCTCTCGCCCAGCGTTTGGCATCTTCAGTGATCACAATGACATTGTGCTGTTTCCATAATTTCTCATCATTTTTATCTCTCGATAGTGACATTGTAATATGAGGTACTTTCTCGGCAGCCGTCGTCATCTCCATTCCTACGGAGGTAAATGAACATCGTTTCTGCATGGAGGATCACAATCTGGGTATTGTTGGGCAGAAGGTTTACTCTTGGAAGCCTATGAAAGGCACCGTGCATCTTTTTATATAGGGGAGACGTTTATCTCATCTTCCTCATTCAGACCTCGGCAGCTATTCCTCTGCGACAGCGA
This sequence comes from Oophaga sylvatica, assembly GCA_033576555.1. Lineage (NCBI taxonomy): Eukaryota > Metazoa > Chordata > Amphibia > Anura > Dendrobatidae > Oophaga > Oophaga sylvatica. The sequence goes on from JARQOD010000002.1 coordinate 616,033,845, forward strand.
CGTAGGAGGGGAAGATTTAGCTGCCTCGAGTGTGTGACACAAAAGCCTATTGAGGTCTAAACTCGTCCCAGTCTCTGTGTCAGGAATAAAACGGAGAAGCGTGGAAGTGCGTCACTTGGTGGGGTTAACCCTGTAGTGCCTGGGAGGCATCCTTTTGCTTTTCAGTACATGTTATTTATGTGTTTCATGCTGTGGTATTTGCGGCATCTGGTTCTTGAATCCTGTGCATACAAACAGTAGGGATTCCAATAAAAAAAAGCACAAGTTATACTGAATTTTTTCCAACAGCGCTATCATGCTGTTAATAGATTGGCCTGCATGTCCAAAGAGACAGGTTCCCTTTAAAGGAGTGTTGTAATCTTTTATCTTCAGGACCTCTCCTCTTATAGTTTAGGTTGGTGAAGGTGGTTCACTCTAGAAGATTGACAAAACCAGGGTCATGCCACTATTCCAAAATGTACGCTTTCAAATCCAGTGTTCTGACCAATATCAGAGCAGCACTTACAGGCTGTAAAGAATAGAGTCTACATGCGGCACGCTGTCCTTGCCTAGGTAATCAGCCACTCTGATACTGCAATGTAGCCGGTAACCTAGCCAGTAACTGTACTTCCAGGCATCATTGGTCTGGACATGGCAGTGTGCCCTAAGCAAGCATGAAGACCTATAGAGTCCCTTTGCCACCACACTATGAAGCCATAGGCTCTTCATGTCCCTGTCTGGCATATTACCTTTCATAGAAGCAATCCTTTTATGGCTGTAGTAGTGATTAAGATGGAGCATGCCATGATTTTTTTCTGTTGGTTTCCATATTAAGTTAACAGAAAAATCCTCTTTGTGACTCCATATAACTTAGAAACCATCACCATCTTCCAATCACGAGTCCCTATAAACATCTCCTATTCAATATGTCTATGCCACCATCTCCCAGTCACCATGTCCCTGTCACTATCTCCCGGCCACCATCTGCCAGTCACCATCTCCCAGTAACCATGTCCTTGTCACTATCTCCAGTCGCCATGTCCATGGCACCATCTCCCAGTCATCATGTCCCTGGCACCATCTCCTAGCCACCATGTCCCTGGCACCATCTCCTAGCCACCATGTCCCTGGCACCATCTCCTAGCCACCATGTCCCTTACACCATCTCCTAGCCACCATGTCCCTGTCACCATCTTCCAATCACCAAGTCCCTTTAACCATCTCCCATTCACTAGGTCCTTGTCACCATCTCCCAGTCACCATGTCCCTGTCACTATTTCACGGTCACCATCTTCCAGTAATCTTGTCCTTGTCACTATCTCCTAGTCACCATCTCCCAGTAAAAATGTCCTTGTCACTATCTCCCAGTCATCTCCTGAAAACTGCCTTTATAATGGAAATGGAATTGAAGACAGCGCTCATCTGTAGAGGGAGATTCATAGATTCATCACTTGAAGATCAGAGCTTCGGATAGATATTGGGTCAGGTCCGAGTTATTTTGACAGGTCACAGCCAGTAGAACAGACCTGTGAGTTATTGCTCGATTTCATACCTGTTATTACAGACAGTACCAACATGGCGTTAGGTAAATATAATAAATGAGGCAGCTGAGCTGTCATCATAGCATCACAATATAAAAACGGTGAGATTTGGCATAGTAGTGTGGCCCTTGGGTGACAGAGTCCCAGTGTGTTACCCTTTGCTTTTTCCTCTTCACCTAAGAGCTATTTTATTGCAGCCAATTTTTTTTTCTCGAGCAAAATGGCACCGGAGGTGCTTGAGCTGTAGGATCTATCAGAACGAGATAGATGTTACTGCGCAGGCGCCGGCGCCATTTTACTGCAAGACAATTTTTTTATGTAGCAAAATGTTGCCAGCGGCGATGCTTGCACAGTAGCATCTATCGGAACTCAATAGGTGCTAATACATAGGTGCCGCCGGCGACGCAATTTTGCTATAGAAAAAAATTTAGCTGCAGTAAAATGGCGCTGGCGGAACGCGATAGATGCTACTGCTCTTACGCCCCTGCCGCCACCATTTTGATAAAAGTTTTTTTTTTTTACCGAGCAATATTACAGGCACAGTGTTTTACATGCTACTGTGCAGGTGCCGTGCCATTTTGCTCAATGTAAATTTATTTTTTCCAGACACACCATAGTATATGCAGCATGTAAAATAGGGGGCGGGTCACTAAAGGATCAGTGACCTGTCATAAACGTGCATATGTAAGAGAACTACATAAAGCCCCGCCCACAGACACACCCACAGCCCCGACCACAGCACCGCCCACATGCCACCCCGGAGCACCAGAATCTCATTAACTGAAAACTAAAAATACAGATTAAACCACAACCACAAGATGGATTTCTTCACCCCAGGTATCATTTTAATCAGTATAACAGCGCAGACATGACACTGTCTGTAGTTTACTGAGCAAAGTCCGGCTGACAGGTTCACTTTAATATATTTGTTTTTAAATATTTTTCTATCTTTTTTAAAACTTTTTTTTAGATTTTTTTATTGGTCCTCCAGGGGAGCTTGAACTTAGGGATTAAAGAGTTGAGCGAACATGTTTGAAATCAGTCGCCAAATCTGAATTTAGCATATTCGTGCCATATTGGTACCCTATTCGTGCTGAATTTATGTTTGATGATCGGTACCGAACATATTTGTTCATTTCTATACCCATTGACTCCAATGACGTTCGGCTGTGTTCGCCGAATATTCCAAAAACAATATTTGCCACCGATCGTAATCGGAATCAAATTTTGAAAAATTTGCTTAACTCTACTAGGGATCACATGATCGCTTATATACAATACAATATACTGCATTAGTGTAATAGTGCAATGAATTGTATACTTACCTATCTACTATGGGGCGGGCTTCATCGGTGTATAAACATGATAAAAACAGGGGCCCTCAGTAGCCCATCCCTTGGCTGCTATGACAATTACTTTGGCACCCCACAATCATGCTATATTACACAGATGGCACAATCACTATGTAGTGATGTAACATGAGCCCGCTCTATACAATGTCAAAAGGTAACATATGTGTAGAGTTGGCTGCTTGGGGGACATGGGCCCAGTTACTTGCCCAGGGTCAATGGGTCCTGGCACCAGCCCTACACTCATGTAGCAGGTTAATGTCACCAGGACAGTCTGGTACGTCTTCATACAGCAAGGGTGTAGCTATAAGGGTTCACAAGTTGGGCCTTGAAGCCTTAAGGGAACTAATGGCGCCTTGACCAGACATGAGTATATAAAGATTACAAATGAGAATGCAGCACATTACAGATTATGTATTATGGCCAAAGAACTTCAAGTTACACTCCTGCCATTCACCTATCTTTTACAGAGGTAAAATGGTTGTCCAGTTTAGAAAACCCATTTTCATATACTCTTTTATGGAATTCTGAGTTACTACCAAGAGGCCCTTGCTCATGACAGTCATCTGCTGGCCTCATCGGAGAACGGTTACATAGAGCAACCTTATATTACGCAGACAGCCCACTGAATTGAATGAATGCCGTGTAATTTAGAATTTTCCTTGTGATATCACTATAATTTTCTGAAATATTATGGATTGATCCTTTGGGGTCTCAGCAGAGGGCCAATTTGTGATCAGCTTTTTATCAAAGGACCCTTGTACAAGAAGAAAGCATCTTCAGCTTCTTCCTGCTTCCATTGTCTGCTAAAAGGAGGAGAATGGGACAACCCAATATGGGCTCCCTTCTTACGTGAGCTCCTTGCTGCCCCTACAGCATGAGTGTCAGTGTCCAGGTTTGGGAAAAACTTCTTGGGGTTATATTTGCCATAGTTCTAAGTGGATGCAATGTAAAATTGGTGTACTGATCACTGATCATGAAGTAATGGTATTGCCGAGAAAAATACCAACCATGAGGCCCTTTTTTACATATAATCTCAATGCAGTTAAAGTGAAAAAATGAACTAACTTTACAAAAAGTCTCAATTAAAAATGTCCTATTGATTTTTTTTCTACAGCCTCTAGGTAGACCTATATGTATCCATGGTAACAGACTACAAAACAAAAGCAGTGTAGTCAGATCCTACCATCCGCTTATATATCTAAGTAACTTTTGAAACAAAAGTTTATTGTTTTTTTAATTATTATTATTTTTTATGTATGCATTGGGACAATAAAATAATTGAAAGGGTGTTCTCAAGTTTCAAAGTTATCCACTATCTATTGGAAAGGGGATAAATTCCAGATAGCTGGGGGTCCAGTCACTGTGACCTCCACTGATCTTGAGAACCGGGAACCTGAAGAGGCCCATGTGAAGGGATCGGAGTTCGATCATGCGCAGACCAGTGCCGATGACCAGTCAAGCGCAGCTCCAGCGGTCTCATTGAGAATGAAGAGAGTAAAGGTGGGCATGATCGACCACTGATCCATTGACACAGAGCTCTTCAGAGCCCCAGTTCTTGGGATCGATGAGGTTTCCAGCAGTAAACCCCCAGCGAATGGGATAGTGGATAACTTCCAAACTTGAGATTACCCCTTTAAAGGTAATCTGTCACCCCATTTTTGCCCTATAAGCTGCAGCTACCGTCATCAGGGGCTTATCTACAGTAGTCTGTAATGCTGTAGATAAGCCCCCAATGTCACCTGAAAGTGAAGAAAAACGAGTTATAAAATACTCACCAAGGGGCGCTCCGCCGTCTGGTCCGGTCCGGAGGGAGTCACGGTCCGGTTCGGCGCCTCCCATCTTGTAGCGAAGCCAGCCTCTTCTTTCCGTCCTGTCGCGGCTCCTGCACAGGCGCACTGCTCTGCCCTGGTGAGGGCAGAGCAGAGTACTGCAGTGGGCAGGCGCCGGACCTCTCTGACCTTTCCCTGCGCCTGCGCACTGCAGTACTCTGCTCTGCCCTCACCAGGGCAGAGCGGTGCGCCTGCGCAGGAGCCGCGACGGGACGGAAAGAAGAGGCCGGCTTCGCTACAAGATGGGAGGTGCCGAACTGGACCGCGACGCCCTCCGGACCGGACCGGACGGCGGACCGCCTCTGGATGAGTATAATATAAATCGTTTTTCTTCACTTTCAGGTGACATCGCGGGCTTATCTACAGCATTTCAGAATGCTGTAGATAAGCCCCTGATGGTGGTGGCCGCAGCTTATAGGGCAAAAATGGGGTGACAGATTCCCTTTAATTGGTTGTGAAGATGGACATTGTTATATTTCCCCATTTTTCACAGATCCCTTGAGTTCTTATTCGAAATACCTTCCATGGAAATCTTCCAAAAAACCACAGCAAAGCCTGTAAGCGAGACTTTCACTATTAGATGGAATGCAACGCAATGAATTTTCAGAGCAACGGATGCGTTTTATTATTATTATCGTCATCATGTGGTAATTTGATAGAATTAGAATTGGCTCTTCTTTATTATCAGGCCGGCGCAGACATTTTATAATGAACCACTCAATGGATGTATTTTTAGAGCGCATATTTCATTTATGCCGCTATTTATGTGACCGAGAGCCGATATCAATTTCATAGGATTCAAGTCAGAAGACTTTAGCGGACTGCACTTCCAGATTTCAATTATCTGGTGCTGGGATTTTCCAGCCGTCCACTATGCCCTGAGCTGATAAAGAGCTTGAACAACACTGAAAACTCCCAGGTGGTAGATTAATCTCTGTGAACCTCGCAGTGGAACCTTCAATAAAGCCGCTTGGCGAGATATCCCTCGATAAAGGTGATTGAGATCAATTATCTATTTATGTGTTAAGCAAAACATGAGATGAAGCAAACTAAGAGTGTAGTCAGACGGCCGTATAACGCGGGCATCGATCACATCGTAGTGCTCGGACTGGCCGGCGGCTCCTGACCTGAGTGTGACAGCTACATAGAAATACAGGCTGCCATTCTCAGGTTTGCTGAGCCGCCGGCCAGTCCGAGCATTGCGATATGATAGACGGCCGTCTGACTGTGCCCTAATAGATACTCCAGGTGTGGGCATAGAAGAGAGGGGGCGCTATAGAGCCTACATGGCCAGACTTGCCCTTGGATGTGGGTGACCTAGCACATGGACATCACCATTGCATATGTCTGATGTCATAAGGCTGTCACGCTGTCTAATGATATGTATACAATGTCAGTAAACTATTAATACAGGAACAACACTCTATACAACAACTAGTATAGCAACATCAGCATGTAAGTATAGAATAGATTTACCTGACACGATATCTGCTGAACTCAGGGTTAATCTTGAGGACTTGATGAGCTGAAACAGGAAAGAGGTGGACCGGGATCTAACCTGACCCTAAACTGGGGTCCTAACTAATCCCTCACCTTGGAGGTACTGATAATGGTTCAGAGGTCCAAGTCTCCAACCTAACCCTGTCTCCTATCAGACCCTGAACCCTGTAATCAGTCCTAAGAAGGATCCTGACTACCACCAAAGGGATATGGGCTGATCTCAGCTAAATACACAGATTAGACATATAAGACAGACAGGATAACACTCGCTTGCATACACACTCAAACACCAAAGGAACATAAATGGTCTGGGAAATAAACTCTAACCAAGTTGAGCTTAAAACAACTAAGGAGCTCACAACTAAAGTCTATACAGATTCATTCCTATCTGTGGTCTGCATGAAGGTTTCACTGGCAACTCCCCAAGCAGACAACCAGGAATTTAAAGGAAACCAATCAACAAATAATCAATTGCAGCCGGGAGAAACTGCACCCAGTCCCAGCACGAGCACAGACAGAATTAACTCCCTAGCTGCCAAACACAAAGAAACAGCAGCTCAGCTGTGAGAAGTCAAAATGTGCAACCGCGACGATCTTCGTGGCAATGCACACATGACAGTACCCCCCTTCTACGAGGGGCCTCCGGACCCTCAGGGCCAGGCCTACCCGGGTGAGTTCTGTGGAAGGTCCGAACCAAACGATCTGCGTTAACATCAGACGCAGGGACCCACGTCCTCTCCTCTGGACCATACCCCTTCCAATGCACCAAGTACTGAAGGGACCGGCGATTCAGACGTGAGTCAATGATCTTTGATACTTGAAATTCCAAGTTACCATTGACCAACACAGGAGGAGGAGGTAGAGGTGACGGTATGACTGGTGCCACATACCTTTTAAGTAATGACTTGTGGAACACATTATGAATTTTAAACGTAGGAGGGAGGTCCAGACGAAATGCCACAGGATTAATTATGGAACTGATCCTGTACGGCCCGATGAATCTGGGACCCAGTTTCCAGGAGGGCACTTTAAGTTTTATATTCCTGGTAGACAACCATACCAGATCGTTCACATTCAGATCTGGACCAGAAACTCTCCTCCTATCAGCCATACGTTTGTAACGGTTCCCCATCGCACTCAGATTATTCAATACACCTCTCCACACAGAAGCAAGTGACGACGAGAAACGCTCCTCCTCAGGAACCCCAGAAGGGCCCCCCCCATTGAAAGTACAAAACTGGGGATGGAAACCATATGCCCCAAAAAACGGGGACTTACCAGTGGACTCGCTCCGCCTGTTGTTAAGAGCGAACTCTGCCAGAGGCAAGAAAGAAGACCAGTCCTCTTGGTTCTCTGAGACAAAACACGGAGATATGTCTCTAAGCTCTGATTCAGACGCTCTGTCTGACCATTGGTCTGCGGATGAAAAGCCGAGGAAAATGACAATTGCATCCCCCGACGTAAACAAAATGCCCTCCAAAATTTGGACACAAACTGAGACCCCCTATCTGACACCACATCAGAAGGCAACCCATGAAGTCTAACGATCTCCCTAATGAACACCTGCGCCAGAGTTTTAGCATTAGGGAGTGCAGGAAGAGCAACGAAATGTGCCATCTTACTGAACCTGTCAACAACCACCAGTATGACAGTATTCCCTGACGACGGAGGAAGGTCCGTAATGAAGTCCATAGATAAATGAGTCCATGGACGCTCCGGAAGTTTCAAGGGTAAAAGGGTCCCAGACGGACGGGTATGAGGGGTTTTAGAGCGAGCACACACCCCACATGACGCGACAAAAGTTATAACATCTTTATTAGCATTAGGCCACCAAAACCGGCGAGAAAGGAGATCTAAAGTAGCCTTACTCCCTGGATGTCCTGCTAGAGCAGAATTATGATGTGCCTCAATAACCTTTTGTCTCAACAGATTTGGGACAAACAGTCTCCCTGGAGGTCCTGCAGGGGCGTCCCCTGAGCCTCTAACACCTCCTCCTCAAGCTCAGAAAATACAGCCGACACTACCACCCCTTCCTGAAGGATAGGACTCAGGTCATCCGTTTTCCCGGCCCCTGGGAAACTGCGAGACAAGGCATCAGCCTTTACATTCTTAGACCCGGGCGATAAGTGACGACAAAATTAAACCTGGTAAAAAACAACGACCATCGAGCTTGTCTGGAATTCAGACGCTTAGCGGATTCCAAATACAACAGGTTCTTGTGATCAGTAATAACGGTAACCTGGTGGACTGCCCCCTCCAAAAAGTGACGCCATTCTTCAAAAGCTAACTTAATGGCCAAAAGTTCCCTATTGCCGATATCATAATTCCTTTCGGCGGACGACAATTTCTTAGAAAAGAAAGCGCACGGATGCCATTTACCAGGGGACGGACCCTGGGACAATATAGCACCCACCCCTACGTCAGACGCATCCACCTCCACAATGAACGGCTGAGATGCATCTGGTTGGATGAGAACGGGTGCCGAAGCAAAACATTTCTTCAAAGAGGAAAAGGCTTGGCAAGCTTTGTCCGACCATTTAGAAAAATCCGTCCCTTTTCTTGTCATGTCAGTGAGAGGTTTGACGACAGATGAGAAATTACAAATAAATTTCCGGTACTAGTTAGCAAACCCCAAAAAACGCTGCAGAGCCTTAAGATCCCCTGGCTGATCCCATTCAAGCACTGCTCTCACCTTTTCAGGGTCCATACGGAAACCGGAGGCTGACACCAAAAAACCCAAAAACTGAAGTTCCTGTACGGCAAATACACACTTCTCCAGTTTGGCGTATAGTTTATTGTCTCGCAAGATCTGCAACACCTGTCTCACATGCTCCTGATGAGACACAAGATCTGGCGAGTAAATTAAAATGTCGTCCAAATATACAACCACAAACAGCCCCACAAGGTGACGAAAAATGTCATTAACAAAATGTTGGAATACTGCTGGTGCAGTAGTCAGACCAAAAGGCATGACTAGGTTCTCATAATGTCCCTCCGGCGTGTTAAACGCCGTTTTCCACTCATCCCCCTCTTTTATCCTAATCAGATTATACGCCCCCTGAGATCCAATTTAGAAAACCATTTGGCGCCAACAATTTGATTGAAGAGATCAGGAATAAGAGGGAGTGGATACGGATCTCGAACAGTAATCCGATTAAGTTCGCGGAAATCCAAGCAAGGGCGTAGGCCTCCATCTTTCTTCTTCACAAAGAAGAACCCCGCGGCTACTGGGGAAGATGAAGGTCTAATATGCCCTTTGTCCAGACTTTCAGAAATATAATCTTTCATAGCCTGCCTCTCAGGACCAGAAAGATTATACAACCTAGCTTTAGGCAACTTAGCATCAGGAAGGAGATTAATAGAGCAGTCATACACGCGATGAGGAGGCAACTCCTGACACCCCTCCTCAGAGAAAACATCCCCAAAATCCTCCAAAAAAGGAGGCAATGTACTAGGCACGACTGCACTGATGACTGTGTTCATGCAGTTGCTTTTGCAAAACTCACCCCATTGGCTTATTTCTCTGGACTGCCAATTAATCACAGGATTATGTTTAACCAACCAAGGAAGTCCCAACACAATGGGAGTAGGTAGACCCTCCAACACATAACAAGATAATTGTTCCCTATGTATTGCCCCTACCCGAAGGTCAATGTTATGAACCTCATGAACAAAGCTACCTTGGCCGAGAGGCCTGGCGTCAATGGAGAATATAGGGATCGGTTTGACCAATACACTCAGATGCATACCTTGAGCCTGAGCAAACTGAGCGTCAACCAGATTAGCCCCGGAACCACTATCAAGAAGAACAGACAATCTCTCCACTCTCGTACCAACTACCACCTCCACTGGTACAAGGAACTGAGAAGAACTGGCGGATGAAATACATACTCCCAGGTTGTCGTCCACCACACAACCTGGGATTAACAGTTTTCCGGCGACTTTTGGCTCAACAAGGCACGGGATGGACATTCTCCAACAAAATGTCCCTCTTTCCCGCAGAAAAAACATCTTCTAGTCCTGCGGCGTACCGCCAATCCCCTCCTACGAAATGATGTCCCTCCCAACTGCATAGGCTCATCCGAACAGACAAGGGGAACCTCAACATAAGGGACTTTAGTGGTAGGTGGAGAAACAACAGGGAGTGGGGTTACCTCACCCCTCTCCCGAAGCCGTCTATCAGTACGGATAGCTAAGGCCATAGCAGCCTCCAGAGAAGGAGGAGACTCATACTGAGCCAAAACGTCTTTTAATTTATCAGAAAGCCCATGACAAAACTGGCTCCTAAGAGCTGGGTCATTCCACTGAGTATCTGTGGCCCATCTACGAAACTCAGAAGCAAATTCCTCTGCCGGACGATCTCCCTGCTGTATCTTACGTAATTTTGTCTCAGCAAGAGAGACCCGATCTGGGTCATCATATACCAATCCCAGGGCAGTAAAAAATTGATCTACAGACAGTAGAGCCGGGGATCCCGGAGGAAGGGAAAATGCCCAGGATTGAGGGTCCCCTTGCAGAGGTGAGATAACAATTCCCACTCTCTGCTCCTCACTCCCTGATGATCGAGGCCGAAGCCGAAAATACAATTTACATGCCTCCCGGAAGGTGAAAAATTTGTCTCGCCCACCAGTGAACCTGTCCGGGAGAGCTACTTTAGGTTCAACTCTGGTTTGCTCCAGGGGAGACAAAACTTTGGACTTAATGTCCATCAGCTCCATGGATAATCCTGCAACTGCAGAGCCAGCTGGGCTACTGGATCCATGGTAACTGGAGATAATTTTTATGGCCAGTGAAAATGTCACGCTGTCTAATGATATGTATACAATGTCAGTAAACTATTAATACAGGAACAACACTCTATACAACAACTAGTATAGCAACATCAGCATGTAAGTATAGAATAGATTTACCTGACACGATATCTGCTGAACTCAGGGTTAATCTTGAGGACTTGATGAGCTGAAACAGGAAAGAGGTGGACCGGGATCTAACCTGACCCTAAACTGGGGTCCTAACTAATCCCTCACCTTGGAGGTACTGATAATGGTTCAGAGGTCCAAGTCTCCAACCTAACCCTGTCTCCTATCAGACCCTGAACCCTGTAATCAGTCCTAAGAAGGATCCTGACTACCACCAAAGGGATATGGGCTGATCTCAGCTAAATACACAGATTAGACATATAAGACAGACAGGATAACACTCGCTTGCATACACACTCAAACACCAAAGGAACATAAATGGTCTGGGAAATAAACTCTAACCAAGTTGAGCTTAAAACAACTAAGGAGCTCACAACTAAAGTCTATACAGATTCATTCCTATCTGTGGTCTGCATGAAGGTTTCACTGGCAACTCCCCAAGCAGACAACCAGGAATTTAAAGGAAACCAATCAACAAATAATCAATTGCAGCCGGGAGAAACTGCACCCAGTCCCAGCACCGAGCACAGACAGAATTAACTCCCTAGCTGCCAAACACAAAGAAACAGCAGCTCAGCTGTGAGAAGTCAAAATGTGCAACCGCGACGATCTTCGTGGCAATGCACACATGACAAAGGCTTAGTACATACTGAAAATAATTGGCTGTATGGGATCAAATTAAAAGCCGAATTCTGTTATTGAAAACTATAACTAAAAAAAATCCAGTAATTTGTAATATGCCTCCTTTGTCATTTATATCTATTACAGTTAAAGGGAATATGTCAGCAGGTGTCATGGGTGTATCGCCACGAAGATCGTCGCGATTGCACATTCTGACTTCTCGCAGCTGAGTTGCTGTTTCTTTGTGTTTGGTAGTGAGGGAGTTAATTTTACCTAGCTCTTGGCTAAGACTAGGTCCAGCCTCGCCCGGCTGCTTTTGATTATGCACTAATTAGCTTCCTTTATATACCTGCCAGTCTGCTTGTTAGATGCCGGTGAAAGCTTACATGCAGACCAGTAGTTTGGATCAGGTCATGAGAAGACTTAAGTTAAGAGTTCCTTTGTGGTTTCTCCTCTCCTCGATTATAGTTTATCTCCTAAACCTTTTGTGTTCCCTCTGTGTTTAAGTGTTGTATGCAAGACAGTGTTTACTTTGTCCCCTGTCTGTCTCGTTTGTCTGTACTGTTTGTTAAGCAGTAACCTGCCTATTCCCTGTGTGGTAATCAGGGTCCTTCTAAGGACTAGATTACAGTTGTCAGGGACTTATAGGAGACAGGGTTACGTTGGCGGCCTGGACCTCTGTACCATTAACAGTACCTCCAGGTTGAGGGACGAGTCAGCTCCCCAGTTTAGGGTCAGCATAGACCCCGGTCCACCTGCAGCCTGAGTACAGTATTATACGTCTTCAGGATTCACCCACAGTACAACGGATCTTATGTCAGGTAATACTATACTTTATATACATGTTGAGATTTCCTATTTATATGTTATATTGCATGTTGTCCCTCTTAGTATTGATTACTGACATCATATGTGTATCTGTGATACAGCGTGACATTTTCACCGGCCCAAAAGGATTCTCCCCAGCTACCATGGATCCAGTTGCCCAGCTAGCCCTGCAGTTGCAGAGTTTATCCATGAAGCTGACGGACATTAAGTCCAGGGTTTTGTCTCCCCCGGAGCAAACCAGGTCTGAACCTAAAGTTGCTCTCCCGGACAGGTTCACTGGTGGGCGGGACAAATTTTTTACCTTCCGGGAGGCATGTAAATTATATTTTCGGCTTCGGCCTCAGTCATCGGGGAGTGAAGAGCAGAGGGTGGGAATTGTCATCTCGCTCTTACAAGGGGACCCTCAATCCTGGGCGTTCTCTCTTCCTCCGGGCTCCCTGGCCCTCCAGTCAGTAGATCGATTTTTTTCTGCCCTGGGTCTGGTATATGACGACCCGGATCGGGTCTCCCTTGCTGAAATGAAGTTACGTAAGATACAGCAGGGAGATCGTCCAGCGGAGGAATTTTCTTCTGAGTTCCGTAGATGGGCCACAGATACTCAGTGGAATGACCCAGCTCTTAGGAGCCTGTTTTGTCAAGGGTTATCGGACAAATTAAAAGATGTTTTGGCTCAGTATGATTCTCCTCCGTCACTGGAGGCTGCTATGGCCCTTGCTATTCGTATTGATAGACGGCTTCGGGAGAGGTGCGAGGTAACTCCGCCCCCTGTTGTGACTCCACCTACTACTAAGGTCCCTTATATTGAGGTTCCCCTGGTCTGTTCTGAGGAGCCTATGCAGTTGGGAGGGACATCATTTCGTAGGGGGGGATCGGCGGTGCGCCGCAAGACAAGAAGGTGTTTCTTCTGTGGGAAAGAGGGACATTTTGTTGAGGGGTGTCCGTCCCGTGCCTCACTGAGCAAAAAAGTCGCCGGAAAACTGTTGATCCCAGGTTGTGTGGTGGACGACGGCCTGGGAGTGGGTGTTTCGTCCCTAGGTCCGTCTCAGTTTCTCGTACCTGCGGAGGTGGTGGTTGGTACGAGAGTTGAGAGGATTTCTGTTCTTCTTGATAGTGGGTCTGGGGCTAATCTGGTGGACGCTCGGTTTGCCCAGGTGCAAGGTATGCAACTGAGTGTATTGGCCAAACCGATCCCTATATTCTCTATTGACGCCAGACCTCTCGGTCAAGGTAGCTTTGTACAAGCTGTTCATAACATAGACCTTCGAGTAGGGGCAAGACATAAAGAACAATTGTCTTGTTATGTGTTGGAGGGTCTTCCTACTCCTATTGTGTTGGGACTTCCTTGGTTGGCTAAACATAACCCAGTGATTAATTGGCAATCCAGAGAGATAAGCCAGTGGGGTGAATTCTGCAAGAATAACTGCATGAAAACGGTCATCAGTGCGGTCGTGCCTAGAGCCTTGCCTCCTTTTCTGGAGGACTTTGAGGATGTGTTCTCGGAGGAGGGGTGTCAAGAGTTACCTCCTCATCATGCGTATGACTGCTCAATTAAATTGCTTCCTGATGCTAAATTACCTAAATCTAGGTTATATAACCTTTCTGGTCCTGAGAGGCAGGCTATGAAGGATTATATTTCGGAAAGTCTGGCCAAGGGGCATATTAGACCTTCATCTTCCCCAGTGGCCGCGGGGTTCTTCTTTGTGAAAAAAAAATATGGAGGCCTACGCCCTTGCTTGGATTTCCGTGAGCTTAATCGGATTACGGTCCGAGATCCGTATCCGCTCCCACTTATTCCTGATCTCTTCAATCAGATTGTGGGTGCCAAATGGTTCTCTAAGTTGGATCTCAGGGGGGCGTATAATCTGATTAGGATAAAGGAGGGGGATGAGTGGAAGACGGCGTTTAACACTCCGGAAGGACATTATGAGAACCTTGTCATGCCTTTTGGTCTGACTACTGCCCCGGCGGTGTTTCAACATTTTGTTAATGACATCTTTCGCCACCTTGTGGGGCAGTTTGTGGTCGTTTATTTAGATGACATCTTAATTTACTCGCCAGATATTGTGTCTCATCAGGAGCATGTGAGACAGGTGTTGCAGATCTTGCGAGATAATAAGTTGTTCGCCAAATGGGAAAAGTGTGTATTCGCCGTACAGGAACTTCAATTTTTGGGTTTCCTGGTGTCAGCTTCCGGTTTCCGTATGGACCCTGAGAAAGTGAGAGCAGTGCTTGAATGGGATCGGCCAGAGGATCTTAAGGCACTGCAGCGTTTCCTGGGGTTTGCTAACTACTATCGGAAATTTATTCGTAATTTCTCATCTGTTGTCAAACCTCTCACTGACATGACTAAAAAAGGGACGGATTTTTCTAGGTGGTCTGACAAAGCTTGTCAAGCATTTTCCTCCTTGAAAAAATGTTTTGCTTCGGCCCCCATACTCATCCAACCTGATGCATCACAACCGTTCATTGTGGAGGTAGACGCGTCTGACGTAGGGGTGGGTGCAGTATTATCCCAAGGTCCGTCCCCTGGTAAATGGCGTCCGTGCGCTTTCTTCTCCAAGAAATTGTCGCCCGCCGAGAGGAATTATGATGTCGGCAATAGGGAACTCTTGGCCATTAAGTTGGCTTTTGAGGAGTGGCGTCACTTTTTGGAGGGGGCAGTCCACCCGGTCACCGTTATTACTGATCACAAGAACCTGCTGTATTTAGAATCTGCAAAGCGTCTGAATTCTAGACAAGCTAGATGGTCGTTGTTTTTTACCAGGTTTAATTTTGTCGTCACTTATCGTCCTGGGTCAAAAAATGTAAAGGCTGATGCCTTATCTCGTAGTTTCCCGGGGGCCGGGAAGACGGATGACCCGGTTCCTATCCTTCAGGAGGGAGTTGTGGTGTCGGCTGTATGCTCTGAGCTTGAGGAGGAGATATTGGAGGCTCAGGGGGACGCCCCTGTAGGACCTCCAGGGAAACTGTTTGTTCCTAATCAGTTGAGACAAAGGGTTATCGAGGCACATCATAATTCTGCTTTAGCAGGACACCCAGGGAGTAAAGCAACTGTGGATCTCCTTTCTCGCCGGTTTTGGTGGCCTAACTTAAATAAAGAGGTAATAACTTTTGTCGCGTCCTGTGGAGTTTGTGCTCGCTCTAAGACCCCACATACCCGTCCGTCTGGGACCCTCTTGCCTTTGAAAATTCCGGAGCGTCCATGGACTCATCTGTCTATGGACTTCATTACGGACCTCCCTCCGTCATCAGGGAAGACTGTCATTCTAGTTGTAGTTGACAGGTTCAGTTAGATGGCACATTTCATTGCTCTTCCTGCTCTTCCTAATGCTAAAACTCTGGCGCAGGTGTTCATTGGGGAGATTGTGAGACTTCACGGGTTGCCTTCTGATGTGGTGTCAGATAGGGGGTCTCAGTTTGTGTCCAAATTCTGGAGGGCATTTTGTTCACGTCGGGGGATGCAGTTGTCATTTTCTTCGGCTTTTCATCCACAGACCAATGGTCAGACAGAGCGTCTGAATCAGAGCCTAGAGACATATCTTCGGTGTTTTGTCTCAGAGAACCAGGAGGACTGGTCTTCTTTCTTGCCTCTGGCAGAGTTCGCTCTTAACAATAGGCGGAGCGAGTCCACTGGTAAGTCCCCGTTTTTTGGGGCATATGGTTTTCACCCCCAGTTTTGTACTTTCAATGGGGGGGGCCCTTCTGGGGTTCCTGAGGAGGAACGATTTTCGTCGTCACTTGCTTCAGTTTGGAGAGGAGTACTGAATAATCTGAGTGCTATGGGGAACCGTTACAAACGGAGGGCTGATAGGAGGAGAGTGTCTGGTCCGGACCTTTGTGTGAACGATCTGGTATGGTTGTCTACCAAGAATATAAAACTCAAGGTTCCCTCCTGGAAACTGGGTCCCAGGTTCATCGGTCCATACAGGATCAGTTCTATAATTAATCCTGTGGCATTTCGTCTGGACCTTCCTCCTACGTTTAAAATCCACAATGTGTTCCACAAATCGTTGCTTAAGAGGTACGTGGCGCCAGTTATACCATCACCTCTACCTCCTCCTCCAGTGGTGGTTAATGGTAACTTAGAATTTCAAGTGTCGAAGATCATTGACTCACGTCTGAATCGCCGGTCCCTTCAGTACTTGGTTCATTGGAAGGGGTATGGTCCTGAGGAGAGGACGTGGGTTCCTGCGTCTGATGTTAACGCAGATCGATTGGTTCGGACCTTCCACACAACTTACCCGGGCAAACCTGGCCCTGAGGGTCCGGAGGCCCCTCGTAGAAGGGGGGGTACTGTCATGGGTGTATCGCCACGAAGATCGTCGCGATTGCACATTCTGACTTCTCGCAGCTGAGCTGCTGTTTCTTTGTGTTTGGTAGTGAGGGAGTTAATTTTACCTAGCTCTTGGCTAAGACTAGGTCCAGCCTCGCCCGGCTGCTTTTGATTATGCACTAATTAGCTTCCTTTATATACCTGCCAGTCTGCTTGTTAGATGCCGGTGAAAGCTTACATGCAGACCAGTAGTTTGGATCAGGTCATGAGAAGACTTAAGTTAAGAGTTCCTTTGTGGTTTCTCCTCTCCTCGATTATAGTTTATCTCCTAGACCTTTTGTGTTCCCTCTGTGTTTAAGTGTTGTATGCAAGACAGTGTTTACTTTGTCCCCTGTCTGTCTCGTTTGTCTGTACTGTTTGTTAAGCAGTAACCTGCCTATTCCCTGTGTGGTAATCAGGGTCCTTCTGAGGACTAGATTACAGTTGTCAGGGATTTATAGGAGACAGGGTTACGTTGGCGGCCTGGACCTCTGTACCATTAACAGTACCTCCAGGTTGAGGGACGAGTCAGCTCCCCAGTTTAGGGTCAGCATAGACCCCGGTCCACCTGCAGCCTGAGTACAGTATTATACGTCTTCAGGATTCACCCACAGTACAACGGATATTATGTCAGGTAATACTATACTTTATATACATGTTGAGATTTCCTATTTATATGTTATATTGCATGTTGTCCCTCTTAGTATTGATTACTGACATCATATGTGTATCTGTGATACAGCGTGACAGCAGGTTTTCCTATGTAATCTGAGAGCAGAATGATGTAGAGGCAAATATTCAGATTCCAGCGATGTGTCACTTACTAGGCTGTGTTTTGCTGTTTCAATATAATTAGTGTTTTATCAGTAGGAGATTATCACTACAGGACTAGGTGTCTCGTGCCTCCTGGTCCAACCACACCTCCAGCACTGATTAGCAGCTCTCTGTCACTATACAGTGTACACAAAAAGCAGCCAATCAATGGTGGTTATACAGCTCAGCATTCAAAACCGTGACTATATCATAACTGCACCCAGTAAACGAAGTAAAACATTGCTGGAATTGGGTCTCTGCCCCTACATCATGCTGCTGTCAGATTACATAGAAAAAACATGATGACATTCCCTTTAAGAAATAAAGTGTATCATGGAAACCATCAGCAATTTGTTTTTGACAGATCTATTATCTGGTATTATACACTGCTCAAAAAATAAAGGGAACACTCAAATAACACATCCTAGATCTAAATGAATGAAATATTCTCACTGAATACTTTGTTCTGTCAACATAATCACACAAAAATAATCAATGGAAATCAAATTTTTCAACCAATGGAGGCCTGGATTTAGAGAGACCCCCAAAATGAAAGTGGAAACAAGTCAAAATGATGCTCAGTATTGTGTGTGGCCTCCACGTGCCTGTATGACCTCTCTACAATGCCTGGGCATGCTCCAAATCCAGGCCTCCATTGGTTCAAAAATTTGATTTCCATTGATGATTTTTGTGTGATTTTGTTGTCAGCACATTCAACTTTGTACACAACAAAGTATTCAATGAGAATATTTCATTCATTTAGATCTAGGATGTGTTATTTGAGTGTTCCCTTTATTTATTTTTTTGAGCTGTGTATTTTATATTTTCCTATGTAAAGAGTAATTCTGGTTGATCAGGGTCTGACCTCTGGGATCACACCGATCGCTGTGGTCTGCTTTGGAATGAAGCGACCGACTGATCAACGCAGCCATCCAGTTTACTCAGCTTTAAAAAGAGCGGCAGTGCTCATTAACAACCGATCACTAGAGCCCCGATCTGCTGATCACTGGGGGTCCGAACTCCAGAAGACGCAGATATGTCGATATTTTGTTTCAAAAAATGGAATCCCATTAAAAGCAGGGAAGATCTGTCTTTGATTAACATTTATGTTAAAATGTGGCATCTTTTTAATATATTTTGTATTACTATATTTTTTTTAATTATTTTTATTTTTTTTCGGATTTTTTGGTTATTTTTACTCCCTGCAGTAAAGCATTTAATTGTGGAACGTTTTGAGATCTGTTATTTTATGTCATACCCTGGTATAATCTGTCCCTGTCTAGTATTTTAGGTATTTAATGGGGCCTTATAGTGAAATGACTGAGGGTTTATTGTCTCTTAAGAGGAATCATTTCTCTGTGTTGCTTTTGTCACAAAACTAAAATCACATCTCATCCACAGTAGGCCGCTTCGCCTATAACAATAGTATTAAATGTGGCATCTTTGTAAAAAGTGCAGAATAAGGACAATCTATGATTTACCAATCCCTAATTTAAAAAAGGCCATCATTTTGTTAGGTTCAGAACATTGCACTGTTGAAAATGACAAGACCTGATATTTTTTGTATTATTTGGTTCATTTTGTTTCCTTTGATGGACAATGTATTTTATGTTGCACTTTCAATTTTTTCCTTGTCTAGTAATAGTTTATTATTTCCAATTTTCAATAATATACCCATCTAACAAAGTCAAGAGACATTTCAATGGTTATCTATGTATATCATTTTAGAAAATTCAGAGCTCCCTGAGCTCGTATCACAATATATTTATAGAAGTGGCATAGAAAGAGAACATATTGGATATATTGTGCTAATAAAAAATACATGTAGGAAAAGAGAATGGAGGCAACATAAGCATGGGCGGACACAGAATGCAAGGGCCCCTGTGTGAGATTTGTGTATGGGCCCCCTCCCTTAAAGTGGTGTTGTCAAGTTCTTAAATTGCTTTAATTAATTATACTGCATGAAAATAAACCAGTTTGCATTTGGCTTGCTTTTTCTACCTGCTGTCATTTTTCTATATTAAAAGCCCTTGTCTTTTATAGTGCAGAACTCATTTCCATGGAGCCTTGTCTTTACAACCAGACAAGTATATGCAAAAGCCACATTCCAGGAGAGAGGTTAACTCTTAACATCCCAGCCACGTCCCATTATTTCCTGTATAGCAGATTCTGCTCACCTCCTTCTCCCTCTCTTGCAACATCACAATCTTGCAGCTCTGTGAAGCTGTGTGTTTGTTCAAATGCCTTGTTATCTCTATGTGCAAGCATAGTTTTACACACCTGTTCCAGGTCCAGGCCCTGATCCCCTCTGCTCAACTCTGTTGTGTGTTTCATCAGTCTTTGCAATTGGCCCGGAGTTCTCCCATGTGATTGTCTGCCTAGGCCTATATGAGGCCCACAAGACACACATGAGTCTTGGTATTAAGGAAGTGTCTTAGTTTCATTTGCATTCTGGCTGCCTGCGGCCTCCAGTGCTTCCAGTACCAGCTCCATAGCCATACCTGCTGTCTGGTGTCCATTCTGCCTGCAGTCCCCAGTGCTTCTAGTCCTTGTATTCTGCCTGCCTTACCTGCTGCACCTTCGCCTGTGGTCCATGTGCCCACCCGGATGTAAGGAGGAAGACCGGGCTGAGGGTACCTGTACTGAGCTGGGTCCGGAACTGTTGAGGCTGCCTCCCATGTTGCCTGGGGGAAGAAATGAGGGACCAGAAAGACGTCATGACCTGGGTAGGAGGCGCCAGATAAAGCAGAAAGTGCGCTCAGCGACAGGCAGTTTGGCGTGAAACGGCAGCAGCGCACAGCTGGGTGAGCAGTGAGCATCGGCGCTGCTACAGGCTGCGTTCGCCGTCTCCAGCGGGATCATTGGTGAGAGAGGAGCTGTGCGCCCAGTGTCTGCAGAAGAGAGAGGTGCCGTGCGCTCAGTGACTGTGAGTACCGCGCACGTGCAGAGGAGAGAAAGCCGGGCACCGGACATAAGCTTGCGGCCTTCCCTGTCAGTTGCTGTATGCCCGTGCGCGTTTGGCTCTGGGAGTGCTGCTGCCTTGGTTGCTCCGGTCGCACGTGTTTATGGACTAGGGGCTTAGCGGAAGGTACCGGAGACCGACCGCTGCCGCCAGAAGACAGACCATTGTTTAAAGGACCCCATCTGAGGACATCTCCCCCGGCAGTTGCCGGTTCACCAACCCCTGCGGGATAATCTAAGGAGGAGGAACATAAGGACACGATAAGATTGACAATTGGACTGCTACTATTCTGCATTTTTTTCCTTCTTTCTTCACATTAACTCTTAAAACATTTTTCTCTGTGCGAGGAGTTAACACCATGTTAATTAAACTGTTAAATTGTTAACCCTTGCTCTGCCTCCTGTCTGTCACTGCATCCCGCAACCTACTTACACAGACCTGGAGCTTGAAGGATCCAAATCACATAGGGATAGCAGTGTAGGCTTAGAACAAACCATTGGTAGCTCATTGTGGTACAGCAGAGGTTGTGTTGAGCTTTATAATTCTACTAATACTGTATGTTTACTTTTCTCCATATCTGTCACTCAAGGAGGAAAGCCTGCCCCACTAAAAAAAGGACGTAAGGAAACGGCCTGCTCTGAGCTGCTCGAGAGAAAACTTGAGAATACTCCTTAAATAAGACGTTACACAATAAAACAAGCTCTGCACAGATCAGAAAATCACAGTACATGTCACACAAGCGCACCACATTTCACATAAGCACAGTGTACATGTCACATAAGCACAGTGTACATGTCACTAGTGTTGAGCGATACGATACTGCAAATATCGGCTATCGGCCGATATTAGCTCTATCGGCCTTTCGATAATTCGTTTCGATATTTTCGTCTTATCGAATACCGGAATCGGATTTGTCACTGTCACTGTCTGTGTCCGTCGGTCGGGTCTGTCACTGTCAGTGTCCGTCGGTCGGGTCTGTCAGGAGTCAGCGGCACTTACCTGGCAGAAGATCTCCGGCGGTCACGTCCTGGACTGCTTCATGGCCGCCATCCTCTTCTCCCCGGCGGTCACATGCAGTTTCTCGCGATAACTGCAGTGACTGCTGGGTAATCCCGGCCGTAAAGCAGTCAGTCCGATGACGTCACCGCCGGGGAAGCAGGTAATCAGCTGTGCTGCGTCGCGATGACAGGCTCTGCCTGTCATTGCGATGTAGCAGAGCTGGATCGTCGTGGGACTGTCGTTACTATGGACTGCGTCGGACAGGTGGTATACTGTTGGTTTGTTTTTTTTCTTTTTTTACAGGAGATCGATGGCGTCGCAGGAATGAGAGTACAATAAAAGAAATGAAAACTGTGTTGTCTCTTTTATTTCATTAAAAGACTTTTTTCTTGCTTTGTCTTTTTTTTATGCATTTAATAACTTTGGGATTAATAATGGATCGGTGTCTTATTGACGCCTCTCCATTATTAACCGGGCTTATTGTCACCGTGCAATCAATGGTGACATTAACCCCTTATTACCCCACTTGCCACCGCTACAGGGCAAGTGGGAAGAGCCGGGTAAAGTGCCACAATTGGCACATCTTTTGATGCGCCAAATGTGGGGCTGCTGTAGCCTGGTATTATCAGGCTGTTGAGGGCCAAAATCCATGGGCCTTGACAGTCTTTTAATACCAGGCCGCAGCAGTCTGCATTTTACTTGGCTGGTTAACAAAAATAGGGGGACCCCTACGCCGTTTTTTTTTTCGAGGGGATCCCCTATTTTTGTTAACCAGCCAAGCTAAGCAGACTGCTGTGGCCTGGTATTATCAGGCTTGCAAGGTCCATGGATATTGGATCCTTACCAGCCTGAAAAACCAGGCCTCAGCGGTCTGCTTCATCTGGCTGGTTAACAAAAATAGGGGGGACCCCACGCCAATTTTTTTCGAGGGGATCCCCTATTTTTGTTAATCAGCCAAGATATGCAGACTGCTGTGGCCTGGTATTATCAGGCTGGCAAGGTCCATGGATCTTGGCTCCTTAACAGCCTGAAAATCCAGGCCTCAGCGGTCTGCTTCATCTGGCTGGTTAACAAAAATAGGGGGGACCCCACGCCATTTTTTTTCGAGGGGATCCCCTATTTTTGTTAACCAGTTCCCTCTGACGTCACTGATTGTGTCCCTGGCTGACCTGAAGTGAAAGTGGAAAGCAATCAATTAAGCTTTCCACTTCCTCTCCTGTCAGCCAGGAGAGGAACTCATTCATTTGGGGGTTTACTGTGAGGCTGTAGCATTAGCTGCGGTCCCTGCAGTAAACATTAACCCTTTCTGAAGGATTACACCGTGGGACCTGACTGTACATCGGATTGGTAAGAATAATTTTGCTTTATTATTTTATTTTTATTACAGGAAATGGTTTTAGCAGGTAAATAAAATATGGTCAAAAACTGTGTGATTATTTCATTAAACTTCTTTTTTATTAAAGTGTGTGTGTTTGATTTTTCTTTCATACAATAGGATTAATAATTGATAGTTGTCTGATTGACAGCTCTCAATTATTAACCTGGCTTAAAGTGACCTTTCAATTGCAAGGTCATTTTAACCCCTTATTAACCCATTCGCCACCGCTACAGGGCAATGGGAATAGACGGGCAAAGTGCCAGAAAGGGCAAATCTAATTAGAGATTTGCCCTTTCTGGGGTGTCTGGGGGCAGATGTTAGTAGCCGGGGGGGGCCAAAAGTAATGGTCCCTCTCTGGGCTATTATTATCTGCCCCCACTCACTGGCTTTGTCTGTCTGGTTGCGAAAAAAGGGCGGGAGCCCACGCATTTTTTTTCAGCAATTTTACACCTCATATATATATATACATGTCATTGAATTTGTGACATATATATATATATATATATATATTTATAGTTCATACACTTCTACATAGTATAATAGCCGCTAATTCAATTGCCGGCTTTTGTGAAAATGCAGAACCCGACATGAAATGACACTTGGTTTACATAGAGTTAACCATGTCTTTTCATGTAGTTTGATATCTGATTTGCACAAACAATTACATGAGTGTAAGTGTGCAAAATTTCACACCTGTAGGGGTTAATTAAAGGTGTAAATTCGTAGCAAAAAAGTCCGTTTTTTTTACAACGAATTTACACCTTTAATTAACCCCTACAGGTGTGAAATTTTGCACACATAGACTGATGTAATTGTTTGTGCAAATCAGATTGCAAATGACATGAAAAGACATGGTTAACCCTATGTACACCAAGTGTCATTTCATGTCGGGTGCTTCTGTCTTTTCACAGAAGCCGGCTTTACCCGGCAATTGAATCAGAGGATATTTTACTATGTAGAAGTGTATAAACTATACATATATGTATATATATATGTCATAATGACATGTATATATATATATATATATATGTATTCTATGTGTGTATATTTAGTGTTTACAAGGAAATAAAGGTTTTTTTTTAGTTGCGAATTGTTGTAGTTATGCACAATTACAGTAGGTAAAACAGACTTTACTGAACCAGTATTGCAAATGAACACACCATACAAATACAGCAGCTTGTTGCAAGTGTTTGCTTTTGGGACATGAACCTACCCAGTTTTTTTGTTCCATCCTTTTTTTTTTGGTGAAGACCCAGGAGGTGAAATTATTTTTATGTTTTGTAAAAAAAAGACAATTTATTTTTTGAATACCTGTTTTAATAGTCAAATTTTGTAGCATTTTACAAAATTGTAACATGGTATTAGCCCTCAACTCTTTTGCAGTCTACTCGTTGGGGCCATCCTGGGAACATCAGGACTTTTGGCAAATTTAGGTTTCTGGTAACTTTCTTTAGTTGATTTTTTTTTAAGTGTAGGCCTGGTAAGGAGAGAAGTGTAGAAGTTATTCCTCTATCAGTCTTAGCTTTCCTTGCTTTTTACAAAAAAAGTTAAAATCACTATGCAATAAAATAAGACATCTGGAAGGGGTCAGAAATGTTTTTTGCAGCACTGCATATATTACGGTAACATTTGCCGATTTTCATGAAGATATGCGACTTCACAAATAAACAAAAATGTCATAAATGATTAGCCGATGTGAGGATTTTCCGGGACGTCTGACTCTATACAGTGTCAAGTGTGATATTTGCTAATGAAATGTGAACTTAATTTCTATGTATAACTTGCGAGGGAACATAGTGCGGATAGATGCCCTGCTCTTCTAGAATGCAAATAAGGTAAAGAGGCAGAGCAAACAATGGCTGCTCTCGCAATATAGTAGTAACTTTAGAATTGTCTATGATTTTCCATCACGAGATAGGAGGATAGCCTCTAGGAATTACAAGGTTCACGTTATAAAAGGTGAGAAAACCAGCAGTGATACCTGAAACACATCCCAGCAGTGATCTGTAAGGCGTGAAAGAGCCAGCTCCTTATTATGAACGATGGGAGATAGATCCTGTCTAGAGCTAAGGCAGGTTTTTTTTGTGGTCCTAAGACTCCTCACTCCTGGTCCCACCTAGGAGAGAAGAGGAGGACATCAGCAACACAATTTAAAGGGTTATCCAAGACTATTCTTGCCTGTTCTTCTCGGTACCGGCTCACAGAAGTCACTTGGTATTCATTTCTTCTGTAAAACTATTTTGCTGGTCAAAGGTACTGTCTTTTGAGTGTTTTTCTCCCACTTTAGGCTTTGAAAAAAACCTGGAGGGAAAAAGGAAAGAACATGTCACTTATTTGAAGCAGATGCTGATGGATCCAAATTAGGCACTGAACAATCAAAAGGCTGCATGACATAATTCAGGAAAAAACTCTAAAACTGCTTCAGAAAATAAAAACTCCTCCAAAACTCTTATAAATCAGTTTCCACTAGAAAACTTGTGATTTCTGATGATTATTCAGCCGACAGCAATCTGATGTTTCTTGTCTTTAAAGCACCACTGTAGCCCTTTTTTATTTTACCACTGATATGATGCCACTAATGTAAGTTCCATGCACCTAGTATCATACGTACTTACCAGCCGCGGTTTTCAACTGTTATTGGAGCCGCTTCAGTCGGTCTTCTTCAGGTTGTGACCTGACGGATCATTCAGGTGTTTGCTGTGCAAGCCAAAAGTCCGAACTAGGCTCTTAAAGACTTACATTGAGAATTTGTGACCATTACCTCTGACTTCCAATCATTCAGAAGTTGTGGTCTGAAGTTTGGTGACATTGAACTGGAACGACGCTAAAAACAGGTGAAAACGTTGTCTGGTAAGTAAAGGGAACTTACATCCGTCGCACCACTCCAGGGCTGAAATAAAACAAACAAAAACAAAACAAAAATGCTGTAGTGTCGATTTCATAGTATTGGTCTTTTTTGAGTCTCCCAAATTCCAGGACACTTCTGTGACTGCAACCACTGCACCCACTGCACTGTCATCTGACAGTGCTTAGTTTCCTGCAGTGCCACAGTAGAGCAATTTGTCTTCCACCACTCCCATTCAAGTACCCTGCACCCTTACTTAGAAATAGAGAGCTTAACCCCTTAGTGACAGAGCCAATTTGCAGCTTAATGACCGGGCCAATTTTTACAATTCTGACCACTGTCACTTTATGAGGTTATAACTCTGGATCGCTTTAACGAATCCCGCTAATTCTGAGATTGTTTTTTCGTGACATATTGTACTTCACGTTAGTGGTAAATTTTTTTTTATATGACTTGCATTCATTTATGAAAAAAACGGAAATATGGCGAAAATTTTTAAAATTTAGCAATTTTCAAACTTTAAATTTTTATGCCCTTAAATCAGAGAGATATGTCACACAAATTTCTTAATAAATAACATTTCCCACATGTCTACTTTACATCAGCACAATTTTGGAAACAAAATTTTTTTTGTTACGAAGTTATAAGGGTTAAAAGTTGACCAGCAATTTCTCATTTTTACAACACCATTTTTTTTTTAGGGACCACATCACATTTGAAGTCACTTTGAGGGGTCTATATGATAGAAAATACCCAAAAGTGACAATATTCTAAAATCTGCACCCCTCAAGGTGCTCAAAACCACATTCAAGAAGTTTATTAACCCTTTACGTGCTTCACAGGAACTGAAGCAATGTGGAAGGAAAAAATTAACATTTAATTTTTTTTGCGAAAAATTTACTTCAGAACCAATTTTTTTTATTTTCACAAGTGTTAAAAGAGAAAATGAACCACAAAATTTATTGTGCAGTTTCTCCTGAATATGCCGATACCCCATACGTGGGGGTAAACCACTTTTTGGGTGCACGGCAGAGGTCGCAAGGGAAGGAACGCCGTTTGACTTTTTCAGCGCAGAATTGGCTGGATGCCATGTTGCATTTGGAGAGCCCCTAATGTGCCTAAACAGTGGAAACCCCCAACAAGTGACCCCATTTTGGAAACTATACCCTTAAGGAACTTATCTAGATGTGTGGTGAGCACTTTGAACCTGCAAGTGCTTCACAGAAGTTTATAACGTAGAGCCGTGAAAATAAAAAAAAATTTTTTTCCTCAAAAATGATTTTTTAGCCCGTTTTTTTTAATTTCCCAAGGGTAACAGGAGAAATAGGACCACAAAAGTTGTTGTGCAATTTTTCCTGAGTACGCTGATACCCCATATGTGGGGGGGAACCACTGTTTGGGCGCATGGGAGAGCTTGGAAGGGAAGGAGCTCCATTTTGTAATGCAGACTTTGATGGAATGTTCTGCGGGCGTCATGTTGTGTTTGCAGAGCCCCTGAAGTGCCTAAACAGTAGAAACCCCCCCCCGCAAGTGACACTATTTTGGAACGAGACCCCCAAGGAGCTTATCTAGATGTGTGCTGAGCACTTTGAACCCCCAAGTGCTTCACAGAAGTTTATAAACGCAGAGCCGTGAAAAAAAAATAATTTTTTTCTTCAAAAATGATTTTTTAGCCAGCTATTTTTTATTTTCCCAAGGGAAACAGGAGAAATTAGAGCCCCAAAATTGGTGTGCAATTTGTCCTGAGTACGTTGATACCCATATGTTGGGGTAAACCACTGTTTGGGCGCACGGCAGGGCTCGAAACGGAGGGACCATTTGACTTTTGGAACGCCATGTCGTGTTTGGAGACCCCCTGATGTGCCTAAATAGTGGAAACCCCTCAATTCTAGCTCCAACCCTAACCCCAACACCCCTAACCCTAATCCAAACCCTAACCCTAATTCCAACCCTAATATCCTAACCCTAATCCCAACCCTAATTCCAACCCTAATTGTAACCCTAACCCTAATTATAACCCTAACCCTAATGGAAAAATGAAAATTAATATATTTTCTTTATTTTAGTATATTTCCCTAACTAAGGGGATGATAAAGGGGGGGGGGGTTTATTTACTTTTTTTTATTTTGATCACTGTGATTGGGATTATCACAGTGATCAAAATGTACCTTCACTGAATGAATGAATCTGCCGGCCGGCAGATTCGGCATGCACACTGCGCATGCGCCCGCCATTTTCTTTGCAGGAAGAAGACGCCGGGAGCTACGGGAGCTGTGGGAGGACAGGGGACAGATCGGGTGACCCGGGGACCCTATTTCTCTCCCCTCTGATGTGCAATCACATTAGAGGAGATAGAAATTAAATGGAAATCGCGGCTTTTTTTTGTGGTCGCCGTTATATGGTTAATAACGGCAATCGCAAAAGCGGGGTCGGTAAAAACCGACCCGAATCATGTTCTCTGGGGACCCCGGAGAAAATCCGACTTTGGGGGCGCTATATACTTTCTCCACAGCGCCGTGATTTTACAGCGCTGTGGTTTAAATACCCTTAACCACCGCCCTTAAAAGGCGTATCGGCGGTCGTTAAGGGGTTAAAGAGCAAGTCAGGGAAACCCAACAGTGGCTTTGTAGAATCAAATGAAAAAATCTTCTATAAAAATTATTTTTATGTGATACCAGGATGAGGTATATAAAAAGGTACAAACAGAGATTAAAGCATACTAAAAGTATAGTGTACGATACATATGAGTACAATAAACATGACTAAATGAGGTACAGACTGTTATATAGAGTGGATATTGCCCCAAGGTGCAGGTCCTATTTACAAAAGAAGATGTTCAGAAGAGAACAATGATCTTTTGGGAAAACCATAAGATCTGTCATACTCCTGGGTTTGAACCCTTGAGCCTGTGTTTTGTGGTCATCTCTTGTGTGTGAGAGCCACAGCAAACACACCTTTTCAAAGGGGTATTTAGGTTCTTCTGGCTGCAGTCCGTTTAGCATTGCATAGTGTCATGAGTGGGTCACATCCCCTGGGACATCTGGGGTTAGAAGATCACTAGGTATTGTGAATCGCAGCACTTCCATTTAGTTGTGTGTCTGTGTTTCATATTAAATGGATTTAATTTCCTTTTGTGTTGAAGAGGTTAACGACACCTTCTATGCTGGTTAGAAACTTACAACTCCATTTCACAGCTGTTCCTAACCTGGTCATTTCTTCTCGCTATAAAATTGGCCAGACCTTCTTGCCAGTGAAAGTTTTATTTCCTAGCGCCTTGGAGTCGCTGTGCTGAGTTGGAGGTCGTTGTTGCGGCGGGAGATTGTTACATATTGCTTTAGGGTGTCTGCTTTCCTCATTGTCCTATTCCCATTTGGTTTGTACATTCCTACCCTTCCCTATATACCTCTCTAACTTTGGGTGAAAGTTTTGTATGTTACTTGCTTTCTGTTATCCCTGTTTGCCAGCATTTCTATCCAAGGCCTTTTGGGGAGGGGGAGGTGCCAGCCTAGGGTATAACAGGAAAACAGTAAGGCTGGTGGCCCAAACCTCCTCACCTTTAAAGGTACCTTTGGGAGCAGGGATAGTTAGGGTTCCAGCCCTTGAGACAGTGCAAAGCCCCTTTCCCTATTTGTTTATAGTCACAGCTTGACACACACGTGTTTTCATTTGTCTGCCCTATCACCTCTCGGTATATTATTTCCCTTGCTGGCATTTACTGCTGGTGATAGTCTCTTTTGGATGTTCAGACATTCTGCTGTAGTTTAAAGTCAGCAAGGGAAATTCCAGCTAGGGTTTATCTCTGTTCTGTACTCTGCACCTATCTTCTGTTTATTTTTAGGAAGTAGGTTACA
The DNA here is from genome assembly GCA_033576555.1 of Oophaga sylvatica. Lineage (NCBI taxonomy): Eukaryota > Metazoa > Chordata > Amphibia > Anura > Dendrobatidae > Oophaga > Oophaga sylvatica. The sequence continues at coordinate 616,063,574 of JARQOD010000002.1, forward strand.
TATGATCTAGCAGTACATACTTTATTCTTTATTTTGTATTTCATGGTTAATTTTACTCACTCTTAGATCTTTCCTTTTTCAGCACACTTTCCCATTTGTAGGTGATTTACACTCTGCTCTGCCCTCCGGTTCTTTAGGATGAGCGTGAATTGCTCAATGACCTTTCAGGCAGCATAGGTCCAAGTTGCCATCTTCTAGTCTGAGGTTAGGGCTAACTCAGCTCACGCAAGAATCACTAGGGACTGCGGGGTCAGGGTCTCTAGTCTGTACAGGAACCGGCAGGGTCAATTGCAGTTTTTTTTTAGCATTATTAACCCGAGTGAATTGCTACTGTAGCATAACAAGATCATTTTAGCCATCGAACATTTGGTTAATCATCAACCTGTTTAGACTGCATGATTATCCTGAAACAAGCGTTCCTAATAGGACTCCTTCATGATGATCGTGCAAGGGAAATGTACCTTTATGGTGTTGTTCGGAACATTAACATTGATGGCTTATACTTAGAATAGGTCATTAATATCTAATCAGTGAGGATGCAAAACCCGTTGCCATAACCAATCAGATATTGATGACCTATTCTAAGGATAGCCCAAAAATGTAACAATCCCAGACAACCCCTGGAAGTCTTTCCCATAGAAATCTATTATTAAATTCAATAAAATGAAATTCTTTAGCGCTTTTAATATGATAATCGTAAATCTTTAAAATGTGACCTCAGTGCGTCTGTCATCGAAATATTTTCTTCAATGCATATCATGTCCAATTGAAAATGTATGACTTTGGAAATCAGTCGTTCTGCAAATGAAAATCAGCGTGTCCTTAAATTATGGGGCACAGCTTGTAAATGTTGGATGAATCTGTCGCATTCGTGAAACACAATGATCGTAACATAAAGAGGAAGAAGGGAAGTTGGGATTTCAATGGTTTTTTCCTTGTAAAGAGCCACTTGACAGAAATAGAACATTTTCCTTGGTGTAAGTAGAAAGCATTCATTATTAAAGACTGACCCAGTCGTGGGTGAAGTCATTCAGCGGAGCCGAGGCTGAGGAGACCTGAAGTCAATCTGTGCCTTTGATAATGAAAAATTGAAATGCACCTTACACATAAGATGGAAGGGGTGGAAGGAGATTATATTTTCTCTGGATCCTAGCAACAGATCTCCAGTAGAAGAGAGTGCAGATGATCTCAGCCTTGTGCAGCTCTCTGCCCTACACTTCTTGGTGATGTTTTAAGTCATCTTTAATAAAAAGCCGAAGTCCAGATCGCTATTGCTCTTTTTGGATTATTTTCGGGTTGTAACTTAGCTTTTTGAGGGTATGTGCAGGTGACATCTTTTTCAGGTAAATTCCACCTGGATCTGCCTGAAGAAGCGTTAAGAATAATGAACATTCAGTATGCACAAAAATATCAAAATAACTTATGGACCAGCCTTTTGTAACTTCTCAGAGCCACTGCCGGCTTTGAAAGCCATGAAGTGGCTGAAATAAGCGACTTGACCTACCTTCTGATGGATTTATCTTAGAAGCTGCAACTATTTTATATGTAAATTTTTTTTAAAAATGAGCAAAATAACAGCAAAAACGATGAAAAAAAACAACAAAGAAGACCCTTCAAGAAAAATGCCTCCAGCATTTACCTGAAACATTTTCTGCTTCAAAAACAGGGTATGCTAGCATTTATAAGACACTGTGTGCACTGTCCCAAATAAATATCTGTCACAATGCTATTAACATGCAGATATAGGGTTCATTTTCAGTGGTGTCTGACTGCTGTACTGAAAGTGCAGCACTTTGGAGAAAATGGAATATATTTCTCTTAGGAGCCGCCAGCTTTCAGTGATGCAGGCGCGCCTGGAGCAATTACAGTCACCGCTCACGACACTGAGAGTGGCGGGTGAAACCACACCGCGGCACTGATTGACAGCTCACCCTGTACTGATGCATTGCAGAGAAGGCTGTCAGACAGTGCGAGGGTGTGCTTACAGCTGCCTCCTTCGGTGGCGTGATGACTGTAATTCATCCTAAATGACTAAAAGCCGGCGGCTCCCTGTGTGGTATCCCACAAAGTAGCCATTTTTATGGGATACCGGATATATAGTGTGTTTTCATATAAATGCTGTGAATTTTTATTAGGACTCTGAATTTTAAATACATTGTGAGACCTGCTGACAGGCAGCACAAAAAGGGTCAATCTCCTCCTCACAGGCTTCATCAGGTGACCCAGCTCTGTTTTAATAAGCAGAAGCTTCTGGAAAAAACGCCTCAGGGCAGTCAGCCAATGACTGCAGCTCTACAGCCACATAGAAGGGGGAGGAGCCAAGTCCTGGGAGAGAGTTTTAAAATTGGAAGTGGCAGTTTTTGGTCAGACATCTTGAGAAGAGGAAGCAATTTTGTAGGTGAAGGAATTACCTACCTTCTTTCTGCCGGCTTTGCTTAAAAATGGGACTGACATGATAAGGGGAGTTAATAGTCTTCATATGAGGAAGACTAGCATTACACCTCTAGGAGGAAGAATTACCTCAGGGCAGAAACAGAGCATCGTGCTGAAGAAGAAATATTCAGACTTAATAAAACCAGAGGTTACTGAGATCTGCCTGTCTGCAGGTACTCATCAACCGTGAGTGTAATCTTGTACCTCAGTTTCCTGCTGTTTGTAAATAATAATTTGCCCCATTACCTTCAGTAAAAAGGCTCCTGTTTTAAATCATTACGGCTGCTTCATGACTCGGGCTCAAATGCACCAACTACTACCACCATCATCATCATCTGCCTAGAGCCAGTTACTGTGCAAACATTGTATTGTGGAGTTTCCTGTGTGGCTGTAATTTGAGAAGGAAATACTCTTCTCCTGACTGAAAGCTTGGCCACCATAAGATACATCATACCCTGTCAGGAGTACAACCCTCAGCCATACACCACATGAGAATGCCACACCTGGAGAAGTAAAGCTCATTTTCTCCTGGGTGCTGCACTTTCAGTACAGCGGCTGGCAAACTTCAGAAAACAATTAACCTGCAGATTAAACCTATATCTGCAGGTTAATAGCATTATTGAACCTGACAGGTTCACTTTATAGTATAGGAAAAAACAGATGGTGTCAGCTTACCCCAATGTTCACCGAAATATATACCATGACTTCACTCCTCGCACGGATGTGGCAGAGCAACCAGAATGTAGAGAAAAAAGAAAAATATCCAGCGTAGAATGAAATGGTTAAAAAAAAAACTTTTAATGATAATGATTAAAAATAAAGCAGCAATATCCAAGCAGTACAGATCCACAATGGTATGATAGAGCGATCAACGCGTTTCGACGTTAGTCTTTCTCAAGAAAGACTAACTTTCTTTCTTGAGAAAGACTAACGTCGAAACGCGTTGATCGCTCTATCATACCATTGTGGATCTGTACTGATGGATATTGCTGCTTTATTTTTAATCATTATCATTAAAAGTTTTTTTTTTTAACCATTTCATTCTACGCTGGATATTTTTCTTTTTTTCTCCACTTTATAGTATCACTCATCAAACTAACTGCATCATAGGGATCGAGACTACAACTCTGATAAGAGGCATTTCTAGAAAGTAACATAACCCAACATTGTGAAGTGGAAGATTTTACAGCAGATGTTAATTTAAAGCAATAGTGAATGACGTTTTACAAAAACTTACAAAAATTTGCTGAAAATTCATTGCACATTTTATGTGTTGCAGATATCGTACTTTTAACAGCCAATATTTACTGTTACATTTTTTTTTATTCGTGCCATACCTTTTTTTAAGTTTCTCCATGGACATAGCCATATGAGGGCTTTTTTTGTGGGACGAATGATACCATTCACTTTACCATATAATGTACTGAAAATGTTAAAAAAGAAATCCAAGTGGAAAGAAATGGTAAAAAACCCACATTATTTTTTTTTTTTTTACTGTACGTCTGTTCAATTTGAGCAATACCAAACTGCAATACTTATTATTATTTTAGTGTAAAAAAAAATGTGAAATTTTATTTAAAAAATTTGGTTTGTTTCACCATGTTCTAAGACCCATAACTTTTTTAAAAAATTTTCCATCAACGTTTTTTTTTTTTGTGGCAAGCTGCAGTTTTTGATGGTATTATTTTTTTAGGTTACATACAATGTTTTGAGCACAGTTACCTGTTTTTTGGATATTTGAGTCTCACATGAATGCATAGTTGGGGGCGATGGGGGCCTTTAGCAAGCAACTATTTGCATACATCAATCAGTCCCGTGGGACCAATGCGTGCCTGACCAGACGTGGTAGCAGGATTGTGCCACGTAAATGTCAATGAATAAACAGCCGAGACTTAAGTGGTTAAACAGTAGCAATCAGAGCTAGATCTGATTTCTGTTAGAAGCAGGTGCCGGCTGTATTACACCGCCAGCATCTGTCTTGTGTGGTGCAAGCGCAGCTCCTGAGCCTGCCCTGTACATCCTCTCTTTGACAGATATATACATCATTGATGCAGAAGGAATTAATGCTTACAGTGCATAAAATAGATAGAAGGATCTCCTCTGAATAAGAAAAAGAAAAGCATATTTCTTGGAAGTTGCACATTTTCCTTGTGGAGATCCAGATGGTAGGAAAACTTGAAAGCAATGCTTCCTGGGAATAAATATGCAAAAAGCTCTCCTACAAAGGGACACAAACTGTCTCTTAAGTGCCACCTACTGGTGTCTACCCTATAAGTGAATAATCTACGGCAAAATTCACATTCAGGAATATGCAGAGCAAAATATCCACCGTGTCTGAACGCGGCTTTACTGATACGCAACTGTGTCAAACTACTGAGGAGAGAACTCAAAGATATATTTCATATTGATAATTAAAGCAAAATGTTATATTGAACTTACATTTTGTCCAGGAAAAAAAACTTGGAATTTATTTTCTGCAATTCCAGTTGTGTAATGGTTAGGAATGGTCTACATGGCGACATTCGCCTTCCGTGAGTTGCAGTTCAGTGTTGTTCTAAAGTGGATTGTGTGAGTTCCTGGGGATAGAGTAAGGGTTAAAGGGGTTTTCTGTTTTCAGAAAAGCCCAGTCACTGGTCACAATTTGTTTAAAAATAAAAAATAATTGGCCTTACCATTCCCGAGTCCAGTGTTGCATCTTCATTACTGCTAACAGAGTCTGTTATAGTCTGCCGCCCTGGCATCATGTCAACAGAGCTGTAGCCAATTAGTAAGCTCAGCAGCTCTGCCCGAGTAGATGGCATGAGCCACTCACAGCTGCCGAGCTCATTGACTGACTGCAGCGCTGACAACATCACTTCAACGCTGCAGTTGTAGGGGAGAGAGCCCCCCCTGTGTGCCGAGGCCGGAACTAAAGGGGCTGTCACTTAGGTTCCCAGGGGGAAGGTTCCCGGGGAAAGAAACGGCAGGACGGCTGGTAGATTTTTCTGGAAGGAATGGGGACGGGGTGACTATAAAAGGAGCCCAGGAGACCTGCAAGAGAGACTCGGCGCAGGGACTGAGGAGAAGGAAGCAGGATAACCCTGACGAGGACTGGAGAGACAGGCAGGGCTGGAGGGCACCCATAAGCAAGCATAAGGACTTGTGCTACTCGGGGAGAGGACGATCCAGAGTGAAGGGGCGAGGCAGGAGAACTCTGTCAGCCGCGACCGCTGCTGCCCACTCCAGCCTGCGGTTGCAGTTTGCCCGCCTGCAGCCACGACCGCTACTGCCCCACTCCAGCCCGCGATTGCAGCCTGCCCGCCTGCAGCCGCGACCGCCAGTGTCTCAACCCAGCCCGTGGCTGCTGCCTGGTCCCATCACCTGTGGCCTCTACGGTCCCGCTCCAGCCCGCGGCTGTGGCCTATCCGACGGACTCGACAGCTGCCGCCATCTTGCCTCCTGGAGGGGCGATTTCTCCAGGGCCTGTTGCGCCCCATCTGCGCCTGGGCGTAGGAACGCTCGAGGCTTACGGCAGCTCCTTGGCGGCTGGGCCCAGTGGCTGAGACGCCGGACGAACATCTACCGGGCCACAGCTCTACAGAACGTCCGAGAAGCTAAGTGACACTCTGTTACCCGTTGTTTATAATCCTAGGGCATTGGACGGACATACCACGGCTCTATAGGTCTTGGCACTTGCCTAGTATTCGTTAGCTTGTTGCATTGTGTATTGTGTATGGTTTCCCTGTGTGGAGAACTAATTTTTGCCTATTGTTCATATCCAAAACTCTTATAAAGTTATAGTTAAAGCTTGCTCCGTCTCCGACTCGTCACTGCATCCCGCGTACCTGCGAATACCACACAGTCAATAACAAACACCGGGAATGGCAGAGACTCAGTGAGTAAGGCCATGTTCAGACGTTCAGTATTTGGTCAGTATTTTACCTCAGTATTTGTAATCCAAAATTAGGAATGGGAAAATCAGAGGAAAAGTATAATAGAAACATGTCACCACTTCTGTATTTTTCACCCACTACTGGTTTTGGCTTACAAATACTGATGTAAAATACTGACCGAATACTGAACGTGTGAACGTGGCTCACACACAGGCCGTAAATAACAAAGATGTGATCACACCATTATGGTGGGACAGATATATATCTCCAAGAAATAAGACACTTTTGAATGTCAGCAAGCAGATATCTTGAAAACGGAGATTAATTGGTGCAGAATCTATACCAAAAAATTGTATAACTTTTTTCTACAAAATTAAAAACCACTTTATTTACAGAGACAGACACCCCTTTCATGACGGTGCCTAAGGTACAAATAAATGACAAAATGCTCCCTCGTTACAATAAAGATTTGTCTTTCAAAAACAGTAGAGGAAAATAAAACAAAAAGCTTCTGTTTAGTGTCAATGCCCCAGCAGCGATCAGCCAGGCGGCGTGCAGTGCTCTGCTCGCTCCCGGAGGCGCTCTCCGTGCTGCTCCTCAGCCTCGAGCGTGCTGATGATGCTACAGAGCTGCGCAGTAGTACTGGAAGCGGCTTAGGAATAATGATAACACGCTGATTTCCTCTGCGCTCTCCTCCGTTAATTGCCGGACCCCTGGATGAGCACAGTTTGTTGCAGACAGCGCTGGAAAGCTCTAATTATAATTATATTTAGATTAAGTTTTGTTCATATTGTTTTTAATTGAGAGAGTAGAAGAGGAAAATGCTTCTTCAGCACGGAGTCAGCTACAGGCACCAAGCTGAGCGTTTATGCCTGTGTAATAACTAACCAAGAGAAATACTAAGCGGTAAGAACCAGGACGGCTTTCATCCTAAAGGCACTTCCCAAAATGGACTGCCATGCACAGGAGAGGCGATAAATATCTGCTTCCTGGGGACCTTTCAATATTGCAATCTTTCAGTTTGCTGTTATTATTTTTTTCTTCCCTTTTTCCAGGAGCGATAACTTTTTTTTTTAGTTTTTTCTTTACCATTGATGTATGAGAGCTTGTTTATGCGGGGCGAGTTGGGAGTGTTAAATGACATCAATAATTTTGCCTTTAATGTAATGAAAAATAGAAAAAAATTCACTGCGGTAAAAATGGAAAAAAACTCTGTCAATTCTGCCATTTATTTTGACTTCTCAGTTTATGGCTTTCAGTGTGTAGTAAAAAATGACCTGAAAACGTGATTGTTCAGATCAGTGTGATTTTTTTTGTAAGTGGCAATTTTTGGAGAGACACGGTGGAGGAAATTTTACAATACTGGTGTTTTGATTTTTTTTTGCTTTACAGCATTTACTCTAAAAGTTAAAAATCTTTAAATTTTGATCAGATTTTTAAAGATTTGGCGATACCATATGTGTTTATTGTTTTATTTATTTTGAGGTTCATCTCATGGACAGATCTCTTAATATTTACAGTAAACAGGCCCAAACCATGATATTACCACCACCTTGCTTCACAGATAGTATGAGTTTTTCATCCTTCTACAAAACATTGTTCTTAAAACCTTCTGGCTTGCTCAAGTTATCTTTAACAAACATAAGATGGGTGTTACGGTTCCACCCCTCAGTGTGCCTGGGATGCGGTTACTGACAGCTCGGCCGTCCAATCTGGTACAGGGGTGTGCTGAAGCTATCAGTACTTTGATTGACAGCTTGGCCATCCAATCTTGTGCAGGGGTGTGCTGATCTGTCAGTGTGCTGATTGACAGCTCGACTATCCAATCTGAGACAGTGAGGCGTTGGCTGTCTCATGTGTTCATTATTCCAGTTAACCCCTCTCTGACATTAGACGTACTATCCCGTCCATAAAACCCGTGCCATTCTGCCCATGGACGGGATAGTACGTCATAGGCGATCAGCTGCGCTCCTGAGGGGAGCGCAGCTAATCGCCGCCGGGTGTCAGCTGATTATCACAGCTGACACCCGTGACTGTGTGTCAGGAGCGGTCACGGACCGCTCCCGGCACATTAACCCCTAGCACACCGCGATCAAACATGATCGCGGTGTACTGGGGGCACAGGGGAGGATCGCGCAGGGTGGGGGCTCCCTGCGCGCCCCCCTGAGACCCTCAGACCAGCGCGATGTGATCGCGCTGTTCTGAGGGCTTCCTCCCTCCCAGGACCCGGATCCAAGATGGCGCCGGGGTCCTGGAGGGAGGCGGCTTCCTCAGTGCCTGCTGAGAGCAGGCACTGAGAAGCCTGCTGCACTGCCTGAGCGATCGCTGGTGTGACAGTGTGCTGTGCACACTGTCACACCAGCGATTTGATAAAATACAGTGATGTCCCACCTGGGACAAAGTAAAAAAGTTAAAAAAATAAAAATAAACATGTTATAAAAAAAAATCCAAAATAAATAAATAAAAAAAAAAATATTCCCAATAAATTAATTTCTTCCTGTAAATAAAAAAAACAAAACAATAAAAGTACACATATTTGGTATCGCCGCGTCCGTAACGACCCCCCTATAAAACTGTCCCACTAGTTAACCCCTTTAGTGAACCCCTTAAAAAAAAAAAAAAAAACGAAGCAAAAAATCAATGCTTTATCATCATACCGCCGAACAAAAGTGGAATAACGCGCGATCAAAAAGACCGATATAAATAAACATGGTACCGCTGAAAACATCATCTTATCCCGCAAAAAACGAGCCATCGTACAGCATCATCAGCGTAAAAAATAAAAAAATTATAGCTCGCAGAATAAAGCGATGCAAAAATAATTATTTTTTATATAAAATTGTTTTTATTCTATAAAAGCGCCAAAACATAAAAAAATGATATAAATGAGGTATCGCCATAATCGTACTGACCCGAAGAATAAAACTGCTTTATCGATTTTACCACACCGGAACGATAAAAAACGCCTCCCCCAAAAGAAATTCATGAATTGCTGATTTTTGTTCATTCTAACCTCCCAAAAATCGAAATAAAAAGCGATCAAAAAATGTCACCTGCTCAAAATGGTACAAATAAAAACGTCAACTCGTACCGCAAAAAATAAGACCTCACATGACTCTGTGGGCCAAAATATGCAAAAATTATAGCTCTCAAAATGTAGCGATGCAAAAAACTATTTTTGCAATAAAAAGCGTCTTTTAGCGTGACAGCTGCCAATCATAAAACCCGCTATAAATAGTAAATCAAACCCCCCTTTATCATCCCCTTAGTTAGGGAAAAATAATAAAATTAAAAAAATGTATTTATTTCCATTTTCCGTTAGGGTTAGGGTTGCGGCTAAAGTTAGGGTTAGGGTTGGCACTAAAGTTAGGATTAGGGTTAGGGTTGGGATTAGGGGTGTGTTAGGGTTAGGTTTGTGGTTAGGGTTGGGACTAGGGTTAGGGTGTGTTGGGGTTAGGGTTGGAGTTAGAATTGGGGGGTTTCGCTGTTTAGGCACATCAGGGGTCTCCAAATGTGACATGGCGTCTGATCTCAATTCCAGCCAATTCTGCGTTGAAAAAAGTCAAACGGTGCTCCTTCACTTCTGAGCTCTGCCATGCGTCCAAACAGTAGTTTATCCCACATATGGGGTATCAGCGTACTCTGGACCCAAGAGTTATTGTGCAATTGTCCTATTTCTTCTGTTACCCTTGGGAAAATAAAAACTGGGGGCGGAAAATATCATTTTTGTACAAAAAAAAAATATTTTTTTTGTTTTTACGGCTGTACATTATAAACTTCTGTGAAGCACTTGGGGCTTCATAGCGCTCACCACACACCTAGATAAGTTCCTTGTGGGGTCTATTTTCCAAAATGGGGTCACTGTTGGGGATTTCCACTGTTTAGGCGCATCAGGGGCTCTCCAAATGCGACATGACGCCCCCAGACCATTCCATCAAAGTCTGCAATCCAAAACGTCACTACTTCCCTTCCGAGCCCAACGTGTACCCATACAGTAGTTTTCTCCACATATTGGGTATCAGTGTACTCAGGACAAATTGGGCAACAACTTTTGGGGTCCAATTTCCTGTTACCCTTGTAAAAATAAAATATTGCGGCGAAAAAAATCATTTTTGCAAAAAAAAAAAAAAGATTTTTTATTTTTACGGCTGTGCGTTATAAACTTTTGTGAAGCACTTTGGGGTTCAAAGTGCTCCACCACCACCATTCTAGATAAGTTCCCTTGGTGGGGTCCTATGTTGCAAAAATGGGGTCACTTGTGGGGGGTTTTCCACTGTTTAGGTGCATCAGGGGCTCTCCAAATGTGACATGACGCCCCCAGACCATTCCATCAAAGTCTGCAACCCAAAAACGTCACTACTTCCCTTCCGAGCCCCGACGTGTGCCCATACAGTAGTTTCGCCCCATATTGGGTATCAGTGTACTCAGGACAAATTGGACAACAACTTTTGGGTTCCAATTTCTTCTGTTACCTTGTGAAAATAAAAATATTGGGGGCGAAAAAATCATTTTTGTAAAAAAAAAAAAAAAGATTTTTTATTTTACGGCTGTACGTTATAAACTTTAGTGAAACACCTGGGGGTTCAAAGTTCTCACCACACATTAGATAAGTTCCTTGAGGGGTCTAGTTTCCAAAATGGTGTCATTTATGGGGGTTTCCACTGTTTAGGCAGATCAGGAGCTCTCCAAACACGAACATGGCGTCCAGCCAATTCTGCGTTGAAAAAGTCAGACGGCGCTCCTTCCTTCCAAACTCTGCCATGCACCCAAACAGGGGTTTTTACCCCCACATATGGGGTATCAGCGCACTCAGGACAAATTGCACAATAACTTTTGGAGTCTTGTTACCCTTGGAAAAAAAAATTGGGGTGAAAAAGATCATTTTTGTGAAAAAATATGATTTTTAAATTTTACGGCTCTAGTTATAAACTTGTGTGAAGCACTTGGGGGTTCAAATTGCTCATCAAAAATCTAGATAAGTTCCTTAGGGGGTCTAGTTTCCCAAATGGGGTCATTTGTGGGGGGTTTCCACTGTTTAGGCAATCAGGGCTCTCCAATGCAACATGGCATCCAAAACTCAATTCCAGCCAATTTTGGTTGGAAAAAGTCAAATGGTGCTCCTTCCATTCCGAGCTCTGCCGTGCGCCCAAACAGTGGTTTCCCCCCACATATGGGGTATCAGCGTACTCAGGACAAATTGTACAACAACTTATGTGGTCAATTTCTCCTGTTACCCTTGGGAAAATAAAAAATTTGTGACTAAAAGATAATTTTGTGGGAAAAAAATAGGATTTTTTATTTTCATGCCGGGCATTATAAACTTGTGTGAAGCACTTGGGGGTTCAAAGTGCTCACCCAAAAATTAGATAAGTTCCTTAGGGGGTCTAGTTTCCAAAATGGGGTTACTTGTGGGGGGGTTTTCCCCTGTTTTGGCTCATCTGGGGACTGCAAACGGAACATGACCCCATTAACGTCTGCATTCCAAAACGTTACTACTTCCTTTCCAAGCCCTGCCGTGCGCCCAAACAGTTTCCCCCCCCACATATGGGGTTTTCGCGTACTCAGGACAAATTGGACAACAACTTTTGGGGTCCAATTTCCTTGGGAAAAAATTCAAAAATTTGGGACTAAAAATTATTTTTGTGGAAATTGATTTTTTTTTTTTCACACCCGGCTTTATAAACTTTTGTGAAACACTTGAGGGTTCAAAGTGCTCAAACAGATCTAGATAAGTACCTTAGGGGGTCTAGTTTCCAAAATGGTGTCACTTGTGGGGGTTTCCACGGTTTAGGCGCTCAGGGGCTCTCCAAACGCGACATGGCATCCAATCTAAATTCCAGCCAATTTTAGTTTGAAAAGTCAAACGTCGCTCCCTTTCCCCTTTCGAGCTTTTGCCGTGTGCCCAAACAGTGGTTTTTCCCCACATTATGGGGTATTGGCATACTCAGGAGAAATTGCATAACAACCTTATCTGTCCATTTTCTCTTTTACCTTGTGAAAATAAAAAAAAGTTTGTAAAAGATAATTTTTGTGGCTAAAAAGTAAAATATTCATTTTTTCCTTCCACGTTGCTTTAGTTACTGTGAAGCACCTGAAGGGTTAATAAACTTCTTGAATGTGGTTTTGAGTACCTTGAGGGGTGCAGTTTTTAGAATGGTGTCACTTTTGGGTATTTTCTGCCATATAGACCCCTCAAAGTGACTTCAAATGTGAGGTGGTCCCTAAAAAAAATGGCTTTGTAAATTTGCTGTAAAAATGAGAAACGCTGGTCAACTTTTAACCCTT
>JARQOD010000002.1:616076263-616131250 GCA_033576555.1 Oophaga sylvatica
GGCAGGTGGAAGAAAAAGGGAAAGAGAGTGACCGAGGTCAACCAGCATTGATAGCTTACCTCCACTCTGCACCACCGGACACCGGGTCCGCGCTTACCAGCATCTGCACGACTGGTAGGAGACACCGGAGACCCTGGACTTCAAGTCGCAGGGGCCCAGCAGTGCTGATACGTAACCGAGGTTAGGAAGACGGGGGTCTGGCAGGTACCGCCATAGAGACACTGTTCTGTCCACAAGAAGACCTCACCACAAGATCAGCCGGGCGTAGCAAAGAGAACGGAGTTAAACTTTGTTTTATGCAAGTTAGAAACTCACACACATAAAGATGTAAGGAGGCCTTACACCTACTCAGTGGATTATTGGACGTGCATCCTCCACCCTGACGGCCTCCCGGGATGTACCTGAATCTACACCAGTAAAGGTACAGAAAGAGACTGTCTTGTGTGTGTCTGCATTATTGAACCTGCACCCCTACACTGCCATATACCTCGAGGGATCAGTCTCGCCTGTGGGAGACTTAACACCTTGCTGCCCAGTAACAACCCCTCAGAGGATCTACCCTGCAGCGCTGGTCACACTGACCAGGAACCACAGGTGGCGTCACGAACATTTCTATCATACCCTGTAAATATCCCCTTTTTAGTGAGCGCTCAGGGCAACGGACCGAGCTGCGCTACCCGTGACATTCCCCAGTAAAGTGAACGGGCTCGGTGCCGAGTACCCCACAGGCCCTGGTACGTGCTACTCATTTCCCTGCTAGGAGGTTACCAGTGTTTTGTTCCCAGTCCCTAGATCTTTCAGGGATCCCCTTCCCCCCACCTTCAGGTCTTCGCTCGAGTCTAGACTAGGAAACGTCGGTGGGTCTATTCTCAAGGAATAGGTCGCCTGCCCCATCGTAGGGATCGAGTCTAGTCCCAGTGCAGGGTCAGCTTCTTTCCCTTTTGTCCTATTCCTTAGTTGCAGATCCGTAACAGTGACTACCTGGTCTTCTCTAGAGTCTCTTATGGTGAGGATAGGCTTGGGCTGTTAGGGTAGTAACCAGGTGCCACTCTAAGAAAGTCCCCGGACCTGCAGCATCTGACCGGTGGGTCAAAGGCACAAATATGAGGCACAGAGGATGAAGACAGAGACATGCTCAGACAGTCAGAGAATGGGGCGGGAACACAGATTCAAAATACAAAGCCAGGGTCATTAGCAGAGTGATCAGACTAAATAGGTAAATAAGCAGGGTCAGTAATAGGAGAGTGAAAACAGAAATGCACCTAGACAAGAGAACTAGTGACGAACTACTGCTTGGACCTAAGCTCAGGCAAGGTGTGGAGGAAGAAGCTGCTAAAAATATCCACTGCTGGCAGGGGATAGGCTAAGTAAGCAAAACTCTGCAGAACATAGTGGTTTTACATTTCTACAGAGTCTGGCTTCGCCTCCATATAGCCGGGTGCTATCCAACAACAGGAAGATGTAGCAGTGCTGGAAGTGTTGTACTAAGCAGCTCAGCAAGATTATCTGACACTGGGAGGAGCTGAGCGGTGTTCACAATGAGTAGGATGTCACTTACAAACAGTGCGAGTCACCAGCATGAAACACATAGCAGGCTCTCCTGCAGCTTCTGGCATAAATTGGACATGCCGGACGCTTATTTCCCACGACAATCATCTGTCAGGGAAGAGTTGGGACGCCCTATACACAATAGACTTTAATCGAAACCTGTCGACATCTGTGAGTCGACCAATGTGAGTCTAATGTGTATGTGTGTAAAAGGTCTGGACTGTCAAGTTCCAACTACTGAAGACACCATTCGGGCCATGTGTGTAGTGTCCTGCATCTTATATATATTGTGTCATAACATGTTTGCCTATGTAATGTACAGTATATTGTAGGATGTGATTACATAGGATAGCATAAGATAGGTAGGTTAAGGCCTCTTTCACACATCAGTTTTTTGACTTCAGGCGCGATCCGGCGTGTTGTTAAAAAAACAGGTCCGGTACTGGATGCGTTTTTATAGCATTGACTTTCATTAACGCCGGATCGCGCCTTATGTCGTTGCGTTGCACCCATTTTTGTCCGGATCCGGCGGAAATGTACATTCCGGCGGCCGGACAAAACGGTCACTGCAACGTTTTGTTTTTTTTCCGGAGCCGCCTGATAGTGCCTGAAGCGGCGCATCAGGCGGCCGGAAATAATACAAGTGTATGGAACCAAACCAGTCTTTTGTGCAATCCGTCAAAAGACTGATCCGGATTCTTGAAACCAAGGTCTCTCTCTCCTCGGTCCGGACATGCGAACCTGCATTTTCCAGCTGCAAACATTCTTTTTCCGGGTTCAAAAGTTCAGGTCGGATCCCGCAAAAAAACTGATCCTTTGCATCAGTTTTTTCATTTCAGCGCCGGATCCGTCCCTTCAGTTATTCAACGGATTATGCCTGACACAAAAAAACTGATGTGTGAAAGTAGCCTAAGATAGTGACTGTAGTTAGGTAGCAACATTAAGGTAAGAATAGATTTAATGTTTAGGACTAGCCCATAGTGGGAAGGGCTTAGTGTTAGGGAAAGAGACCACTTCCTGATAGTTAGTCTTAGGAAGTGTCTGTGAGCAGTGCTGCCATTTAGGTGAACTACTAAGAAAAGGAGACTAAGGGACAAAGGAGTAGTGCCACCTGGAACTGACCAAAGACGAGACAGAGTGGCCTTCCACCTCAAAGGAGTCCTTGGATAAGATGACGTGTCACAAGAAATCCTAAGATTGCGAAACCGAAGGTAATGAACCTAAACAAGACCAAGTTTATGGGACTAGTGGGGGTTCCGAGCAGTAGTTCCAGAGTGCAAGTAGTGGAAGAAATAGGACGCAGAACCGCTGAGCAGGGAGAGAGTCTTGCTGATCAGTACTGTGGTGACAAGCCAGGCTATGTTGAAGTAAAGTGAAAGAGTGTGCCTCAATGGCCCTGGAGTAGACTACAGTGGAAGGAAACTGTGTGAAAATGCTTTATACTGTGAAGGAAATGTCCATAAGACTTTGTACCCATTACCCCTTGTACATAACCTTTACAAAGTTACCACTCCGCTCCGCACTACATGTGAACCTTTATTCTGCCAGAGATATTAACAACCAGTTGAGTACTGGTCTATGCAAGAAGGGTGAGAGGTGCAGGCCCTGTAGGTCCTACAGATGATACAGGCAAAACAGGACATGCCTCTTGTGTACTCTATATTCGTGTATCATGCTTGCCAACTATCTCTAAACGTACTAGAGTTCCCTGTAAAAAGTGGAGACCTCCCAGACTCCTGAACGAGATGGACAATCCTGCTTCCTGAAGATCAGCTCTTCTGTAAAAACTCTTGTGCTTAATGCGAAGATGATCACTGGCAGCGGAGGCCTGCAAATTGTCTCTTCAGTGAGGACAAGGACTTGAACTTTAATGCTACCTATTTGAAGTAGCAATCCTAAAAGTCAATACTGACCCTTTAACGAGTCTTGCCACATGACTTAGGATAAAAGCCAAACCAGAATCCCAATTTGCAGACATGTTTCAGGGTGTTGCCTCTCCTCAGTGCAAAGCATGGTATCTGATTTGGCTGTATCAAAGGCCTCTGACTGGGGTATAAGGAGTTAACTTAAGTCTCCTTATTCTGACTTGTCAGGCATGTCACTCTACACAAGGAGAAATGTTATCACTTAGACTTCGGGTGTTTGATTATTGTTTTTGATTACTTAGCATTGTACCTGCTTCTGTAAATCTGTTCATTTCATTAGCGTTCTGAGACATCTCTGTCATCCTGCACCTGCTTTGTAAAATGGTCGACAAGTACCCGTTGAAAAGAATCTTCTTCAATTTAATATATGTAATCGTGATCCTCTCACCTGACTTTAAAATGACTTTCCTTTTCTCAGGCGCAGCGGACCGCGACATCCCATTAAGAAATGCTAAGCCTGAATTCTGCTTGAAAAGTTAAGGCATTTGGGTCTCAATGTGCAAAGCAGTGAAGTGTATATTGAATTGAACATGATAGATTAATTTGGCAAGGACTGGGAAGGCAGACCACTCTAAGTTCATTATATGTAAAGTTTATGATCGGATATTTGTAGCTTTCAGATTTTTCACTTGCAGAGAGAATTACATTTTCAGGGAAAATATTATATATTTAGGTTCAGTACAAATCTTATAGAAATGGTATAAGTATAAATATATATATATATATATATATATATATATATATATATATATACTGTATGTCATCAATAAATTAATACTTAAAAATAAATAAATTGGAAAAAAATGATGGTGCAGTGCAGAAGGTGCATTAGACCAATGGGTAACTATAGTGCCACGTGGGTCATAGTCCACTGGCGCAGGCTGCGGAGGTGTGCCGGTGTACTGTGCCGGTATGTCCTTCTCATTGCATACAGTGAATATTTAGCACAAAGAAATGTCTGATGGTGCAAAGGTTGTAGTCATATCTAGAACCTGGAGCCTGAGGAGGATAGCAAAGGGAATATAAAATATGAATCCAGATGATCCAGCATACCACAGTCCTAATGGAGACCTCTTGGATCTGTTCTGCTTCTATTACATGGCGGCAACTTATTTCTTCCACTGGGGGAGCCTTTCTTATCTGACCTATGATACCTGAGCAGTAGCAACAGTCTCTGCTGCCCCTGAGTGGCTTCTTTCTAATGATACCCAATCCCTACCACAGATGACCGTTGTCACGCGGCAGTTGTAGAAATATAGGGGACGAGGAACCTGGGCCCCTGAACTGCCCCTAAGGCTAAGGAAGGACCCTGTCTCTCCTTAACTTGGGGATATACTTGAAGGTAGTGAGGCCCAAGCTACCAACCTGTTCCTGTCTCCTGTTTAGCCCTGAGCTAAACCCACCAACCCCCTCCCCAGGAGGTGAGACAGGGAATAAAGTGAATTACACCAAAACAACAAAAAGGAAAGACAGACACCTAGGGGTAAAAATAAATAAACAATAAACACTTAGCTTGCTCTGCTGCAAAGCACCGAACAGCAGAGAAAGTCACCAAATCAGGGAAACAGCAGAAGTACCACTGCGCTCAGCGAGCTCCTGACTTCAGCTTGGTTGGTCTCCAAAAGGTAGCAATATCACCAAGTCAGCTGACGCCTCAGGTGACCTTATAAAGGATGGTGGGAGTGGTCACCACCTTCCTCTAACAAGTCAGCAGCAATGTAATTACACCAGCGGCCACTGGGGGAAAAGACTGACATTAACCCCCGATGGCCTGAAAGGAAAAAGGTTTTAATATGCAAAGAGAGATCTGCCACAGATCCAAAAGTGGATCGTGACAACCGTAGGTATGGCATGCGCATACTTCCGGCCACATTCCAACTAGACATATCTGGCCACGCTCAATACACTTGCCTTGAGTGAGGTCATGCACATCTAGTCGACATGTGTCCTCATGTATGCAAATCCCATACTTGTGGTCACGTGCCTGACCACTCTTGTGCCAGCACTGGTTAATTCTGACAATGCGCACTGTGAGGATTCAAAAGTCTGCAGTCAGAGTGATTGCAGACTTGTACCCAAAACCCAGACAACCCCTTTAGTGTTGCAAGATTGAACTATTCTCCATCAGGGTAACATGAAGTAAGCCATCCTATTACTGTAACGAGGCACCACAAATGTTTAAACCTGTAATTAGTATAACACTTAAAGATGGTAGACGGCATTCACTAACTCGATATAAGCCTTGAATTCAAGTAAACAGTGTATTTTTTACTCTTTATTCCTTACAGTTTGCTCTTTATCATGTGGTATTCATTGACTTTTTTTGTGTCAAATTCTTCAATTTTGTACAAGTTCGAGAATTTTGTTCAAAAGCAAAAATGTTGTTTATTTTTGTCTTTTACCCTTTTTGCGCGTTTGTTGAGCAAAAATGACCTATGTACCACTGAAATGATGAAAAATTTGCTCAAAAATATTTAGACATATATAAAAGCACTTTTAAAAAGTCAGAATTGATGAATCAGCTGAAAATATCTGGAAACCCCAAACTCCACCCACAATGATGAATATAAAATAAAAAAGTACAAGGGACAAAAAAATAATAAAAGGTGCAAAATAGAAGAATCAAAACAGCCTTAAAAAAACAAAAACTAGACAAAATTAAGGTGCAAGTGCAATTATGAATTGGTTGGGCCCTTTACCTCTGAAAGTGAATTCGTCAGTATGAACGGTTTTTTATGCCGTTCTAAGTCTTGTGCTCATGTGATAATATATTTCTACAGAATACAGCTGAGATTTGTTGTGCCCCCTCCCCCGCTACCTGCCCCCCTGAGATCACACATACGCTTTGTGTGTCTACCCTGTGATATGAAAACTGAAATGAAATTGCCCTTGGGGCTATCCTGTAATTGCAGTGTGTTCTCTGTGGGCAGGAGATGCTGTGATTTTCTTGCAGATGTAATGAGATTGGACTCTAAAATATTGTATGGTAGTAACCCTTTATGTGCTGCGAACAAGGCATTCACCTTTGTGAAACGATAGGTTGGGAACTCCGATGATGACTTTGGCTAATTACAATTCAAGAAAAAAAAAAACAGAGATGTAGATTTTAGTCTAGAGAGAGGATTCATATGTTCCCATACAGAAAGACTTTTCTAAGTGAGGATTGGCATTAGTTAGGACCTAGAATACGAGAAGAGCCTTAACGTGGCTTCCAGGTACACATAAATTGGCCATTTTATGCGCTAAGACTTCTCAATTTTTCATATTTCTAAGGCAGTGATGCAATTCCTTTTTCATAATTTGTCTGCAAGCTATAGCGCTACAGTGTGCTACCTTTTTTTCTTGAATGTGCATGAGTTGGTGACTCTAGGTTTAGCACCTGTTCACATTAGGTCTATTTTTGGATGTGCCGGTCAGTTTTTTGTATTTGGCTAATTACAAGATGAGGATGTTCAAGAGAAAAATGAGACTGATATTAGTATACAGCAAAATATTAGTGACTTTTATAAAGACAATTGATAACAGTGATATCACAATGATCATGATGTTGATGATAAGGAGGAGGAGTACACCAATAGTGAAAATGATTACCTTAATGATGACATTTTATAATGATTATCTTGATAATGACATTTGGTAATGATTATCTTGATAATGACATTTGATGATTACCTTGATAATGACATTTGATGATTACCTTGATAATGACATTTCATATTGATTACCTTGATAATGACATTTGATGATTATCTTGATAATAACATTTGATAATGATTATCTTGATAATGAAAATTGGTAATGATTACCTTAATAATGACATTTTATAATGATTACCTTGATAATGACATTTTATAATGATTACCTTGATAATGACATTTGATAATGATTATCTTGATAATGACATTTGATGATTACCTTGATAATGACACTTGATAATGATTATCTTGATAATGACACTTGATAATGATTATCTTGATAATGACACTTGATAATGATTATCTTGATAATGACATTTTATAATGATTACCTTGATAATGACATTTAATGATTACCTTGATAATGACATTTGATAATGATTATCTTGATAATGACATTTGATAATGATTACCTTAATAATGACATTTTATAATGATTACCTTGATAATGACATTTGATAATAATTATCTTGATAATGACATTTGATAATGATTACCTTAATAATGACATTTTATAATGATTACCTTGATAATGACATTTGATAATGATTGCTATCAAATGTCATTATCAAGATAATGATACTACAATGATCATGATGAAGATGAACAAGAGCAGTAAACTGATAATGATATTTGATCATGATAAAGAAATAAATCATGACAATTGATAACAATGAAATATGAGTAGCATGATTCTGATCATGAAAGAGAGAACGCTGATTATGTCATTTGATAATGATAATGACATTTGATAACAAGGACATCACAATGATCATGATGTTGATTCAGACAATGAAAGGCGGGGAGTACACATATTTGATACTGATAATATTTAATACTAATTATTTGATAACAAAATCACAATGATCATGATGCTTATGATGAGGAGTACACTGAAAATGATATTTGATCAAAATAATGACATTGATAACAATATTGGATAATATTAACTTCATGATGATCATGATATTGGTGCTGATAATGAAGGTGAGAAGGGTAGAGATAATGGATATGTGATGATGACGATGACCTTGAAAATGACAATAACCTTGATGCAGTCAATAAAGAGGGAGAGTAAAGAGATAATGACATTGATAACGACACTTGATAACAATGACATCAGAATGAACGTGATTCTGATGATAAAAGGGAGGAGCACACTGATAATGATATTGTATATAACAATGATAATAACATTGTAAGATTGATAATATAATAATATTTGCTAACAATATTACAATGATGATGAAGAGGAGTACACTGATAATGATATTTGATAATCTTTATGACATTGCTAATGAGATTTGATAACAATGGTATCATGATGATCATGAGGCTAATTATAAAGAAGTGTACACCAATAATGATATTTGATAATGATAATTAGTTGATTACCTTGATAATGATATTTGATAACTATGATATTACAATGATCATGGTGAAGATGAAGAACAGGATTACATCAATAATTATATTTGATAATGATAATGACATTAATAACAATTGCAATGATCACAATGCTGAGGATGAAGGTTAATAGTATACTGACAATGATATTTGATAATGATGATGATATTGATGTACAGTAGATATTTACTAAAAATTGTCATAACAGTATTAATAATGACTGAGAAGGCATGAAGTAAAAATATTTAATTACATATTGATGTTTATAATGATAACTGACATAAACTGAACATGATATTTGACAAGAATAATTGGATGATTATGAGAAAGAGAATATTGACAATAATGATTTGATAATGAGAACGCAAAAATGATGATAGTTTTTAATAACAGTAAAATAAAGATAAGTAGAAGAATAGTGATTATGCTTATAATGATATTTTATAACAATGACATAATACTTAATGATCATGATGACGGCAGTGACATGATGATAAGGATAACAATGATGTTATTTGATAGTGATGACATAATGCTTAGGAGGAGGGTTATTATGACAATGACATTTGACACATGAGATAACGATGACACAGATTATGATGATGATATTTGATAGCGATAATCATTATGCAGTGATGTAATAACATGGAGAAGACTAACAAAAATGGTATCCAATAATGATGATATAATAATTTTCATAATGATGATGGCGACATGATCCTGGTTCGTCTTGCATCCTCTGCTATTTTGAGGTCTAGCCACAGATTTTCAATGATGTTCTGATCAGGGGATTGTGAGGGCCAATGTAAAACCTTCAGCTTGTGCCTTTGAGGTAGTCTTTTTTTGGGTTTTGACATTTGTTTAGAATCATCATTCATTTGAAGCCTTCTTCTGCTTTGTGGACCTCCACCATTTTCATTTTCAAAGTTCTAGGCAGCTGAACCCATGGCTGCTGTTTCTTGGCACTAGGTTAGAGGGGGCTCGGTTTTTATGAAGCTGGGAAATTTGCATCACCTGGCCCTTCCTAACCATGATAGTGAACTGCAAGCCATAACCCTAAGGGTATGTTTCCACGTTCAGTATTTGCTGCGGATTGGACGCTGCATACAGCTGCAGTGTCCAATCCACAGCGGCCAGATGCTACTGCATAGTGGATGGGATTTTATGAAATCCCATGTCCACTATGCATTCAAAGACACAGGCAGCAGACCTGCGTATATGAACATGCGGCGTGTCTTTCTAGACAGCAGCATGTCTATTTATCTTGCGGAGACGTCCTATGTATAGGATGCAGTGATTCCACATGTGTTCAATGAACACATGCAGAATCACCGCGCGTACAAAAGCCGGCGGCGCTTTGGACGGAGCCGGTATCTGCTGCGTTCAAAGCGATGCCAATACTGAACGTGGAAACATACCCTAACAGACTAATTAAGATCTGAAGCCTTGGTGAAAGTTATCTGAGCACACAAATCTACAAGGGTGCCCAAACTTTGACATCAGCCCATTTTTCTTTTAGGAATTTTTAAAATACATATACAGTATATATAAAATATACATATATACAGTATATACTTATTTTCTTTGCGTAAAATGAAAAGGAAATGTGTCATCTGTAACTTTAGGCCTTTTAGAAATCATTTATTCTTCAGCTTGCTTAACTGCTCACAATAATGATATCGGCAAGGTGATAATCATCCTACAAGTGGTATAAAAATGGAAAGGAGAAGGAGTATGATAATGCTATTTGATAATGATGACATAACTGATTATGATGAGAGGGATAATAATTATGATATTTCATAGTGATGACAATGCTAATTAGTATGATAATACTGACTTGATAATGAAAATGAGAAAAGCACCTCTAATAATGATATTTAACAATGATGATGACGATATATGGCACAAACAAAATTATATACGGAGGACAAGGATATTTGAAATGATATTTGATACTAATTAACATGATGTTGATAATTGATATGATTATGTGACATGATTATGAGTAGAACAGTAATGACTGTGTTCATGCAACGCATTTTTTGTTGTGATTTTCCAAAAACGCAGACAAATCTCTACATTTTTACTGTGCTTTTGGAGGATTGTGGGAAAAAAAAACATTGGAAACGCATCACATGAACAAGGCTTAAAACAGATTTATTCCAGAAAATTCAGAGGCTCTCTCATCTATCAATATGGGACATGCAGAAATCCATGTATTTGGCTCCAAACAGCCCCTTTCAGATAAACGGAGCGAATTTTCAGTCTCTAAAATTTCTTCACAAATCTGCAAATATATCAGACAGTGAGCTATTAATAAAGCTAACGAGCTGCTGCTAGGCGAGGAAACAGTCTTTGAAGGCAAAGGCTTGGGAAGAGCTCTGTCACACCCCAGAGCACATAACACTCAATTTACATATGAATTAAATTGCTGATTTCTCGAGAAAGAACAACAACAGATAAAACATAAAAAGATGTCATTCGATTTAGCTTTTAAAGATATGCAAATATGCGATTTCAGGGGTTCGATCTTACTTACAGATTCCCTTTAAAATTAAAGGGTAACTGTTCTTTCAAGTAACTATATCTGTATCTTTTGATCTCACCTAGCTGTGGTTACTACTAGTGATGAGCGAACTTCTGTAAGGGGACAGAGAAATGTTGCTCATTGTATGTAAATATGTTATTTCGTGGTACTGCTACATCTTAAATGTATTACCATTAATGTTATATGCTCATTGCTTTGCACAATATAAGTATAGGGCAAGTGTAATGCAGGGAATGGCCACCAGATGGGGGCATCCTAGCACACACTAGTTGTAGTCAGTAGATAGGTTTAGTGTAGGGTTAACATAATAGGAGGTGCTGCCGGGAGATAAGGTTAGAGCAGAAGGGAAGTTGGTCAGACGGGCCTGGGCGCCCGAAGTGTCCACATGGGCCATAGGCCAGGACAGCTCAACTGCCTCGTAACGTTTTGCAAGTGATAGTCCCAGGTATCCACAGTTGTAGGACGGAAGGACAGTGGGACAACAGAATGAAGGAGTTATGGAAACTGATTGCCTGAGCGGACGCTCGGGGGTCTGAAGACAGATGGACCACGGAGCTAACGGGACCAGTGAGTAAGGAAGAAAGGGACGCAGAAGATTCACAGGGAAAAATACGGACGGGTCGGATGCTTGGCCAGAGGCAGCCTAACTTAGTGACTGATGATCTCTATCCTGGGGCGAAGCAGGCAGAGGGAATTGTCATGGTGGCGAGGTTGAGCCGGGAGAAAGCTGGGAAGCAGTTTAAGATGGTCCAGTCCGGGCACGTACTGCAAGGAAGCGTTAGCAGTGCAGGAACAGTTGAGGAATCCCGTATGGAAGAGAATGAAACCCGAAATGTAACAACTGTGGATATGCTGTGCAAAGTTTGTAGTAAAGAAATCGTTCCAGTTGCAATGGACTGTGTCTCATTTGATGGAGGTCGCCGTGGGAAGGAATATTCCTTGTCTGAGAAGTGCCCTGAGGGACCTGAACCTGGAGATACAGGTATGCACAGCAATGGACTTTATGTTTCTGTAGGGGATGGCCAGGACACTGTTGCTGTAGTGACCGTGGCCACGACTATAGTCCTGGCCAGCCCTTACACGTCCTTGGGTAAGCTGTCATCCGAGCATGCTCTGTTATGATTTGGTAGCTGAGGAGAGCAGGCAAAAATGGCAATACACCAGAGAGGTTGGAATCTATTGGATTGCAGTACCCTGACTAACCACCACAACTAAAGGCAGCCGTGGAGCGTTCCTACGTTGGTCCTAGACACCTCGTCACAGCCTGAGAGATTAACTACACCTAAAGATAGAAAGAGGAAAGCTATGTGTCCCGGAGCAGATCCCCAAAGAACATAGGAAGCCCCCAAACATGTAATGGCGGTTAGACAAGAGGATACAGACACAGACAGAAAATAGTATGAGCAAACGTTGGGGCCCAATCTGCCTAGACAGAAAAGGATAGAAAGGATACTCACTGCAATCCAAAAAAACCCTGAAAAATGCCAACGCTACTAATTGCAAAAACACCTGAGATCACACGACCTCTACCACCTAAATCAGTTCTCTGGTGTAACAAAACTAAGCCGCAGCCACTGAAAAAACTGGAAAAGGCAAATGAACAAATAACAGTGGATCCAGAGGAACTGAGAGGAGACCAAGCCCCCCGGGGGGGAAAACCAGGCTAACCTCACAGAAATGCAGAGAAATATGCAAATGGCAAGCACAAAAACAAAAAACAGAAAATATCTTATCTGAGAGCAGGAGAAGAGGCAAGACTCAGCAAGCTTCCAAGTGAACCAGGAACCACAGTTGAGACAAGAACAATTGATCACCGGCAACCATGATGGGAGGGAACCTCCCTTATATCCAGCCAGTCTGTGATTCCTGATTGCCAATCCTCATTGAATGGTTCAGTACTGTTTGTAACCACCAGAGGGAGCTTCTGCTCAGAATTCATTTCTAAAACATTCACAACAATGGTCATATGGTAACCTAGTGTCTTCGGCGTGCTCTAAAAATATGTTTGCGTCCCCACGGTCAATCCTTGCATGTGTTGCGGCTGTGTAACAGCTGCGAGAAATTCAGTCGCCTCAAACATATTTTTCGAGCACGCCGAAGACACTCAGTTACCAAATGAGCATGCTCGGATGACACCTTATCCAAGGAAGTTCGCTCATCAAAATTACTACCTATTCCAGTGTCAGGAAGCTACAATAGCCATTTCAGTGTCAAGCCTCATTTATACCATGGGCACCAGAACCAAAGCAGTTCAGCTGGGGCTGAAATATCAAAAGGTGGACATCTTTACTACATGAGGAACATTACAGTGATCACCAATATAGCGAACATGTACCAATTAGTATTGTAGATTTGATTTATATTTCCTTCAACTTGGACCTATTCACAAGTCATACTCCCTCCACGTCTCTTCTACAATTTTTTTTCCACCCACTGAACATTCATATGGATGCTGAGGTTTTGTCTTATGATGGAGCAGACTGGAGTTATGTAGACGTGTAGGATAACTAGCAGGAACGCGGGATGCAGTGACGAGCAGGAGGCAGAGCAAGAGTTAACGGGTTTCTTTTTATAAAGAATATTATAACAGTGAATACTTCACGCAGGGAGAGAATAAGAGAGTATATGAGTGAACAAGAATATGCAATTATATCACGGTAGTGGAAGTGCAAATAAAGGGTCAACTTATCAGTCTGTGGTTCCCGAATGAAGGAGGCTGGAAAATCCTTCGATGGCACCGCAGGTAAAAGGAGCAGTTTCTGAATAGGTCCCGAAGAAAGGTGAGGCACTGTCTCTTTACGGTTGCAACTTACCCTGGTCTCCTCAAACATAGTACTTTGGTCCTGGAATGGGGTGCTGCACGAGAGGATGTGTGTGGCACCGCAGAAGTTATACAAAGTCCAGGAGTGAAGGCCATGGTCACAGTGCCTGAATCAACGTGCACCGCCTGGTGAATCCTATGTAGCGCGCCGGCCACAGTCAGCGGTACGGACCGGTTAGACTTGCTGGAATCAGAAGCAAAAGGAGTAACAGTCTCTGGTGGTACACGGTCTGTATGTGCAGGGGTTGGACAGGTACAGTCCAGTCAGACAGTCCTTCCCCCGGCAACAATGGTGACAGCCCCGAAAGTTCCGGCCCCGATACGAGAGAAATATCACTAGCCCAGTCCATCTCCCTACAGATGAAACCTGTAAGAAAAGCTTTTTCTAGGAGCTTTTAGGTGTGCCAGGGAGATAGCCAGCACTTTCGAGATTTCTAAAGGTCTTCCTTTTTTCTAGAAGTCTACTGGATGTTCTTATAAAAGGTGAACCAAATGAAAGTACTTGTCTACTGCTCCCCCTGATGATGAGCAGATTCCTATGAGTCCTGTCTACTGGGTCACCTAGTTAAAGCAGGGAAGCATGAAGGCTAAGTGGTTAGCACTGTTGGTTTGGTACTCCAGGATACTAGGAGCAAGTCAGACCAAAGACAACATCTGCATGGAACTTTTATGTTCTCCGGGAGAGTTCACTCTGAATACTCCAATTTCCTTCAACTCTCCAAAGAAAAAAGAGCTGCAAACTATGTTTACGCTATATAAGAATGAGATTTTTGCCCATTTCATCATTTGCGGTGGTTTTTAAGTCTCTCACTTTTCTTTTTATGTCTAGTGGTATCCGTTATAGTTTTTAATGACAAATTTCTTCAAAATTGCACATGTGCCTTCACGAACTTTGCTCTTTATTTTGTCTTTTACCGTTTTTTGTACCTTCTTAGAGCAAAAAGTCCCACGGTCTGTTAAAATATTACAGGGAATTTTACAATTTTCACAAATATTTCTGGCATACGAAAAAAAAATCTCTCCAAGTGGAAATGGATAACATCTCTGAAAAAAAAATTGGGAGTTCTTAAAAAGTACCGTAATAAAAATTATATTGCCCGCAAACATCTGATTTACTAAAAAAAAAAAAACACCCACAATGGCGAACAGGGAAAAAAAGTAGAAAATAGACTTCAAAATAGGCGCAACTAAAAAGAAGAGTTTGACATAAAACAAAAAACATCATTACAACAGGAATAAATAGACCGAAAAGAGGTGCTAATGCAATAATGAATGGGGCCCCAGTCAAAAAGTCTCCGCATAGTTTTTTAGAGAATCGTTGGAATGGAGGACACATTTGTTACTTCTTTACGCCAAAAAATGGACAAACCCTTTAACAATACAAACGATGCAAAATATAATCATATAGTATAATAAATAAGGAATAGTGCTCTGTGGATTTGCTTGCCTTCATTCTACCATGCATAAAACCAGAAACAAAGATGTCTCCAGATGGAATTACCTTATCGCTATTGTGTTGATATATTTTCTTTACTGGCTGTGCACAATCAAAGCTCCTGAGATATGCAGGAACAGAAACAGTATTCTTCCAGCAGATGTATTGATATTTGCATTCATTTTAAATTGCACTGTCAGTGACGACACCATTTATCAATAGCACGAGCCATATGCTATTTTTATAAGCCCCGGCACGGTGGAACGGTTGAAGTCCCGCCAGGCTGTACGTACACCCTCCCTGTTGCTTCCTAGGCAACTATTCCAACACTCCGGCTGAATTGTGAAGAAAGGTTGTAATAAGGATAAAGAAACTGTGCAGGAAGATCAGCACTGATAAGCAAAGAGGCAACGAGCTCGTTTGTGAGATGACACGCAGTGCAAGGCTTATTTATAGGTTTATTCTGGTCCATCATATTATCTTGTAGTAGGAACGTCCAGTATAAGCAATAATGAGAATTCCCATCATTCTCAATAGTTTTTTTTATCAGTTATTGTGAATGAAGATTGAGATTCACGTAAGAAGAGAATGGGAAATATCCAATGTTAGGCCACTACGCGAGCGTACAACTCCTTTCCAAGATTGCTTTGGCAGAATGTAAAATGAATCTATATATTTGCAAAATACCCAGAAGACATGATGTTCAAAAACAGACATAAAACAGAATCCTTGTTTATTCTTTCCAGGTTTCATAACAATATGAGCAGCACGGTGGCTCAGTGGTTAGCACTGTATGATGGCTCAGTGATTAGCACTGTTGCTTTGCAGTACCGGGGTCCTGGGTTCAAATCCTACCAAGGACAACATCTGCAGGGAGTTTGTATGTTCTCCCCTTGTTTGCGTGGGTTTCCTCCGGGCTCTTCGGTTTCCTCCCACACTTCAAAGACATACTGATAGGAAATGTAAATTGGTAGCCCCATCGGGGACAGCGATGATAATGTCTGTAAAGCGCTGGAGAATATGATGGCGCCATATAAGCAAACCATAATAATAACCTTTATAAAAAGAAACAAGTATGTCTCAACTGATGAGGAGGGTTCTTGAGCAGTTCTAATGTGGTGAGTACAAATGACATTGTTGTGTAACAAGGGGCGACCGGGGTGGTAGTCCTGACCGAGTTCATCCACAAAACACAGTCCGCAGACACCCCGGGTCCCTTCCACATGAAACACCAGATGGATCCAGCTTCCCCCCACGGATTACCTTTTCTTCCCCCAGGTAATTAAGTCCAGGATTACAACTGTGGTTCAACAGGGAAAACTAATTTTAATAAGAACCGAGATAAGAAAAGAAGGTACAAGACGGGCTTTCTGCTCTCTCCCTGACACTGTCCACGGCCGTACCCACAACAGCCATGGTAGCTGAAATCAGGCAAGTAGTCCGTATGCTGAAATCTGGATGCTCCTGGGGTCCGTGTTGTGGTCCTTAAGTCCTTAGACCAGGGCAGCAGATTTCCTCCCCTCCTGGGGTCTGGCAATGCCCCAGCTGCTACTGTATATCTGCCCTGGGCCAACATGTCCGGGCTACTGAGCGGGAGCAGCAGTTTCCTCCCTCCTTTCTGCTGCTGGCCCAGCCCACAATGTTAACTGTTTGCTTTTCCTAACTCTACACATATACAAGTAGTTGTACAACACTAGGGAATTGCAAACACAGCACATGAAGTTAATACAGACATCATACAGTAACACACGATACATAGGATAAAGCAACATCACAGCAATACAACAACAGACATATACATGACAACAATATACAGTTAATACAATGAAGTGCACGGGGTCAGCACATAGAAGAGAGAGGAGTTCTTGCCACCTCCTTACACGTGCAGCAGGACAATCCAGTTGGAACAATCGAGGCAGATAAAGAAGGATGTCAAGTAGAAGAGCAAACCTGGAACCATGAGATCTCATAAAGAAGAGCAGAAATTACAATAACTATTATAGCAGCGGCGTTGGACAGCTACATAGCAGAGTCAACTCAGCTATGAGAAACCAGATCAGCAGAAAAGGATGGAAAACTGTTTCAGTGCTTCACCAGATTTAACTCAGTAACAGTAGCAGAGCTGTGTTAGTCACAGAGTCCAAGGCAGTGCTGGCAGAATGGTTAGGCACTGGTATTCAGTGATAGAGCGGAGCTAGACTTTTCACAGAATCCATGCACAAGTAGCCAGCAGTTTGGCAGAATTATTAACTCTTCAAAGCCCCTCTTTCAGTATGGTACACACAACCTTGTTATTAAAGGTCATAAGATATTCCCAAGACTGAGATTGAAATATCAGTCTCTATGCACCTCACGCTTGGACGAGACCATGGAAGGAGTTGAGACGGCTCTACTACACTGTTTCCATATCTCCTATAGAAGTAACATCATAGCACAGTCTGGTCAGCTGTTTTTGTAACTGTGCCCAGTTCTAGCCAACGTCTGTACACAGGTATTCCCAACTGTGTCATAAATGTCTTAGATGGGAATATCCCTATTAAAGAATATTCTCGAGTTTTGTAAGTCAGGGTTCTAACCTCTGGGACTAACACCTATCCATCGTATCAGGGCTCTGAAAAGCCCCATGTGAATGGAGCGGTGGTCAATCAAGTGCACTGCCATTCCTTTCATCGTTATGGGAGTGCCGAAGACCAGTCGAGAACAGTGTCTGGCTATCTCCAACACTCCCATTGAGAATGAATGGAGTAACAGTGCACATGATCAACCACTGCTCAATTCACATGTACTCTTCAGAGCCATGATTCTAGGGATCAGTGAGCAGTTGGACCCCCATCGATCTATTGAATGGATGGGGGATAGCTTTCAAACTTGAGAAAGTCCCTTTAAGCCTAACAATCATACATTTACCCTTTTATTGCTGAGTATTTACTAAAATGTTCCTCGGTTTTCTTTATCATTTTATTGCATGGTGGGGTCAACCCAAACATTTTTTAAAATGTGTTTTAACTTGTGACACGGCATAATGACAAGATAGTGCTACCATTATGCTGCGCAGATAATCAGCTTTATTCTTCATCAGTCTGGTAAATAAATTTGCTAATTTTACACAATTAATCTGATGAATGAAAGCAGCTCATTTGTGTTTTTATATCAGGTTTCTTGGCAGAATGACATAGTTTGTGTATGGCTCATGTTCGGATTTATTTATTTGGCTGGAAATACGGCATAGAGGACAAGGGTCAGGTAATAATACAGCGAGGCCAGACATGTTCCCTGCAGAACAGCACCAAGTGACTCCGAAATTATCCCATTTTGTTTCCGTGAAAATTATGTAAATTACAACAAAAACACTGTCATTGGTGAGAGAAAAATACAAACAGGGAGCAGCAATCTGTTAGATCTACAAAATATATAATGCACAATGTGAACTGATTGTGAAAAATTCAGGAAATTCTTGTTTGAGAACTGAGCACCATTTCATTTAGTAGTATTTACCCTGGTATGTATTTGCTTTCATGTGTTCTTACTTTTATAAGCACCCACATTTGCAAAAGAAATTAGTAGAGTTGGTAATTTGAGCACAATAGAATACCTTCATGAATGCAATTAAAATACCTTAATTAGTCTAAGACTTAACGGCCGCACCCATGAGTGGTGGTAAAACTGTAGAACTACCATAACTTGCGTCTTCATCTTGCTATTTTTGTACACACAAGTGACACGATCTTATTTTTGTAATTTCAACGTCACAGCAGAGAAGTTTTGGGAAAGTCGTCCTTATTTATTTTATTATTTAGATTCCTAATTAAAGGAGTTTTCCAATGCTGTTACCAGTCAACCATATCAGATCGGTGGCAATCCGACACCTCTGCCGATCAGCTCTGGCAGTGGCCTGGTGTAAACAGTGTACGGTACGGAATGTCACCACTCCATCACGCTCTCGATAATAGGGATGTCCTCCAGCACATTTAACATATTAAAAAAAGCAATGCTACGTGTTTCGGGTAGAAAGGATTGAGTATTTTTCTACCCGAAACGCGTAAGCACTATGGGTTTCCATTTTTAATAAGTGCTAATTCTACCAATTTTTTTCAATCCCATATGATTAACTACTTTCCTTTGGTGCTGGAGAACATTCATTTTCGACCACGAGAGCTATTTGACCTGGAAGCCAGACCAGTGCCCGAAACGCATAGGCAATATGAGTTTCCATTTTTAATATGTGCACTGGAACCTGAAAGTCAGACCAGTGCATACTCTGTGCACCACTCCCAGACCACAGACTGTCTACATTGGAAGTCTCCTGGAATACTCATCTCCAACACAGGAGTGGTGAGCTGAATTGACACTTTTTCTATTTTTTTATATATCTACTCCGTCATAATGTCAGGAGTCGGACTGACACTGCTGTGATAGTCAACCTATCGTAGAAATGAAAAACGCATCTGTTGACTTGGAACTTCCTAATAGGTTGGAGGAAAATGGGTTTTGAAATTTGTATATTCTCTAAATGTGAATAGCACAGAAGCTGAATTTACCGCTGTCGTGGCCCTCCTCCAGACTGCGTTCACATCTCGATGAGAAGTGTCAAAGTTTGACAAACACATCAGTCAATCAAGTAGAACACATTCAGGTTATCTTCACAGACCAGCGTGCAACAATTCAACCATAATGATCTTTTCTAAAAGGACTGTGCAAAGCCATTTCTAAGATTGTTCTGAAACATTAAAGAAAACCTCAAAAAATTAGTTACTGTAAATACCTTGTAAGAATCCAAAATTGTGCAACTCTTTTCAATTGTGTGCTGCGTCACTCTATTGCACAGATATTCACTTTTTAGTTTTTTTTTTTGCTATAGTGCACTATGTGAAACTTTCCCTTTGTAGTCCAACTGAGTATTTATTTAGAGTCTTCTCTGGGGGTGTCCGCTTTCACCCCTGCTCCCCAGATGCGGCAAATCACAGCTCAGCAGTGTCAGGGACTTCTGGATCAGCTGCTGAGCTGGGATTGGCAGCATCTGAGAGGTCGGGATGAAAGAACATGCCTCTGAAGAAACACCCAGTTGGACTGCAAAGCAGAGATTTCACATAGTGCGCTTTAAAAGAAAAAAATGTGAATATCTCTGCAGTACAGTGACGCAGCACAAAACAGAAAAGAGTGGCAGAATCAGGGGAGCTCAAGGAGTTTTACAAGCTATTTAACTGATTTTTTTGCACAAGTGATAGGTCCGCTTTCAAACTGAGAGGTTTTTTTTAACAAAGGAAAATAGTTCCAAATAGCTCCCTGCTGTGATCTGTTACTGATATCACATGACTACACCTGTCGGCATTCCCTTCGCCAGAGCTCTGCCTTTTCTTTCCACTCTGAGCTGTGTGCAGAACTTTTCATACACAGAAAGATGGAAGCGTACCAGTTGGTATTGTGGTCAGTGTGGAAATTGAATAGGTAGATTGCTTAGCGTAACATGTAGAACGAGAGGACCAGAACCCGGACCAGGTTCTGCAAAACAAAGTGATAAGGGCTCGTTTGGATGAGATGACTGCAGCCATTTAATGGTCTATTCAGACCAGAATTCTACATGCACAGAACAATCGTTAATATGATTGTTCTGTGAATAGAATAGAATATCATCGTTATCGACAGCACGCTCTGTTTACACAGGACAATATGCTGCCAAACTCAACTCATGCAACGTTTATTTGTTGCATGAGTTGTGTTTAAGTTTGCTTAAAAATAATCACTCCCGGTAGCAACATATCCTGTGTAAACAGGACGTGCTATCAGCATATTAAAGGGATTGTCCAGGACTATATGATTTTTTTTGAAACTACAGGCCTAGTTGGTAACTACCTGCCTGTTGTGGACCACGCTGATCTCTCATAGACCGCTCCTGACGGCGATTCACTGACACTTAATGTTGACAGAGCAACGGCTTTTCATTGTTCTGCTCTGTTTGGGGAGTGATGACGTCATGCTGATTGACCGCCGGTTACCCGCTGCCTAACTACTTGGAGACTGCTGTCAATCAACATGACATTGGAAGCCATGCCTCATTAAAGGAGCAGCCCAGGAATAGAAGAGCTGCTCTTTTGATTGGAACAACTGAATTACCGGCAGAAGCGGTCAGTGATCGTTTGGAGACGGCACCGGGTACGATAGGTAGGTAGCTATCTTTATTATTAACTACCTACCTGTTTGTTTGTTTTTTGGACCATAGCAAAAAAAATATAATAGTCCTGGACAACTCCTTTAATGATCATTCTGTGAGAGGGCAATCAGCCTGTGTAAACAAAAGAAAACTGACATGAATTGGCTAGCAGCCCATCGTGGGTTGTTTTTCGGCCATGGTCATCCTGTGTAAACGCAGCATTAACAGTGCATAATGTGTCACTTGTAATTTGCATTACGTTGCTATTCAGATCACCTTCCGTTCTCAATAAAAGAGATAACTGTTTTTTGTGGTAAGTGTCATTCGCTGGTGGTTCGCCACACCCATAATTAGTAGTTTTACAGAAAGGAAGTCCTGTTCCCTGTCATTTGCCTGAGAACACAAGGATGCGCAGTAGGGAGCTCCCAATGACTGCCATGTGTCTGTACCTTACCGCAGAGATTTCTGCCTCATTCTGCTTTCCCACATTAAATACTCATCTTTTTGTTGATGCTGCAGACATTGTCTTGTACAGTGAGAATTAAAATGGATCTGTCACCAGATTTCACAATATAAACTGAATTCATCACCTGATCGATAGCGTGGACCTGATGAGACTGGTGTCCTTACTGTGAAAATGCACTACAAAATGGCTATATAATCCAGATATTGAACTGGGAATTTTTTTGAATACAGCTAAAGAATGAGAACTCATGAGTCTAAGTGTATTCACCCCCCACCCCTCATTCAGATTAACAGTTGCAGCTTGTACTGAGCAATGTGAGATCGCAATTTCATCAGGGTAGAGGGACACTGAGGACCCGTCAATCCGGCGATATTGGCAGAGACTCAGCAGGCAGGTGGAGGGATACTGTGGAGCTGTAAGACAAGTTAAATGATCATCAGCTTCATTGCATCCAAAACATAGTTGGAAGCAAACAGGAGACGTCACAGACGGCATCTGTGGCAACAGTCATTCTGTGCAGCAACCATTTTTGGATTTTCCAGTGGGTCTTGCACTGTGTTTTGGATATGATTTGCATAAATACAGTCATGCGCCAAGTAGACATGGAGGCCTAGCTCAATACAAGTGTACTGAGCAGGGCCGGACAAGTTTAGTCAGAATGTGTCCAGAAGTATGGAAATCGCTTACTAGCGGTCATATGACCACCAGCTCCCTGCGCCCGCACCAGAGAATCATGATGGCACGCACTGTGCACCCTGTGAGGATTGACAGGTCTGCAGTCACATGAAGTGACTGTTGACTTGAGCCCTAAAACCTGAACAGCTCCTTTAAGGATTGCTAAAATTCCTATTCTAACACTATGTGCTCATCACTGTGCTGTGGTTCCAAACGAGCACAATATAGCCCACATAGATAAAACCTATGATCCCTTACTGTACCTCCACATGCCTCTATTATGTTCCAATACAGGATCATAATGTCTGAGAAATGCCGTGAGCAGTGTGGGGGATGTGATTAGACAGTATTAAATATCGGTCGATTTGGCCGACGCTAGTTAAATGTGTGTGGGGGTTTCCTGACTCCCCTCCAAAAGATGCCGGGGAAGTGAAGGATCCGGGATGTCTGATGCCGGGGAAGTGAAAGATTCGGGAAGTTCGGTTTGGAGAGGTGAAAGATCCAGGATGTCTGATGTCAGGGAAGTGAATGATCAGGGATGTTTGATGCCGGAGAAGTGAGACATCTGGGATGTCTAGTGCAAGGGAAGAGAACGATCCAAGATGTCTGATACCGGGGAAGTGAACGATCCAGGATGTCTGATGCCGGGGAAGTGAACGATCCAGGATGTCTGATGCCGGGGAAGTGAACGATCCAGGATGTCTGATGCCGGGGAAGTAAATGATCAGGGATGTTTGATGCCGGAGAAGTGAGAGATCTGGGATGTCTAGTGCCAGGGAAGTGAAAGATCCAGGATGTCTGATGCCGGGGAAGTGAACGATCCGGGATGTCTGATGTCAGGGAAGTGAATGATCAGGGATGTTTGATGCCGGAGAAGTGAGAGATCTGGGATGTCTAGTGCCAGGGAAGTGAACTATCCAGGATGTCTGATGCCGGGGAAGTGAACGATCCGGGATGTCTGATGCCGGGGAAGTGAATGATCCGAGATTTCTGATGTCGGGGAAGTGAACGATCCAGAATGTCTGATGCCGGGAAGTGAACGATCCAGAATGTCTGATGCCGGGGAAGTGAACGATCCGGGATGTCTGATGCCGGGGAAGTGAATGATCCGAGATTTCTGATGTCGGGGAAGTGAACGATCCAGGATGTCTGATGCTGGGGAAGTGAACGATCCAGGATGTCTGATGCCGGGGAAGTGAATGATCCCAGATTTCTGATGCCAGGGAAGTGAACGATCCGGGATGTCTGATGCTGGGGAAGTGAATGATCCCAGATTTCTGATGCCAGGGAAGTGAACGATCCGGGATGTCTGATGCCGGGGAAGTGAACGATCCAGGATGTCTGATGCCGGGGAAGTGAATGATCAGGGATGTTTGATGCCGGAGAAGTGAGAGATCTGGGATGTCTAGTGCCAGAGAAGTGAACTATTCAGGATATCTGATGCCGGGGAAGTGAACGATCCGGGATGTCTGATGTCAGGGAAGTGAATGATCAGGGATGTTTGATGCCGGAGAAGTGAGAGATCTGGGATGTCTAGTGCCAGGGAAGTGAACTATCTAGGATGTCTGATGCCGGGGAAGTGAACGATCCGGGATGTCTGATGCCGGGGAAGTGAATGATCAGGGATGTTTGATGCCGGAGAAGTGAGAGATCTGGGATGTCTAGTGCCAGGGAAGTGAACTATCCAGGATGTCTGATGCCGGGGAAGTGAACGATCCGGGATGTCTGATGCCGGGGAAGTGAATGATCCGAGATTTCTGATGTCGGGGAAGTGAACGATCCAGAATGTCTGATGCCGGGGAAGTGAACGATCCAGAATGTCTGATGCCGGGGAAGTGAACGATCCGGGATGTCTGATGCCGGGGAAGTGAATGATCCGAGATTTCTGATGTCGGGGAAGTGAACGATCCAGGATGTCTGATGCCGGGGAAGTGAACGATCCAGGATGTCTGATGCCAGGGAAGTGAACGATCCGAGATGTCTGATGCCGGGGAAGTGAATGATCCCAGATTTCTGATGCCAGGGAAGTGAACGATCCGGGATGTCTGATGCTGGGGAAGTGAATGATCCCAGATTTCTGATGCCAGGGAAGTGAACGATCCGGGATGTCTGATGCCGGGAAGTGAACGATCCAGGATGTCTGATGCCGGGGAAGTGAATGATCAGGGATGTTTGATGCCGGAGAAGTGAGAGATCTGGGATGTCTAGTGCCAGAGAAGTGAACTATCCAGGATGTCTGATGCCAGGGAAGTGAACGATCCGGGATGTCTGATACCGGGGAAGTGAATGATCCGAGATTTCTGATGTCGGGGAAGTGAACGATTCAGGATGTCTGATGCCTGGGAAGTGAACGATCCAGGATGTCTGATGCCAGGAAAGTGAACGATCCAGGATGTCTGATGCCAGGGAAGTGAACGATCCGGGATGTCTGATGCCGGGGAAGTGAATGATCCCAGATTTCTGATGTCGGGGAAGTGAACGATCCAGGATGTCTGATGCCAGGGAAGCGAACGATCCGAGATGTCTGATGCCGGGGAAGTGAATGATCCCAGATTTCTGATGTTGGGTAAGTGAACGATCCGGGATGTTTGATGTCGGGGATGTGACAGATCCGGGATGTTCCATTTCGGACTTTAGATCCGTTTGTCCTCTATGGGATAAGCCTCCGCCAAAGGAGTCTAAAAAGTTGTCAAATGTCATATCCTAGCAATATACCATAACTATATGAGATGAAATAACCCTTTAAGAAGTTGCTCCATTGGGATAAAGATTAAGTGAAAGGGCTATTCCCATTCTTTACATCTATGCCATATCTCCACATACGTCATAAATGTACAAGATGGGAATAATGCTTTTCTGGCTTATCGCAACAGAAATTAGTTCAAGTCTCAAATTGACTTTTAAGAACGGAGTGACAAGAAGCGTCTGTTTTACCGCAGAAAGAATTACAATAATGCTTGTACCAGCAGAACGCCACCGTATCCTAGTGAGTAATTATCACTGGATTAAGATGTCTGTAGCCCACAGGCAACATTCAGAAGCTGTTTTCTTTCCTCTGCTCCTTGTGATATTGGGCCGTTGTTCTCATCAACATATAAATAGCCCAATTCTGGAATTGTACAACGCGATTCACAGCGAAGAAAATAACAGACGTGACAGTGGGATTGTTACTTCAGCAGGATTCCTTCCCTCGTAGAATGTGTTGCCCTGTGTATGGGGAGAATGGTATGAGGATGGCTCTTCCATTATATTAGCCCAAATGGCTCAAAAAACATCTTGTTTCATTTGCTATGGCTGTGTTCACATCATGTCTGA
The DNA here is from genome assembly GCA_033576555.1 of Oophaga sylvatica. Taxonomy (NCBI): domain Eukaryota; kingdom Metazoa; phylum Chordata; class Amphibia; order Anura; family Dendrobatidae; genus Oophaga; species Oophaga sylvatica. The sequence continues at coordinate 616,102,250 of JARQOD010000002.1, forward strand.
GCCATCATGGATTGCATACATTGGGAGTATTGCCCGTTGTATACTGCTGATGGAACGCGTTGGCTCAAAAAAACAATTTTTCATTGTAAGGAGAAGAAGCAAGCCAGGCTTGTCTCATCCGTAACGGGTTCAGAACCGTCGGGTCTGTCACCTAAGTTACAGGGGGGAGCGCTTAGAGTAACAAGATATTCCCTGTGCTTGAGAAAAGGGGCGTGGCTAAGCAGGTAGAAAATGCGTGCAGAAATTCAAACTGTTGAGGCGGGAACGCGCGCGTGAGTCATGTGAGGTAATTTCAGCTGTGAGGACAGGGGGCAGAGCTAAGAGGGGCCAGTGACGAGAGGACGTGCGGACAGGAACCGACCAACGGGTCCTGCTAAACACACCGCATGTACCGCTGTCCCCGCTAACATCGCTGTCCCCGCCTACATCAAGGACCTTGACGAGATGCAAACTCAGTCGAGGACGCTGACACAAATGCCCCGGCCAACGGTACTGACCGGGGAAGGCAAGGTCTGTGTGAGGGATACTGGTGCTCAACGGTACAACTCCGCAGGCCGAACAGGCCATCGTGAACTGTTGCGGGACCATGTCCCAGGTCTCGATGGTACCAGGATTCTCACTGCTGAGGGAAGAGTCTATTCCTCCTTTTTCCCTGCATCTGTTGGGGCCAGTGCCCGTGATAGAACCCCGGGCAATCACCGCCATCGACAGAATCAAAAGAAGACACCGTCATCGCCAGTACCATAGGAGGACATTGACACCGTCAGGACACAAGAGGACATTCTCAACACCAGAAAAGCTTCCCCCATCTTCCACAGGACTGTACCAGATCCCCGTTGTGGCTCATTCCAAGTGGCCCCAGTTAAAGAAAGGGCACTTCTGTGACTGGAGCCCAAAATTATAAGTGTATAGTTTATATTATCTTCCCCTATTAGTTAAAACCCCCTTAAAAGTGTTCTTTGTATTAGGGAAGAACTCTACCCTTCAGTTAAATATCTCCCTGCGAGGAGTAACCTCCTGTTAATTAAACCCCTTGTCAACCCTTTGTCTGCCTCTTGTCAGTTACTGCATACCGCTACCTGCTTACACCATGACGACTCTGCATAGAGAAATGGCTCTATTCATGTATACCTTCCTGATGGGCCAAGGGGACACTCTTGTTGACTTCATCTAGTGAATTTTATAATATATGTTTTATTACCCAAATTGGGAAAAAGAAAATTCTGCGCAGCTTCACCGAGGTGCTCTCAGCAGAATACGGTCTGTGGGGGTGAGTGGGCTCAACGGTCCCTATGGCTTTCGTACTGGAACTTAAAGGGATCACCCAGCACTTATATATTGATAATGGATTAGGTCATCAATATCAGATCTGGGTGGGAAGTCTGTCACCCGATATTCCACCAATCATCTGTTTGCAGCTCTCGCTGCGTCCAGTTTTTCACAGTGTGCAAAGTCAGAAGAGCATGGCTCCATGGTGACCGTTCTCAAGATCTACAACTCAGCTCTTTTTTAAGTAAATGTGATCTGAGCTGCAGCACCTGAGAACTTACACTGCACATTGTATGGAGCTGTTCTGGCCATGGACGGAGATGCAAAGACTAGAGTTGAGCGATACTTTCCGATATCCTAAAGTATCGGAATCGGAATGGTATCGCCGATATCACTAAAATATCGGCGATACCCGATACCGATACCGGAAGTCCCATGTAAGTCTATGGGAACAAAATATCGAAATTAAAAAAAACCCATTCTTGCCTTGTTGGTTAATTGTACATGAAGGAAAACAAGAAAGAGTAATGTAGAATGTATTGGGGAAGGTTGAGGAGACATTAAAGGCATAGATGTTTAACCCAATCAAATGGAATAGCATAAATATATTTTTTTTTAAAGATGTTCGGATTGACGAAGAAATTGACAATGTTAACGTTTTTTATATTTGGCAAATATGTATATTACACAACTTCCATGCTCTTCATCTTCACCTTTTTAACTTTTCACACACTTTCTCCTTCATAATCTTCTGCAGCATCATCTTTTTCATCAAATTATTCTTCATCTTCACCTTCTTTATCTTCTTCTTAAACTTCTTGCTATTCATCTTTGTTAACATTACTCATATTCTTCTTATTAAACTATTATTCTTATTCATATTCTGCTTCATCTTCTTCATCATATTCTTATTTGTGACAGAGAATCCTGTACTTGTAATCTGTCAAAGTATGAATTTTTCATCCTTCCGTTCTTGCTGTCACAAAAGATTTAAATTACAACAGTATTTGTCCGTGTTCAGTTTAGCCTGCAGCAGCAGGCATTTTCCAGGGGCACCACGAGGAGGAACGGACTCACCCCCATACACTGCTTAGTCTTCTTCTGCTTAGAATTTAGAGCATATATTTTGCTCTTCATTTTGGTCTTATACTTCATGTTCTTCTGCTTTTAGATCTTCTGCTTATTGTTCTTGTGTCTCTTGTTCCGTATCTTGTATTTGTAGCACAATCTTGTACCAGCTGATGTTACTGGGACACGGTTACTAAGCAGGAGGTACCTGTGCTCCAAAGCACTACCAAGGACCAGCAGACGTTGCTGGAACTCGGATACCGAGATGGAGGCACCTAGGCCAAAGGCACTGCGGAGAACCAGTTGACGGTACTGGAACCCGGACGGGTAGCAGAAGGTACAAGAGCCAATGCAAGTAACGAGGACCAGCTGACTGTGCTGGAACCCGGAGGGGCAGCAGAAGGAAAAGAGCCAATGGCACAACCGAGGACCAGCTGACGTTACTGGGACACGGTTACTAAGCAGGAGGTACCTGTGCTCCAAAGCACTACCAAGGACCAGCAGACGTTGCTGGAACTCGGATACCGAGATGGAGGCACCTAGGCCAAAGGCACTGCGGAGAACCAGTTGACGGTACTGGAACCCGGACGGGTAGCAGAAGGTACAAGAGCCAATGCAAGTAACGAGGACCAGCTGACTGTGCTGGAACCCGGAGGGGCAGCAGAAGGAAAAGAGCCAATGGCACAACCGAGGACCATCTGACGTTACTGAACCCCAGTAACACAGGAGCAAGTGTTGACTGTGCTAACAGCACTTCCGAGCAACAACTGGCGGTGTTGGAGCCCAGGGTCAAGGAGGATGTTTAAATACTAGATCAAGTAATTTCCTTGTTACCTGTCAATTTTAAATGTCTATACTTCAAACAAGAGAAAGATAACCTTTACTACCATAAGATGATGATTTCATTTAAACTAATATCTAGATAAATAAAGAATTGACAAACATAAACACATACATTAACATGTTGAACAGCAATGCAAACCACAAAATAAATTAGTTAAGGAATCTGCTATACGGTTGTACATAAAAGCATACAAGTACATATCTGAATCCATTAATGATGGATAAGTAACAGTATGTACACCATTTTTATTGTATAGACAATGAATGTCTGACTTCAAAACATCATCAGCATTACAAGTTATCTGTGATATTACTAAAATGTTCCATTTGCTGAATAATGTCACTAAATATTTTATACAAAATTATACAATTTCCATCATGTAATACTCATAATATGTGGCAATAATCATTTTTATTAACAAACATAACCTTTAAAAAGTGCATAGTGCATAGTGAAAATTGCTATTTATGGCTGACTGTCGACTTGGAAGCATGACAACAGATAGATAAGGTATATATAGATGAGACTGCATAGCCACAGATGGTGAATGGCGATGTAATACTGTACCTCAATAAAGTGTGCGTCACTACTACATAATTTTTTTTATATAGCTTTATAAACAGGGTACATGGATGTATGCTTGTGCCTTTGTTTTGACGCACAGACTGCCTTCCTGCTGAGACGCATTGGGTAGTGAACAGTTGTGTGCAGTGTTCTCTGCAGTCTCTGCGGAATAACCACACTTAGACCTTATAACTTTTCAGACTTTCTTTATCAATCTACCAAGATGAAGAAGGCAGGGAGTAAGGCACGTGGTCGTGGAGTTTCTTCAGGGAGAGGACGTGGGGATTCTGTGGCTGCTGCGGCCCCCAGTGACACAGCATCCACCAGTTTTCCCCGTGAGCGTTCCTTTATGCGCACTTTTGTAGGAGCTCGAGTACCCCCCTGCTGCGGGAAGAACAAATTGAAGCCGTTGTTGTTTGGATGTCAGCCAATGCATCGACTTCAATTGCTTCCACCTCCTCTCAGGACCACAGCACTGTTGGGCAACCATCTGTCTCTTCACCGCCTGGCAAATTGCCCAGGCAGTCAGAGAGTTCTGTACAGGAGCCAGCTGAGTGTCTGCTTCTGTTCTCAGAATCTATTGGCTTGCAAACAGGGGCCCAGCCAAGCAGCATTCTGTAATGTGAAGAGGGAGTATGCAGTGATGCGCAACAGCTGTGTCTCTCTGAATCTGAAGAGGCGGGTGAGACAGTGCCGATGGTCAGCACACCGCAGAACGCATCTGATGATGATGAGACCCAGGTGCCAGTTTCTGTTGAGCATGGTGCTGGCCAGACCACCCAACAGCAGGTGTTGGAAGAGGGTAGTGGAGATGATGAGGTCCAAGACCCAACATGGCATGAGGAACAGGAAGGTGGTGGGAGCAGCTCAGAGGAATAATAATAATATTTATTTATATAGCGCCATCATATTCCGCAGCGCTTTACAGTTTAGCAGTTTCAGAACACAAGTCATAAGTAACAACGTTAACAATACAATAATTTAAGCTAAATAAGTCGCCCCTGCTCGTGACAGCTTACAATGTACAATGAGATGGGGGAGATACAAAAGTATAGGTGTTTATATACAATGGTGCATTTACAATGATGTTCCAGCCATCTTAAGGGACTGAGGGATGGAGATAGTGAATGGGCTAGAGACACACACACACTTACACAGAATACATAGAATGACTTTGATTAGTGAATGTGATAGGCCGCTCTGAACAAATGGTTTTTGAGGGAGCGCCTGAAACCATGCAAATTGTGGATAGTCCTAATTTCTTGGGGTACAGCATTCCAGAGGATTGGCGTAGAGCAGGAGAAGTCTTGGAGTCGGGAGTGGGAGGTACGTATTAGTGCAGAGGTTAGTCGAAAGTCGTTTGCAGAGCGCAGCAGTCGGTTAGGCCGATAGATAGAAATGAGGGAGGAGATGTAGGAGGGGTGCTGCACTGTGGAGAGCTTTGTGGGTGAGAACCAGTACTTTGGTTGAAAGCTGGGAGAGGCCTAGAGAAATGGTTAGTGATAGAAGGAAGATAGAGGAAGACATTGCCCCAACGGTACAAACAGGAGGGAGAGTTAGGCTGCAGACTCGGTTGCCTGTAGCCTCCAGTTTGGCACCTGTTCGGAGCAGTTGTCTTCCAAAAGTCAAAACGTGCGCTCCCAGGACTTGCACTGCGTGGTCCTTTTTTCACACACTTGCACATGATATTTGCTATGTGAAATGCAAGCTGTGTAATCAAAAATTAAAAATAGCTAAAAGTGTCAGTCACCTCAATACCACAAATATGTGGAAACATGTGCGGACAAAGCACGTAGTTGAGTTACAAAGACACACTAGAGATGTAGGCCAACCTACAGCAGCACCTACATCTTCAGGTTGTGTTGAAGCCTCTTCATCGAGCTCACACACAGCTGGTTATGCTTCCTCACAGGATCGCCATGGAAGAACCTCGGCCACTGTTGTCCAGAGACAAACTGTTATTCCACACACAGCAGCAAGTTCCCTGTCATCCTCACACTCCCAGGCCACAAAACAGCCATCGGTAGCACAGGCATGGGATAAAAGACGGCCATACTCCGCAAACCATGCACGAGCACAGGCTCTGAATGCTGGCATTGCAAAACTCCTGTCCCTTGAAATGCTGTGATTCAGGCTGGTGGAGACAGACAGTTTCCGTAACTGAATATCATTGTCAATCCCACAATACAATGTGCCAAGCCGATTTCATTTCAGCAGGCAAGCCGTCCCTGGTCTGCAAAAGCATGTTGAGGGAAAAATTAAACATGCGCTACTAAAAGCCCTCAGTAGCAAGGTCCACCTGACCACCGATGCGTGGACCAGTACCCATTGTTATGATCTGCTACAACCAGTAAGGAAAGAAGGGAATTCTGTCCCTACAATACAACTAAGCTGAATCCCTACGATGTAACGGGGAACCTGATCCTGCGACCAGACCCGCTAAAGTCCTCATCTAGTGTGAACGAAGACCTATAGTTGCGAGGGAGTAATCCCTACAAGATCTAGGGACTGTGAGAAAAGGTGGACACCTCCTAACATAAATTGTAGCATGGATAATTAAACAGAAAAATAAATACTTTGTGATCCTAACATCAAGCAAAACTGACAGATTAAGGCACCTAAGCACCCGGCTAGCTTAACAGTAGATAATACAATGAAGTCAAGCAAAGCCAGAAGGGCGGAGCCAGACTAAATAGGGAAAAAAGGTCATGTGACCAGCAAACTGAAACAAAACCTAACAAGAGGGTTCTAACACCCATGGCCAGGGACAATACCTTTCCCTCACTGCCCATTGGGTCAATGTTGTGCAGCCGGGTACTGATCTTGCGAGTGGCGCTGTACGTGTTCTGCCAACTCCAAGGATTGCAGGAATCAAGTCTGTACACATTGATTCCTCCTCCTATTCCAGTTCCTCAGAATCATCGCTGCAGGAGCCGTCACGGTCTACCTCCACATGGACCCGTGAACGTTTACCTGTTGCGACCGATATGAGCACAGCCGTGTCCAAATGTCAACAGGCCATCCTGAAATTAATTTCCATGGGGAATCTTAGCCACACAGCGCAGGAGCTCTGTAATGCCATAAAGCAGGAGAGCGACGTGTGGTTTTTGGAAGAGAATCTACAGGCAGGCTTGGTAGTGTGTGACAATGGCCGAAATCTGGTTGTCAGCTCTGGGCCTTGGCAACCTCACTCACATACCATGTCTGTCATATGTGCTCAACTTGGTCGTGCAGAGTTTTTTGAGGGACTATCCGGATCTTGATGCACTGCTGCACAAGGTCCGCCTAGAGTGCGCTCACTTGCGACGTTCCAGCATGGCCAGATCGCTGATTGCAGCTCTGCAACGGTCACCTTCTGAACATCGCATCATATGTGACGTACCCACCAGGTGGAATTCCTCGTTACATATGTTGGAGCGGTTGTGTGAGCAGCAGCCAACAGTAATGGAGTATCAGCTGCATCAGGCGCAGTCAACTCGCAATTTGCGCGTTCACACTTCACCACTACTGAGTGGGCCTCTATAATAAGAATAATAATATTATTTATTTATATAGCGCCATAATATTCCGCAGTGCTTTACAGTTTAACAGTTTCAAAACACGAGTCATAAGTAACAACGTTAACAATACAATAATTAAAGCAAAATCAGCCGCCCCTGCTGGTGAAAGCTTACAATCTACAATGAGGTGGGGGAGATACAAAGTACAGGTGTTTATATACAATGGTGTTTTTACAATGATGGTCCAGCCATTTTAAGGAAGTGAGGGATGCATGGAGATAGTGAATGGGCTACACACACAGAATTACACATAGAATGACTTTGATTAGTGAATGTGATAGGCCACTGTGAACAAATGTGTTTTGAGGGAGCGCCTGAAACCATCCAAATTGCGGATAGTCCTAATTTCTTGGGGTAGAGCATTCCAGAGGATTGGCGCAGCGCGGGAGAAGTCTTGGAGTTGGGAGTGGGAGGTACGGATTAGTGCAGAGGTTAGTCGAAGGTCGTTTGCAGAGTGCAGCAGTCGGTTAGGCCGATAAATATAAATAAGGGAGGAGATGTAGGGGGGTGCTGCGCTGTGGAGAGCTTTGTTGGTGAGAACCAGTAATTAGAATTGGATCCTATAATGAATGGGCAGCCACTGCCAGTGTAATGAGTGGCGAATAACTCTATGAAGGATATCTGCCACGTTTTGCGTGCGTTTGATGAGTCAACGCGGATGGCGAGTGCAGATGATGCACTAGTCAGCCTGACTGTCCCCCTTATCTGCCTGCTTCAAAAAACACTGCAAGCACTAAGGCATGAGGTTTTGGAAGAGGTGGAGGATGAGGAGTCACAAATTCCATCACCTTCTGGACAGTCAGCGCAACGTGGTTCCTCACAAAGGGCTGGAGGACTTTCAAAGTACCATGCTGTATCAACAATTGAACCTCCAGACTCGCTGTCTATATTTTCATAACCATTACAAACTTTTAATGTATTTACAAAGCACATAATGTACATTTTTTGTCTATCCTTTTGTAATGCTATTGTGTTTCCATAAACTGATGTTACAGAATTATGATACAAAGTTTTTAAATTTTGAGTTTTAAATTTTGTAAATTTATATGTATTTGAAGGACTTTGTGAGGAGGATGAGGAGGAGTCAATGGAGGAGGAAGACATCGCTCCAGAGGGAGGTAGACAATGCTCTAGTCAGTATGTAGACCAAGGGTGGGGTGATGCACAGCAGGCGGAGATGACGCCTCTTGCAGGGGACAACGTTTCTTGGCCAGTTGGGAGTCTGCAGCACATGGTTGATTTCATGCTGCAGTGGCTGAGAAACGACCGCCGCATCGAACACATTCACACCACGTCTGATTATTGGGTGTACACCCTCCTAGACCCTCGCTACCGGGACAACTTACAAAGCCTCATCACACGTTGAACCGGGAGCGTAAAATGCGGAAGTACCAAGACACACTGGTGCAATCCATAATGTTCTCCATTCCAGCCGAGAGCACTGCTGCTGCTACTGATTTACAAAGCAGCTCTGTGCGTCGAGGCAGTGGAGACAGCTCTGCAACAAGAGGGAGCACAAGCAGCGCCTCTGCACAGGGCAAGAACAGTATGTTCCAAATGTGTCGAAGTTTTGTGGCAGCGCCACCAATGTCTACACCATCCGAGACGGCTCCAGTCAGCAGGAGGCAACATTTCCGTAAGATGGTTACAGACTACATGTCTTGCCCTCTCAGTGTACTCTCAGATGGCTCTTCCCCATTCAAGTTTTGTGTCTCTAAGCTGGATACATGGCCAGAGCTTAGCCAGTATGCATTGGAGGTGCTGGCTTGATCTGCTGCCAGTGTATTATCGGAGCGCGTCTTTACTGCTGCAGGTGGTGTACTAACAGACCGTTGCATGCGACTATCCTACGATAATGTAGAACGGCTTACTTTTCTGAAAATGAACTAGGCATGGATCTCGCCTGAATTTGCCTGTCCGGTTTCAGATTAACTAACTGGTTGGCAACGTTTTCCATGTCTCCTGTTATGTTCATCTTTCTACCACCTGAGCTATACTCCCTGGGCTACAACACTGCCAGTTGCTGCTCAGAAGTGTCGTGTCCACAGACCAATACACAAGCTATAGTGATAGTGGGGTTCAGTAACGCCTGCTGTTCCCCTGCTGTGTGTCCGGCAAAAATTACTGCTACCTAGCTACACATGTTTAAAAAAACATGACATGTTAAAGTGGCTAGTGCTACACATAGATATCAGGCTACACCCTTATTTCTAAGCTGTAAACAAGTGAAACGTCAAATTTAAAACCATTCAATGATTAGTGTTGGTAACAAATCTGTAACTAAATAATTGTGACATATTATGGCAGATATCCACATGTCTAACACAAATGCTAACACAAAAGCATACTTATGCTATAGGGTACTGATGGTGAACCTTCTCACTCCATAACTTTGACCAATCCAACTCACATCATGCCTCAAATGCTGCAATGTTGGAAGTGCATAATGTGGGTTGAACTTTGACAACAGCTGCAGTGCGAAGGTTATCCTTCTGTGTTCTTGGCTTTTAAATAAAAGCATACAAGTAAATATAATAATACATTGTTGATTAAGGGACATGATGTACACCTGTAATATTGTGCAAACAATGGATGTAGGACTATTCCTCTTCAACATTACTTATATTTGTGTCATTTGAAAAAATACATATTTTAGTTAAAAATTAAAAACCCATGTTCAGTAGCTGTGAAAGGCCCGTTTGTGTACTTCTATAGTGTTTGCAACCAATGTATTGTATACGGATGGAAGCGCGTCACACTAATAGATTATATTTATTTTAAATGGAATGTAGCAGAACCAATTGGAGATAAATGAAAAGGATGAGCCACTGAGACACGCTCAGCAGAGTACAAGCAGCAGTGCTTGAACAAGTAATGGAGCGTGATGTGCACTCAAAATGTAAAAAAACACAGACTGAAGTGAACATGAAACACAACTGTCACTATCTGTGAAAGGCACTCCTTTGTGTACTTCTATAGTGTTTGCAACCAATGTATTGTATACGGATGGAAGCGCGTCACACTAATAGATTATATTTATTTTAAATGGAATGTAGCAGAACCAATTGGAGATAAATGAAAAGGATGAGCCACTGAGACACGCTCAGCAGAGTACAAGCAGCAGTGCTTGAACAAGTAACTGGAGCGTGATGTGCACTCAAAAAAGTAAAAAAACACAGACTGAAGTGAACACTGAAACACAACTGTCCACAATCTGTGAAAGGCTACTCCTTTGTGTACTTCTATAGTGTTTGCAACCAATGTATTGTATACGGATGGAAGCGCGTCACACTAATAGATTATATTTATTTTAAATGGAATGTAGCAGAACCAATTGGAGATAAATGAAAAGGATGAGCCACTGAGACACGCTCAGCAGAGTACAAGCAGCAGTGCTTGAACAAGTAACTGGAGCGTGATGTGCACTCAAAAAAGTAAAAAACACAGACTGAAGTGAACACTGAAACACAACTGTCCACAATCTGTGAAAGGCTACTCCTTTGTGTACTTCTATAGTGTTTGCAACCAATGTATTGTATACGGATGGAAGCGCGTCACACTAATAGATTATATTTATTTTAAATGGAATGTAGCAGAACCAATTGGAGATAAATGAAAAGGATGAGCCACTGAGACACGCTCAGCAGAGTACAAGCAGCAGTGCTTGAACAAGTAACTGGAGCGTGATGTGCACTCAAAAAAGTAAAAAACACAGACTGAAGTGAACACTGAAACACAACTGTCCACAATCTGTGAAAGGCTACTCCTTTGTGTACTTCTATAGTGTTTGCAACCAATGTATTGTATACGGATGGAAGCGCGTCACACTAATAGATTAGATTTTTTTCCACTAAAATGGAGCAGCACCAATTAGAGAAAAATGTGAAGGATGAGGCAGTGACACACGCTCAGCAGACTACAACCAGCAGTGGTTGAAGAACTAACTGGAGCGTGATCTGCACTCAAAAAATCAAAACCTCACAGACTGCAGTGAACACTGAAACACAACTATTCACTATCTGTGAAAAGCTCCTTTCTGTACTTCTATAGTGTTTGCAACCAATGTATTGTATACGGATGGAAGCACGTCACACTAATAGATTTGATTTTTTTCTAATATAATGGAGCTGCACCAATTCCACTAAATAAAATTAAAAAAAAAAAAAAAGTGACACGTGCAGATGCCTACAAACAGCGGTGGATGCAGAGCAAACTGCAGCGTCACCTGCACTGTCACACACACACCTTGCACAGAGCTGTTAAAACAACACTGGCAAAATGAAGCTTTACACAGCGGTTGGTAAACTAGCCTGCCTCAAGCACAGTAGTACACAAAATCGCAATATCTAACTGTCCCTCAGAGTCAGCACAGCAGCGTTCTGTCCCTAACTGAGTTCACAGCACAGTGACGCTAAAATGGCTGCGGCGCCTTTTATAGTGCATTCTGACATCATTTCAGCAGCCAATCACAGCCATGCCATTAGTTAAGATGACCGCATCATTACAGGATGTGCCCACACTTCGTAGGATTCCTCATTGGCTGACTAAAATCACATTGCCTCTCAAAGAATTATGGGAACTTCCGATTCCGGTATACGATATGAAAAAGTATCGGAATTAAGTATCGGAATTCCGATAACGCGAATATCGGCCGATACCCGATACTTGCGGTATCGGAATGCTCAACACTAGCAAAGACAGATCAGTGGGGGAGTTAGTTGTTGGACGCACACCGATCTAACTTTCAATGCCTACTTAGTGGTACTGGACAATCCCTTAATTTGTGGTTTTCCGTAGGTAATGTTATTATAGTGTGTACTTATTATTATGTAATACAATGCTATTTTTATCATTTCAGGGGCACAGCGATAGCTGGAATAGTGTTTGGAATTGTCTTTATCATGGGGGTAATTGCAGGAATTGCCATCTGTATCTGCATGTGCATGAAGAGCAGCCGAGGAACCGTGTAGGAGTGATTAGAGCAACACATATCAACGCCATCAGTTCATATTCAGGTAGAAGGATATACCCAGATAATATTGGTTCTAGACATGTTGATTATATCTACTTTCTGCCACCATATACAGTTGTGTAAAAAAGAGTTTGTCCGCTTCATGATTTCCTATTCTTTTGCATATTTGTCACACTTAAATGTTTCAGATCACCAAATTGAAATATTAGACAAAGATAACTCAAGTAAACACAAAATGCAGTTTTAAAATGAAGGTTTTATTATTAAGGGAAAAACAAATCCAAACCTACAGGGCCCTGCATGAAAAAGTGATTGCCACCATAAATTAAGTGTGGTTTAAAACATCTTTGGGAAACGGAGTTCAAATTCCCTAGCTACACCCAGACCTGATTACTGCCACAACTGTTCTCAATCAAGAAATCGCTTAAATAGGACGTGCCTGACAAAGAGAAGTAGACCACAAAATCTTCAAGAGGTAGACATCATGCCGCGATTCAAAGAAATTCTGGAATAAATGAGAAACAAAGTAATTGAGATCTATCAGTCTCGAAAAGGTCATAATTTCTTTTCTAATGTTTTGGTACTCCAGCAAACCATAGTGAGAGCCATTACCACAAATGGTGAAAACATTGAACAGTGGTGAACCTTCCCAGGAGTGGCTGGCTGATCAAAATAACCTCAACAATACAGTGACGACTCATCAAAGAGGTCACAAAAGACCCCACAACACCATTCAAAGAACTGCAGGCCTCACTTGCCTTAGTTAAGGTCAGTGTTCATGACCTCACCATAAGAAAGATATTGGCAAAAATGTCCTGCGTGGCAGAGTTGAAAGACAAAAACCACTGCTGAGCAATAAGAACCTAAAGGCTCATCTCAATTTTGCCAAAAAACATTTTGATGTTCCATAAAAATCTTTTGGGAGAATATTCTGTGAACTGACAAGACAAAAGTTGAACTTTTTGTAAGGTGTAAATCTCATTACTTCTAGCACAGAAGTAACACAGCATTACAGAAAAGGGCCATCATACCAACAGTAAAATGTGGTGGTAGTGTGATGGTCTGGGGCTGTTTTGCTGTTTCAGGACCTGGAAGACTTCCTGTGGTAAGTGGAACCATGAATTCTCCTGTCTATCAAAAAATCCTGAAGGAGAATGTCCGGCCATCTGTTCTTGACCTCAGTCTGAAGCATGCTTGGGTTATGCAGCAGGACAATGATCCAAAACACACCAGCAACTCCAACTCTGAATGGTTTAAGAAAAACAAAATTAAGACTTTAGAGTGGCCTAGTCAAAGTCCTGACCTTAATCCGATTGAGATGCTGTGGCATGACATTAAAAAGTCGGTTCATTCTCAGAAACCCTCCAATGTGGCTGAATTACAATATTTCTGCAAAGATTAGGGGCCAAAATTCCCCAGAGCGTTGTAAAAGACTCATTCCCAGTTATCGTAAACGATTGATTGCAGTTGTTGCTGCGAAGGGTGGCCTGACCAGTTGTTAGGTTTAGGGGGCAATCGCTTTTTCTCACAGGGCTTTGTAGGTTTGGATTTCTTTTTCCCTTAATAATAAAGACCTTCATTTAAAAACGGCATTTTGGGATTACTTGTGTTATCTTTGGCTTTATTTACATTTGTTTGATCTGAAACATTTAAATGTGACAAACACGCAAAAAAAATAGGAAATCAGGAAGGGGCAAACACTTTTTCACACAACTGTAAATCCCATCAACTGATGTAAATCCCTTCAACTGATGTAGGGATATTCCCCTCTTCATAAATTGGTATTGTTGGATAAAGCTGAAAATGTTCAGTCGTTATTGAGATATTAAAGGGAATCTGTCACCACTTTTGCCCTGTGTCAACTAGAACTGTCACCTTATTCAGTGCCTGTGCTGCATTCCATAAATGGTTATATAACCCCTGACTCCCCTGTGAACTCCCCAAAACCTTTTAAAGTTCCCCGCACTTTATGCTAATCCTGTTGGTCCGATCCAAGGGGCGTCCATTCTGGGCTCTCTATCCCTCCTCCCGCCTGCTGCTTGCCGTCTTCCTGCTTTCATGTACATGCTTGGTGCCTACACCGTCATGTAATTAGCTGGGCGAAATACCACACCTGCACATAGAAATCGTCAGCTCGCGCCTGTGCACCGTGCTCTGCCGTACGGCGGCAGAGCCGAAAACATCAGTGCACATGCGCTGGCACACGCCTTTCCAGCTCACAAACCGGAATTATTTCAACGCCATTACTGTGCGCATGCATACTGATGTTTTTGGCTCTACCCGCAGTAGGGCAGAGCATAGGGCGCAGGCGTGAGCCGGTCGATTTCTCCGCGCAGGCGTGGGATTTCGCCCAGCTATTTAGATGAGGCAGGATGTGTCACCCATGTAAAAGTAGGAGGACAGTGATCAGTAGCCGGGAGGAGGGAGGGAGTGCCCAGAATGGACGCCCCTCAGACCGGACCGACAGGATTAACGTACAGCACGGGAGAACTTTCAAAGATTTTTGGGGGAGTTAGGGGCTTATAAATATAAATATATATTGTTATCCATCCTGGTATATATGTCCCTCATCCTGACCCCATCCTGTTATATAGGTCCCTTATCCTAGGCCCCATACTGGTACATATACCCCTCATCCTGGTATATAGGTTCCTTATCCTGGGCCCCATACTAGAATATACGGTATATCCCCAGAAAATACACAGAGAAAAAAAAAACCTTTAAAATTTTACTTTTAATTAATATATAAAAATGAACTAGATAGACAAAAAATGAACCAACATAACATCTCCCAGAGCCCGCCAAAAATAGGGGGATATCTTGACAATTTATTCAACAGGGACTTAAGGCAGAAAGATTGGTATGGTGTGGATACAATAAACCTACACTGACCCTAATGGGTCGTTTAAATCTGACTCCCTGCCTAACTGCAGAGGTTGGCACCCTAAAATTCGATATGGCATCCCAATCAACGTCGGCAGTCCCTACAAATCCCGGCTTGCCCCTAGTATAGAGCTATATAAATAATTCAACATGCATCCAATACACAATATGTCAATGATAACACTAAGCTGAGGGGGAAGCTGTATCTTGTAATGTTACTATTGATGATATTCTGTCATACTTTTGAACAAATACCTGTTGAAACAATTTTAGGGTTCATATATTGATAAACATCAAGTTTAGTTCTCGGTAGTCTTCCCTCAAACTTGGTTCATTGCATCTATAGACACTATACAGTAGCGTGCACATGTGCTAGAGGTAGATGTAAATATGGTATATTCATAAGCCATAAAAGGTGCAAATGCATGGAAAAAACCCATCATCAGTCAGGAAATTCCTGAATAAAGTCTCATCATTTCTCATAGACAAAAAAGAGCATTTTATGGAAACATAATAAGTCACTTGTCTGGTTAATTATTCCCAGTTAGGATGTCCCTTCTCTCATTCATATAGAATATAAGGTGCAAATTCATAGAAAAAAAACAATCAGGAACTACCTGAATAAAGCCTTATCAGTACTCATAGACAAAGAGCATTCTATGGGTAAGCATCATGATAAATCACTTATCTGGTAGATTGTTTCCAGTTAGGTTGTCCCTTGTCCCATATATATAGCCCCCATCCTGGTATATACAGTATATCCCCCATCCTGGTATGTCTGTCCCTTATCCTTGGCCCCTTCCTGATATTTATATCCCCATCCTCGTATATGTCCCTTATCCTGGGCCCCATGTTGGTATATATGTCCCCCGTTCTGCAGCAGTTCTTTAATTTAGAAAACATAAACAATTCTCCTCACCTTCCCTCCACTCCCTCGCCGCACGGCGTTCTCTTCTGAAGTGGGCAGCGTGCAAGCGACGGGAGGACATGACAACACTGCCATGCGCCCCCAGTCACGTGCATGCAGACGTCAGCTGCTGGCCCTGATCGGTTGGCAGCATGTATTGCCATGCACGAACCCTACGGGTCTATGTGCCGCAATAAACTTCAACTGAATGTGCGTCCGGGGACTCACATCCAGCTGAAGTATTTGCTTGCATCGGTTGGTATCTCACCTGCCGCTCCCGGTCGTGGTGGCGACCCCTGCGACCCTGGTGGTTGGTCTCCTAGGCAATGAGGTGTAAACAAAAGAAAAAGTGTTAATATCTCTACATCAAAGGAGGCGTTAAAAATTGGGACCCTCACTAACTCTGAGAGTTAAGGCCCCCTTACACATTAGACTAATGTTGGACAGATCTGCCGATATTGGTGGGAACGGTCGACCGTATAATGTGTTTCAGCTCCCGACTTACCCCAACAGATAATATTAAGGGAGATAAGGATCCAGCTTGTCCAATTTCAGACTGTTGATCATTTCGTTGAAAGCAAAATAAGCTACCGCCATTGATGTCTGGCAGCGGCTCTCTCATAGAGAACACAGGAGCACTTCTCAGAGCGAGCATCCCTGTGTGTGAAGGAGCTGAGAAATATCGCTGACAACCAAACAATCATCCGCTAGCTATCTACTCTGGTTGGGGCTCCCGAGGTCTCATTCAGACTTTCATTTTTCACGTGCAACTTCTATCACTGTTTTCCTTTTCATCTGTGGACTGATTTCCCTCCAAAAAAAATAAATAAAATAGAGACATTTCTCTTTTTGATCCGATCGGCAGATCAAACTCACCCACTCATGTGAAAAGTTTTATGCAAAAAGGGTAAAGCATACGGATGCCAACCATGTGTCATCTGAGTCCAGCTCATTGTTTATTTGGTAGGAAAAGCTTGGATTTTTTTTTCTCTTTGCACTCCAAAAAATGGATGCTGATGAAAACAAAAATAAGAGCAAAAAATGGATGAACATAGGATCCAGAACACTGTTAACAAAGATCCATTATTTCTCCTATGCAAAAAAAAAAAAAATAATGTCTGATTGGGGCCCTAAATGGAAGCTGGCAGCAGGTTTTTGCTATGTAATCTAATGACAGCATGATGTAGGGACACAGACTCTGATTCCAGCGATGTGTCACTTAGGTTACTGGCTGCAGCAGTTGCGATACAATCACAGTTTTTCTCTGCTGCTGATCTAGCGGTTCTCTGAATGTGAGCCCGGTATAACCCGCCCACACCACTGACTGGCAGCTTTCCGTGTATATTCTACAGTGACAGAGAGCTGCTAATCCAACATGGTTCTCTTAAAGAAATTGCCACTATTTGGTAAAGTAGATAGCTGTGGCCGAAATTTTTTTAAACAGACAGATGCAGCATATTTATTTTTTTTACTAATTCCAACATTATTCAAACATTTTCCCATTTTAAGGACATGTAATTACCTCTATAGTCGTATTTAATTATACATTTTGTATTTTCTGTAACTTTTTGTGATGTTCATTTCATTTTCCAATCTAAATTTATATTGAATTTTAATTTGCAAAATGAGAACATTGGCAGATGAAAACAATCATTATCACCTCCTAAGCGATTTCTATTTTTAAGAGAAGCAAGAGTGAAGATACATCATTTACACTCTTAGTGCAGCAGCGCCATCGCTTACTTTCTGCACCGGTTTAATATGATGACCATTACATGGAAGGTGATTTCCAGTTATTATATTTTATTTCAGATTCATTACAAATGAATCTTGTGTGTCTTTTATCACTCCTGAATAAAAATGAACGAATCTCCCAAAATTCTAAATCAACGTATTATTCCTATTCGCCCAGGAAATTTCATTGCAAGGCATGTACTATGGCCTGAGGTCTCTCCAACTCCCAAATCATGATAAATGAAGGGGAGGGAAGAGGTAGAAAGATTGTATTATTATTTGTTTTTGCTTTCTGTGCAGAAAAAGAGAGGGAAGCAAGTTTTGACAGGGCATGATAGAATTTGGAGATATAAATCTCATTTCACCATCTCATCTGTGGCTCAGAAAATGTAAAAACTTCACATGTAGTCATGTGGAATACCAGAAAAAATACCATGTATAGGATGTGCACAACCTATTAATATGGGCATACAGGTAATAGAAATGTTACACTAGTCCTACCTGTATGCCTCATAATAACGGTCTTGTTGCTGAGAAATGTTATATTTTTTCCTTGTGCTAATGATTTCCTCCAGGCTCCGGGGCACGCGATGCCTGGAAGAAATCCCTGCCTCCTGCTTTCATTATAATACTTACCCCCTTCCATGGTAGCATTTCAAAGGGAATCTGTCACCTACCAGGATGTATATGACATATTAATATGGGCATACAGGTAATAGAAATGTTGCACTAGTCCTACCTGTATGGCTCATATTAATGGTCTTGTTGTTGAGAAATCTTATATTGTTTCTTTATGCTAATGATTTCCTCCAGGCTCTGGGGCATGCCGTGCCTGGAAGAAATCCCTACCGCCAGTCTTCATTGTAATATGACCCCCCTTCCATGCAAGTCAGTTGTAGCACCGGAATCCCACGCCTGCGCCCTGCACTACCTCCACATGCCAAACCTTTGTTCCTCCATTCTGTGGGCACTGCATTCAGGGATCGTCTGCACAGGCGCCGGCGACTTCCGCTCCAGAGACCTCCGGAGTGCGTGACGATAAGGTGCTCTCCCCACTTCCTCCCTGTGTAGTCATCACTATGTAAACATGGTTCCTAGTGACTTGCCTACGCAGAAGATCCCTGAATACAGTGCCCACAGAAAGGAGGAAAAGGTACGTTTTGTGGAGGAAGTGCAGGCCACAGGTTCGGGATTCCAATGCCAAAACTGACATACATGGGAGGGGGGTCATATTACAAAGAGGACAGGTGGTAGGGATTTCTTCCAGGACTGCACACCCCATAGCGTGGAAGAAATCATTAGCCTAAGGAAACAATATAAGATTTCTCAACAACAAGACCATTAATACGAGGCATACAGGTAGGACTAGTGTAACATTTCTATTACCTGTATGCCCATATTAATAGGTCATATGCATCCTGGTGGGTGACAGATTCCTTTGAAAGGCTTGAGGCTCAAATCTGCAGACATGTGAATCCTCATAGTGAGTACAGTGCGCGCTGTCAGGATTCTCAGGTGTCAGCGTCGCAAGGTTTACAAAAGAATATAATTCTCCAATCCAGACCAGACCGGCTCATCCATAGTCAGTGTAACGTGAAAAATGCAGAAAAGTTCACAAGGGATCAATACTTCTTCAACGCACTGTATATCCCTTTGTGCAGAAGATCTCCTCCTGCCAAGGGATTCCAGTACATTTCTGCAAATAATCCAATGATAAGAAGCCGAGACAGAGTCTTTTACGTGTTATTGTCGAGTTAAAATTAAATTGAGTTTACAGTGTTTTTTAGATTTGTTTTTTCATTCTGTATTTTTTCTCTATAGTTTCGCCACCACCTTACAGCTATGAATATGAGATGGATTATGCTATCGACTTACCTCCTCCATATACTCCAACTCCTCCAGTGCCTCTACAATATCCTGCTCCTCCTCCATATCCTGGACCACCAAGAAAATAACATTCCAAGTCTGCGACAACTCCATAGAAATGTTTATAAAACCGAAGGGGTTACCCAGGATTGAAAAAATATTGCTTCTTTTTCTATAAGCAGCGCCACACTTGTCCAAAGGTTGGGTCTGGCATTACAGTTTTCAAATGAAAGAGTTGTAATACCAGACACAGTCCATTGATGAGGGTGGCGCTGTTTCCTGGAGACATTTTTCTAGTCTTGAAGACCCCATTTAAAGAGGGGTGATGTATAAGAATAGAGGAGGCTTCAACTCTGTGCAATATCTGCAACGTTGCCTACATTTTCCAGGCTTATACCCTGAAGTGCTTGAACTCAGTATCTACTCCATATTATAAGTACATTATTTATTTTTTCTGTGAATTGTATTTGTGAGAATTTCTAAGACTTTGCTAAAGAAAAACTAGAAAAGGAGAAAAAAGTGCCAACGTTTTCTTATAGAGCAGTATTACTTTCCTGTGAACCGTGCATTATGATGGTCCGTCATGGGCAAAAATACATTTTTAATAAAAAGATAAAAAATAATAAAACCTTTCTGTTAATAAAAGTGTAAATCCCGAAAATCTGCTTAACCATCATCTCACTATCTGGGGCGTGACATGTTAAAGGGGTATTCCCATCATGTGCTGGAGTTTTCAGGATACGACATAAAATCATGATAGGTGGGGGAAGCATCGTCTTGGAACCCCACCAACAATCCTATAAATGAAGAGACAAGTGTCCCCTTTGGCTTTTGCCTTTCTTGTGCCATTATATTTGTTATTCCTATTGAAAATGTGTAAAAATAAAAAATTGAAAACTGGATGTCACTATTCTCTTTGTCAAAAGATGAATAGATAAACTATCAGCACTGACTGGACAAGTTCAGACAGTGCAATGTCTCCCAATGGGTAACATCCAATTATCAATTAATTCATAAATTTCGAGTAGGAATAACAGAGGAACAGAGAGTTGTAAAAAAAAACAATGTTTTCGGATTACGTTTTCAGAATGCAAGTATTTACAAAAATAGACATGTCAGGAAAAGGCATAGATCCTGTTTAAAGGGATCCAAAGACTATGTTTTTGCATATGGAACTATAGTTCTGGCTATATACAGTGGGTACGAAAAGTATTCAGACCCCTTTAAATTTTTCACTCTTTGTTTCATTGCAGCTATTTGGTAAATTCAAAAAGTTCATTTTTTTCTCATTAATATACACTCTGCACCCCATCTTGACTGGGAAAAGCAGAAATGTAGACATTTTCTCAAATTTATTAAAAAAGAAAAACTGAAATATCACATGGTCATAAGTATTCAGACCCTTTGCTCAGTATTGAGTAGAAGCACCTTTTGAGCTAGTACAGCCATGAGTCTTCTTGGGAATGATTCAACAAATTTTCACACCTGGATTTGGGATCCTCTGCCATTCTTCCTTGCAGATCCTCTCCAGCTCCGTCAGGTTGGATGGTGAATGTTGATGGACAGCCATTTCAGGTCTCTCCAAAGATGCTCAATTGGGGTTAGGTTAGGGCTCTGGCTGGGCCAGTCAAGAATGGTCACAGAGTTGTTCTGAAGCCACTTATTTGTTATTTTAGCTGTGTGCTTAAGGTCATTGTCTTGTTGGAAGGAGAACCTTCGGCCAAGCTTGAGGTCCACAGCACTCTGGAAGAGGTTTTCATCTAGGATATCTGGCAACCAGTTGTCCTGTCCCTGCAGCTGAAAAACACCCCATAAAATGATGCTGCCACCACCATGTTTCACTGTTGGGATTGTATTGGGCAGGTGATGAGCAGTGACTGGTTTTCTCCACACATACAGCTTAGAATTATCACCAAAAAAGTCTATCTTCATCTCATCAGTCAAAAGAATCTTATTTCTCATAGTCTGGGAGTCCTTCATGTGTGTTTTAGCAAACTCTATGTCGGCTTTCATATGTCTTTCACTGAGGAGAGGCTTTCTCCCATTTCCCTACTGCATCTGTGAAGCTCAGCCACAGTAATCTTGGGGTTCTTCTTTACCACTCTCACCAAGGCTCTTCTCCCACAATTGCTCAGTTTGGCTGGACGGCCAGGTCTAGGAAGACTTCTGATGGTCCCAAACGTCTTCCATTTAAGGATTATGGAGGACACTGTGCTCTTAGGAACCTTGAGTACTGCAGAAATTCTTTTGTAACCTTGGCCAGATCTGTGCCTTGCCACAATTTTGTCTCTGAGCTCCTTGGCCAGTTCCTTTGACCTCATGATTCTCATTTGGTCTGACATGCACTGTGAGCTGTAAGGTCTTATATAGGCAGGTGTGTGCCTTTCCAAATCAAGTCCTATCAGTTTAATTAAACACAGCTGGACTCCAATGAAGGAGTAGAACCATGTCAAGGAGGATCACAAGGAAATGGACAGCATGTGACTTAAATATGAGTGTCTGAGCAAAGGATCTGAATTCTTATGACCATGTGATATTTCAGTTTTTCTTTTTTAATAAATTTGCAAAAAAATCTACATTTCTGTTTTTTTCAGTCAATATAGGGTGCAGAGTGTACATTAATGAGAAAAAAAAGAACTTTTTTAAATCTACCAAATGGCTGCAATGAAACAAAGAGTGAAAAATTTAAAGGGGTCTGAATACTTTCCAGTCAGTGCACTTTCAGGAAGCTGTCTGCATTGACACGCATCCAGTGCTCTTCCACCCTGATTTATGCATGGCTTCTACATTCGATTTCTCATGACAGGCACATTGGCTTGTGATGGAAATATATATGTATCCTATTTACATCAGGTAGATCTCACTTGCTTGTCACCGTACTAACCCAATATATATACCAATATGTGTGTATTTCATTTATTCAATGTATATCCATATGTATTCAGGTAGATCTCACTTGCTAAAACTCTGTACCCACACATATCTATGCAAAGCTGATGCAAGCTATAATCAGTTGCTTAACCCCTTCACCCCCAAGGGTGGTTTGCACGTTAATGACGGGCCAATTTTTACAATTCTGACCACTGTCTCTTTATGAGGTTATAACTCTGGAACGCTTCAACGGATCTTCGCGATTCTGAGTCTGTTTTCTCGTGACATATTGTACTTCACGTTAGTGGTAAAATTTCTTTGATATAACTTGTGTTTATTTTTGAAAAAAAATGCAAATATGGCAAAAATTTTGAAAATTTTGCAATTTTCATACTTTGAGTTTTTATTTCCTTAAAACAGAGAAATATGTCACACAAAATAGTTAAGAAATAACATTTCCCACATGTCTACTTTACATCAGCACAATTTTGGAACCAAAATTTTTTTTTGTTAGGAAATTATAAGGGTTAAAAGTTGACCAGCGATTTCTCATTTTTGCAACAAAATTTACAAAGCCATTTTTTTAGGGACCACCTCACATTTGAAGTCACTTTGACGGGTCTATATGGCAGAAAATACCCAAAAGTGACACCATTCTAAAAACTGCACCCCTCAAGGTACTCAAAACCACATTCAAAAAGTTTATTAACCCTTCAGGTGCTTCACAGGAGCTGAAGCAACTGGAAGGAAAAAATTAATATTTAACTTTTTAGTCACAAAAATGATCTTTTACAAACTTTTTTTTATTTTCACAAGGGTAAAAGGAGAAAATGGACAGAAAAAGTTGTTGTGCAATTTCTCGTGAGTATGCTGATACCCCATATGTTGGGGAAAACCACTGTTTGGGCACACGGCAGAGCTCATAAGGGAAGGAGCGCCGTTTGACTTTTTCAAACCAAAATTGGCTGGAATTGAGATTGGACGCCATGTCGCATTTGGAGAGCCTCTGATGCACCTAAACAGTGGAAACCCCCAACAAGTGACACCATTTTGGAAACTAGACCCCCTATGGAACTTAGCTAGATCTGTTGTGAGCACTTTGAACCCCCAAGTGTTTCACAAAAGTTTATAATGCCTGAGTGTGAAAAAAAAACAAAAACAATTTTCCACAAAAATGATTTTTTAGCCCCAAATTTTTGATTTTTACCAAGGAAATTAGACCCCAAAAGTTGTTGTCCAATTTGTCCTGAGTATGCTGATACCCCATATATGGGGGGGGAACTGTTTGGGCGCACGGCAGGGCTTGGAAAGGAAGTAATAACGTTTTGGAATGCAGACTTTGATGTGGGTCATGTTCCATTTGTAGTGCCCCAGATGAGCCTAAACAGTGGAAACCCCCCACAAGTGACCCCATTTTGGAAACTAGACCCCCTAAGGAACATATCTAGATCTGTGGTGAGCACTTTGAACCCCTAAGTGCTTCACACAAGTTTATAATGCCCGGCATGAAAATAAAAAATCCTATTTTTTTTCCCACAAAAATGATCTATTAGTCACCAATTTTTTATTTTCCCAAGGGTAACAGGTGAAATTGGACCACAAAAGTTGTTGTACAATTTGTCCTGAGTACGCTGATACCCCAAATGTGGTGGGGAACCACTGTTTGGGTGAACGGCAGAGCTCTGAATGGAAGGAGCACCATTTGACTTTTTCCAACCAAAATTGGCTGGAATTGAGATTGGACGCCATGTTGCATTTGGAGAGCCCCTGATGTGCCTAAACAGTGGAAACCTACCACAAGTGACCCCATTTTGGAAAGTAGACCCCCTAAGGAACTTATCTAGATCTGTGGTGAGCAATTTGAACCCCCAAGTGCTTCACACAAGTTTATAACGTAGAGCCGTAAAATTAAAAAATCATATTTTTTCCAAAAAAATGATCTTTTCACCCCAATTTTTATTTTCCCAAGGGTAACAAGACTCCAAAAGTTATTGTGCAATTTGTCCTGAGTACGCTGATACCCCATATGTGGGGGTAAACCACTGTTTGGGTGCATGGCAGAGCTTGGAAGGAAAGGAGCGCCATTTGACTTTTTCAAAGCAGAATTGGCTGGACACCATGTCATGTTTGGAGAGCTCTTGATCTGCCTAAATAGTGGAAACTCCCGACAAATGACACCATTTTGGAAACTAGACTCCTCAAGGAACTTATCTAGATGTGTGGTGAGAACTTTGAACCCCCAGGTGTTTCACTAAAGTTTATAACGCCCGAGCATGAGAATAAAAAAATCATATTTTTTCCACAAACATGATCTTTTAGTCCCCAACTTTTTATTTTCCCAATGGTAACAGGAGAAACTGGACCCCAAAAGTTGTTGTACAATTTGTCCTGAGTACGCTGATACCCAATATGTGGGTGAAAACTACTGTATGGGCACACGTCGGGGCTCGGAAGGAAGTAGTGACGTTTTGGATTGCAGACTTTGATGGAATGGTCTGCGGGCGTCATGTCGCATTTGGAGAGCCCCTGATGTGCCTAAACAGTGGAAACCCCCCACAAGTGACCCCATTTTGGAAAATAGACCCCACAAGGAACTTATCTAGATGTGTGGTGAGCACTTTGAACCCCGAAGTGCTTCACAGAAGTTTATGACGTACAGCCGTAAAAATAAAAAATCTTTTTTTTTTTTTTACAAAAATGATTTTTTTCGCCCCCAATATTTTATTTTCACAAGGGTAACAGGAGAAATTGGACCCCAAAAGTTGTTGTCCAATTTGTCCTGAGTACGCTGATACCCAATATGTGGGAGAAAACTACTGTATGGGCACACGTCGGGGCTCGGAAGGGAAGCAGTGACGTTTTGGATTGCAGACTTTGATGGAGTGGTCTGCGGGCATCATGTCGCATTTGGAGAGCCCCTGATGTGCCTAAACAGTGGAAACCCTCCACAAGTGACCCCATTTTGGAAAATAGGCCCCACAAGGAACTAATGTAGATGTGTGGTGAGCGCTATGAACCCCCAAGTGCTTCACAGAAGTTTATAACATAAAACAAAAAAATCATTTTTTTTACACAAAAATGATATTTTCGCCCCCAATTTTTTATTTTCCCAAGGGTAACAGAAGAAATTGGACTCCAAGAGTTATTGTGCAATTTGTCCTGAGTACGCTGATACCCCATATGTGGGGGTAAACTACTGTTTGGGCGCATGGCAGAGCTCAGAAGTGAAGGAGCACCGTTTGACTTTTTCAAACCAGAATTGGCTGGAATTGAGATCAGACGCCATGTCACATTTGGAGAGCCCCTGATGTGCCTAAACAGCGGAAACCCCCCAATTCTAACTCCAACCCTAACCCCAATACACCCCTAACCCTAGTCCCAACCCTAACCACAAACCTAACCCTAACACACCCCTAACCCTAATCCCAACCCTAACCCTAATCCTAACTTTAGGCGCAACCCTAACCCTAATGGGAAAATGGAAATAAATACATTTTTTTATTTTATTATTTTTCCCTAACTAAGGGGGTGATAAAGGGGGTTTGATTTACTAATTAAAGCGGGTTTTTATGATTGGCAGCTGTCATGCTAAAATACGCTTTTTATTGCAAAAAATAGTTTTTGCATCACCACATTTTGAGAGCTATAATTTTTGCATATTTTGGCCCAGAGTCATGTGAGGTCTTATTTTTTGCGGTACGAGTTGCCATTTTTATTCATACCATTTTTGAGCACGTGACATTTTTTGATCGCTTTTTATTTAGATTTTTGGGAGGTTAGAATGAACAAAAATCAGCAATTCATGAATTTCTTTTGGGGGGGGGGCGTTTATACTGTTCCGCGTGTGGTAAAATTGATAAAGTAGTTTTATTCTTCGGGTCAGTACGATTACAGCGATACCTCATTTATATCATTTTTTTTAGGTTTTGGCACTTTTATAGAATAAAAACAATTTTATATAAAAAATAATTATTTTTGCATCGCTTTATTCTGCGAGCTATAACTTTTTTATTTTTTCGTTGATGATGCTGTATGATGGCTCGTTTTTTTGCGGGACAAGATGACGTTTTCAGCGGTACCATGTTTATTTATATCAGTCTTTTTGATTGCGTGTTATTCCACTTTTTGTTCGGTGGTATGATGATAAAGCATTGATTTTTTGCTTTGTTTTTTTTTTTATAAGGGATTCACTAAAGGGGTTAACTTGTGAGACAGTTTTATAGGGGGGCTTGTTACGGACGCGGCGATACCAAATATGTGTACTTTTATTGTTTTGTTTTTTTTTATTTACAGGAAGAAATGAATTTATTGGGGAATATTTTTTTTTCTTTATTTTGAAATTTTTTTTTTACACTTGTGATTTTGATTTTTTAACTTTTTTACTTTGTCCAAGGGTGTGACATCACTGTATTTTATCAGATCGCTGGTGTGACAGTGTGCACAGCACTCTGTCACATCAGCGATCGCTCTGGGCACTGCTGCAGGCTTCTCAGTGCCTGCTCTCAGCAGGCACTGAGGAAGCCGCCTCCCTGCAGGACTCGGCGGCCATCTTGGATCCGGGGTCCTGCAGGGAAGAGGCCTTCAGAACAGTGCGGTCACATCGCGCTGTTCTGAGGGCCTCAGGGGAGCACGCAGGGAGCCCCCTCCCTGCGCGATGCTCTCCTGTGCCCCTGGTACACCGCGATCATGTTTGATCGCGGTGTGCCAAGGGTTAATGTGCCGGGAGCGGTCCGTGACCCTCCTGGCACATAGTGCCGGGTGTCAGCTGTGATAATCAGCTGACACCCGGCAGCGATCAGCTGCGCTCCCCCCGGGAGCGCAGCTGATCGCCTTGGACGTACTATCCCGTCCATGGGCAGATTGGCACGGGTTTTATGGACGGGATAGTATGTCCGATGGCAGAGAGGGGTTAAGACATAACCCCTGACCCACATAAGTCAGGCTGGTGCAAGAGATAGACAGCTCATAGGGACTTTCTCAGAACATGAAAAAAGGGAACTAATGGCAGATGGTCTGAGTAGATGGCTACTTTCTGCTGAGAACGCAGGAAAGCTAGGACAAGGGTAATAAATCGTCGAATCAGCCTTTGTTAAGATAGAGTTAAAGAAAACTGCATACACTCATATATTCAAACAGCCAATAATCTAACAGCTTCTAATTGTATGTTAATTGACTAACCAACCCCTTTTTGTAAAGGTATAAGATGTGATAATAATAAAGTCATCAGTATTGATGGAATGTTATGCTGGCACTTTTGAGTGGACAGTGTTCATTTCCAGAGAGCTCTTAAAAATACTCATTTAATTTGGGAACAGCAGAAGCAAACATGGGGATAGATTTATCCTAACAAAATTTCCATAACATCTGGCGCCTGCACGCGGGGCAGTGGACAAAACGCACGGGGACCTGCTGACTGGAGAGACAGAGGTGTTGGCCATGGCCTTGGCTCACAGGATGGAGACTGCGCAGCTCCATAAGTAAGGTAAGAAAATCCTGTCATCTTACCTAAAAGTCCCCTGTGCCCAGTCCTTGTCTATACCTCTTGCCGCATTCCCAGGTAGTGTAAAAAGTCCACACCCTTATCCAAAACCCTGGGATATAAGGTGTTTGCTCCTGTAGTATGTGTTTCATGTTTTGTGTGAACCCGGGAGAAAGTTGGAATGGTGACTGTTTTGCTTGCTGATTGCTGGGAGCTGTATAGCAGGAAAACCAAATTGCTGGATAAGCTCTTACAGATTCCCACGCAGCATTTGGAAGGAGACACTCCCAATTTTCCAGGTGTGGAATTGGTAAGAGCTTTGAACGGCTATTACTGATACCTGTGACCGGCGTACTGCCAAGGCGACCGGTTTTCAGAGGGTAATAGACCAGTAGCACCAGTGTGCTCAGTGCAATTGGTGAGTTATCAGTTACCAGCTTGTACGTGTCACAGGTTAAAAAAGAGGGCTTCGGATTCTCCCGGGCGTCTGTTTTCATTTGTATGTGTTCCTGTCTGTATCAAGTACTGTTGCTTTAAACAGTCAGAACAGCAAGTGTTTCGTTTTGATAACTTCCTCACTGCAGGCAGCGGGCTAAAAGCCCCCCTTAAACCACCCCCCCTGCTAATCACGGTGTCACATCTGTTTTTGCTCTGTTTTTCTGGTTTTTGCTTGAATCTGAATTGGTTTGCTAGTCAAAGGTGTAGCGCAGAAATTTTAAGGAGTTGAAGCTGAGCTGTATCCATTTTCTCCTGCTCTGTGCTACCTTTTTTTTATAGTGATTCCAGTGACTAGAGCCAGCAGAGGGATAAGGGAGGGGGAAGTGCCAGCAGTAAAAGAAAAAAAAAAAGAGGAAGTTGTTTATTTCTGCATTCATCTCTCTCTGAATGCTTTTGAATGCAGACAAAAGTCTTAAAAGTATTTTTATTTTTGTTTTTTCATTTGTTTTAATCAATCATTTGACCAATCAGTTTTTCCACCTTTTT
>JARQOD010000002.1:616131350-616174148 GCA_033576555.1 Oophaga sylvatica
TTCTGTATCTTGTAGTTTGTCTTAACCTTCTTTGTCCTGTTGGTGATCTTCTTCTGGGTAATCTTTTATTTTTTCTTTGTGATGGTGTTCAGGCTGGTTGGCTTCATGCTCGTCGTCCTTGTTGTCGTCATCTTCTTCTGGGTGGTCTTTAAGGTCGTCTAATTTCCGAGAAACAACTGACGTTACTGGAACCCTGACGGGTATCAGATGGAGCAAGAGACAATGGAAGTAACGAGGACCAGCTGACTGTGCTGGAACCCGGACGGGTAGCAGAAGGAAAAGAGGCAATGTCACAACCGAGTACCAGCTGACGTTACTGTGACACGGTTACTAAGCAGGAGGTACCTGTGCTCCAAAGCACTACCAAGGACCAGCAGACGTTGCTGGAACTCGGATACGGAGATGGAGGCACCTAGGCCAAAAGCACTGGGGAGAACCACTTGACGGTACTGGACCCCGGACGGGTAGCAGAAGGAAAAGAGGCAACGTCACAACCGAGTACCTGCTGACGTTACTGTGACACGGTTACTAAGCAGGAGGTACCTGTGCTCCAAAGCACTACCAAGGACCAGCAGACGTTGCTGGAACTCGGATACGGAGATGGAGGCACCTAGGCCAAAAGCACTGGGGAGAACCACTTGACGGTACTGGACCCCGGACGGGTAGAAGAACGCACCCATGAAAATGTAAGTTGACAGGACGCAAGCCGTCCGCAGTTACCGAATCACACAGTCCTACAGTGGGTGCTTATCCTATTGTCACAATGGAAACCGCCTTTATTTACATATCCCACAGCACACATAGGAATCACCTAAACTGCAGGCACCATAGAGTCGGCTAACCCGAATGCAACACGACAGCACAACTTATTGGAGGATAATTGACGTTCACACTGCCAGGAAACAGCTGTCGTGCTGTAACCAGGCTGGCCAGGAGTCAGTACCCCTGCCAATTACTTACGAGCAACAAATGGCGGTGTTGTAGCCCAGGGAGTAGAGTTCAGGTGGTAGAAAGATGAACATAACAGGAGACATGGAAAACGTTGCCAACCAGTTATTTAATCTGAAAACGGACAGGCAAATTCAGGTGAGATCCATGCCTTGTTCATTTTCAGAAAAGTAAGCCGGTCTACATTCTCTGAGGATAGTCGCATGCGACGGTCTGTTACTACACCACCTGCAGCACTAAAGACACGCTCAGATAATACACTGGCAGCAGGGCAAGCCAGCACCTCCAATGCATACTGGCTAAGCTCTGGCCATGTATCCAACTTAGAGACCCAAAATTTGAAAGGGGAAGAGGCATCTGGGAGTACACTTAGAGGGAAAGCCAAGTAGTCTGTCACCATCTTACGGAAACGTTTCTTCCTGGTGACTGGAGCCGTCTCGGATGGTGTAGACCTTGCTGGCGCTGTCACAAAACTTCGCCACATTTGTAACATACAGCTCTTGCCCTGTGCAGAGGCGCTGCTTGTGCTCCCTCTTGTTGTAGAGGTGTCTACACTGCCTCGACGCACAGAGCTGCTTTGTAAAGCAGTAGCAGCAGCAGCTCTCTCGGCTGGAATGTACAACAGTATGGATTGCACCAGTGTGTCTTGGTACTCCTGCATTTTACGGTCCCGGTTCACCGGTGTGATGAGGGTTTGTAAGTTGTCCCAGTAGCGAGGGTCTAGGAGGGTGTACACCCAATAATCTGACGTGGTGAGAATGTGGGCGATGCGGCGGTCGTTTCTCAGGCACTGAAGCATGAAATCAACCATGTGCTGCAGACTCCCAACTGACCAACAAAGGCTGTCCTCTGGAAGAGGCGTCATCTCTGCCTCCTCTGCATCACCCCACCCTCGCTCTACATACTGACTAGAGCGTTGTGTACCTCCTTCTGTAGGGATTTCTTCCTCCTCCATTGACTCCTCCTCCTCATCCTCCTCACAAAGTGAGCCCTGCCCAGCCCTTTGTGAGGAACCACGTTGCGCTGACTGTCCTGAAGGTAAATGAATTTGTGACTCCTCATCCTCCACCTCTTCCAAAACCTCTTCCTTTAGTGCTTTCAGTGATTTCTGAAGCAGGCGGATAAGGGGGACAGTCATGCTGACTAGTGCATCATCTGCACTCGCCATCCGCGTTGAGACATCAAACGCACGCAAAACTCGCAGATGTCCTTCATAGAGGCCCACTCAGTAGTGGTGAAGTGTGAACGGCGCAAATTGCGAGTTGATTGCGCCTGTTGCAGCTGATACTCCATTACTGCTGGCTGCTGCTCACACAACCGCTCCAACATATGTAACGTGGAATTCCACCTGGTGGGTACGTCACATATGATGCGATGTTCAGGAAGGCGAAATCTGACTTGCAGAGCTGCAATGCGCGATCTGGCCATGCTGGAACGTCGCAAGTGAGCGCACTCTAGGCGGACCTTGTGCAGCAGTGCATCAAGATCTGGATAGTCCCTCAAAAAACTCTGCACGACCAAGTTGAGCACATGTGCCAGACATGGTATGTGAGTGAGGTTGCCAAGGCCCAGAGCTGCCACCAGATTTCGGCCATTGTCACACACTACCAAGCCTGGCTGGAGATTAGCTGACAAAAACCACACGTCGCTCTCCTGCTTGATGGCATCCCAGAGCTCCTGCGCTGTGTGGCTTCGATTCCCCATGGGAATTAATTTCAGGACGGCCTGTTGACGTTTGGCCACGGCTGTGCTCATATCGGTCGCAACAGGTAAGCGTTCACGGGTCCATGTGGAGGTATACCGTGACGGCTCGTGCAGCGATGATTCTGAGGAACTGGAGTAGGAGGAGGAATCAATGTGCACAGACTGGATTCCTGCAATCCTTGGAGTTGGCAGAACACGTACAGCGCCACTGGCAAGATCTGTACCCGGCTCCACAACATTGACCCAATGGGCAGTGAGGGAAAGGTATCGTCCCTGGCCATGGGTACTGGTCCACGCATCGGTGGTCAGGTGGACCCTGCTACTGACGGCGTTTAGTAGCGCATGTTTAATGTTTCCCTCGACATGTTTTTGCAGAGCAGGGACAGCTTGCCTGCTGAAATAAAATCGGCTTGGCACATTATATTGTGGGACTGCCAATGCCATAAAATTCCTGAAACTGTCAGTCTCCACCAGCCTGAATGACAGCATTTCAAGGGACAGGAGTTTTGCAAGGCCAGCATTCAGAGCCTGTGCTCGTGGATGGTTTGCCGAGTATGGCCGTCTTTTATCCCATGCCTGTGTTACCGATGGCTGTTTTTTGTTCTGGGAGTGTGACGATGACTGTGAACTTGCTGCAGTGGGTGGAATAACAGTTTGTCTATGGACAACAGTGACCGAGGTTCTTCCATGGAGATCCTGTGAGGAAGCCGAACCAGGTGTGTGAGAGCTGGAGGTAGAGGCTCGAACATGACCTAAAGATGTAGGTGCTGCTGTAGGTTGGCCTACATCTCCAGTGTCTCTTTGTAACTCAGCTACGTGCTTTGTCCGTACATGTTTCCACATATTTGTGGTATTCAGGTTCCTGATATTTTTACCTCTTTTAACTTTTTGCTTACACAGCTTGCATTGAACATAGCAAATATCAGATACAAGTCTGTCAAAAAAGGACCACGCAGTGCAAGTCATGGGAGCGTCAATTTTGACATTTTTAAGAGAACTGCTCCCAACAGGTGCCAAACTGGAGGCTACAGGCAAGCGAGTCTGCAGCCTACCTCTCCCTCCTCTTTGTACCGTTGGGACAATCTCTTCCTCAGAGCTGCTCCCACCACCTTCCTGTTGCTCACGCCATGTTGGGTCTCGGACTTCATCATCTCCACTACCCTCTTCCAACACCTGCTGCTGTTGGATGGTCTGGGCAGCACCATGCTCCACAAAACCTGGCACCTGAGTCTCATCATCATCATAAGATGCGTTCTGTGGTGTGCTGTCCATCGGCACTGGCTCACCCGCCTCTTCAGATTGAGAGAGACACAGCTGTTGCGCATCACTGCATACTCCCTCTTCTTCAAATTGCAGAATGCTGCTTGCCTGTGCCCGTGTTTGCGAGCCAACAGATTCTGAGAACAGAAGCAGAGACTCAGCTGGCTCCTGTACAGAACTCTCTGACTGCCTGGGCAATTTGACAGGCGGTGAACAGACAGATGGTTGCTCAACAGTGTTGTGTTCCTGAGAGGAGGTGGAAGGAATTGAAGTCGATGCATTGGCTGCCATCCAACCAACAACGGCTTCAATTTGTTCTTCCCGCAGCAGGGGGGCACGCCGAGCTCCTACCAAAGTGCGCATAAAGGAACGCTCACGGGGAAAACTGGTGGATGCTGTGTCACTGAGGGCGGCAGCAGCCACAGAATCCCCACGTCCTCTCCCTGCTGAAACTCCACGGCCACGACCACGTGCCTTACTCACTGACTTGTTCATCTTGGTAGATTGAGAAAGAAAGTCAGAAAAGTTATAAGGCCTAAGTGTGGTTATTACGCAGAGACTGAAGTGAACACTGAAACACAACTGTTCACAATCTGTGAAAGGCTACTCCTTTGTCTACTTCTATAGTGTTTGCAACCAATGTATTGGATACGGATGGAAGCGCGTCACACTAATAGATTATATTTTAAATGGAATGGAGCAGAACCAATTGGAGATAAATGAAAAGGATGAGCCACTGAGACACGCTCAGCAGAGTACAAGCAGCAGTGCTTGAACAAGTAACTGGAGCGTGATGTGCACTCAAAAAATAAAAAACACAGACTGAAGTGAACACTGAAACACAACTGTTCACAATCTGTGAAAGGCACTCCTTTGTCTACTTCTATAGTGTTTGCAACCAATGTATTGGATACGGATGGAAGCGCGTCACACTAATAGATTATATTTTAAATGGAATGGAGCAGAACCAATTGGAGATAAATGAAAAGGATGAGCCACTGAGACACGCTCAGAGAGTACAAGCAGCAGTGCTGAACAAGTAACTGGAGCGTGATGTGCACTCAAAAATAAAATACACAAGACTGAAGTGAACACTGAAACACAACTGTTCACAATCTGTGAAAGGCTACTCCTTTGTCTACTTCTATAGTGTTTGCAACCAATGTATTGGATACGGATGGAAGCGCGTCACACTAATAGATTATATTTTAAATGGAATGGAGCAGAACCAATTGGAGATAAATGAAAAGGATGAGCCACTGAGACACGCTCAGCAGAGTACAAGCAGCAGTGCTTGAACAAGTAACTGGAGCGTGATGTGCACTCAAAAAATAAAAAACACAGACTGAAGTGAACACTGAAACACAACTGTTCACAATCTGTGAAAGGCTACTCCTTTGTCTACTTCTATAGTGTTTGCAACCAATGTATTGGATACGGATGGAAGCGCGTCACACTAATAGATTATATTTTAAATGGAATGGAGCAGAACCAATTGGAGATAAATGAAAAGGATGAGCCACTGAGACACGCTCAGCAGAGTACAAGCAGCAGTGCTTGAACAAGTAACTGGAGCGTGATGTGCACTCAAAAAATAAAAAACACAGACTGAAGTGAACACTGAAACACAACTGTTCACAATCTGTGAAAGGCTACTCCTTTGTCTACTTCTATAGTGTTTGCAACCAATGTATTGGATACGGATGGAAGCGCGTCACACTAATAGTTAAATTGCATGGAGCTGCAAGAATTACATTGAAGGAAAAAAAAAAGAGTCTGTGAGTGACACGTGCAGATGCCTACAGACAGCGTTGGATGCAGAGCAAACTGCAGCGTCACCTGCACTCACACACACCTTGCAGAGCTGTTAAAACAACACTGCAGGCAAAAGGAAGCTTTACACAGCGGTTGGTGATAGCCTGCCTACAGCACAGTACACTAAATCGCAATCTCTAACTGTCCCTCAGAGTCAGCACAGCAGCGTTCTGTCCCTATCTGAATTCACAGCACAGTGACGCTAAAATGGCGGCGGCGCCTTTTATAGTGCATTCTGACATCATTTCAGCATCCAATCACAGCCATGCCATTAGTTAACATGACCGCAGCAGTACAGGATGTGCCCACACTTCTTAGGATTCCTCATTGGCTGACTAAAATCACATTGCCTCGCAAAGAATTATGGGAACTTCCGATTCCGGTATTCGATAAGACGAAAATATCGAAACGAAGTATCGAAAGGCCGATAGAGCTAATATCGGCCGATACCCGATATTTGCAGTATCGTATCGCTCAACACTAGTGCTGATAAATAACTGCAGAGTATGAATGGAGAGCAATGGCATACTGCTACAGTACGGTAGTGTTCACTCCATTACATAGTCTGCCATCTAGTGGCCAAACAACAGAATGCTACTTCATACTATTTACGATACGACACGATACGATACACTTTATTGATCCCGGGGGGAAATTACAGTATTACAGCAGCAATACAAACAGCAGTACATAAAATATTAGGACACAAATCTTGCACAGGTATACCAACATTACATAATAAATAAAAGTGTGTAGTTCAGGTATATATAAGATAATGTTAATTGACATTAGTACATTATTTTGTAGTTTTTCTAGCTATATGATTAGATCAAGTGACATAAATTACAGAAGACAGTTGAAGTCTGAGTCTTATATTATGCGTAATTGTTTGTTTTATGGAAAGCACAGCAACATTTGCTAGGAAATTTATAAAAAAAAATGTACATTTTGCCTTTATTAAAACATTCTACTTACACACAAAATGCCACTTAGCTAAAGAGCCATGTTCTGGATGTTCTCCACTGACCTCTATTAGTCCTGGTCAACATATCTGCATAAAATAAATGTTAAGATGGGAGAACTCAGAATTCAGATTTTTTTTATCTCTTTTGCTGTATATTTTCTTTATTTTGCAGATTTCATACACTGTTGTTACGATCCACCTCTACTACTGTGGCATCTGGTGCTCAGTCCATGTATTGACTCCATCTTCCTACAGTCCTTATTCTCTCCATGAACTGTCACATGGCCACTGATTCTCTATTCTTGCTGGTGTAAGGAGGTGGCGGGGAACCTCACGTGCCCTCTCTCTCTTGGACGCTGTTCATACAACGACATGCGGCACCTCAGCGTTCACTGATGTGATGTGTGATCTCCTAATGTTACTGTCATGTATAGTAATGTATTGCATCTGTATGTATTGTGCTTAAGTTTAGGGATAGATTAGGATATAGTATAGGACCATAGGCGGGGGCATTATAGAAATAGGATAGCATAGAATAGGTCAAGAGATAGGCGGCATAGGGGTTAATTTACTGGGAGGGCAAACAGAGCAAGGACTTCTAGCTAGTTTGCTTCCTGGTTTGGGTCAGAAGCCCGGGCAGTCTGTCCACGGGCAGGACGTGTGAGCAGTGATAGAGCATAGGAGAATAGCCATGGGGATAAAGTTTTGACACAGTAAGGGGCCCCAGGGAGCGAATAGTGCAGACGGCCAACAGTTGGAAAGGACCATCCAAAGTTAGGATCTGGGGTCTATGACTGGGGCGGGAGCCACAGTGGAAGCGTTCCTGGCGCCTCTTCTCATTGGAGCTGGAAAAGGGGTTGGTAAGGAGCTGGTGACGGGAAAGAACAGGAGGGACACAGACTGTCCAAAAGATACGGCCAGGATTGCCGGGAAGAGGAAACTGCTAGTGAGAACAGGGCCTGTCCTGACGACAGTGAAAGAAAGGGAAAATGACTCCATATGTGATGTGTGCCGCCAAAGTAAAGACTGTTTCATTGTTCAGTAAAGTTACACAGCAAAAACATGGAGTACCGAGTGATTTATGGGACTTATTCATCAGAGGCTGAAGTAAAAAGGAACGCGGAAACTTCAGCAGTTGAATTGAGTACAGTACTGTATGCAGAGCTGAAAGGACTTGTTGTTTCATCTCTGAGGCGCCAGGGTGTGGGAACAGAACAGCTAGTTGCCATGACTACCACCCTGGCCGCCTTACACTGGGACCTCTGGAATTTCCACTAGGGCACGCTCTCTGCCCACTAGTCACTTAAAGGGTCAGTGCTCATCGAAATCTATGTTCTCCAACTAATGGTCTGTGGATCCATGATTCTTTACAGATTTTTCCCAAATTGTTCTTCATTTAATAAAAAAGGTTCTTAGATTCCTTTCTCTACAAAAGTGATCTTCTGAGATGTATTTTTTTACCAACCCGGATTAAGTCTTGACATTGATTCTTGTCTGCAGCCTGCCCTGTATTCCATTTGGTTTACTGCATTGAGTCGACTCAGATTGTATTAACCTTCTGCTAGTCTACTATATTTAGTCAGCTCTGCCTGACCTGATCTCTTGCCAGTCAACCACATTGAGTCATCGCCGACTGCCCTAAGCCCCTGCCAGTCTACTGCATTGAGTTATCGCCGACTGCCCTAAGCTCCTGCCAGTCTAGCGCATTTAGTCAAATCTGATTACTGATAAAGTAAGGATGAAAACAAGTTATCATTCATCCACAGGATAGGCAATAACTTATTGTTCTGTAGGGGGTCTGACCACTGGATCCACACTGATTGGCAGATTGGGGCTCATTGACTTGAGCAAATCAATTTACAGAACCATGGACCAGTGGCCACATCAGTGGTCTGTGACTACCAGATGGGAAAAAAGTGTAAGGAGGTGGAAAGGAGAGTAGACGAGTTCAGTCGATGCTTAGCTGAGTAAGTGCGAGCGAATACCGCCATCTTTTGGTCAAAGGTGAAAGTGAACATAAAAAAGGAATTATAGGGGTAGGAAACCCAAAAGTGGAAGTGCGTGTTCCTGGGGAAGAGTTTAAGGAAAGACACCAGATCAAGTGACACCTTTGTCATCATTTTTACAAAATATAAAAGGCCTGGATGGTCCAAGAAGGGAGGAGTTAGCCCCAGAATCTGTACCAAGCAGGTTGAGAGGCTGCAAAGTGGTCTTACAGCCACGTTCACCACAGAAGGGGCTGAGAACGATCAGATGCTGAAGAAAGCCTGAGCTGTGAGGAAGACTGCAAGCAGCGCCAGTAGAAGACCACAAGTGGCAGAAGTAAAAGACCGTGACCAGATCTGAACCAGGCTCGGGAGACGATCCGACTGTAGCAGAGGGCTGTTCCTGTGGGCCGTTACTTCCAGCGTAGACGTACGGTACAGGGTGTGGGTCGGGGCCATGCCTCAGGTAACGGAGACGGCCTGTGCGACAAGCACACTGTATACCCAGTGACTCGCGTATCTTGGACTTACGGTCTAATGGGAAATATCGGTGACCCCCGATAGGGCCAATGTAACTATCAGAGGAGCTTACAGAGACTACAATGGGAGCGAACTTAATACTGAGAGTGACGCCCAGTAAGCTGAGACACAAAGGCATTAGTAATCATTTAACTATTTAAAAAGAACATTAAGAACAGTGTACGGTACATAATAGAACATTGCATAGATATAGTATCTAGTCGCATCGCTGTGTTCTGATAGTGTCATAACATACTGTGTTGACCTTGCTACTTTTACCCATAATATAGCGCTTACTTGTGGATATATATATATATACTTAAAGATTTTCATTCTAGTCAAACAAATAGTGTTGGTTGATTACCACTGTCTCCTCATTGCCTGCACTGCTGCTTCCAAGTAACCTTCTCACACATGCAAACTGTCTGTTTCATTGCTGCTTCTGAGTTGTAGGCTCGGTGCGATGTCATCGTTTTGGTGTCACGCATACATAATGTTGTGCCGGGTTTACTAGTCAATATAGCAGGGGCAGACACTGACTGATTGGGGCCCCTGTGCAAGAAATATGTCTGGGCCCCTCTCCCTGCCCGGCATGCTGCTTATAATGAGGACAATCTGGCCATGGGACCCCCGAGCCTCGGGCTCTGAACAATAGGCCAGATTGCCCTCATTATCACCACCCTGCAAGCAGGGGCATACATAGATTTCACAGGGCACCATAACAAAGTTCTATTTAGGCCTCCACACCTCTAAATATATATACGGTATTTAGATTTTTTTTTTACTGAGATGGAGATGTATATCTCCGTCAGGATTCGGTACTGCTGAGTCCAGCCATGTATATGTTATAGTATATGTCTGATAAAGAGTTATTCCCCAAATAAATCAAGTTATCCACAATCCCAATGATAAGGGATAACTTATTGACTTTTGGGGGACTAACCACTGGGACCCCCAGCAATCCTGAGAACAGGACTCCACAGCTCAGCCATAAATGGATTGGAGGGCGCATGCTTGATTTATGCTCTACTCATTGTCTATGAAACCGATGGAAATAGCCGAGCGCAGCGCTCAGCAGCTCTATATATAATGGAGAGACCAGAGGACGAGCATCCACAACTCTGCTCCACTCAGGACGAGACTGCAGACCCCTGTTCTCAGAATCTATGCGGGGCTCAGAGCAGAGGCCGAGCATGTGTAACAGGTTGCGAGATGCAGTGACGGACAGGAGGCAGAGCAAGGGTTAACAATTTTAATTAACAATGGGAGACTCCACGCAGGGAGGTAAACAGTTAAATGAAGGAATAAACGGTTCAATTTGCAAAAGATATGCAGAGTTAAAGAACAATGAATCAGGTAACAGCAGAAGTTCCTCAGTCTGTGATTTCGGCTGGGAAGTCAATAGCGCCAACAACAGCTGGTGCGATGGTTATCCAAGAAGGTCCAGTAGGAAATGAGAGTCCGTATTCTGGCGGCAGCGGTCGGTCTCCGGTACCTTCCGCTCATCCTCTAGTCCATAAGATGAGGCGGCCGAGTCAATTAAGGCCGCAGCGCTGTCCGGGTCCAATGTAGACCGGCAAGTACCAACAGGGACATCTGGGTTCAAGTGTCTGTCCCGTGCGCTGTACTCACGGACACGGAACGTACGGCACCTTGCTATCTGGTAGTCACCGGGCACCTTGCACCTCTCTCTTTCAAGTCCCCGCTGGTAGCGGCGGGAGTTAATGGATAATACTCCATACAGTATCATGAGCCCCATATAGTGCTCTGTACAGTATAATGAGCCCCATATAGTGCTCTGTACAGTATAATGAGCCCCATATATTGCTCTATACAGTATAATGAGCCCCATATAATGCCCCATACAGTATAATGAGCTCCATATAGTGATCCATACAGTATAATGAGCCCCATATAATGCTCCACACAGTATAATGAGCCCCATATAATGCTTAATACAGTATAGTGTGTTCCATACTGTATAATGAACCCCATATATTACTCCATATAGTATAATGAGCTTCATATATTACTCCATAAAGTATAATGAGCCCCATATAATGCTCCATAAAGTATAATGAGTTACATACAGTATAATGAACTTCATATGATGTTCAATACAAAATGGACCCCATTTAGTGTTTTATACAGAATGGGCCCATATAATGCTCCATACAGATTGAGCCCCATATAATGCTCCATACAGAATGTGCACCATATTGTGCTTCATACAGAATGTGCCCCATATAATGCTCCATACAGAATGTGCCCCATATAGTGCTCCATACAGAATGTGCCCCATATAGTGCTCCATAAAGAATGGGCCCCATATACTATTCCATAGAGAATGTGCCCCATATAGTGATGCATACAAAATGAGCCCCATATAATGCTCCTTATATATTGTTCTATATTGTTCCTGCCTTGGCTCCGAGCCTCATAGTGTGCTGGTGGGTGAGGCCAGCCTTGCCTGCCTGCAAGGAGCCGCTGACTCCCGGGTCCCATCGCCAGGTGGTGACATCAGCCCTGCCTGCAAGGGTCTCTATCCACATCTGGGCCCCAATGCAGCTGCAGCGGCGGTATGTCAGCCTCTGCAATAGAGTCAGGTAGAAGGTGTCACAGCCGTGGACCACTGAAGTAGCTGCCGGACCAGTGACCTACAAATCAGTGTTCTCATCTGATAGCACAGCATTGTGCTGCAGGTCACATACCCCTCTGTGTTGATGAGTTACATTTTATTGCAGCTTCACAGCACAGTATCATTTCACAACATCATCACTTCCAATGACTCCGCCAGAATATAAATAGCCTCCGTCGATTGCATACCTGACATTTATTTTTTTTACGCCTCCTACTATTTTTGTATCTGAGTTTATTTAACATGTTGTCAGGTCACAAAGGTATTCACTTACAGGGAATATAGTGCTATTCTAAGACACTGCGGGGGTGCAGCGAGCTAAAACTGTGACTGTCAGGACGCTTTATTGTACCGCCCCGGCACCAGCATTTCGTTCCACCGCTGAATGACGCCGAAAATGTCAGCGGATTGGAAAGAATGTGAATGTTAAGGAAGATAAAGCAGCGATGATGGAGCCGTGCCGAATATGCAATACTGTTTGTTACCTAAATAATTTGTTGGCATGCTGGATATGATTCATAACGTGAAGTAATGCGCAGCTCCACCGTTCACTCACTCATCAGTCATCGGCAGCGAGGGGAGTGGTGCAGGGGGATTAACATGTGGAATGAATTGTGCTCAACATATAAATAATCACCATCATATTTTATACCCAAATATTCTGCAGTTTCTGCAAAAAAAATAAAGAATTCGAAGGGAATTTCAATTAATAAAGTGATTTACATTCTGTCTTATATTCTCATTTGTGAAAAATCACCGAAATGTCAGGTCAGCTCTTTAATCCCTTATGTACCATGCATGAAATCTAATTATTACATGATATCTGGACTTTGGGGGTTGAGTTCAAAAAAGCACAATTCTGTCATTACGTTTTCATTAATCCCTTTTTTTTTAACAATGTACCATATTTTTCTGATAATGTTGCATGGATGTATAATACATATTTTTCTGATAATGTTGCATGGATGTATAATATACTTTGCAATAGACTATATTTGCTGTTCAGTCTTAGAATTAGACTGCTAAAAAACTGCTATAAAGACAGCAATGTAATTCAATGCTCCATCCAGCAGGGGTGTGCTTGTTATGAGGGGGCATTTCAGGTTTCATTTGTGCCTCCTTTATCGAAAGGGATTCTATCTTTACACCTGCATCTTGCAGCAGGTCAGGGGCAGACACACCGCATGTGCAGCCGGTGCGGCTGCACCAGGCACGGAGGTGGAGGGGTGCCCCTGGAGGATGGATAATAATGAGGGCAATCTGGCCTGTTTATCAGGCCCCGAGGCTCCGGGGGGCCCCTGGCCAGATTGCCTTCATGTGCAGCCGCAGGGAGAGATCACTGCAGATCCACTGCCTGCAAGAGAAAATGGCAGCGGAGTGGAGTTGCAGCGATCCGTCCTGCTCCGTGCCGGCGCTTCCTGTCTCTCACACAGTCAGCAGCATGGCTGGATGATGTCATCATTCAGCGCCGTGGCTGTGCCAGAGACAGGAAGCTGCTGGCCATGGTGATGCTGCAGGAGAGCGTGCGGGGAGGTGAGAGGCATGA
This sequence comes from Oophaga sylvatica, assembly GCA_033576555.1. Taxonomy (NCBI): domain Eukaryota; kingdom Metazoa; phylum Chordata; class Amphibia; order Anura; family Dendrobatidae; genus Oophaga; species Oophaga sylvatica. Next base: position 616,144,730 of record JARQOD010000002.1, read on the forward strand.
TGTCCACCTTATTTTTAAGGCTACTTTCACACCTCAGTTTTTCACCATCCGGCGCGATCCGTCTAATATGTAAAAAGATGGATCCGGCGTAGTTTGTGGAAAAACTGATGCAATGGATGCAATTTTTTAGCCGGATCCGTTCTGAACTTTTGAACCCGAGAAATGCAGTGTGCGCCTGTCTGGAACCAGGAGAGAGAGAGGGAGGGAGGGAGAGAGAGAGGGAGGGAAGGAGGGAGGGAGAGAGAGAGAGAGAGAGAAAGAGAGAGAGAAATGCAGTATCTTGATGGACAGCTCAGACGTCCAATCGGATGCTGGGGAGTGCTGAGCTGTCAGTGTCTAATCAGGACCATAGTGTGCCGGGGCTTCATCCACCTGTCTCCTGTTTAGAGTAATTACCTGGCTATTTGACCAGCTCTCTGCCTTAGATTGCTGCTAATTATAGCTTTGCTCAAGATGTGTGTGCACTCTTTGCTCCTAGTCTTGTATTCTGATCTTTGCTACTCAACCTCAGATTTGCCTAGCTATCAAAGAATCATAGAATCATAGAATAGTAGAGTTGGAAGGGACCTCCTGGGTCATCAGGTCCAACCCCCTGCTCAAAGCAGGATTCACTAAATCATCCCAGACAGATGTCTATCCAGCCTCTGTTTGAAGACTTCCATTGAAGGAGAACTCACCACCTCTCGTGGCAGCCTGTTCCACTCATTGATCACTCTAACTGTCAAAAAGTTTTTTCTAATATCTAATCTGTGTCTCCTCCCATTCAGTTTCATCCCATTGCTTCTAGTCTTTCCATGTGCAATTGAGAATAAAGATGATCCTTCTACAATGTGACAGCCCTTGAGATATTTGTAGACAGCTATTAAGTCTCCTCTCAGTCTTCTCTTTTGTGCAAGCTAAACATTCCCAGATCCTGCAACCGTTCCTCATAGGACATGGTTTGCAGACCGGTCACCATTCTGGTGGCTCTTCTCTGAACTTGCTCCAGTTTGTTGATGTCTTTTTTAAAATGTGGCGCCCAAAACTGGGCACAGTATTCCAGATGAGGTCTGACCAAAGAGGAGTAGAGGGCAATAATGACTTCACGTGATCTAGACCAGGGTTCCCCAACTCCAGTCCTCAAGGCCCACCAACAGGTCATGTTTTCAGGATTTCCTTTGTATTGCACAGGTGATGCAAAATCCTGAAAACATGACCTGTTGGTGGGCCTTGAGGACTGGAGTTGGGGAACCCTGATCTAGACTGTATGCTTCTGTTAATACATCCCAGAATTGTATTTGCCTTTTTTGCTGCTGCATCACACTATCTTTTGTCATGATCCGATAACTACTTGGAATTCTCACCCCGACTTGCCCTGACTACAACTTTATTTTACCCCTCTGTCTATAACTTACCCTCTTGGCTTTTGACCTCAGACCTCTTGACTACACAGCCTCGTGGCTTGTCTGTGAGTTGTGACTAGCGTCACAGTACCAAGTTCAAAATTCTAACATTGACCCACAGGCTCGTCCATAATCTGTCTCTTCCATATGTCTGGAAACTATTCTCCCAATATCTTCCAACACGCAATCTCCGGTACTCCCAAGACCTCCTTCTCTTCTCCACATTTGTATGTTCCTCACCCAATCAACTCCAAACATCTCCCGAGTATCCCCCATGCTCTGGAATTCTGTGCCATAACACGTCCGACCATCCACCATATGCGGAATATGAAAACCCATCTCTTCAAGAAAGCCACAGCTTGCAATAACTCCGCTGCCACCTCACCACCAGCACCGGTGCTGCCGCAACCCCCCTAACCTACAATCTCTAGACTGTAAACCCGCAAGGGCAGGGCCCTCTCCCCTCTGTACCAGTCTGTCATTGTTAGTTCTCTTGTAAAGCACCATAGAATCAATGGTGCTCTGAATATAAAATAATAATAATAACACAAATAATATACAGTGGATGCAGCTTTATTTTTTCCTGGATGTGTCACAAAATGTTAATATTTCCCTTAATGAACAACAGATTCCCAGTTATTTTTGGCAGTTTCTATTTAGTGGTCATTTTTGTATGGAAAATAAATTAATCACTCTAAGTCCCAGATTCAATAGAATTTGCATTTGTTTACTTGCAGGATAAGAGATAATAGTTATATCCACGTTCACAAGCGTTTTTGCTGTGAAGAGGAGCTGTCACTTTCCATAAGTATGTAAGTAATTTTTATACCTGGTGTAAAACCCTCTGTTCTGTTATTTTTCTTTCTTTCTTGTACTTCTCTGTTCCTTATATCTGGCTCCATCTCTTCCCTGTATGGTCAATGTCCTCTTGTTTACCAAGTGGGTGTGATCATCGACTGCTCTCTTTAGGATGACACCCAGTTTGATAACAAGACTAGATTTATATAGAGGTGAAAGTGGGCCACGTGTCAGGAACGGAGAAGTGCAGGATTAAAAGATAAATAATGCTGGATTCAGGAGAGCCACTGCATTTTCACCGGGTAAAAAATACATATTTATGACAAGTGACAGGCCATCTTTAAGATCCGATAAAAAAAATCAAACAACTGAGTAAATGAATTTGATTAAAAAATCCGGCTGTGCATACAGATCCTGTGAAGATTTTCGTGACGCCATGGTGACAGTTTATAAACAAGCCCATGTGTTTCTTCACACAATCGGCCAACTCTTCTATTGTTTCTACATAAAGCAGAAGAGTAATCTGCATCTCTCTGCAGCATTCGACACTATCATCAGCTCCTCCTCAATATGCTCCGTTCTCTCCTGGTTCTCCTCCTACCTCTCTGACCGCTCCTTCACTGTGTTTTTTGCTGGCTCCTCTTCCTCTCCCTTTCCCCTTACTGTCGGGGTTCTTCAAGGATCAGTCCTAGGCCCCCTTCCTCTTCTCTCTATACTGCCCCTAATGGACAAGCCATCAGTAGAACCATCTCTAAGCTGATGACCCCCAACTATATACATCATCTCCTGACATCACCCCTGCATTACTACAAAATACCAGCGTTGTCTCTAACATTATGTCCTCCCTCTGTCTAAAACTGAATCTGCCTAAAACTGAACTCCTTGTGTTTCCTCCCTCCACTAACCTACCTATGCCCTATATTGCCATTTCCGTGTGTGGTTCTACCATTACCCCTCAGCAACATGCCCGTTCTTTTGGGGTCATTCTTGATTCAGATTTTTCCTTCATCTTGATTTAGATTTTTCGGTCATCTCCCGGCTGCGGCGTCGGGAGATCAGCGACAATAGTGGTGGCATGTGTGGTTCAAATCCTGCGCCAAATCGCGGCCGGACTGCACCTGTCGCTGATTGGTCGGGTCCGGCCGGGCGTGACCAATCAGCGACGCGGGATTTCCGTTACAGACAGACAGAATTAGACGATTATATAGTAGATGTCTCTTTGTGTGTGTATGCTTGTGTACAGTGACTTTCAAAATTATTCACCCCCTGGCTTTTGCCTATTTTGTTACCTTACAACATGTGTTTAAATATTTTTGTAATCTGATTGGTGTGTGGTGCACTAAATATTCTAAGTTGGTGAAGTCAGAAAAATTTAGGCATAAATTAAATTTCTGATATCAAATACCTAAAAATTGGCATTGGCGATGCCACAGGGGCTGCAACACCATTAACCCCTTAACGACTGCCAATATACATGAAATCAGTGGCAGCTAAGGGTACTTATTCCACACAGGGAATAAGGCTTTAGCGCCCCCTCCCCAGAGTCTAAAAATCTCCAGGGTCTTGGCAACCGGAGGTAGCTGAGATCACGAACATGATCGGGCTGGATTCTCCAGTCCTCGATCACGTGATCGCCATTATTCAGTGAATAATGTCGATCACAAAAAAAAGTGTGCACACTGTTACAATGATTTCTCTCTCTTCTGACATGATATACATGTCAGAGTAGAGAGAAATGATTCCCCCCGAGACCACCTGACATCTCCGCCATCCCCAGGCCTCCTGATCCATCCCCTGCCCCAGCATCATCTTACTGGTAAAAAAAATGGTGGGCGCATGCGCAGTGTGCCCCCCCAGATTTGCTGACTGGTACTCGGCAACAATAGGGAAATTTTCCTTTTGGTTCCTTTTGTTCAAAATAAAAAAAATAGTAAATCAAATCCTCGGTGTGCTCAGAAAAAATTGCACAACAAACTTAGGGATCATTTGTCTCCTGCTACCCTTGTGAAAATAAAAAAGTTTGTGTCTAAAGTAAATTTTTTGAAAAATAAATTAAATGTCCATTTTTTCCTTCCACACTTGTTCAGTTCCTGTGAAGCATCTGAAGTGTTAATAAACTTCTTCAATGTGGTTTTGAGCACCTTGAGGGGTGCAGTTTTTAGAATGTTGTCACTTTTGGGTACTTTCTGTCATATGGGCCCTGCAACTACCCTTCAAATGTGATGTGGCCCCTAAAAATTTTGTTGGAAAAATGAGAAATCGATGGTCAACTTTTAACCCTTATATCTTCTGTGGAGACACAGCATTGTATCTTAATTAAGCAAACGACTATTTTTAGCAAGCCAGAAAGAATAGACTGTTATCTATATGTTGACTTTTAAATGTATGTGTTTATTTCTGGTTGTTCTGACTTTTTCTTGTGTAAGCCTGAAATATTGACTTGTTAATTGACATTTGATGTAACATTGTGCTCTTATCCTTTATGACTAGTTATGTTTACTGATACGCTAATTACGCATTGTCTAGGCCAGATAGTTTGTTGGCATTTCAAACAGAGGAGGAAAATCTATGCAAATAGATTACATAATCAAACAGTGTGACTTGATCTTAACCATTCTTCCCATTATTTGTGATGCTGGATGAAGGACACTTGTTAAACATAAAAAGAGGTGATATGCCTCTCTGAGAGTGAGACAGATAGAGATTCAGCTAAGACATCAAAACATCCAAAGGACCAGAGACAGGTTGGAGCGTTTGGGGGAGACAACACTCAGCCGACCACCTACTATGTAAGTGCTTTACTATTATTGTTCATTTGCATGTAGCTTCAGCGGCACATGGCTGTAACCATAGATAGGTGATTTTTTCTGTAGCTGCATTTTCTATCTTGGTGTGCACTACTTGCATATTTTGTAGGTCTGGCTCTGTGGTTGCCTTATTCCTTATTTAGATTAGTAGTGACCTTGTTCTCATCATTTTCTATTTGGATTTGTTTTGTGATATTATACTTATATTTGTACTGTATTTTATTGAGCCTGTTAAATAAAATTTATATCTTTTATCATGGCACGGTATACTGGACTTTTCTATGTGTATATCTACCCTGTTATGTCTGTTCACTACCACTTGTTTTTTGGGTTTGGTGCTAGCAAAAGAATGACACCATGTTGAAAGATGCATGTGATAGATATCTATCAGTAACGTATCTGAGCAGGTCTCTAGAAGTCCTGTGGGTGTAGTGTTGACTATTATGGGCAGCCATATCCAGACTATACATATATTTTGTTTTGGGTGTAGTTCACTTTAATAATGAATGATCGTCTCATTAATAGAACGGCCGACTGGAGCAAACTGACAAAAGGTTTTTTGCAGTTGAATAATCAATTTTGCTCTAGTGGAAAAATGAAAACATGTCCCCTGTACTGAGCTATTCTAAAGAGGTCTCAAAATAGAGCTTCTGGAATTAATCATCTAAAAGTAAACCTAAGCAGCGGCTTTCGTTGTGCGATGTAGAGAACACAAATTCCAGAACATTGCACTGATTTGGCCCTTGTAGATGTTTATGCAGAATATGTGCATACGGCATCTTATTTTATTTCATTTTGTTAACGGCCTTCGTCTCAATCTTGAGCCATGGCGACTTGATGGATGAATGTTCTGTAGGAAGATTGATCTTAAGCCTAGATAGGTTCACCAGGGTCTTCTTCAACGTTATTTTGATTGCAGATGTGTAGCCCAGCTATGCAGGCACACATAAAGTCCAGGAGAGTGCACAGGAAGGTAATCGCAAAAGCTTGATATTTATGCACTTCACTCACACTTTTAGACACACCCATCAGGGGTACAAGAGGAAGTGACACTTAGCAATCACGGGTCAGTCTGTTTCCTGTCTTCGGACAGTGCAGTTCAGTGCCAGTCCAGTCTGGACTTGGAAGTTACTGAGAGCTATTCAGCGAGCTCTAGAAGAAAGCTGACATTACCATCGAAGTTACAATTGCTTGTGCTAAGAGCGAGAGCAGGGCGAAGGGCAGTGGAGAAGATAGAGAAGTGCTTTAGGTATTGGATTGCCTGCACTAAATTGCCGGACACCGGAGTCCGAGGCGTTGCTACAGTTTCAAGCTTAGTAACAAGATAACCGGAGGCATCTGGACTACAGGTCGCAGAGTGCAGCCTTAAGTGTCAATACGTAATCGGAGTCAGGAGGAACAAGGACTTTTAGCAGGGCCCCGCATAGAAGGACTCTGTTCTCACCACATAGAAGGCTCCACCACAATATTGGCCGGGCAGTACAGCTATTGAGAAAGCTGGATATTCGGAGTTAACTTCGCTTCAGGCAAGTTGGACTCACATCCATATTGAAGTTAAGGAGGCCTCTAACCTGCTCAGCGGTTACCCGAATGTGCACTCTCCACCCCGACCAGCTCCCCGGGATCTGCTTGAACCATCTGCCAGTAAAGGTATGGAAAGAAGCTGCATTGTGTGTGACTGAATCCTTATTTACACCCTACATTATCACCACCATAGACTTCCAGGGACCAGTCTCACCTGTGGGAGACTTACCACCCAGCTGCCCCCATAACATCCCCTGTGAAGACTCTTACAGCAGCGCTGGTACAATTGACCAGAGACCACAGGTGGCGTCACGAACTACCTATCCTAATAATCCCCTGTAAATATCTTCCCCCCATTGTATGAGCACCCAGGGCCACGGACCGAGTCCCGCTGCCAGTGACAAACCCCATAGACTTTCAGGGGCTCGGTGCCGAGTACCCCATTGCCCTGGTACTAAGTGCGACTCACATCAAGCCATCAGTTGCTGGTCTTCCTCATCGCCTTGTTCCTTCTATTCTTCTGACCATGAGAAATGGAGACCAGGATCAGCGCTGTCTTCTGTTGCCATGATTGAATCAAGGATGTCCTGATCCTGGTCTCCATTTCTGATCCTTCCACTGTGGGAAACTCCTGGACGCGGTTTCCCTTGTCTCTCCGGGAATAGCAGCAGTGTATCACTTTTGAATCCAAATCAAAATGAGAGTTGTGTCTCAGGCAGCACAACTTTATCAGGTGAGCAAGTTTCCTTATACCGTCCACCTTTTACAACTTGACATAAACTTACTACGCTTAGATAGCGCCTCGTCTTTTTTTCTCATTTAGGATATTCCATGCAAATTGTGTTTTTTTCCAATCATGATGTCCTTCTCCAGTGATTGCTCTCTTCGCATGATGTGGCCAAAGTAGGCAAGTCGTACCTTGGTGATCCTCGCGTCGAGTAACATGTCTGGCTTGATTTGTTCCAAAATTGATTTGTTCTTCTTGTCATCCATGGTATTGATAATATCCTTATTCAGCACCATATTTTGAAGGCATAGATTCTTCTTCAGTCTTATTTCTTTATCGTACAGGTTTGGTATCCTTATGTTGCCACAAAAAAGGCCAGACTATGTAAGAGCCGTATCTTCATCGCCAGTGAAATGTTCCTCGACGTGAAGACCTTGTCCAGTGACTTCATTGTTGATTTGCCCATAGCTGTTCTCCTATAGACTTCCTGTGTCATCTCTGCATCTTGAGTGATCATTGATCCGAGTAAGATGAAGTCCTTTAAAACTTTCAGTTCGTCGATGTCCATCTCAAATGTGTCCCATGCCTGGCAGTAGTCAATATCTTTGTCTTCTTTGTGTTGAGTAGTAGTCCGATGTTCGCGTTTTCCATCTTGACACTCCGTAATAAGTCCTTCCTTCCATCTATTCTTGTTGCTATCTTATAGAGGTCACCAAAACCTGAAGTGTCTTTTCTGACATCTTTTTGAATGTCTTTTGTGACATCTCTGCCACTGGAGTCTTTTTTTTTTTTTACATTCTATATAAAAATGATAGGTGGAATCCAAACAGAAGTCACCAGAGCAATGGACAGGTCACTTATTTTAACCAATCCACAGCTTTCAAAGCCTAAATTGGTTGAAAGAAGGGACAAATGAAGGAACATATGAACATTAAGTCATTTGGACATTCTTATGCTAATGGTAAGTCATTTTTACGTTTTGTTTAGATCTTTTTCAGGAGTAAGTTCTATTTGTTGCTTAGAAGCAGAAATTCGCATGGAAGTGTAAGTTAGACCTAAAGAACATATTTGCTGCTTCTGGGCCTTAAAGTGAAATCCACTACAGCATCCCCAACTTCCAAGAACCTTCTTATGCAGCCTAAAAAACATTTTTCCAATCTGATTTCCTTAAAAATTTTGCACTGTTATTCATTTACATGCTCTTTGGTTCCCTACTTTGAAGGAGTCTGTGGTCATAAATCAACTGACGGAAGCTCACAAAAAGCCAGATAAAAGAGTAACAAAATCTTCCAATTAACCGTCAAGATGAGCTCACTGACAGATTCTCTGTTAACCTATTCTGCAGCCAGCAATAGACAGTACATACACAGGCTATAGAAGGCAAATGGTGCATTATTTTTTTTTTATGAAAACCAATTGCAAAAATTATTTTTAGCCCCAAATACATGCATTTAGGTAAACAATGATGTCCGCAAAGATCAACAACCCCCTTTAGTAAAAAGATGGGAAATACTGGAGATCTTAAAGGGAATCTGTCAGCAGGTTTCTGCCATAAAATGTGAGAGCAGCACAATGTAAGCGCAAAGAGCCAGATCCCAGTGATGTATCACTTACTGGGCTGCTTTGTGCCATTTTGATAGAATTACTATTTTCTCTGGTGTAGATGGAGCAGAGCTAAGACTTCTAGGATGTGTATAACCCTGCCCACACCTCTGATTCGCAGCTTCCTGTGTACACTATACATTGACAGCATGCTGTAAATCAGTGGAGGGGGCGGGGTTACATCGATTAGCTGGACTGACTTGCACATGACACCTAGTCCTGTAGTGATAAACTCCTGTTGATAAAACACTGATTGTATTTAAACTATAGCACACAGCTTAGTAAGTGATACATCGCTGGAATAATGGTTGAAAGAAGGGACAAATGAAGGAACATTATGCTACTCTCAAATTACTTAGTAAAAATCTACTGATAGTGTCACGGGTTTACCACGACAGAGAGGAGCTAGAAGACCACAGTGTCTGAGTTCTCCTACTCCTGCGCTGAATAAAAGCACTTCACTCAGGCTAAGGCTCTCAGCTGTGCACTGTTAGCCACTCCCATCCCCTATATAATCTGGGTCCTGACTGACACACATCGACAGAGAAAGCTTATGCTGCATGGCTTAGAGCAGAGGTCTCAAACTGCATTTCCTTGTATTGCACAGGTGATAATTTAATCACCTGCACAGATAATGATTCCAGCACCTAGTGCAATGCTAAGGAAATCTTGAAAACACGCACGGTTTGCGGCCCTCGAGGAATGCAGTTTAAGACCCCTGGCTTAGAGGATAGGAGTTAGTGGTTATAAGAGTAGGTGTTTGATGGATTTATCTGTGACTATTGCTTAGTGTTGTGTGTGTGATAATTCCCTTTCTTCATCCACTTTGGTTTTACCCCATCCTCCACTCCCCAGTGCATTCCTTTGTTATATGTGAGTGTATATTTGTATGTTTGGTATTTTCCTTTATCCCAGTTTGTACTACCTTGTTCATCTGGTTAGTGTACTATGGTGCACTACTACACCCCTCTTACCCCTCTTTCCTGGGTGGGGGAACGGTACAGACTGAGGGTGAATTCAGGAACTATGGCAAAGTACATGGCCCTGGCATCTTCACCTTCAGAAGCAATCTGTGGAACAGTGAGAGCTAGGTGCACCCTAGCGTTAGTTACAGGGAAGGAGCCCCTGGTCCCTGGTCACCCGACAACAGAGTTGTGACAGATTTTTTTTATAAACACAGTGAATTTTTTGACTATAATGATTTTTGATTCTGTGGGTTCAGATTAGTTAAAGTGGACCATATTTGAACTTTATTCACCCCAAAGTCAGTGTAAATCTAAGAGCATTCCGGCCTATACTAAATGAAATTAGGAATTTACTGTGTATTGTAGATTTGTTCCAAGGAGCAGCCAAGTGTGTCACTTCTCAAAACGGCTCTATACAAACAGTCCATCATCTGGTGCAGAGAATGACAGATCGCCTGGTTCAAGTTAATTCTGTTTATGTAATGTGAATCTCGCTGCTAAAACAAGAGTCTTGGATGACGTTTTATTGCGCAATTTGTACGCTTTGAATTTATGTCTTTGAATTTTTGGAGCCGGTCGACTGAAGCATCGGGACATAGTTTTCACTCTATTACACTAAATATTGCCATCTCGTATTACTGTGAGCGACTGTCAGTCAGTTCATCGTCTCGTACCGAGCACTACCTACGTAATTGCCGGAAAGCATCTGGATCCAGGACATCTCTGCCATGTGTGACCGGTTTCATTTTTTTTTCCTTCTTTTACACAGACACTAGTTTTTCTCTTTTCTAGTCCCTTCATTGATTATTACAATTTTTTATATTTCCCGAATTGTGATGCAATTTACATTTTTTTTCATGAAAATTTAGTAACATTTGATCTTCATTTCATCACTACTTAAAAAAAAACATGATTGGACTGAACAAACAACTCCTTATATGTAGAGATGAGCGAATATTTTAATATTTGGTTTGGATTACGATCGCTGTATTTGCAAAATTCCAAAATTCACCAAACGTCATTGGAGTCAAAGGGAGTACAGATGAGCGAATATGCTCGAAAATGATCGTCAAACATAAAATCGGCACGAATATGGCAAATTTGGATTCATTAATCGTTTTCTGAACATATTCGCTCATCTGTACTTATATGCAAAAAATAACTTTAGCCCGATTTTTATCACTACCTTAAAGGGAATCTGTCATGTTCCACAATGCTATGACCTGCAGATACAGCGGGTGAGTCTAGTAGATGTATTTGTACAGGAACCAGTGGCTCCATATTGTGGAAAGTGTATCTTATCAGCCAGGGATAGAATCCAATTTATTTCATTTATTTTTTATCCCTGTAAGGACCGGGAGATTTTTCATTTTTGCTCTTTCAGTTTTTCCTTGCCTTTTCCAAGAGTCATACTTTTAATATTTTTCCATCAAGATAGCCATATCGGGCTTGATTTTTTTCTAAGGCCGAATTTTTTTTATGACGTCATTAGGGTTGAGCATTCCGATACGAACCCGGTTCGATACCTGAAATCCAATGTAAGTCTATGGGAACAAAATATCGGAATTAAAAATATTCCGATATTTTGTTCCATAGACTTACATTGGATTTCAGGTATCGAACGGGTTTCGGTATCGAATGCTCAACCCTAGACGTCATTCATTTTACCATAAAATGTAATAAAAATTGGGAAGAATTCCAAATGAGAAGAATGAGTGAAAATTACACATTTCTGCCATTTTTGTTTTCTTTACAGAATTCATTGTATGGTAAAAACGACCTGGCAACATTATATACGTTGTGAAATAAAATTCAGAAGTTTGATGTTTTCATTGATATAATTTTGGAATACTTAGTAATTTTTGATATCTTTTTTTTTTTTAGACAAGTGTATCAATGAGAAAAAAATGCAATTCTGGATGTACAGTTTTTTCCTCTATAGTATTAAAGTAAGGATTAATCAATTTTAATTAATATGACAGACAATATATATAATCCCAAATATGTCTACATTTAAAAATTTTACATTTCATTATAACAATTTGAATATACCGTATATACTCATGTATAAGCCGACCCGTGTATAAGCCGACCCCCCTAATTTTGCCACAAAAAAATTGGAAAACTTATTGACTTGTGTATAAGCCGAGTGTATAAGTTGCCGTCCTGCTCTGTGCTCCCCCATCCAGCTCTGTGCGCCCCCATTCTCCTCTGTGCTCCCCTCCTCCTGCTTCATTATCCTGTCCTGCTCGGTGCTTTCCATCCTCCCCCGTCCAGCTCCATGCTCCCCCATCCAGCTCTGCACTCCCCCATTCTCCTCTGTGCCCACCCCCGTCCTGCTCCGTGCTCTCCGTCCTCCCCCCGTCCTGCTCCGTGCTCTCCGTCCTCCCCCCGTTCTGCTCCATGCTCTCCGTCCTCCCCCCGTTCTGCTCCGTGCACTCCGTCCTTCCCCCGTTCTGCTCCGTGCTCTCCGTCCTCCCCCCCATCCTGCTCCGTGCTCCTTGTCCTCCTCCATGCTCCCCCATCCTCCTCCATCATACTCACCCTCCCCGTGCCATCGCTGAACGTCCCGGCCGGCAATCCTGCGTTCTCCCCGGCTTCCTGCAGCTCTCCAGCGCTGAGTGGTGACGTAATACCGCTCATTAAGGCCATGAATATGGAGGCCACGCCCATGGGAGTGGCGTCGCGTCCATATTACATGACCTTAATGAGCGGTATTACGTCACCGCTCAGTTCTGGAAAGCTGCAGGAAGCCGGGGAGAACGCAGGATTGCAGGGACGTTCAGCGATGGCACGGGGAGGGTGAGTATGATGTCCCAGCCACCGGCTCCTGCCGCCACATCCCCTCCCCCGCTGGTTTCTGCCCTATGACTCATGTATAAGCCGAGGGGGCATTTTCAGCACAAAAAAAGGTGCTGAAAATCTCGGCTTATACACGAGTATATACGGTATATATATATTGCTTTTTAATTCATGAAAAGTTTTAAGTAGCCTTTTAAATATAGATAGTAGTTCCCTTAGGGGACTTAAGGCTGCAATTCTTTTATTCCATGTTCTATATACTGTAATACCACAGTGAATAGTGTAAATCATCGTCTGTTATGATGTTCATAAATGCAATAAAAATGCATATGTATTTTTGACTCTAGATTAACTGTACCTCATCTCATTCGAGTCAATGGGAAAAATTTGCAATCAAATCGCATATTTACTGCAAGAGAAATTGATATGTTGCTTATTTCAAAATCTCGCTGCAGGTCAGTTGATGCAGCATAAAAAAAAGAATATTTTTTTAATATAAATCCTATCATCTTTGCAGTAACTGTGATACGCTACTTTTTTAATGCATGAAAATATACAGTGAAAAAAAAACCGCATCAAATGCTCGCGGGTACTTAGCCTTACAGATTTTTGCACTGATGTCCAGGAGCTTTAAGTTAAGTCTCTGCTTAGAAATGAAGAGGTTAAACTATTTCAGATGATTTTCCTTTTTCTGTCCTCGCTTCTTACTGCTCGCACTCAGGAATAATGCGTTTTGTTATAATTAAAAACATTCTGCATCAATGTCCGAGACAGTTTCTAGACGTTATAATGATGTGTGTTGTGGTTCAGTATTAAAACTGAGACTGTTCGCTTTGTGGATTGTTCTCATTGATGTAGAATTTGTAGAATAGGAATTGTTTTCATTTCAGCCCGAAAACAAATTCTTTATTCTCACTTCAATCCAGACTTGTGAGTCACAAACAACTCGCCATCACATGAACTTTCCTGAACTCATTGTTTTTCCAGTGAATGAGATAAGCAGTGTACTTCCAGTTCATGGAAAGCAGAATGGCCCGGATTCATTAAGTCTGATGTTGTACACGCCAGTCTTGAGTAGGATGCGCCATATTCATTAAGATATGCAAGCCACTTAATGAATTAGGTGTATTCTACAAATTCCATGAGCCTTGGCAGATACTGTAAGTGCTCCAGACAAGGATTGGAGTACATTTTTGGAGTAACTTACACTGAAGAATCATCACTTTTCGTGAATTTCAAAGGCAGGCTTAGCCGCACCTTATCCCACTCATGCTCTGCCCATATTGGCAAAGCTGGCCAAGACTGATGTGAAAACGCCAAAAATTGCAAACTTTTTGCCCAACTTCTGAATTTTTGTGACATTGTAGGGTGTTTTACACCTTTGTAAATATCAGCCAATGCAATCTGGCATTCAGAAAACAGCATAACAACATACACTCAATAGCTACTTTGTTGGACACATCTGCACTTTGAAAGTTAGAGCCTCAATGCATGAAAATTAGTCATGAGACTTCAAGAGTGCATCAGCCTTGCCCACTTGATTTTCTGTCTAGTGGGCAAGGTTCCTGTGCATCAGTTTTAATGTGAATCCGAACTACAATGGGAAAATCAAGTCATCTGAGCGATAGAAAACGAGGCATGGTCATCAGTCCTAGTCTAGCTGGGCACAGTATTTTAAAAACTGACAATCTTGTGAAGTTTTCTTGTTGAACACATCGAGAGTATACTAGGTATAGTCAGGGAGAAACATCCTGCGAAAGGGCATCTTGAGAATGTTCACAATTAGTCAACAAACAAATTCGTAGGAGGATGTTGACAATCGTTCCGAGCAGACAATAGTCAAGAAAATTGTAATGAGTCTGAAAATTCAACCCATCATTCCCTCGCATGGATGGGTGTTGTGAATGTGCTAGAAATGAATTCTGAGCAGAAGCTCCCTCTGGTGGTTACAAACAGTACTGAACTATTCAATGAAGATTGTGAAGATTGGCGATCAGGTGTTACTGACTGGTCTTATATAAGGGAGGTTCCCTCCCATCAGGATTGCCGGTGATCAATTGTTCTGGTCTCAACTTTTGTTCCTGGTTCACTTTGAAGCTTGCTGTTTCGTGCCTGCATCTTCTGCTAACAGATAAGACATTTTCTTCTTTTAGTTTTTTGAGCTTGCTTTTTGCATTTTGTCCTGCACTTCTGTGGGGGTCTGCCAGGTCCCCTCCGGGGGCTTGTGCTCCTCTCAGTTTAGTTCAGCCAGTTGTTTGTTCATTTGCCTTTTCCAGTTTTTTTCTGTGGCTGGCTGGCTGCGGCTTGGTTTTGTTACACCAGAGAACTAATTTAGGTGGTAGAGGTCGTGTGATCTCAGGTGTTTTTGCAATTAGTGTGTTGGTATTTTTTTTAGGTGAAGTTAGCTTCTCAGGCTGTGACGAGGCGTCTAGGACCAACGTAGGTATGCTCCACGGCTGCCTTTAGTTGTGGTGGTTAGTCAGGGTACTGCAATCCAATAGATTCCAACCTCTCTGGTGTATTGCCTTTTTTGCCTGCTCTCCTCAGCTACCAAATCATAACAGTATCACCGGCCATGAAGTGGGCTTTTGAAGAGTGGAGACATTGACTGGAGGGAGCCAAACATCAGGTGGTGGTGATCACGGACCATAAAATCTGGTTTATCTGGAATCAGCCAAGCGACTTAATCCTAGACAGGCCAGGTGGGCCTTGTTTTTCACATGTTTTAATTTTGTGGTTTCCTTTCTTCCTGGCACTAAGAATGTTAAAGCGGATGCCCTCTCGAGGAGTTTCCTTGCTGACTCTCCCGAGTTATCTGATCCTACTGTTATTTTGAAAGAGGGTGTAGTTATTTCCGCCATCTCGCCCAATTTGAGACTGGCTCTGGAAGGGTGTCAGGAGGATAAACCCGAACTCTGCCCTATTGGGAAATTGTTTGTCCCAGACCGGTGGAAAAAGAGTGTGATGTCTGAGATTCATTGTTCCGCATTGGCCGGTCATCCCGGAATTTTTGGTACCAGAGACTTGGTTGGTCGGTCCTTTTGGTGGCCTACTTTGTCTCGTGACGTCAGGGAATTTGTGCAGTCCTGCGGGACTTGCTCTCGCTCCAAGCCTTGCTCTCGCCCTAGTGGTTTGTTGATGCCATTGCCTGTGCCCAAGAGACCATGGACCCATATCTCTATGGATTTCATTTCCGACCTCCCTGTTTCTCAGAGAATGACCGTTATCTGGGTGATTTGTGATAGGTTTTCCAAGATGATACATCTTGTGCCATTACCTAAGTTGCCTTCCTCCTCCGAATTGGTGCCTTTGTTCCTTCAGCACGTGGTTCGGTTACACGGTATTCCTGAGAACATTGTGTCTGACAGAGGAGTCCAGTTTGTTTCCAGATTTTGGAGGACTTTTTGTTCTAAACTTGGTGTTCAATTGTCTTTCTCCTCAGCTTTTCATCCTCAGACCAATGGACAAACTGAGAGAACAAACCAGACATTGGAGACTTATCTGAGATGCTTTGTGTCTGCTGATCAGGATGACTGGGTCTCTTTTTTGCCTTTGGCTGAGTTTACCCTTAATAATAGGGCTAGCTCTGCAACCTTGATGTCTCCATTTTTCTGCAATTTTGGGTTTCACCCTCGATTTTCTTCAGGACAGACGGAGGCTTCTGTCTGTCCAGGTGTTGACTCTGTTGTGGAGCGTATGCAGCAGATTTGGGACCAGGTAGTGGAGAGGTTGTCCCTCTCTCAGGAGAGGGCCCAGCGGTTTGCCAACCGGCATAGGACTGATGGTCCTCGGTTTGAAGTGGGGGACTTGGTCTGGTTGTCCTCAAGAAATATCCCTATGAGAGTTGCATCTCCTAAGTTTAAGCCTAGGTTCATTGGACCTTATAAGATCATGGAGATTCTCAATCCTGTTTCCTTTCGTTTGCTTCTTCCAGGGACATTTAAGATCCATAACGTGTTCCACAAGTCCTTATTGAAGAGGTTTGTCGAGCCAGTGGTTCCTATGGCTGTGCCTCCTGACCCTGTTTTGGTTGAGGGCAATCTGGAGTATGTGGTTGATAAAATATTGGATTCTCGTTTTTCTAGACGGAAACTCCAGTATTTGGTTAAGTGGAGAGGTTATGGTCAGGAGGACAATTCTTGGGTGTTTGCTTCGGACATCCATGCTAGAAGACTCATCCGTGCGTATCACAGAGCTCATCCTGACCGATCTGGTTGCCCAAATGAGGGTTCGGTGATCCCTCCTCAAGGGGGGGGTACTGTTGTGAATTTGCTAGAAATGAATTCTGAGCAGAAGCTCCCTCTGGTGGTTACAAACAGTACTGAACTATTCAATGAAAATTGTGAAGATTGGCGATCAGGTGTTACTGACTGGTCTTATATAAGGGAGGTTCCCTCCCATCAGGATTGCCGGTGATCAATTGTTCTGGTCTCAACTTTTGTTCCTGGTTCACTTTGAAGCTTGCTGTTTCGTGCCTGCATCTTCTGCTAACAGATAAGACTTTTTCTTCTTTTAGTTTTTTGTGCTTGCTTTTTGCATTTTGTCCTGCACTTCTGTGGGGGTCTGCCAGGTCCCCTCCGGGGCTTGTGCTCCTCTCAGTTTAGTTCAGCCAGTTGTTTGTTCATTTGCCTTTTCCAGTTTTTTTCTGTGGCTGCGGCTTAGTTTTGTTACACCAGAGAACTAATTTAGGTGGTAGAGGTCGTGTGATCTCAGGTGTTTTTGCAATTAGTGTGTTGGTATTTTTTTTAGGTGAAGTTAGCTTCTCAGGCTGTGAGAGGCGTCTAGGACGAACGTAGGTACGCTCCACGGCTGCCTTTAGTTGTGGTGGTTAGTCAGGGTACTGCAATCCAATAGATTCCAACCTCTCTGGTGTATTGACTTTTTTGCCTGCTCTCCTCAGCTACCAAATCATAACAGATGGGCTGTAACAGCAGATGACTAGCTCAAGTGCCCTTGTTGTCTACCAGAAATAGGAAAGTAGAACTCAAGTGGGAAAATAAGCAAAAATTGGATCAATGAGCATTGAAAAAAATAATCCTTAGAGGAATCTACAGTTCTGTTGCGCCATGCTAAAGAGGGTCAAAATGTTGGGCAACAGCTTGAATTGACAAACCCTTCCTGTTAGGTGTCCACATCTCAGGCTGGTGGAAGTGGTGTAATGGTGAGTAAAGGTTTCTGGGCACAACCATGGTCCCCTGATCCCTGTGGTTGGATGTTTTTTTACAGAAAGAATTACCTAAGCATTGTGGCTGACCAAACTCATCCCTTTATGGGACTTCTGTGTTGGGCAGCACTGTGGCTGTGGTATTAGGTTGAAATCCAATCAAGGATTGCTTCCAGCAACATGACTGCATGTTTTCCTTGTTTTCCTGTATGTCACAGTTTCCAGATTTTAAACCAGATTGTTAGACACCTGTCTTGGGTTCGGGCACTCCTCCCTTCACCTGCAGTGCAGTACTCTCTGTTGTGCTCCACATTATGCCAGATTTTTCAGATTGCCTTGTGCGTGTCATCATCTCCCTATGCCCTTTAAGGCCCATAAATATACACACTTATGTTTTTGGCTTGTTATTCAAGACTTTAGGTTGTGACGCTCCTTTTTCTGTATACACTGTGTTACTGACATCTATGACTGCTGTCCTGCTGACTTCCCTGCATCCATCCTGTAGCTCCCAAGTTTCTTGAGGATGTCTCATCCTCACTCTCCACGTGTCATGCTGCGGCCCATTTACCCACCCGGATCTGGGGCTTAGTGGGTCCACTTCACCAAGTGAGCCGTAATACCGACCTTAACCCAGATCACAATTCTGTATCTCTGTGACAAGGTAGAACAAGGTTCAGCTCAAATCACTACCTTCACACAATTTTCGGCAAGTGAGAGATGTTATCATTCCACATAGGCCAATATTCTTGTAGAATTATTTCATCACCTAGTGGAATCTCAAGGCCAAAGGATGTCCAACACCATACTAGAAGAATGTCTCTAATAAAATGGAAATACGGCATAGATTAAAGGGCTGGTAGGTGGTAAACAGGAGCAATGACACATCATTAATATCATTCATATCATGTTTGTAGGGCTGATGCAATGTGATGCAATCACTTATTGTGAAACTATGATTATCATAATAAAGCTTTTGTAATGAGGAACAATGACTTCAATCTTAACTTCTGATCAAAGTCATCTCTATGTTCAACCACAGTCATCCTTAATAATACATAAAAGTATTGAACTTTACTAGCAGCATATTAATTTCTGTGTGTTGGGGATTCTGAAATGTATGATGAGAAGTTATAGTTGGATAAGATGGGAAGTAGCTGAGGGATGACAACCATTTATGTGAGCCATGAAATTCTCGAAGAAGTTGTCCCAACCAGTGGTAGACACAGACAGAAAGGGGCAAAATGGTATATGGGTCTCTTGCAGTGTCCAATAGTTTTACTGTATTTATGACAGAAGCTACTTGCTGCTTTGCAGGTGGAAGTGGACCCCTTACCTCTTGGGCCCCAGTGTCCACCCTTGGTATCATCTCTTTTTAATTCTGGTGCAAAAGGAGTTTTCATTGGATCATGACATTTACTGTATCTATAGGGTATACATGGACCCTGGTGTCCAAGATAGTGTGAAATCCCATCTTCCAATCAGTCTTTGCCTGATGAAGAGACCTGAGTAGTCTCGAAAGCTTGCAATTTGTTACCATCTTTTCAGTTAGCCATTAAAAGGTATCAACCACTGAGGACTCTCAACTCTAAATATTTTTCCATCTTCCAAATAAGAAGACACCAGTATTATAAAGGGTAGGTGGTAAGTGGGTCTGTTATTAGTTTTGCATTGGCTTTGATAGGCCGCACATTTTAAACTGAGATGATAAAAAGATTCTTGCATTCCATTCAGGACTTACTGGAAATCATGGGGTCTTTCCTTACAGTATTTTACTAGAATATGGATGGATCCATGTTATTTAGTAATGACTATTGAAACACCAATCTTGTAACGGGTGTCCTATTATGGTGTTTGGATATAGTAGAGGTGAGTTCCTCACTTGGAACCCACACAGAAAAGGTCCACTGAGTTTGGTTGTGTTACTCACTTGTTTCGACCATAGTAACAAGCCCTACTCCTTTGTATGGAAGCCTCCATTTTCTCTGCTCTATGCTGAATTTCCCACACAGTCCATCAAACTCATGTGATATCATCACCCCAATGCCTATTGAGGCTGACTCAGAGCTATGTGTATAAATAACAAAAGACTGACTGGCACTTTCAAATCAGAAAACTGGTGTGTACAGGTGCAAACTAAAAGTAGCCATCTCTATAAATAGCAAACAAATAAAGTTGCATTCTGTAGTGCTATAGCATGTAAATATGAAATATATGAAATATGAATAGCATTACTGCTCTAGATAATAAGAAAAAATAGAAATACTTGGCACATAATTTGGCCAATTCATGCATGCCCAGCAGCCAACGACAAGGCAATCTCCGGTTGCTGGGAACCTATCTACTAGCATGAATTAATGAGTAGATAGTATCCTGCTCCAATTAAAATCGCCACAGGCTGGAAGGTGGAGTGCTCAGTCAGAGAGCTGATATACAGATAACAAAAGACTGACTGGCACTTCCAAATGAGAAAACTGGTGTGCACAGGTACGAGCTATGTGTGTCTGAAGATTCACTAAGCTTTGTATTTAGTTATCATCTGCTTTTGACTTTGCCTCACCATCCATTTCTCTTAACAGACAATCACCTTTTCCGCAAATTACTATTTATTTCAAAACCATCTGCATTTACTTCTGGCTCTTCGTCTGTTTTAAGCAAAAAAAACTATTCTCTGGTGCTGTTCACACTACAAATTCTGCTGCAACACTGTGAATCTTATCTACAAGCAAGGATTCAGATGTCTGTTCATCATTATGGCCTAGGTACTTCTGCTGATAGCATGCAACTCGGTATTTTGCTATTTGTTAGTTGCATGTTCTGGACTGTCTATACATTTTACGTTCATGTCTACACTCCTGGAACCGTGTCATCTGGTCTTTTCTATTCCGCATGTGTGCCTGCCATATTGCATACCAGGCCGTGCTACTCTTCATTAATGTATGAGCCATCCGGCAATTGCAACCGGTGGTCCCGTCACATTCATTCCGTGTCGCTTAACCTGATATACGGCTTTGGGAATCCACCTCCCCAGGTCATCCCTTAATAGAATGCCTTTTGCTGAGGCATACTTACAAACATTTTAATAGCTAAAATCGAAACATTTATGCCTTGTTCACAAAAACTCCGCTAAAGAACCACTTTACGGCTGCCTTTACATTAATCTAGTCCCTTTTGTGTTGAAGTCTATAGGATTGTCCTGGTAAGATCTTGACTGTTGACATGTTGGATCTGGAGAACCTGACTTTAAAATTACTTACACAAGATTGCATTTATTTACAATATTAATATGTAACGCTGCATTTTCCCTGCAGTGACCAATAAGAGAATTAGCAAAATCGGAAATTGGAATAGTATCTGAATAATACAGTGTAATATAGGGAAGTAACTCAGTTATGAGGGTAACATTTTTTTGGTAATGCGCCATAAATTCCCTTCTCTATGTTTTTTTATTTTAATGTTTATACTCAGGAATTTGCAGAGACAAGTCTGGAAGCTACAGGTTGACTTTGATTGATTGTAATCATAATATTGGATGACTGATTGTCTAGTCTTCCTTTAGATTAATATTAAAATATAAAAAATATAATTTCATACGACAAGACCTTCTGCTAGACATGCTGTACTTTAGGCGCAAGTATTAATTCTCGGATCCTTGCATCCTGACATTGATACTGTATTCTTTAAATTACCACCAGCATTTTAGTGAAATTGGGATACATTTCTAAGAAGTGTCATTTTTTTCCTTCATCAGTCCAGACCGTAGAACAGGTAATGCAAGAAAAACATGCACAAAATGTACTAAAAGTGCACACTGTTTAGTGGCCGCTGTCGAGTACGGCATATCAACTTCTATTCCAATGGGTAATGTGTGTACGAGACCAAACATGGCTTCTTGAAAGAGTATTCCATTACAAAGATATCCTTAGAACAGGCCATACTGTAGAAATCAGATTGGTGGGGGTCTGACACTGTGCACCCTACCAAATAGCTGTCAAATGAGTGGAGTACTCAATAGCGGCTACGGGACAGTGTGTCAGAGCTGTGGTTTTCCACTTTCTGTAAATAGGTGAGGTTTTCAGATTACTTGTATCCTTATTCCTAACTTCTTAAATTCTACTGTCATGATGGGAATTTAAGATGTTAAACTGTTGCTACTGAAGTCAATGCTCATCGCAGCAGTTACTACTTGGTACTAGCTGTTTTTCTCCATTCAACTCCTGAGCTCCATCCAAATAGTTATGGTGCATTATAGTTCTAATGTCCACGGAGTTAATATTAATTAAATACATTGTATACTGGGAAAGTGATGGGGCAGCAAAAGGTATCTTACTGTTGCTGGTGAGCATTCAACAAAACGCATGCCCTGTCTAACGGTTTTAAGGTTTTGGATATTAGGATGTTAAAGGTGTTCTCCGAGAAAGAGACAAAATGGCATCCCAGATATAATTCAAACTGCAGCCTGTCCTAGTCATGTGTCAGGACGGGCTTTAGGCTGAAGACCTACAGCTCCTGAGACCTGTGTCTCAACTGATAACAGCTGTATCACATATACGTCAATTGGCGACCAAGAACCCGGCTGTTATACATGAAGAATTATATCTATTCCTCACTAAGAACAATGGGCGGTTGTCTCCAGATTCATTCTCCTCAAATGTTTATTTGTTTCCCAGTTGGGCACAGTCTGTCTTTGTGAACTGCCATAAACTTTTCAAACTGATGGAGGAGAAGGATGGAGATCTCCTTACCGAGCACAACATGGGTCAAAACATATTTTTTCCATATCACAGCCACGTTCCTGGCTGCCCACCTGAGGTATATGTGATACAGCTTCTGTCAGTTGAGATACAGGTGTAACGCTGGTGGGTATGGACAAACTGCACCAAGGGCCGGGCTTACCTTGGTGGGGCGTAGCTAAGTGACTACTTGGCATTTGTTAGAGCCTCTGATGGTGTCTGCTGGCAAGTACAATGTACTACTCCAAGGCAGTCCCCGGCTCGGCAGCAGCTGTCCAGAAGGTCAGTGGCTTGGGTACGTGGTAAAGAGGGGTAAGAGAGAGGTGTAGTCAGACGGTCTGAGGTCGGGGCAGGCAGGAGAGTATCAGTAAATATAGCCGACTTCAGGAGTATAGAGGTCAGGCAGGATGGGTAAACAGGCCGGGTTGTTAACGGGAAGCAGAATAAAGAAGAATGCGTGCACGTGTACTACCAGAGCAGGAACCAATGTTCGGGCAGGGAGTAGTACGTGGAGCTGCCTAATTATGGCCCTACTAGAATGGAACAGGTCTGGAAAACTAATCTCTGCAGGACCCAGTAGGGTTAAATTCCTGCAGAGACCAGTCACGCTGTCCTAAGGCCAGAATAATGCCACAAGCAGATGCAGCAGTGCTGCATGAAGCAGATTAGTGGAAAGGGCTGACGCAGGGAGAAACCGCACGGTGACTAGAGGGGCGCTGAGGAATGCGAGTTACTGCCTTCACAGTACCCCCCTTATGCCCCCTCTCTTTTTCGCTAGACCATTGGAGGAATGTTTAGAGAATGGCAGAGGCGTGGATGTTCACAGCAGGCTCCCAAGATTTCTCCCTGGGACCAAGACCCCTCCAGTCAACCAAATAGAAGGCTTTCCAGTTGCACCATAAACTGGAGCATAAGGATCCCTTGCAGAGTCTGACTGTCCAGAGGGGAGCTAGCTGGACATGGGAAAAGGGGAGAGCAGGGTGGACATAGTGATAGACAGACCCTGAAGCTGGGTTGCCAGCACATTGATAGCTTGCATCCGCTGGTCCTGACGATTCATTGAGAGCGAACCTTCTCGTACAACACTTATATGGTTGTCTTGGGATCCCTGGTTTCTGACCTGACAGCGGGGTCCATGGCCTGAACGTAATTCCTAGATCCTCTGATGGTGAGGATAGACTTTTAGACTTTGCCCCGGGAAATAACCAGGTACCACTCCAAGGCAATCCGCGGGGTCTGCAGAGGCACGGGTATGTTTTACAGAGGAGGCATAGTCAGACAGTCTGAGGTTGGGGCAGGAAGCACAAGATCAGTAAAAGTAGCCGAGGTCAGCAGCAGAGAGATCAGGCAGGATTGGTAAACAAGGTCTTTAATGGGAGACAGAACACAGAAAAATGCACACACGTGATCTACCAGAGCAGGAACCAACGATTGGGTGTGGATAGGCCAGGGAACCTAATCTCTGCAGGACCCAGCAGGGTTTAATTCCTGCAGAAACTGTCCACACCCCAATAAAGCTAAAAGAATGCCACAAGCAGATGCAGCAGTGTTGCATAAGGCAAAATTGTGAAGTGGCCAGGGTGATAGTCATGGCGAGGGGCTGTTGTGTTCCCGCACCCTGGCACCCAGCAAAGAAACTGTAATGTTCTGTCTGGTGTGTATGATACGTGCAGAGAAGAACACTCACATTAGGTTCCGAGGTTCCTTCTGATCCTGTATCCCTGGTTCCAGATTCAGAGTTCACACAAACAATTCCAGACTCGGTGTTCATATTCAACAGTTCAACTTTATTTGATTACAGAGGTTTTGGAACAGATGCAGCGCAGTTCAAATTCATTTGTATTCCTTGAGCTCTCCCTGCATTCTCTGGCAACTCTGGTCCCGGAGACGCTCCTTCCACCCCTGCAGCTCCCGTTCTCTCAGGTCCGCTAACTTCAGTCACTCTAGCATCAGGCTTCCCTTGGAATAAGAAAGAGGCAATCATAGTTCTGCCTATTTCAGGCCGTAGGCCCCGGATATTTCCTGAAAGACCACTGAAATTGATAGCGACCATTCGTACGCTGCTTCCCTGTGAGGTCCTGTACTCCTCTTGTGCTCTCCAGTCCCTTGGCTTTTCTGTACTCTGTCTCCTCATGCTATCTCTCTAACTCTGATCTTAGTCAGGAAGTCTCAACACTATATTACACTACACTACATTACACCTATCTCTAACTCCTCTCAACTTGGAAAGTCCCCTGTGATGGGGGCATAACTTAAGGGTATGCCACACTAAACAACATCACTAACGGGATCGCTAAAAAACGTCACTATTTAGCGATCCCGTTAGCGATGTTGTAGTGTGCGGCATCTACCAGCGACGTGGCCCCTGCTGAGATCCTGCTGTGATCTCGCTCGTCGCTGACATCGTTCCGGACCCTATTTTATCGTCGGCGCCCCCGCTGGTAAGTATATATCGCTGAGTGTGGCACCTTTTCTTAGCGTATTAATTCTAATACTACTGCACTATAATGCCCCCGCTGAACTGTACTTCCCATTCTTATCTAGGTTGACTATTTATTACTACTAATCCTACACTGTCCCTTTCAACTCACAGTACAGCATTCTAAACATACAAACAAATTTACCTTCATATATAATAGTCATAAAACCGTACATTTTAATTACTTACATTCATCTTAGTAGGGAAGAAAGAAGTGTAAACCGACCGTCACACTCTTACACCCCATAAGGCTAAAAGAATGCCACAAGCAGATGAGGCAAACTAGCAGAACGGCCTGATGCAGGGAGAAACTGTGTAGAAGGACGCTGAAGAGACATGCGAGTTACCGCCATGACCACAGGTCTTGGGAGCTGTATATCTTCAGTCTGCAGCCCATACTGACATGTGTCTAAGGCCGGGATCACACATGCACATGTATTTCTATGCAGCCGCTCGCTCCACTCCCGAGTGTCGGCACCAGGACTGGGATTTCACATGCGAGACATCGGCCTTACGCTTGGAGAACCTCTTTAAGGAAAATGTCCATTTAATAAATAAGTGGAGACAATTTTAAACAAAATATATTAGTTTCATCACTTTTCATCAGTTTTCTGGCATCAAAAAGTTGCAAATATTGTGACTTTTTTTGCCCTTGGACCCTGGCCATCACTTCTCTAGGAAATAGGTGGAGCTTTTCCATTAGAAACTGCAATTGAGTGAATTTGAGTGTTTCTGCAGTTTTCTGACAGGTGAAGTCAAGTAATTCCAAAATCTACTTATATTGTAAACTCCTGTAGACCTATATCCCAATAGCTGTGGGAATTTCCAAATACCGCACACAACGATCCTTTGTTAACCCCCAAAACAAATACCACCGAAAAGCAAAACATTACCGTCATGCATGCAACCCTCAAAGCTACCTACTGCAACTGAACCGAGCGCTACCTCTACAGAAGCATGCCCATAGGTTTCAATGAATGCAAATATCATATAGTGTTACATGATCTCTCTGAAAAGATAACGCCCAGGGCAAATGTGTAGTCAGGGTTTAAAGCTGATCTTCTTGACAGATTCAAGAATAATTATAAATGATAAAGTTTGTAAGGATTTTCCTCTTTTTTCTAAGAATGACAGAATGACTGTCAACTTGATTTCTTCAATAATCTCATAGTTAAGGGCGTACACACATTGCTGTTGATCTGGGGCCCTGAAGGGAGGGAGTATGGTGCTAAATGGTTCCACCCCCTTTGCTTCTGGGTGGCATGAACATGTTAGAGGTGACTGACTATAGTCTCTAGGAACTACATCTTAAATGGTTTTCCAAAATTTCTAGGCTATCAACGATCCATCAGATCCAGAAATACTGAGAACGTGGCTCTGGAACAACCAAAAATGGGACTTTGAAGAGTCACGTCTGGAATGGAGCAGAGGTGCGCATGCTCGGTCTCCAATCCATTCATTGTTAATCAAAGCTGTAATCCGGATCGAAAACTGGCAGCTGAAGTGCTCAGTTTTCCTGCAGTGCCTCCACAGTGGAAATTAGGAATTACATGCTTCCTTGTTAATTTAATCATTGCTCATTTTAAACTGACCTCCCAAGTGAGAGTTTTCCAGACTCTTTGTTGCTGCTCTCCATCCCTGGATGAATAGAGTGCCCCTCTATGAGATATAAATCCCTGATAGAGTGTTCATTAATATAAAAAAGCATGAAAAATCCTATAAGGAATAATTATATTATTCTGGTTGAAATTTTTCTTTTGAAAAGTCTCTTTTTTTTTAAAAAAAAAAAATCAAAATCTCCAATGACAATTATTTTGTCTCCAGTTGCATAATTTCATGAGCGATGAACAACATGTGGTCGTATTCTGAAGTTATAATTTATCCCAGCTCCCAATTGTGTAATCACGAGCAAAATATAATAATATGCAATTGTAAGGTTCTATGTATATATTCCTGAAACTCAGTTTGTTCGTCAGCCATTTTACTTTCTGTCTTGCTGCAGCTATCTTGCCCTCAGTCAAAATGGAGTTTCCAGCTTGCATGTTCCCGCCCTGATTCTCTCCTTTGCTTCTTAAGCAGCCACAGCTGAGCAATCAGTGCTTCAGAATCTAGCCTGCAGTGAACCTGTGACTTGACTCCTGTAAGCCTTGGACCTTGTACTCCAGCTATTCCTACTGAGGAACTCTGAAGCACTTGTGGACTCTGAACCCTGCTCTTTGAAAGACCCACGTTTGCATGGACTTACGGTAACAGAGAAGAAGATCCTGAATCTGTATTGGAGAGTGATTGCTGAGCTTGGATTACTCTGGCCTGCTGTGTCTCCTGTTTCTGTGTCTGCAAACTGTGTGACTATTTCTGCCAACTTGTATGAAGTAATACAGGACTTTTCTATATCAAACCTGTGACTCCTGTGTTTTCATCGCACCCAAGCACAAGACGCTATATGAACTGTACTACATACATTACAAGATTCTGAAGACAAAACGTTAGTGTCTGCTGGGTCTGGAAGGCTGTGTCTGCTGTACTGTGGATATCAGACGTCCGGTTGTACTTTCTGTGATGACAGTGGTTGTGACTTCTCACAACCATTCCAGGTGAGCAATTCCCTTAAGTTTTTTCTTTTTGCAGTGTTACCACAGGTAAACACTATTGTTTTTTTTTTTTTTCCTTTCTTTTCTCTTTTTTGTCTGCTGTAACTCTGGATATCAGATGTCTGGTTGAAACTTTCTGTGATGATAGTGGTTGTGACTTCTCACAACCATTCCAGGTGAGCAGTTCCCTTAATTTTTTTTTCTCTCTGCAGTGTTGCCACAGGTGAACACTATTGTTTTTTTTCTCTCCTCTTCTTCCAGTAATCCTGTCTTAAAAGATCTGGAAAATGGAGGCCCGCATAAAGGAACTTTGCGGAGTGACTGATAATATCCTTGCAGATTTGCAGAATATAAAGACCCGTTTTACAAATCTACAGGACCTCAATAATCACAATTTGCAAGTGGTTGGACAGACTACCCAGGATTTGCGAGCCAGGATTGAGGTTCTAGAGGGGCGAGTCCAGGCTCCTGCCGTAGCCCCGAGTGCTGGGATTCCCAAGTTGCCCCCTTTTCGTTTTGGCGGTGAACGTGAGAAATTCAGGGGATTTATTAATCAATGCAATCTTTTTTTTTCTGCACATGCTTCACAATTTCCCACTGAACGATCTAAGGTGCTTACTATAATTATGTTGCTTACCAACAAGGCTTTAATGTGGGCAAACCCTCTGATTGAGACTGAGGATGATTGTTTGAATCACCTTGATGATTTTATTTCAGCCATGGGGCAGGTGTTTGATGACCCCAATCGAGGTGCAACAGCTGAAGCAGCCATGTTAGCTTTGCGCCAAGGTAAGCACTCGGTAGCTGAATATGCCTTGGATTTCAGGAGATGGGCCCTTGATACCACCTGGGACAGTTCCGCCAAAAAATCTATTTTTCGAAAGGGGTTATCTCCACTGATTAAGGATGAACTTGCTCGTGCCGACCCTCCCACTGCGTTAGGTGACTTTATTAACTACTGCATCCGTATTGATACTCGTCTGACTGAACGCAGGCAAGAGAGATGGTTCGAAAGCAATCGTACTAACCTTTTCCTACCTTCCTCTCCAGCTAAGGAACCTTTGAGTAGGATTACACGGGAACCTGAACCTGAACCCATGCAGGTAGACTCTTTACAACGACGGGTTAGTGATGCACGCAAGGAACATCGTTTTAAGGAGAATCTATGTTTCTATTGTGGTAAGTCAGGGCACTTCATTATAAACTGCCCCAGCCGTTCTCGTAAGACTACTGCAGCACTCATTCATTGTGAGTGTTGCGAGAGGGGATCTGTCAGGTCCGAGCCTCAGGCTCCAGAGAGATCTGCAGCAACAGATCTTGATTTCTCGGACTTAAACTCCGTTACCTCTGAGGACGTTGACTGTGTAAACGCTGCCATTTTTCAAGTTTCCTCAGCGGTGTCCCAGCTGAGTTGTAAGAAAAACAATTCTCATTGCTTTCTTTCCATCAAACTCTGGGTTGACTCAGCTTGGGTGTCTAGCTCTGCTATGATCGACTCAGGGGCAAGTGGAAATTTTATGGATGTCTCCTTTGCTCTGAAACAGGGAATACGTTCAGTGAAGAAGGCTACTCCAGTACAGATGGAAACTGTGGATGGCTCCTGTTGACCTCTGGACCAGTGGATCAGGAAACAGAGCCTTTGAGGGTTCTTATGGGTAAAGATCATCAAGAGAAACTGTCCTTTATGCTTATCTCTTCTCCCCACTTTCCCATTATTCTAGGGCTACCATGGCTGCAGGCTCAGAATCCTACCATTAACTGGGAGACCAAGGAATTACACTTTCCAGAGAAACAGATGAGTCCAAAAGTTTCAGCTTGCTCTGTTCCTAAAGGAATCATGTCAGTCCC
>JARQOD010000002.1:616174248-616211465 GCA_033576555.1 Oophaga sylvatica
ATTGCAAAAAAAATCCTAAAAAAGACAGGGTTCACATATGGCCGGTGCTGGGTCATCGTTTCCATAAGGCGTTCGGCAAAAACTCTTGATGGAAACTGATGGAGGATTTGACCTCATGTCTCGAATGGATTGTTCCATCCTGTCTGGTACATCAGTTTTCACATGACATTGGGAACCCACCAGAGAGCGACTCCGGGGGGAAAATGGTAGAAAGGCTTAATAGACCCTGATGCATTTTTGCATTAGTTTTGCCACCAGTTTTGATCACTTGCATTGTATTAGGCTCAAATAATTCAGCCCGATGCAACAGATATACGTGAAGCCGGCCGTACGAGAGCAGTTATAGTGCAGCAGAGGAAGCAAGCAAAACCTCTGTAAGCAGCTGTATTTATTGGGGTCATATTGCAGAAAAAAATTATCTGTCAAAAAACAACCCTCGAATAATACTTACCCTTACAGCGTCTTGAAAAAGTATTAATACCCCTTGAACTTTTCCACATTTTTTCACATTGTACCCACAAAGGTAATTTTATTTTATTGGGATTTTATGTGATATACCAACACAAAGTAGCAAGTGTTTATGGAGTGTAAATGAAATGATACATGGGCTTTCTACATATTTTAAAAAATATAACATTTGGAAATTGTGGCATTTGTATTCAGCCCCCCCTAAATCGATACTTTATTGGACCAAATTTTGCTGCAATTTCTGCTGCAAGTCTTTTGGGATCTGTCTCTAACAGCTTTGCACATCTAGAAGCTGAAATTTTGGCCCTTTCATCTTTGCACACTCGCTAAGTGAGATTGGATGAAGGTGTCTGAACAGCAGTTGTCAAGTCTTGCCACAGATTCTCGATGGATTCAGGTCAGTACTGTGACTGCCGTTCACACACATCAATATACTTTTATCTAAACCATTCCACGTAGCTCTAGCTGTATTTTTAGGGTCATTATTTTGCTAGAATGAGAACCTATTCCACAGTCTCAAGTCTTTTAGCTTATAGGAGGTTTTTCTCCAGGATTGCTCTGTATTTAGCTCCATCCATATTTCTATCAACTTTTATCAACTTCCCTGTCTCTGCTGAAGAAAAGCATCCACACAGGATGATGCTGCCTCTACCATGTGTGACTGTGCAGATGATGTTTTCAGGGTGATGTTTTTCTGCCACACATACACTACCGGTCAAAAGTTTAGGGTCATTTAGAAATTTCCTTATTTTTGAAAGAAAAGCAGTTTTTTTTCCAATGAAGCTAACATTAAATGATTCAGAAATACACTCTATACATTGTTAATGTGGTAAATGACTATTCTAGCTGCAAACGTCTAGTTTGTAATGCAATATCTTCATAGGTGTATAGAGGCCCATTTCCAACAACCATCACTCCAGTGTACTTATGGTATTTTGTGTTCGCTAACTGTGTAAGAAGGCTAATAGATGGTTAAAATACCCTTTAAAACCCTTGTGCAAGTATGTTAACACAGCTGAAAACCGTTTGGTTGATTAGAGAAGCTATAAACCTGACCTTCCTTTGAGCTTGTTGAGAATCTGGAGCATTACATTTGTTGGTTCCATTAAACTCTCAAAATGGCCAAAAAAAAATAACTTTCTTGTGAAACTCGACAGTCTATTCTTGTTCTTAGAAATGAAGGCTATTCCATGCGAAAAATTACCAAGAAACTGAAGAATTCATACAATGGTGTGTAGTACTCCCTTTAGAGGAGTGCACAAACAAGCTCTAACCAGAGAAGAAAGACAAGTGGGAGGCCCCGCTGCACAACTGAGCAACAAGACAAGTACATTAGAGTCTTTAGTTTGAAAAATTGACGCCTCACAGGTCCTCAACTGGCAGCTTCATTAAACAGTACACATTAAACGCCAGTGTCAACATCTACAGTGAAGAGGCGATTTGGGGATGCTGGCCTTCAGGGCAGATTGGCAAAACAAAAGCCAATATTCCTCTGTCCAATGTCTGTGTTCTTTTGCCCATATTAATCTTTTCCTTTCATTTAAGCCAGTCTTAAATATGGCTTTTGTTTTGCCAATCTGCCCTGAAGGCCAGCATCCCCAAATCGCCTCTTCACTGTTGATGTTGACACTGGCGTTTAATGTGTACTGTTTAATGAAGCTGCCAGTTGAGGACCTGTGAGGCGTCAATTTTTCAAACTAAAGACTCTAATGTACTTGTCTTGTTGCTCAGTTGTGCAGCGGGGCCTCCCACTTGTCTTTCTTCTCTGGTTAGAGCTTGTTTGTGCTCTCCTCTAAAGGGAGTACTACACACCATTGTATGAATTCTTCAGTTTCTTGGTAATTTTTCGCATGGAATAGCCTTCATTTCTAAGAACAAGAATAGACTGTCGAGTTTCACAAGAAAGTTCTTTTTTTTTGGCCATTT
Organism: Oophaga sylvatica; assembly: GCA_033576555.1. NCBI lineage: Eukaryota > Metazoa > Chordata > Amphibia > Anura > Dendrobatidae > Oophaga > Oophaga sylvatica. The sequence goes on from JARQOD010000002.1 coordinate 616,176,643, forward strand.
TGAGAGTTTAATGGAACCAACAAATGTAATGCTCCAGATTCTCAACAAGCTCAAAGGAAGGTCAGGTTTATAGCTTCTCTAATCAACCAAACGGTTTTCAGCTGTGTTAACATACTTGCACAAGGATTTTAAAGGGTATTTTAACCATCTATTAGCCTTCTTACACAGTTAGCGAACACAAAATACCATAAGTACACTGGAGTGATGGTTGTTGGAAATGGGCCTCTATACACCTATGAAGATATTGCATTACAAACTAGACGTTTGCCGCTAGAATAGTCATTTACCACATTAACACTGTATAGAGTGTATTTCTGAATCATTTAATGTTAGCTTCATTGGAAAAAAACTGCTTTTCTTTCAAAAATAAGGAAATTTCTAAGTGACCCTAAACTTTTGACCGGTAGTGTAGCTGTGACGAAACGTGAAGGAGCCACACCTCGCCACCCCGTCCACGTCATTATTACGTCAGCGGGATTACATGGTAAGATCTCCCCACTTGTACCAACGTTACGTACCGCACCCCCTAGGGACACATAAGGTCAGCTTGGCACAGTTTTACACAAACCCCCTACCAGTCCACACGGGCCCAGGGAGGTATGGGGAGTGAGAAAAGGTGGTCCACGCAGTCACTGATGTGGCACCACACTCACCCACAATCCTGACAGGCTGAGAGGCACCTTTCACTAGCCTCAATGAAACAGAACCTTATCAGCCTGGTAGGACTGCCACCAGTTTCTTGTTCAATATACGCCTTGTCTGTTAACAGGGATATATTGGGCCAGAAATCCGCCCCAGTAGCGTGTGTGATTAGGCCGAAAAATGGATGTGTGGATTTGTGGATCGAGATAAAAGAGCAGCCCAAGGCTAAATTATATATTTAATCGCCTTAAGGGCACACTAGACAATACACTATATAAACACACAATTGTTATACATATATAATGGTCAGATATGTAAATACAATACTGGTAAGACAAAAGGTATAAGCCGAACATATAGTGAGTTACCAGTTAAATGAAAGGCCTAGCTTGCAGCGGAGGGGCTACCACATGGCAGGCTTGTGGTCCCCTCTGTGTATGACTTGTCCTCACACGATGTGTCGTCACAACCTCCCAGAGAAAAAAGCCATAGGAAATGCTGCATGCAAGCATTTAACCCTCTGGGTCAATCTTCTCCTGCCCTCTCAGCTGAGCCTAAATCCTCTCCCGTGGAGGTTTGGAGTACAGACCAAAAGTTTGGACACACCTTCTCATTTAAAGATTTAAAGATTTTTTTGTATTTTCATGACTATGAAAATTGTACATTCACACTGAAGGCATCAAAACTATGAATTAACACATGTGGAATTATATACTTAACAAAAAAGTGTGAAACAACTAAAAATATGTCTTATATTCTAGGTTCTTCAAAGTAGCCACCTTTTGCTTTGATGACTGCTTTGCACACTCTTGGCATTCTCTTCATGAGCTTCAAGAGGTAGTCACCAGAAATGGTTTTCACTTCACAGGTGTGCCCTGTCAGGTTTAATAAGTGGGATTTCTGGCCTTATAAATGGGGTTGGGACCATCAGTTGTGTTGTGCAGAAGTCTGGTGGATACACAGCTGATAGTCCTACTGAATAGACTGTTAGAATTTGTATTATGGCAAGAAAAAAGCAGCTAAGTAAAGAAAAACGAGTGGCCATCATTACTTTAAGAAATGAAGGTCAGTCAGTCCGAAAAATTAAGAAAACTTTGAAAGTGTCCCCAAGTGCAGTTGCAAAAACCATTAAGTGCTACAAAGAAACTGGCTCACATGAGGACCGCCCCAGTAAAGGAAGACCAAGAGTCACCTCTGCTTCTGAGGTTAAGTTTATCGAGTCACCAGCCTCAGAAATCGCAGGTTAACAGCAGCTCAGATTAGAGACCAGGTCAATGCCACACAGAGTTCTAGCAGCAGACACATCTCTTCAACAACTGTTAAGAGGAGACTTTGTGCAGCAGGCCTTCATGGTAAAATAGCTGCTAGGAAACCACTGCTAAGGACAGGCAACAAGCATAAGAGACTTGTTTGGGCTAAAGAACACAAGGAGTGGAAATCTGTGCTTTGGTCTGATGAGTCCAAATTTGAGATCTTTGGTTCCAACCACCGTGTCTTTGTGCGATGCAGAAAAGGTGAACGGATGGACACTACATGCCTGGTTCCCACCGTGAAGCATGGAGGAGGAGGTGTGATGGTGTGGGGGTGCTTTGCTGGTGACACTGTTGGGGAGTTATTCAAAATTGAAGGCATACTGAACCAGCATGGCTACCACAGCATCTTGCAGTGGCATGCTATTCCATCCGGTTTGCGTTTAGTTGGACCATCATTTTTCAACAGGACAATGACCCTAAACACACCTCCAGGCTGTGTAAGGGCTATTTGACCAAGAAGGAGAGTGAAGGGGTGCTACGCCAGATGACCTGGCCTCCACAGTCACCAGACCTGAACCCAATCGAGATGGTTTGGGGTGAGCTGGACCGCAGAGTGAAGGCAAAAGGGCCAACAAGTGCTAAGCATCTCTGGGAACTCCTTCAAGATTGTTGGAAGACCATTTCCGGTGACTACCTCTTGAAGCTCATCAAGAGAATGCCAAGAGTGTGCAAAGCAGTCATCAAAGCAAAAGGTGGCTACTTTGAAGAACCTAGAATATAAGACATATTTTCAGTTGTTTCAAACTTTTTGGTTAAGTATATAATTCCACATGTGTTAATTCATAGTTTTGATGCCTTCAGTGTGAATGTACAATTTTCTTAGTCATGAAAATACAGAAAAATCTTTACATGAGTAGGTGTGTCCAAACTTTTGGTCTGTACTGTATATCTCCCAAAACCTAGGAAAGATCATGACTCCTTTCTGGGCGGTTCAAGGGCAGCGGTTCTGGAGCCATCGGATCTGACCGGGCCCCTGCTACTCATAGAGACACAATTGTTCAACCTAGCTGCTAGTGGCTGCTCTATATATCTCCCTTCCTGTTCGTGTTATAATGACTGAGACCCAGACAGGTGTTTGCCCTGGAACGAGGATCATGGAAACATATACTATGTACAGCTAAGACGTGTAGTATTTCCAGAACTCCTTTATGAAATCCAAGCTGGCTGAACAAAGGACTCAGGCCACATGGCTTGGATCCACAGGAGGTCTTCCTGTAGAAAGTTGCATACCAGCTAGATGGGGGTGTGTGAATCCTTTGTTTGAAGCTGGACAGGTGTCATGTTACCACAGCATGTCCTGAAGGAATTTTTATAATTCCATGCCAGTGGTATACAGATGATTGACATGGTATTATATCTCCAATATTCTTCACAATAGTGTTTTGCATTTAACCCAAAAAGTTCTACTTTGATCTCATCCGACCAGAGCACCTTCTTCCTCATGCTAGTTTAGGTGGACGCCTGACATATCTTGGTAGGTTTCCAGTTTTGCCATACTCCTTCCATTTTTGGATGATTGAGTGCTCCATGAGATATTCAGAGCTTGGGCTATTATTTTTAGAACCTAACCCTGCTTTATTCTTCTCTACAATTTTATCCCTGACTTGTCTGGTGTGTTCCTTGATTTTCATGCTGTTTGAATCCTAATATTCTCAAACAAGCCTCTGAGCTATTCTCTGAACTAAAAATGATAATTACTCTTGTTATAACTAAAACTGTTAAGTACTACAAAATCTAGTACTATGATTGTCCAGGTCTTAGAACAACAATAAAAACAATATCTGTATTGTACATATGTCAAAGAGGGCTGTGAATAACAAATGAGACAATTGGCAGAGACAACTCCAAAATTTCCACTGGATTTGTTTCTGGTAGCCTTCACTGTATTCTTTGTGATTTTCCTTCTTTGTTTTAGATCTCTTTGCCTTCATTTATAGTACATCTCAAAATAAATAATTGTGAAATGTTAGGTAAAACCCATAATAACCTGCAGGATTATGTTTCCATGGTTTATCTATCCAGATAATGGATTCCATGAAAGAAACAGATGAAGCCAGCTGTGAGTTGAGGATAAAAATCCTTATGATAAATAGTATTTGGGCTCTGAAGAGACCGGTCTAGGAGGTCCTGGATGTGTCTTGGATGCAGATGTGCGAGATATATTAGCTTCCTGAGTATGTTCTTCAGTCGATGCCTGAGTGCATAAACAACCTCTCTACTCTATTAAAATGATAATTGCTGATCTTAGATTTGATTTGATCTGAAAGCAAATGATAAACTTTATTTTAATTTTCTTTTACTATTATTTATTTGTGATTTATACATTAAGATGATCAGTCAAATAAAGCACCCTTGTCATGGAAAAAACATTTTTTTGTTTTATATATAAAAACAAATATATATGCACACACACACACTTGGAGAAGTTTAACTTGCATTATATTGTTATCTGATTTGTGTTTTGATTCTGTTATTGTAAAGACCTGCTTTTTCCGATATTTCTTCTTGTGAAGCTGCAGGCTCAGGGCTCAGTGGGTGTTAGCTGTGAAGGATGCACCTTCATTCACTTCTTAGCCTGCTGTTTGCCTGTGTCTCTTCCCCCTTGCTTTCTCACATTGTCAATTGACATTGTTGTGACTTCTGGGGAAAGCTTTAGATTCGTGTGACACTAGTCACTACTCACGGACAAGCTGTTGAGGCTAAATAGTCAAGAGGTCTGCGGTCAGATACTAAGAGGGCTTGTCATAAACAAAGGGAAACATCATGAGAACAACAGCCTTATAGTCTCATACAATGAAAACTTTATTGGTACACATATAAATATATAAAAAAATATCCTCAAACAGGAAATTGGCAGGGGAGAAGCAATACAAAATTGGATGGAATTACCCATATACACACAGGCAAAAAAGGCCCACAACAGGAACCTGCTCTAAATGATGTATACAGCACGAGTAAATTTATAGAAAGATTGCCTCGCCACTTCAGGGAATTCCACCAATGTGATGGGACATTATTAAGGGTGCGTGGCATTGATTTATTGAACATCAATATAAGAGGCGGCAATCTCTCCAAAAGACTTGCCCAGCTTGAGACCAGATGGATCTGGACGTTTGCACTATCCATCCTGACGGCCTCAATGAAAATTTATCATTCGCTCCTTTCCTGTGATTCTTGCTTGCTGAAAATTGGGGTAGCCATCACATAAGAGTGTTGTTCTTATACTATTTTAACTTTCTCTCTTGTTTTATTTCTTAGTTGTATATGGATGTCATTTCTTTCTATTGCCGTTCATTCTTCATCAGCCTCAAGCCTCCTAAGTCTACCATCTGTGATGCACCGGATTAATTATCTACAGAATCTCATATGTGGCAACAATTTTAAAACCCAACTTCGCTGATGGTACTTTCAGCTTAATATTTTTGGAAGATAACCAAACTGTTATGATTTGGTAGCTGAGGAGAGCAAGCAAAAACGGCACTACACCAGAGAGGTTGGAATCTACTGGATTGCAGTACCCTGACTAACCACCACAACTAAAGGCAGCCGTGGAGCGTACCTACGTTGGTCCTAGACGCCTCGTCACAGCCTGAGAGGTTAACTACACCTAAAGATAGAAAGAGGAAAAGCTATCTGCCCCGGAGCAGATCCCCAAAGAACATAGGAAGCCCCCAAACATGTAATGGCAGTTAGACAAGAGGAAATACAGACACAGACAGAAAATAGTATGAGCAAACGTTGGGGCCCAATCTTCCTAGACAGAAAAGGATAGGAAGGACACTTACTGCAATCCCAAAAAACCCTAAAAAGTACCAACTCTGCTAATTGCAAAAACACCTGAGATCACACGACCTCTACCACCTAAATTAGTTCTCTGGTGTAACAAAACTAAGCCGCAGCCACTGAAGAAAAACTGGAAAAGGCAAATGAACAAACAACAGTGGCTCAGACAAACTGAGAGGAGCACAAGCCCCCGGAGGGGACCTGGCTGACCTCCACAAAAGTGCAGGAAACAATGCAAAAAGCAAGCACAAAAATAAAAACAGAAAATGTCTTATCTGAGAGCAGGTGAAGAGGCAAGATTCAGCAAGCTTCCAAGTGAACCAGGAACCACAGTTGAGACAAGAACAATAGATCACCGGCAACCTTGATGGGAGGGAACCTCCCTTATATAAGACCAGTCTGTAACTCCTGATTGCCAATCTTCACAATCTTCATTGAATGGTTCAGTACTGTTTGTAACCACCAGAGGGAGCTTCTGCTCAGAATTCATTTCTAACACATTCACAACACCAAACCTTATCACCTACTTTGAAGATGGGACCTGCCGGCCATCAATTTTTGGCAAAGCTGAGCCACCCCAATATTCTTCTGAACCTCCCTCCAGACATGTCTAAGTTTCTGTATGGCAACCTGTACTCCAGGACACCCAGAACTCACCCTAGGAAATTCACCAAAATGTGGATGAAGATTCCAGTGGACTGATTGCCGAGACTGTTAAAAGGGAACTCAGCAAGAGGCAAAAATGAGGACTGGTCCTCTGCTGAAGCACAACAAAATACCTTAAAATTTGTTAAAACAATTGATTTATCCTTTCTGTCTGACTGCTGGCTTCAGGGTGAGAGGCAGAGGAAAATGACAAATCAATCTCCAATTTCCTATAAAATGCTCTCCATAATTTGGAGACAAATTGCACCCCCTTATCAGATACAATGTTCAGAAGGATTCCTTTCAATCTCACCAGATAATTGATAAACAACACTCAAAGATATTCAGCATTAGGTAAACCAGATAACGGAACAAAATGAGCCTGTTTACTGAATTGGTCAAATACCACCCAAATAACAGTTTTTCTTACAGACAAAATTCCTTTCTGGGATTGGCAATGGAGCCAGTTCCAAGGCTGATTATGACAGAGTTTTGGACACTCGCAAACTTCTCAAGCGGATACAAAATTATTAATCTTTAAAATAATTAATTATTACAATATTCCAAAATGATGTGGATAAGATGACTGAATGGGCAAACACTTGGCAAATGAGATTTAATGTAGATAAATGTAGAGTAATGCACCTAGGACGGAGTAATCCTATTGCTGCATATACATTAAATGGGAGTATACTCAGGACTACAGAACAGAAGGACTTGGGTATTCTGGTTACAAGTAAGCTGAGCAGCAGTACTCAATGTCAAGCAGCAGCAGCAAAAGCAAACAGTGTTTTAGGGTGTAAAAAAAGAGAGATAAAATCCCGCAATCCCAACTTATTATTACATCTTTATAAATCACTGGTGAGGACACATCTAGAATATGAGATCCAGTTTTGGGCTCCACATTTTTAAAAGGATATTCAGAACTTAGAGTCAGCTCAAAAGCAGCAACTAGATTACTCCAAGGGATGGAAGGCCTCTCCTACGATGAGAGGTTGGAAAAATTGAGCTTGTTTAGCTTAGAAAAAAAGACGCCTCAGACGAGATCTCATTTATATGTATAAATATATGTGTGGTCAGTACAAAGGACTAGCACACGAATTATTGCTTCCAAAGACCATTCTAAGTACCAGGGGGCACTCATTACGGGTGGAAGAAAGGCGATTCCAGCAGCTAAATAGGAAAAGGTTCTTTACAGTTAGAGCAGTCAGAATATGGAATGTCCTACTACAAGTGGTAGTAATGGCCGACACATTAACAGCCTTTAAAAAAGGTCTGGATTATTTCCTCAATACGCATAACATTGGGGGTTATAGTTAATCTAGTGAAAATATGTACAATTTGTGGAGAAAGGTTGAACTTGAGGGATGTAGGTCTTTTTTCAACCTTTGTAACTATAGATGGGCTCCAAAAGACTCAAGCAATAGCTTTCTGTGTAGCTGTGACCCCAGGATGACAGCTCAAGACAGAATTATGAAACTCCTCCAACAGACGTAATCTTATGTACACAGGCACAAAATATTTGGACCCTGGCATAGTGGAAGGAGCCAACTGCTGGACTTTATGGATTTCCTCTTCCAAGTCTGAGATTACCATAGAAACCACAATACCCTGAGGAAGGATGGATGTTGTGGAGGAGAAACTGAATCAAGGCTGCGTGTTAAAGTATCAGCCTTCACATTCTTGGACCCAACCTTGGGTAACAATGTTTTGTTCTTTTGACTATCATGCTCCATATCTCACCATGTACTACCACTTCGATTCTTGTCATGTCACTGCATTGTTACAGTTCTGCTCCTACAAATCTAAATTTTTGTTTTTATTATTTTGTAAATCCACCTTTGGCTTTTATCACTGCCTGAATCCTTCTGGGCATGCTCTTGATCAGATAAAAAAAAATCTGATTGCCGGTCTCTTTTACACATTCCCAAAGTTCAGTGCATACTGGTCGACTCACTGGGGTATGTGTAAAGTTTTATCTTCAACTCTATCCACAAATGTTCAGTTGGGTTGAGGTATTGGAAGTGTGGGAGCCAATCCAGCACCTCTACTTCATTAACATTGAACCAATTCTTTGCCAATCTCGATGTATGCTTTGGGTCATTGTCCTGCTGGAAAACTATGTCATCCTTTTCATACCCATAGCACTTAAGTGTACAAAGTATTTTATCTTGTAGGATACTCACATATAGCTCAGCATTGAGACCACCGTTGATCCTGGTCAAGTATCCAATGCCTGTGGCTGTGAAAGAACCCTATATCAGGTTTCCTCCACCAAACGCAACAGTTCCTTCAAATTCTCACTCAAATTTCCCCCTTTTCTATTTTTTCTTTCATAACCAGCTGCACCCATTAGAGACTAATCTATTGACTGTTGTGTCATCACTCCAAATCACCCGTTTCAAATTTTCTATTGTCCACTTTTCACACTTTTTTGCAAACTCGAGCCAACGCTTGTTATAATGATATTTAAGTCAAGACTATTTAACCTTTCTTTGCTAACCATTCCAGTCTTGTGTAATGTGCATTGCACGGGGCTTGCAGGAATGTCTGTGATCTCACTATTACAAAGCATACAAGCCACCTCCACCGCCGTGTTTGTTGCACCAGAACTGATAGACCCTGTGATGAGCCAACTTTTAGTTTTTTTTAAATAATAATTTTTATTAATTTTTAACATATACCATAAGTATGTAAATGTACATTCCAAAGCATTGTTCTTAGCTTAAGTATTCAACATTTCAGTTTTTGATTATCACACTACCAATTGTATGGTCTAAATGCAAAATAAACATCAAAAACAACAAAAATATAAAAAAAAATTTTCCCTTCCCCATTACCCTCCCTCTTCCCAAACATGTAGGAAGCACTTGTATATTCCTTGTGTGCTCCTCAACCTTTCTATTCGTCCTCATCTTAATCCCTTACACATTCTTGAACATTTAGTCTGCATCTATAGTTTATACTGCGTCTTAACCCGTATCCCTTCCACCTTTTCCATCAACATTCAAGTCAGTTATTTTCAACTTCCCCAATGTTCCACCCAAGTCTTCCAGTATGTACCAACTGGTCTGTTCAAAGGGTTTCATAATTCCCCGAAGCTCTTTGTTTACGTAATGTCTAAGTAAGAAGCATTTCCATTTTGTTATGAGCGATTTTATACTCTTTTCCTTGTTGCGCTCGGCTTCCAGCCATTCTAAGTCTTCATTTGACCCATTATAACTTCCCGATTTGGAATGGAATCGCTCAACCAATCCTTTAATAGGCTTCTTTTGGCTATCATACAAATTAAGTGGAACATTGGAGATAATGTGTCCTTCCCTTTTTGTTGTGGGTCTTCTTCCCCTTTCCAGTAATGGAAGAGGAACGGTAACGGGTGCAATGATATTTTCCCAATACCCATATTTTCCATCATATGTTTTATGTCTATCCAGAATTCCTGTACTTTAGGGCATCCCCAGAGTCCGTGTAACAGATCAGACTTTCCGAGTTTGCATTTTGGGCAATGTACCAGACGATCCCTCATTGTTCTAGATACTGGTATGTTGAAGGCCAGTATAGCTGTGCATAATCCTAAATTGTGTGTCTCTCCAAACCTCACTTAAGATGTTTTTCCGAACTACCTGCCAACCCACCAGTATTTTTTCCCCAATTTCCTCACCCTCTATTTGTTTGGCCCAGGATCTAAATGTTTTCTCTATGTCCATTTTCCCAAGGATGGCTTTCAGACTTCTGTATATTGCAGATATATTGCGTGTACCTGCTCGGTCAAATAATAGATTATCCATTGCATTCCCTCTCGTCTCTTCCCTCACATTTATTAAATGCGTCATTATTGTCCCTTTTATTTGCCCAAATTGTAGGAATTGTTGTTCACTTAGCTTGAATTTTGATATTATCTCTTCCCTACTCAGCCACCTATTTTCTTCTTCATGCAGTAGATTAGCTGTTTTATGAATCCCCTTCACCCTTCATTCCTGAAATAGTTTGTTCTCTGCTATTTGTTGGAATGCAGGGTTTCTCCATATAGGTAAATCTCTCGATATTCTCCAAGATAATTTAAGTTTTCTCCTAAGTTCCTTCCATGTAGCTATTGTATCCCGATACACTATTGAATTTTTTCTTTTTTTAGGCAGTAGGCTTTGTGGCGTGTGTAATAAGGCAACTAAGTTCCACGGGTACGCATATGATTTTTCCAGGGCCGTATCAGAAAACCCACTAGTGTCTTTAAACTAATCTACTATGTGACGGGAAATACACGCTAGATTATAACCTCTTATGTCTGGCAAGTTTACCCCTCCCTCTTCCCTGGAATCCATTAGTGTAATCAGTTTTATACGGGGTCTTCGACCTCTCCAGATAAATTTCCTGATAGCCGAGTATACTTTCTGCACATCAACATGCTTTAGGAGAACAGGGATGGTCTGCAACGGATACATGAGTTTCGAGAAAGTTATCATTTTTAAAAGGTGAATCCTGCCCAATAGACTCAAAGGCAAATTTTGCCACCTATCTAATTCCTGTTGAATTTTGGAGATGACTGGAGGAAAGTTTAAGTTATATATTGACTCTGGTTTTATACCCAGTTTGATCCCCAGATATGTTATATGTGTTTTGGATATTGGAATACTGCATATTTCCTTTTCCACCATACTACTTCTGCCTCTATCTGTTAAATGGAGAATTTCACATTTGCTTTTATTTAGAGTGAATCCCGAATACCTACCAAAATTTTCCATAAGATCCAGGACCCCCGGCAGATCTCTTGCCACCTCAGCCATGTAGAGAATGATATCATCTGCAAAATACGAGGCCCTAAGCTTCATGTCCCCTACTGGTATCCCTTCAAATACTTCATGTTGTTCTAGGTATCGTGCAAGGGGTTCTAATGCCAGATCGAATATTAGCGGGGACAAAGGACATCCCTGACGTGTTCCCTTTTCCAGAGGGAAATTTGCCGATAAATGACCTAGTGTTTGAATTCTTGCTGCGGGGTTAGCATATAGGGCTTTTATAAAATTTCTAAAATTTCCCACAAGCCCAATTTTGTCCAAAACTTGTCCTACCTAACTCCACTTCACCTTATCAAAAGCCTTCTCTGCATCTAGTGTAACTAGAGCCGGCATACCTCGACTGACTTCTTCTTTGCCAACTTTTAGTTTTAATGTGATGCCAGTCACTACTCACGGACAAGCCTTGATGCTGGGTTGTCAAGAGGTCTGGAGTCAGATACAAAAAGGGCTTGTCATAAACAAAGTGGTAAGGCAAAGGTGAAGTTAGGTCATAGTCCAAGGTCAGAGTGCCTTGAAGGTAGCTGATCAAGACTAAAGAGCAAGGTAAAACGTTGTTCAATGGCAAGATCTAAGGTCAAGCAACAAAGATCAAATACAAAAACACAGAAAATAGAGCAGAAGTATAACATATGAGCTAAGCTGCAACTGGCACTAATTGGAGGCAGAGATCCAGAAAAATAGCTAGGTAATCACTCAAACACGGCTAACATAGAAAAATTCAAAAAAACACATACCATTAGGATACAGCCTTCCCAAAACCTGTCAGATGATAAATGCACTAGCAGAATACAGCAGGCCCCCACTAATAAAGGCAGGGACAGCACAGGTGCAAACCACTGATAAAAACAGCCACCCACACACCTACCAGATTATGGAGGGGTTGGCTGCCTAGTAGAATAAAATGCACACCAATAGGGCTTGTAGTTGTGTGTGTGTGTGGCATTTTTTATCAGTAGTTTGCACCTGTGCTGCCCCTGCCTTCATTAGTGGGGGCATACTCCATCAGACAGGTTTTGGGAAGGCTGTATCCTTATGTTATGTGTTAAATTAATCACTCAATCAGCAGACACATGGAGGAAGCCCTGCCATGCCCCGACCCTAATTACATGGCTGAACTGTCAGTCCACACACTGACAGCTCAACACGCCCTAGCCTCCTATTGTATCACTGAGCTGTTCATCACCATACTCAGGGGTGGGATTCAGCCGGTTCTCCCCGGTTCGATGGAACCGGTTGTTCAAAAAGCAGCCGGTTCCCCGAACCGGGGAGAATCAGAGCGGCGATCCGGTACCATGGGAGTTATGTGCGCAGTGCACGGAGCTGCTGTCTCACCAGAGAGGAGCTTCTTCCTTCCTTCCTGGTCGGCAGCAGCTGTAGTTTCACTTTCTGCTGTGCACGTGCAGGCTCTGGTTGTCTCAGCCACACTGGGTCCTAATGCCCTCTGTGTGCAGCCACTGGACACTTCCTGCTCCTGCCTCAGCCACTGCCTGCAGCTTCATGGTAAGAGGGGACGGAATTCATTAAATTCATTCTGCTCAGGCATGTCATGGTCACTGTGGGGGGATGTGAGAGGATGGGGGTACAGTGGGGCAGGGTACAGGGCAGTGGGGTGAATGTAAGAGTATGGGGTATTGTGGGGGCTAGGGCACTGGGGGGTTAATGTGAGAGGATGGGGTATTGTGGGGGAGGGGTACAGGGCACTGGGGTGAATGTAAGAGTATGGGGTATTGTGGGGGCTAGGGCACTGGGGGGGTTAATGTGAGAGGATGGGGATATTGTGGGGGCTGGCGCACAGGGGTTGATGTGAGAGGATGGGGTATTGTGAGGGAGGGTGGACAGGTCACTGGGGTTGAATGTAAGAGGATGGGGGTATTGTGGGGTCAGTGGGACAGAACACTAAGGGGTGCATGTGAGACGATGGGCTGTTGGGGTGTGGGTGGGGGACAGGGGAGGTAAGGGGCTTTTTTTTACTTGTGAGCTCCTTAATACTTTAATAATAGATTAATATTTCAGTATTATTATAACAAGGGCATAGACAGACGGCCGTATAACTCATGCGAGGATCGCACTGCAATCCTCGGACTTGCTGGTACCGCTCCTGACATGAGCGCGACTGCCATGTATAATATATGGTATATACAGCGTAGTGTCGCATACACTGCTGTATTATACAATATACAACAGTTCTAATGCTCCATACCTAATATGCAGGATAATGTACAGTGTATATGATGTAACCTGTATAAGATGCGACATTGGCTTGCCCCCCCTAGTTTTGATCCTGGGTACGCCCATGTCCGGTACTATTTTGCAGCCACCTTGCAGCGCCGCAACACACCGCCAGCCCCGGCCCCCGCGGACTGATCTCTGCAGTGCGGCGATTGGGTAGCGGCGCGGCCATCTTCTTTAGTCACGAGGCGGAGTCGGAGAGGAGAGAGGTACTGTGTGAGCTGAGCTGTGGCGCTGCCTGGGCCCTGCAGTGGAGCTGGAGGAGTGAGTCTGTGTGGACTGAGGTGGTCTGACCGGCGGCCATCTTCTTTAGTCACGAGGCGGAGAGGAGAGAAGTACTGTGTGAGCTGAGCTGTGGCGCTGCTGGGCCCTGGAGTGGAGCTGGAGGAGTGTGTCTGTGTGGACTGAGGTGGTCTGACGGCGGCCATCTTCTTTAGTCACGAGGCGGAGCCGGAGAGGAGAGAGGTACTGTGTGAGCTGAGCTGTGGCGCTGCCTGGGCCCTGCAGTGGAGCTGGAGGAGTGAGTCTGTGTGGACTGAGGTGGTCTGACCGGCGGCCATCTTCTTTAGTCACGAGGCGGAGAGGAGAGAGGTACTGTGTGAGCTGATGTTGCGACCACGCACCACAATTGTGGATACCAGGGCTATGGGGTACTCGGAGCCGAGCCCATGGGCATCTATGGGAGTTGTCACTGGTAGCGGTGGCTCGGTCCGTGGCCCTGGCGGTCGTGCAATGGGGGAATATTTACAGGGGATTATTAGGATAGTTCGTGACGCCACCTGTGGTTTCTGGTAATTTGTACCAGCGCTGCTGTAAGGGTCTTCACAGGGGATGTTATGGGGCAGCTTGGTAGTAAGTCTCCCACAGGTGAGACGTGTCCCTGGAAGTCTATGGTGATTATGATGCAGGGTGTAGTAAGAATTCAGCCAAACACAATGCAGCTTCTTTTCATACCTTTTACTGATGGTGGTTCAAGCAGATCCCGGGGAGCTGGTCGGGGTGGAGAGTGCACATTCCGGTAACAGCTGAGCAGGTTAGAGGCCTCCTTAACTTCAATGTACATGTGAGTCCAACTTGCCTGAAGCGAAGTTAACTCTGAAACTCCAGCTTTCTCTATAGCTGCACTGCCCGGCCAACGTGGTGGTGGAGCCTTCTAAGTGATGAAACTAAGTCCTTACTTTTGTCGTGCACTTGACTCAAAGTCCCTGTTCCACCTGACTCCTGTTACGTATTGACACTTAGGGCTGCTCCCTGCGACCTGTAGTCCAGATGCCTCCGGTGTTCTTGTTACTAAGCTTGAAACTGTAGCAACACTTCGGACTCCGGTGTCCGGCAATTTAGTGCAGGCAATCCAATACCTAAAGCACTTCTCTATCTTCTCCACTGCCCTTCGCCCTGCTCTCGCTCTTAGCACAAGCAATTGTAACTTCGATGGTAATGTCAGCTTTCTTCTAGAGCTCGCTGAGCAGCTCTCAGTATCCTCCTCCCTCCAGCTTCTGTTGAGGTACTGATTAAGGGTAGCTCTGACTAGGCTAGGATGATCCACTTCACCCGTACTAGCCTCCACTTGCTTGTCAGGTGAGCTACGTTAGCTCTGCGAGGATCCAGTCCTCCCTTCTCTCTCTCTCCAAGTCCAGACTCCACTGGACTGAACTGCACTGTCCGAAGACAGGAAACTGACTCACTACACTGTCCTGAGACAGGAAGCTTGACTGAGCTCTGCTACATGTCACACCTCCTATACCCCTGATGGGTGTGTCTAAAAGTGTGAGTGAAGTGCATAGATATCAAGCTTTGCTGTTACCTTCCTGTGCACTCTCCTGGACTTTTATGTGTGCCTGCATAGCTGGGCTACACATCCCCCCTTGGTAAAACACAGCACTCCCGGGCTGTAAAAGACAAAAAGAACATTTTGTTTTGCATTAACAATAACATTATAACTCTTCCCATCCGGGAGGTACGAATTCTTGAACGTTACAATTTGTACAATAAAGAATACAAAAGTATCAAAATATCAAACGTGTTCATAAATACTAGATACTTGTGGAGGACCCGCACCAAAAACCTCCCACGTGGGTCCTGGGTGGGCTGCAGGACTTCTGACTGCAGACCTCACTCTAGGCCCACCATACGGGTTTTTCTTCAGAGGTTGATAGTAATGGTTTTATGTGAAACCAAGATAAAGCACCGAAGTGCAACTATTTACAAGTGAAAGTTTTTGGGCTGACATAGTCCACAGCCACGCAGTCCTTTGGCATGGTTAAAACACATTTCAAATAATTACATTAATACTTTTTTTCAAACTTTATACAATTTTTCAGATGCAATAAACCCTATCTGGGTCTTGCTAACTAGTCTACTAGGACTACTCCTGATAGCGGATAGGTAGTTTACCTTTAGTAATACGTTCTGACCTACGTGGGGTAGCGTCAGGTATGGTATTCTCTAACCTTTCTGTTCTGCGTAACGGCAAACTATAATACTGTCTCAACCTTTCTATGGATCTGGCAAGCGTGCTAGTGACTGGACGAGGCGGTACTGCTTCACCAGCTTCACCAAGGGATTCCACTTCTTGTGGCGCTGCTTCTTGCGGGTCCGCTTCTTGGGGTTCTAACGGTTGAGGATCTGCCGGAACAGGTTCTTCTGGAACTGGCTCCACTGGCACAATTGGTATGACCGGTTGTGTAGCCCTGGTGTTAGGCACACGCAGTACCCTGGAGGGTGTATTGCGAGACAGCAGTTTAATGCTAAATATTCATTCACTCGACATATACTAGACACACCCTTAGGGTAGTGGAGTTTACTCTTGAGGGAGTGGTCAAGGTGGTATGTGTTAGAGTGATTTAGTCAGTCTAGTTCCTGTCTTCGGACAGAGAAGACGTCTGGAGTCTGTGTCTGGACTTCAGAGAGAGAGGACGTCTGGAGGGAGGAAGCAGTCCAGATTGCTCTATCACCAGCTTCGGAAAGTGGAGTCTAGTATAGGTGCTTTAATTCACCTTAGCCTAGTCAGAGCTGTACCTCATCAGCATACACTGGAAGGAAAGAAGAAGTTTAGTGCAGAAAGTCTTCAGCATCCTGTCTAAAGGACGGTATCAGGTTCAGAGACGTGCTCCTGCCTATTGATAACTGAGCATCTGTAACTAACTTTGAAGTGAAGGAAAAGAAAGAAGTGACTACTCGACCCTTGGCTAGTGTGAGTGCTTATGTTACCAGCGTGGACAAGGCGAAAGGCACAGTGGTTTATTGGATTAGTGCTTACGGATTGAAGAAGTCCTGCACATTGCTCCCGGTCACTGGGGACCGAAGGATCACTACTGTTTCAAGCATAGTGATAAGAAAACCAGGAATTTACCGGACCCTAGGTCGCGGCAAACAAGCCCCTTATAGTCAGTACGTAACTGGGGTCAGGGGGAGTGAAGACTTTGAATCAGTGCACGATAAGATAAGAATTCAGCTCCCTCGCAGGAAGGCTCCTAACACAAAGCTGACTGGGTGGTACAGCTATAGATTAGCTGGAGATTTTGAGGGAACTACGCTTCAGGCTGGTTGTACTCGTTGTATTGGAAGTAAAGGAGGCCCCTAACTTGTCCAGCTGCTGTCTCAAGATACACTCTCCTTGGATCAGCCTCCCTGGGACCTGCCTGAACATCTTACAAGTAAAGGTATGGAAAGACGCTGACCGTGTGAGACTGTGTTCTTTATCTGCACCCGACTTCACAAATCCCATAG
Organism: Oophaga sylvatica; assembly: GCA_033576555.1. Taxonomy (NCBI): domain Eukaryota; kingdom Metazoa; phylum Chordata; class Amphibia; order Anura; family Dendrobatidae; genus Oophaga; species Oophaga sylvatica. The sequence goes on from JARQOD010000002.1 coordinate 616,193,777, forward strand.
ACTTTGAGGGACCAGTCCCACCTGTAGGGGACCCGACATCTAGCTGCATCACCATCCCCTCAGAGATCTACAGCAGCGCTGGTACATATTACCAGAAGACTACAGGTGGCGTCACGAACTGTACATAAATCAATCCCCTGTAAATATATCCCCAACATACGCCAGACCGCCCGGGCCACAGACCGAGCCACAGCTACCTGTGACAAATCCCATAGACTTCCATGGGCTCGGCTCTGAGTACCCCATTGCCCTGGTAACCCACAATTGTGGTGGCGGGTCGACACAACTTGGCGTCACGAACAGGATGCGAAACTCGCGAAATTGCGAGCCCTGTGTGCCTAAGGACTTGTTTTTGTGAAAAAGGACTGTTTGCACTTTTGGCGCCAAAATCGCCATTTTTGTCGCCATATTCGCGCCCTCAGGCGCTGGAGAAGAAGGTGGGCGTACCTTCGTGGGCGTCTACCCCCAGTGGCGCGAAGAAAATGCCTGCCCTCTCAAAGTGCTATTACAACATGCGGTCCTGCCCTACAGCAAAGGAGGTCCGCCTCCTCTTCACCTTCCCTGCGAGGAGGAGGAGACGCAAATCCCACCTCCACGGAAGAGACCGGATGTCTCAGCAGGAAGAGGAAAGAATCTTCTGGAACATCATGGAGGCAGGACGTGTGCAGCCGAGCGGGGAAGCGGAGGAAGGCAGGCCCCGTGCCCCAGCCAAGCTGCCACCATCACAGGAGTCTTCTGTGATCCTGCACCTGCAACAGGCGTTGCTAGAGATAAGAGAAGAAAATGCACGCCTGAAGAAGATGGTCCAGCACCAAACTGGACTGGAGGAGATTGAGAGACGCCGATGTAACCTGATGCAGTGGCGACTGTGGAACACAGCGTCCTCTCCCCTCAACGACCCCCCACGATTCCAGATACCGAAGAGTCTGCTGCCCAAGGCGAAGGAGCAACCGGAGGCTGCCCCCGAAAGTACCGATCCCGATCCCACCGGTGAAGTGGTGGAAGCGAAGGAGGTTGAGGAGGTACAGCCAATCCCGGAACGCCCGCCCGGCCAAGAGGCCGCAGCAGATGATCGGTCCCCGGCAGGGACACCGGAGGGGTCCTGTCCGTCACTACCAGATGTGGACTGGGATGAAATGGCGCGCCTGGATGACGTCGCTTATACCGCCCAGTGGGAACAGGAATGGCAGAGTCGTGAGGAGAAGAAGAAACGCCAGCAGGAGGAAGAGCGGGAAACTCAGCGGAACCGTCAGCGACAATATGCCGAGCTGATCGCGGACAAAGAGAGTGTCCGGAGAGATAAAGGTACCCTGAGGGAACCGCGGCGGCAGGGGTGTGTGACTGAGTTCCAGCTCCGGAAGGGCTGGGGCTTTATCCGTGAACCGGGCCTCTACCCAGCGGTCTTTGTCAGCAGGCGTGACGTAGAATCCCACCTGTCACAAGGCCATCCCGGGAGGGACTTAGCAAATGGAGACATCGTCACATATACGCGGCACTGGGGAATGAAGGGATGGTATGCCCTTAACGTCACCATCGTCCGTGACCCCGTCCCAGACGCAGGTACCGTCACCATTACCGCAGCGTCCCCGTCTCCAGCTCAAGCAGCATCCGGCCGTGCCCCAGCATCGCCCCCTGCAAATTCATCGCAACAAGCGACCCAGATTTCATCGCAAATTAAAGCCACCTCTACATCGCAACATGCGACCCAGTCTCAATCGCAATCCCTGACGCGGTCCATATCGCTAACTGTGATTGAAACGCAATCGGTGTCACGTGAAGAAAATGTACCCGTTGCGCCCCTAGAGGTTCGCACCAGAACTGTGGCGACCCAGACCCTAATCGCAGCACATGATTTGCTAGTCCTGGGATCTAGGGCCCATTGCATTGTTCCAGCCCCCGGGGTGGAAAGTGTATTTGCAGAGAATGAATAGATAGTAAAGAAAAAGTGGTGAGATCCATATCGGGTCTACCAAAAGTAAAAAAGTTTGAAATGTTTTATGAAGTTTTGCACAAATTATATAGTGAATATATATTTCTACTGTAGAATGCCCGGCTGGGTAAATGATAAACAGTAACCAGAAAAGTTGCACTTTCGTATTATGTGATATTATATAATATGTCTTTGGTTTTACATTGGACTTGGAGGTTGAGGACTGCGCCAACCCAGAACTTGCTTGTAAATAGTTGCGCTTCGGTGCTTTCTCTTGGTTTTACATAAACCAGTCACAACTACCTCTGAAAACAAAACCCGTGTGGTGTGGCACTGAGTGAGGTCTGCAATCGGATGTCCTGCAGCCCACCCAGGACCCACGTTGAAGGTTTGGTGCGGGTCCTTCACAAGTATACCGTATATTTATTAAATGCTATTTGATACTTTTGTATTTCTATATGTAAAATGTTATTGTTCGCAACGTTCAAGATATTCTCACCTCCCGGATGGGAAGAAGTTATTGTTTAATGTTTATTGCATAAACAAAATGTCTTTTTTGTATTTTACAGCCCGGGAGTGCTGTCTTTTACCATGGGGGAATGTGTAGCCCTGGTGTTAGGCACACGCAGTACCCTGGAGGGTGTATGGCGAGACAGCAGTTTAATGCTAAATATTCATTCACTCGACATATACTAGACACACCCTTAGGGTAGTGGAGTTTACTCTTGAGGGAGTGGTCAAGGTGGTATGTGTTAGAGTGATTTAGTCAGTCTAGTTCCTGTCTTCGGACAGAGAAGACGTCTGGAGTCTGTGTCTGGACTTCAGAGAGAGAGGACGTCTGGAGGGAGGAAGCAGTCCAGATTGCTCTATCACCAGCTTCGGAAAGTGGAGTCTAGTATAGGTGCTTTAATTCACCTTAGCCTAGTCAGAGCTGTACCTCATCAGCATACACTGGAAGGAAAGAAGAAGTTTAGTGCAGAAAGTCTTCAGCATCCTGTCTAAAGGACGGTATCAGGTTCAGAGACGTGCTCCTGCCTATTGATAACTGAGCATCTGTAACTAACTTTGAAGTGAAGGAAAAGAAAGAAGTGACTACTCGACCCTTGGCTAGTGTGAGTGCTTATGTTACCAGCGTGGACAAGGCGAAAGGCACAGTGGTTTATTGGATTAGTGCTTACGGATTGAAGAAGTCCTGCACATTGCTCCCGGTCACTGGGGACCGAAGGATCACTACTGTTTCAAGCATAGTGATAAGAAAACCAGGAATTTACCGGACCCTAGGTCGCGGCAAACAAGCCCCTTATAGTCAGTACGTAACTGGGGTCAGGGGGAGTGAAGACTTTGAATCAGTGCACGATAAGATAAGAATTCAGCTCCCTCGCAGGAAGGCTCCTAACACAAAGCTGACTGGGTGGTACAGCTATAGATTAGCTGGAGATTTTGAGGGAACTACGCTTCAGGCTGGTTGTACTCGTTGTATTGGAAGTAAAGGAGGCCCCTAACTTGTCCAGCTGCTGTCTCAAGATACACTCTCCTTGGATCAGCCTCCCTGGGACCTGCCTGAACATCTTACAAGTAAAGGTATGGAAAGACGCTGACCGTGTGAGACTGTGTTCTTTATCTGCACCCGACTTCACAAATCCCATAGACTTTGAGGGACCAGTCCCACCTGTAGGGGACCCGACATCTAGCTGCATCACCATCCCCTCAGAGATCTACAGCAGCGCTGGTACATATTACCAGAAGACTACAGGTGGCGTCACGAACTGTACATAAATCAATCCCCTGTAAATATATCCCCAACATACGCCAGACCGCCCGGGCCACAGACCGAGCCACAGCTACCTGTGACAAATCCCATAGACTTCCATGGGCTCGGCTCTGAGTACCCCATTGCCCTGGTAACCCACAATTGTGGTGGCGGGTCGACACACGGTTGTAGAGACTCCTCTTGCGGTTGATAAAACTGCAGCACAGGAATAATTACAGCGTCTCCTAATCTGGGCCAATCTGCAGGTAAATCTCCCAAATCCGTGTGTATGACCGCTTCAGCACTCTCTTCTTGATGAACAACAGGGTTTTCTTCACGGAGCTTTAATGGGCCAGGACACAACTTCAAATGATCTCTAGACACAGTTGCCGTCGTTTTTCCTCCATCCTTGCTGATGGTACAGACCTTGCTGTTATCGAAATTGGAATTTTGCACGACATAGGGCTCCTGTTCCCACTGATCATCCAACTTGTGTGTCCTTCTTTTCCTTTTGAGCACCATTTCTCCAGGCATTAAAGGCTTAGCGGGAGCATTTTTGTTATAGTTCTTCTCTTGTGTTTCTCTTACTTTGTTGAGACTGTCTTCTACGCAGGCTTGTACTCTCTTGTACTGTTCCTGTCGAGTTGTGTCCCAATCTTCAGCACTGTCATCAGCCTCTGGTTCTACCACTCCGAGTTCTAAGTCCATTGGCAGCCTTCCCGGCCTTGCTCTCATAAGGTAGGCTGGAGTGCAGTTGGTGGAACTTACTGGGATATGGTTGTACAAGTCGACCAGGTCAGGTAACAAGTCTGGCCACCGATTTCTTTTTTCCAGTGGTACAGTTTTCAGTAAGTCGATGACAATGTGATTCATTTTTTCACAAAGGCCGTTGGTCTGAGGGTGGTATGGTGTCGTTCTGATCTTTTTACATCCATACAATTGACAAAATTCCTGAAACAGTTCAGCTTCAAAGGCTGGACCTCGATCAGTCAGTACCTGCTCTGGATATCCGTGTGGTCTGCAGAAACTTGCTTGGAAGGTTCTTGCTGCTGTCTCTGCTGTCATATCTTTGACAGGGGCGACCACCAGAAACCGGGAATAGTGATCCACCATGGTCAGGGCATATGTGTATCCTGACCTGCTTGGGGACAACTTGACGTGATCCAATGCCACGATCTCCAAGGGACGAGTCGTCCGGATAGGCTGCAAGGGTGCCTTCTGGCTACTGTAGTCTTTTCGCCTGAGGCCACAGGGTCCACAGTTCCGGCACCACTTCTCGATGGAGCTGCGCATCCCTACCCAGTAGAACCGGCACCTCAACAGGGTCTCCAGCTTTCTCCAGTGTCCTGCTTGATCGTGGTATGCTTCCAGCACCATTTGGATGTCTGCTCTCGGGACCACTATTTGCCAAACCATCTCATGGGTCCTTGGGTCGACGTATCTCCTGCACAACTTCTCACGGTATATGAACAACCGGCTTCTCTCGTTCCACAGGAGCTTTGCTGGCATGGATGCATCTTTCTCCAAGGAGGAACCTTCCTGTTTTATCAACTCCTTGATACGGCTGACCACGGGATCGCTGTCCTGAGTCTCCTTCCAGCTGTGATGAGGTAAAGGGTTCAACATCTCACCACACCGCTTCCTGTAGACTCGTTGCTCTTGGACCATCCCATTTCGGTGGAACGCAGGTAGCTCGATTTCTTCCAGATCGTCTGACTCTTCCTCCGTGTCAGATTCATGCGGCATTCTGGACAAGGCGTCCGCGTTAGCATTTTTACGGCCCGCTCTGTATTTGATGGTAAACTGGTAGTTTGATAACCGAGCCATCCAACGTTGCTCCATGGCTCCCAGCTTGGCTGTTTCCAGATGCGTCAAGGGGTTGTTGTCTGTAAACGCAGTGAACCCGGTTGGAGGCAAGGTAATGTTTAAATCTTTCGGTAATGGCCCAGACCAGCGCCAGGAATTCCAGTTTGAAGCTGCTATAGTTTTCCGGATTCCTCTCAGTTGGCCTGAGTTTTCTGCTGGCATATGCGATGACTTTTTCTTGGCCGTTCTGCTTCTGACTGAGGACCGCTCCTAATCCTTCGTTACTGGCATCTGTGTATAGCAGGAACGGTTGGCTGTAATCTGGGTAGGCTAAGATTTCATCGCCGGTAAGGATCTCTTTCATCTCTTTGAATGCCTCAGCTTGTTCTTTTCCCCAATTGAATGGAAGGTTTCTGCTCTTAAGAGGTTGTCCTACCAGGAGGTCCTGCAAAGGTGCCGCTTTCTTAGTGTAATCTTTTACAAACCTCCTGTAGTAACCTGTTAATCCCAGGAACTGACGCACCTCTTTTAAGTTCTTCGGCTCTGGCCATTTCTGAATAGCTGTGACCTTCTCGGGGTCCGGCGCTACTCCTTCGGAACTGACAATGTGTCCCAAGTACTGTACCTTCCGTTTGAGCAGGTGGCATTTAGAGGGCTTTAGTTTCATCCCAAACTTGGACAATGACTCAAATACCTCCGCCAGGTGCTTCAGATGATCTTCATATGTCTTAGAGTACACAATTACGTCGTCCAAGTACAGCAGCACAGTTTCGAAGTTGAGATGTCCCAGACAGCTCTCCATCACCCTCTGGAATGTTCCTGGGGCACTGCTGAGACCAAACGGCATCCTATCGAACTCGCAGAGTCCCATTTGGGTGATGAAAGCAGTTTTCTCCCGGTCCTCCTCAGCCACAGCCACTTGCCAGTACCCACTAGTAAGGTCGAGGGTAGAAAAGTAGTTAGCCGTTTTCAGAGCAGCTAAGGATTCCTCTATACGTGGTAATGGGTATGCATCTTTATGTGTTATACGATTTACTTGCCTATAGTCTACACACATTCGCATGCTACCATCCTTTTTCTTCACTAGAACCAGAGGTGCTGCCCAGGGGCTACAACTATCCCTTATCACCCGGCTTTCTTCATGTCATGCAGCATTTCCTTAGCTTTCTGATAATGGGCTGGAGGTATGGGCCTGTACCGCTCTTTGATGGGAGGATGACTGCCTGTAGGGATATGATGCTGTACTCCCTTAATGGTCCCAAAATCAAGTGGGTGCTTGCTAAATACTTGTGCGTACTCTTGTACCACCCGTAGTACCCCTGTTTCTGGTGGACGGAAGTGGTGTCTGTCCCAATATGAAGCTGCTGACACCAGTCCGCTACCGGGGTTGCCGGATCATTATCCTCCGCTGGCTGGCGGGAGGCTAAGGACTCGGTTGTGAGGATAGAATTATTATCTACGGCATGTAATTTAGCAACTGTAGCATAACGTGGCAAATTTACTTCATCGTCCCCCCAGTTGAGAAGTCGTACTGGTACTCTCCCATTTACTACTTCCACTACCCCTCTAGCAATCATGAGTGTAGGTCTGTGTTCTGAGCGATGGGGTTCTACTACTGCTTGGTAGTTCTGTCCCTCAGACCTATGGCTGCTCTACACCATATTAACATTTCACTCATTGGGGGTATTACAATGGGGTTCGAGTCTGTGACCCGTACATTACCGATTTCACCATCTGTAAGCTTCGCTTGCTGCTGGCACATCAGGGCCCGGATCTCCCTCTGGATCACTCCCTTCTGCTTTGGCTTGGCAACTTCAGCGAGCTGTTGGAGCAAAAAACACAACTTCTCCCAGACAGTTACTGATAATGTTAGTACCTAGTATCACATTTAGACCATTTTCCTCATTTACAGTCCTGACTACTAGGAGTCCTGATCCTTCAGCTCCACCCTGCCCACTTTTACATCTACGTTTTTGGCTCCAATTACTTCAACAGGGAGACCATTGGTAGCGTACACTGTCAAGTCAGGGCTCGGGGGCTGGAGGCTGTCCATGGACCAAAATTTATTGTAAAGGACGTCAGGTATAATGGTCACCTGAGATCCCGTGTCCAGCAGTGCAGGGATTGCAATCCCGTCCAGAATCATGGACAGGTAGGGCCGTCCACCCACGAACCTGCGGTTCCAGTCTAAGGGGCCTGATGAGTCTACTCCTGGGTGTTGGCCCTCTGACCCAGGATCGGCTCGTTTAAAGGACATTGCTGAGCCATATGACATTTTTGATTGCAGCGGTAGCAGACGATCTCCCTGCGAGGATGTTGTTGCTCCGGAGTCGCTCCTGGGGGTGGCGTGGTCCTCCTCTGGTGTGGCGACGTCCTCCATTTCCTCCGGTTCATCCAAGGGACATCCTCCGGACAGTCGGCTGGTAGGATCTTTCCTCCTTCCTCTTTCCGCAGTTGCAGGGCCTCCATTACAGTGGCCAAGTTCTTAGTCAGCTGGCGCACTTCTGAGCGCAGACATTCCAATTCACTAGGGGGCGCCACCTGCATTTTAGCTTCCGCCACCTGCGGAGAAAAGGTGGGTACTGCCGGCTTAAGAGTGGCTTCACCCTGGTGATACTGATTTGCCACCTCAGGCTTTTCCAGGGGTCGCAGTCCCTTTATTGCCATGTCCTTTAGAGCATCAAAAGTGGCATCTGGATGATCCAAGGACCACCAGTTTACAGTCCTCCTTTCCTCTGGAGACCTCAGTCCCCGCACGAATTGCTCTTTTAACATTTGGCTCTCATCAATGGGACTTGTGGGGTTAGCCTGTTTGAGAGCTCGCAGGGCCCCCTGTAGTCGGCAGGCGTAGTCCCTAATACTGTCACCCGGTCCCTGGAAGCACTGATAAAATGCCATCCGGAGATCCGTTTCTGTGTGGTCCTCGAAGATGGCCTGTAGCTTTAAGAGTATCGCAGGTACCGACTCCTGGTCTGCAATGGGCCAAGTCTCTACTTCTCTCTCAGCCGCACCAGCTAACTGTCCTATTACCACAGCAGCTTTTTGCTTTTCAGTCATTGAATACATATCCAAAATACTACATATTTTCCGTTTAAATCCTGGCAGGGTGCCTGGCTCGCCGCTGTATTGGGGGAGCCACTTCGCTCCTGGCATGTATGGGAGCGCTAGAGGCATAAGCGGGACACCGGACCAGGTGAGGGGCCCGCACCTCCATCCTGCACTACAACGCCAAGCGGTGGGTTATTGGGGCCACCGGCGGGGGCCGCTCCGTCTGCCGGTTGCTGCGACATATTGGTGCCCCCTTGGTTAATCTGAGCCTACCTCTTTTGCAGGCTGCAGCGTCGCAGGCACAGCGGTGGAGACAGGACCTTCGTAGCAGGCACAGCGGTGGAGACAGGACCTTCGTCGCTGGACTGTGATGTCAGAGCGTTCACTTCCTGTTTCACAGGACCTGCCGCCGCGTCAGAGCTGGGGGCGGAGCCAGGCAACAGCGCGCTTTTACAGGTACGCCCCCCTTCTTCACCAGCGCCTGAGGGCGCGAATATTGCGCTAAAGATGGCGGTATTATGGCGCCAACACAGCAAACAGTCTTTTCCGCACAAACAGTCAATATAGGCACACAGGACTCACAATTGCAAGTTTCGGATCCTGTTCGTGACGCCAAGTAGTTGTTGCGACCACGCACCACAATTGTGGATACCAGGGCTATGGGGTACTCGGAGCCGAGCCCATGGGCATCTATGGGAGTTGTCACTGGTAGCGGTGGCTCGGTCCGTGGCCCTGGCGGTCGTGCAATGGGGGAATATTTACAGGGGATTATTAGGATAGTTCGTTACGCCACCTGTGGTTTCTGGTAATTTGTACCAGCGCTGCTGTAAGGGTCTTCACAGGGGATGTTATGGGGCAGCTTGGTAGTAAGTCTCCCACAGGTGAGACGTGTCCCTGGAAGTCTATGGTGATTATGATGCAGGGTGTAGTAAGAATTCAGCCAAACACAATGCAGCTTCTTTTCATACCTTTTACTGATGGTGGTTCAAGCAGATCCCGGGGAGCTGGTCGGGGTGGAGAGTGCACATTCCGGTAACAGCTGAGCAGGTTAGAGGCCTCCTTAACTTCAATGTACATGTGAGTCCAACTTGCCTGAAGCGAAGTTAACTCTGAAACTCCAGCTTTCTCTATAGCTGTACTGCCCGGCCAACGTGGTGGTGGAGCCTTCTAAGTGATGAAACTAAGTCCTTACTTTTGTCGTGCACTTGACTCAAAGTCCCTGTTCCACCTGACTCCTGTTACGTATTGACACTTAGGGCTGCTCCTTGCGACCTGTAGTCCAGATGCCTCCGGTGTTCTTGTTACTAAGCTTGAAACTGTAGCAACACTTCGGACTCCGGTGTCCGGCAATTTAGTGCAGGCAATCCAATACCTAAAGCACTTCTCTATCTTCTCCACTGCCCTTCGCCCTGCTCTCGCTCTTAGCACAAGCAATTGTAACTTCGATGGTAATGTCAGCTTTCTTCTAGAGCTCGCTGAGCAGCTCTCAGTATCCTCCTCCCTCCAGCTTCTGTTGAGGTACTGATTAAGGGTAGCTCTGACTAGGCTAGGATGATCCACTTCACCCGTACTAGCCTCCACTTGCTTGTCAGGTGAGCTACGTTAGCTCTGCGAGGATCCAGTCCTCCCTTCTCTCTCTCTCCAAGTCCAGACTCCACTGGACTGAACTGCTCTGTCCGAAGACAGGAAACTGACTCACTACACTGTCCTGAGACAGGAAGCTTGACTGAGCTCTGCTACATGTCACACCTCCTATACCCCTGATGGGTGTGTCTAAAAATGTGAGTGAAGTGCATAGATATCAAGCTTTGCTGTTACCTTCCTGTGCACTCTCCTGGACTTTTATGTGTGCCTGCATAGCTGGGCTACACACTGAGCTGTGGCGCTGCCTGGGCCCTGGAGTGGAGCTGGAGGAGTGTGTCTGTGTGGACTGAGGTGGTCTGACCGGCGTCTATCTATGATAGATAGACGCCGGTCAGAGTAGTAAGGCCTCCATGGAAGAGCAGTTCTTCTAGCCCCCTGCGTTGTCTTCTTCTCTGGAGAGCTTGAGGTCTATGCTCAGAGCTGTCTGTAGGGCACAGCTGTAGAAAGCCACCCAGCTGGAGACAGACCACCAGCTCCCAGATCCTGGTGCCTTCTTAGACATTATTACCGAGAAGCTTGCAATCCACTTGTATGTACCCAGGTGTATAGAGTCACATTTACATCCTGCGGCTTTTTATACGGTCTACTTTATAAAGATGACAGTAATACCTATATCGTACCTTAGGTACTGTACATGCAGTGGTGGTGGGGGAAATGTAAGTCCCAGCATTGCATATTGGCATCTGATCTATAGAGATTACTGCAGGTAATACAATAAATATGTTCTATTATTACAATCACTAGTATAAGTCCCAGCATCTCCCCATTTGTCTAGATATTAGACACACGTTTATTATTCAGATATTATGTAGTATCGACTTTAGGCTGATCCAAACAATCGTATTTTTGGTCAGAAGAAAAAATGGCAGCACGCACGAGTTGCATCCGATTATGGGATCGCACTCAGCCAGGCAAATCAGTGAGTCCGTGAAAAAAAAAATCAGACTGCACTCGGATGACATCTGAATGCAGTCTGATTTTCACAGCTTTATAGAATGAAGAAGATGGGGAACTTTTTATTTCCACCTTCTCCACATCCGCGAAAATCGAAGCACGCTGTGAGCACACTCTGATCAAACTCCGATCAGAGTGTGATTAGCTTAATCGGAAAGATTTTCTCGGATGAGACAAAATACGGTCGTGTGACCCTATCCTTAGAGAAATAAATACATTATTATTATTATTGATGAGCAAATGTGCTTGTTTGTTAGGCAATCCCTGCATGTGTTGCGGGTGTCGAACAGCCATGAGACATGCAACCGTGGGGACTGGAACATATATTTTGAGCATGCAGAAGACATTCGGTTAGAACCCGAGCATGCTCAGATAACACCTTATCCGAGTACGTTCACTCATCACTAATTATTGTATATTGTATTTCTGGATAGAAGGTAGAACTGTAAGTCCCAGCTACATACTACTATAGTTTAATCTTCAGTTCAGTATGAGATTAGAAAGAGACTTCTTAATCAGAATGTAGTGCACAGCCTGGCCAGCCGGTCAGTCAAGTGAGACAGCTGCATAGAAATATATATATATATATAGAAATATATGCAGCGGTCACACTCGGGTCAGGAGAGCCACTGGCCAGAATGTGCACTGTTCTGATCCCATTCCAATTTATTGTTTTTCAACTGACTGCGCCCCTACTTTTTTTTTTTGAGGAAAAGGTGTGTGTGTGTGTGTGAATGGGTGTGGCTTTTAAAAATGGGCGTGGCTTAAAAATGGGTGTGACTTAAAATGGGTGTGGTTTTCCGACGCACAAACACAGAACCTGTTGTTAAAAATTTGAATCCCACCCCTGACCATACTGACCGCTCAGCATGCCCATGTCCTAGATTGGACTGCTGAACTGTCACTCACTGATTCCAAACACACCTATAGATGGAATTGTGATAATTCAAGGAAGGTTTTCATGACAGTGCAACTTGTTTGCAAAAATAGACAGGGCATATTTAACCTGTGACATTGGAGCTGTAGCAAAAATACAGGATATTTTGAGAGAAGACAAATTTTAAATTTGCTACAATACTTGACTTATTTTAGATGTATTGGAGTAAATAAAGAAGAATTAAAAAGGTACAGTAGTCATGTTAACCCCTTTCCGACGTTGGGTGAAATAGTACTCCCACGTCTGACTCCCTTCCTATAATGTGGGCTCTGGCGCTGAGCCCACATCTTTCCCAGCACATGTCAGCTGTTTTGAACAGCTGACATGTGGCACTATCACCAGCGGGTGGAATCTCAATCCACCTGCGGCTGTTAAACCGTTAAATGCCGCTGTCAATCTCTGACAGCGGCATTTAACTCACGCTTCCGGTAAGAGCACCGGAAAACCCGCCCATCAGTGACCCCCGTCACGTGATCGCGGGTCACCGATGGGTTGGCATGACAACCAGAATGTCACCAGCAGACCTCTATGGTTGTCATAGTCAGATTGGTATAAGCGCCGTCCATAGCATGTGAGCATTTCTGCTACATACAGGCGATCTGATCATCGCCTGTATGTAGCAGAGCCAATCGGACAGCTGCAGCTTCTAGTCTCCCATGGAGAATATTGAAGCATGCAAAAAGTTGAAAAAAGTTTTAAAAAATATTAAAAAATAAAACAAATAAAAGTTTAAATCACCTCCCATTCGCCCCATTCAAAATAAAACAATAAAAAAAAATCAAACATACACATATGTGGTATTGTCACGTTCATAATCGCCCTGTCTATCAATATAAAAAAATAATTAACCCGATCGTTAAATGGCGTAATGAGAAAAAAATTCAAAACGCCAAAATTATTATTTTTTTGTTGCCGCTATATTGCAATAAAATGCAATAACAAGCAATCAAAAGATCGTATAAACACCAAAGTAATATGAATAAAAACATCAGCTTGGTGCACAAAAAATAAGCCCTCACCCAGCCCAAAATCACGAAAAGTGGAGACGCTACGGGTCTTGGAAAATGGTGCCATTTTTTTTTAACCAACGTTTGCATTTTTTCACCACTTAAATAAAAAAGAACCTATACATATTTGGTGTCTATGAACTTGTAATGACCTGGAGAATCATAATGGCAGGTCAGTTTTAGCATTTAGTGAACATGGTAAAAACAAAAACAAAAACAAGTGTGGAATTGCACTTTTTTTGTAATTTCATAGCACTTGGAATTTTTTTTCCCATTTTCCAGTACACTGTATGCTAAAACCAATGATGTCCTTCAAAAGTACAACTTGTCCTGCAAGAAATAAGCCCTCATATGGCCATTTTGACTGAAAAATAAAAAAGTTATGACTCTGGGAAGAAGGGGATCAAAACACAAAAACGCAAAAACGGAAAATGGCCCCGGGGCTAAGGGGTTAAAGAACACAGACACCTTTGTGAGCAGTTTTTTTTTTATGCAAATACATGTATTTTTTGCTAAAAACTGTGTTTCATTAAATATTTTGCATCATTTGGCTTTCACAAGCTCTTTGTTTCCGTGTGTATTGCAATATGCAGAATGAGTCAACTGAGAATTTCTCAGTGAGCTCATTTTGCAGTGATTTATGACTATGTGCGAACCTGAACTGTAAAATTTAGGTACGTTTCTTGAAAGGCTGCAGTGCAGCCAATCGAAAAGATTTTAGGCGTTGGGCATTTCCAGAGCCATCACAGCCCTGTCAAGTATTTGAATGGCGGTGATTGGCCGGCGCACCATGTGACCCAGCCTGTACAAATGTCGGATAGCGGGTGCCGCCGTCTTTCTGCTCTGCTTAGTCAGAGATAAAAGTAGACGCAGCTGGAGTGAGAGACAGTGTTAGCTTCGGTGTGTGTGCACTCTGCAAAAAAAGCCTGTGTGTACTCTGCACCTGTGTCTGTGGGAGAACTGTGCCAAAAAGCCTATGTGTGTACTCTGCACCCATGTGTCTAGGAGTACTGTGCATAAAAAAAATGTTCTACTCTGCACCCGTGTCTGTGAGAGTAGAGTACCCGCCACTTTTTTTTTTACTCTACACCTGTTTCTATGGGAGTACTGTGCATAAAAACATAATTTTCTACTCTGCACCAATGTCTGTGGGAGTAGTGTGCCTTTAAACCACTTTTTTATGCTGCACCCATGCAGCTGCTGGTGGTGGTGATAGCTGCTGTAGGGAGAGGACATGGTCGTTCTGTGCCTGCTATGTGCATAAATGAAGCACTTTCCTCTGGTGCATGCAGGTGACAGGACTATCTGCATCATTTCATGGGGCCAAGCACTGCTACATGAATGGTGCCTCCATTTTTTTTGCATTATCTTCCACCCAGTCGCCTGCAGATTTGGCACCTGAGAACCATGGTCATGCAGCTTCCCCTTGTAAATCAGCCAAGCTGTCTGAGTCCCACGTCATGCAGTAGTCTCTTCTGCTTTTTGATGACTCCGCTGGCTAAGGTTCCATGGCTCATCCACCTGGCACTGCCCCAGAAGTGGAAGAGACTGAGTGCATTGATGCCCAACCACTCCTAGACCTCACATAGAGTGAAGGCCATCCTGGTGACGTGTTCAAATGAAGAGGTGATCGCGCTGCCCCAGCAAAAGAGGGAGCAGGGTGAAAAAGAGCATTGGGCAGCTTCTAGCCAGCACATTGGCTACTACTGCCCACTAGCAGCTACTAGAGATGAGCGAATTTGTTTGGATTTTGGCCCCGAATCTGACTTTGATATATTTGGGCCATACAGTATTTGAACACTATTCGTGCTGAATGTATGTCTTATGATCGGTTCTGAACATATTTGGTAATTTCTACCCCCATTGACTCTAATGACATTCGGGTGTGTTCGACAAATATTGCAAAAACAATATTCGATTGCGATCATATTCGGAACTGAATCTGAACAAATTCCCTTATCTCTACCCACTACTGCCAAGGAAATGAGCAAAACAAGGCCAGCTCAAAGAAGCTACCGGGCTTGGCATTTCTTCAGCCTATAAACTGGCGTGATTTGCATGTTGTGCCGTCAGAGCCTGAAGCAAGGCATAAATGTTCTGAACCTGAGCATCATCTGCATGTCAAAGTATCTAAATTCCATGCACGAGGTGCAGTGGAGTACACACCTTAAAAAAGCATGACAAATTTGATCCTCCTCCTGCTCCCTCTTCTTCTGCACTATCAGCCTCTTCCTCCCACTCACGATCATCAACAAGGCCACCTGCCTCCCTGCACAGAGAGGATATGACAGCACCACCACCACCAGTGTCACCGAGCATCTCCACACTGTCACATGGAATTGATCAGCTCTAAATCCCCCCAACCCTTGAGAGAAAGAGGAAATACCCCTCTACCAACCTTACAGATGCGATTGGTAGAGGGGTGGTTCATGCTCAGAAACCCTTCAATGTGGCTGAATTACAATAATTCTGCACATACTGTATTAGTGGGCCAAAATTCCTCCTGAGCTCTGTGAAAGACTCATTGCCAGTTATTGCATGCACTTGATTGCAGTTGTTGCTGTTAAGGGTGGCAAACCAGTTATTAGGTTTAGGGGGCAATCGCTTTTTCACACAGGACTCTGTAGGTTTGGATTTCCTTTTCCCTTAATAATAAAGACCTTCATTTAAAAACCTCATTTTGTGCTTACTTGTGTTGTCTTTGTCTAATATTTAAATTTAAATAGTTATCTGAAACATTTACAGTAAATGTGACAAACATGCAAAAGAATCGGAAATCAGGAAGGGGGCATACACATTTTCACACAACTGTAGTTTTTCTCATATGTGAAAAAAATAAGTTTTTCGCCTTCTAGTTAACTGAGAAAATCGGACCACACTCGAATGGCATCCAAGTGCTGTCCAATTAAAAATCGGACACGTCTCTGCGCGTTTGCTAAGACTATTCGGATAATAAAAAATCAAGGACATGTGATTGACTCCATTCGCTAATATAGTTATGAGTGTTATCCATGAAAACCACAGATTGCACTCGTACGCAAAAAACAAATGTCTGAATGAGCCTTAAGTCTGCAATTACTGGTGCCATATTCCTTGCAAAAGTAAATATATTACTTTTGTTCCCACTCAAGGCTTTAGCTCAAAAAACTGCATAAAAATTACACCAGCCACTGCATATGCAACGCCCCCAGGGCCATGGGGTAATCGGTTCGAGTCAGACAGTTCTTTGGGAGGAAGGTCACAGCAGCAATGACCCGGTCTGTGGCCCTGGGCGTGCAATAAAATGTGGGGCAAAAGTTTATAGTGGATTAAATCGTGACTCCACCCGTGGTATTCGGCAATAGATGGCTGACGCTGCGATTCAGGTCCACTGGGGCAGTTGATGACACAGCAGAGATGTTACAGCTCTCCACGGGTTGAGCTAGGCCCCAGGGCAGTTGTAGGGTTCATTTTACGATGGTAACTGTTGTAGTACAGGGCAGGTGACGCAGTAAATAAGTCCAAGGACACAGCAGGGTGCAGTCTTCACACTTTACTCACAGTCTTTAGGTTACAATCACCAGCTGGGTGCTGTGTCCTCCGGGTCGGTGGTCCAGCCAGCTCTCGGGTAGTTTGGGGTACACTTTACCGGGACCCCCTTCTTGTGTACCTTCTCCAGTCGTCTCTCTCTGCGCTGGCTAACGCCTTGCCTGCCCTGCCTCAAACACAGTGTCCCAAGCCATCAGCCTCAGATCCTATCAGGCGATGTCCTCCTGATCCCCTTGATCCTATGTGTCTAGCTTTTTGGCGAACGTGTGTGGATTTGGCTGTTGCACATACAGTCACAATAGCCTCCGGTTTGCTAGCTGAGTCCTACAGTCTCTCCACTAGTCTGGGGCCAGTCCCCCACTGCGAATTGGTCCCTCCATCCAACTACGGTCGGCCTGGATACGGGCGCCACGGGTGGATTTCTCACTTCCCTGGCCCTAGGACCCCTTCTTCCTCAGGAGATCCTTTCTTCACCACTGCTCCTCTCAACCTCTGTCACTACTCTCCTTCCAACTGTCACACTCCTTCCCGCCTGAACTCAGACTCCTCCCCCTCCCTTGGGGTGGTGTGTCGTGTTGGATGCACATATGCAAGCACAGGTTGTGCCCCCCTCCTTACCCGAGAGCTGAGTACCACACCTCTGGCTGAGGTGCAGTACTTCTGTGGCGACTGGACCCTCAGGGGCACCATACATATGTAATTCCAGATTAAGGTCACTGCATGAATAGTTGATTTAAAAAAATTGCCAATGCTTTTTTGATGGGGTTTTTGGAGCCAATTCATAATTGGATCCCGGAAGAAGTAGAACATCTTTCTTTTACAGTTCCCATTTCTTTTGATTTCACTTATGACTTTCGCTCAAAAAATTGCATCAAAAACTGCATTGGGGGACTTTAAAAACAGTATTGTGTAAAACCGCGCAGAGCGTATGTTGAGAGTTTATAGCTGAAAAATCCAAATAAAAAAGCCTTTCAAAATCTATGCTTGTTTATTACGTTTTGATCCTATTTTTCTGTATGGGCTGCTTCAATTGATTCAGTCATTGAATTTGTAGTCAAAAATCTTCAGACAAGTCGATTATTTTT
>JARQOD010000002.1:616211565-616278020 GCA_033576555.1 Oophaga sylvatica
AAGAGGAAATCAAGAAAAAAGCTTTATAACTTAACTTGAATATACACTGTTCAAAAAAATAAAGGGAACACTCAAATAACACATCCTAGATCTAAATGAATGAAATATTCTCATTGAATACTTTGTTGTGTACAAAGTTGAATGTGCTGTCAACATAATCACACAAAAATCATCAATGGAAATCAAATTTTTTAACCAATGGAGGCCTGGATGTGGATAGACCCCCAAAATGAAAGTGGAAACAAGTCAAAATTAAAATCAAAACAAGACAAAATTAAAGTGGAAACAAGTCAAAATGATGCTCAGTAGTGTGTGTGGTCTCCACATGCCTGTATGACCTAACTACAACGCCTGGGCATGCTCCTGATGAAGCGGCGGATGGTCTTCTGAGGGATCTCCTCCCAGACCTGGACTAAAGCATCCATCAACTCCTGGACAGTCTGTGGTGCAACGTGACGTTGGTGGATGTTGTCCCAGATGTGCTCAATCGGATTCAGGTCTGGGGAACGGGCGGGCCAGTCCATAGCTTCAGTGCCTTCATCTTGCAGGAACTGCTGACACACTCCAGCCACATAAGGTCTGGCATTGTCCTGCATTAGGAGGAACCCAGGGCCATCCGCACCAGCATATGGTCTCACAAAGGGTCTGAGGATTTCATCTCGGTACCTAATGGAAGTCAGGCTACCTCTGGCGAGCACATGGAGGGCTGTGTGGCCCTCCAAAGAAATGTCACCCCACACCATTACTGACCCATGGCCAAACCGGTTATGTTGAAGGACGTTGCAAGATCCCTCAGGAGAACATCCAAAACCTCATCAGGAGCATGCCTATGCGTTGTAGGGAGGTCATAGAGGCACGTGGAGGCCACATGCAATACTGAGCATCATTTTGACTTGTTTCCACTTTAATTTTGTCTTGTTTTGATTTTAATTTTGACTTTTTGATTTTTGTGTGATTTTGTTGACAGCACATTCAACTTTGACACAACAAAGTATTCAATGAGAATATTTCATTCATTTAGATCTAGGATGTGTTATTTGAGTGTTTCCTTTATTTTTTTGAGCAGTGTATAAAACAATAGTAACAAAAATGTAAAAATTTTCTCTTAGGGAGAAATTATGCAGAAAATATGGAGAGTAGTTGAATATACAATGAAATTTAGAAATATATGGTGTAGTGATTCAGAGCCCTGGGGTAACCGTGCCACATTAATACCTTTCAAATTCCAGACCTGAAAGTCCAGATGAATCTGCTCCCTAATACATCAGTCTGATGTTGGAATATTGAGGCCACTAAGGAATTTTACAGAAAAAAATACATTTGGAACATTTTTTTTTCTTTAGAAACCTGCACTATATACTGTTGTACATGTTACTGTAAATGTAGTCTTCAATGAAACACACAAAGATGGTAAATTGAAGATGACATTCATCAGTGTTAAAAATTTAATAAAACGTAGCAAGACTGGAGTGTTACACCTTCAAGTACTTTCTTCGTAGTTTCAGTTTTAATATGAGAAATTTATAATAAAGATAAAACTTTCTGAAATCAGGGTCACCCAGCTTCTCTAACATCCGGTGAACATATGTTATGGCAGCCGGAAGAAGAGTACGGTCATTCATCAGTGAAAGAGAAGAGAGAAAGAGAATAACGTCTCCAGTGCTATCTATTCGAGAAAGCACGACTATTAATCAATATCAACCCTTTTGCTACATGACTTAGGGCATGTGCACTCATTGTCTTTTTTTCAGGTGGGCAAGTTTTTCCAGTGGAAGCAGCTTCAGGAAAGTGCTTGAACAACGCTTTCATCACTTGCGTTATGTCATAATTTAGTAGGTTTTGAGGTTGAATCTAGACCTAACTCTACCGATACCCTAACATGTTGATCCAGAGGGAGGCAAAAAAACCCATGAGAAAGATGCTGATCATTGCTAATCATCCCACATTAGAGGAAAAATTCCTTCCCGAATCCAGTCGGCAATCAGACTAGTTCCCTGTCTCAACCAACATCTCATCACAAAATCCAGTGTCCATAACTATATTATTTTTTTTCAAGAAAGGCATCCAGGCCCTCCTTGAATTTCAGTAGTGAAACAACCATTACAATAATGTGGCAGAGAGTTCTATAATCTCACTGCTTGTACCGTAAAGAATCACCAATTGTGATAATGATTAAATCTTCTTTTAACTAGATGTAGATGATACCTCCTTGTCTGTCATGTATAGTGTACAGTTCCTATAGCGTCTTGTGCTTGGGTGCGAGGAAAACACAGGAGACATAGGTTGAAATGAAATGACTTGTATTACTTCATACAAGCATGCTGAAAAGTTCACACAGTTTGCAGGAACAGAGACAGGAGACACAGCAGGCCAGAGTAACTTCAAGCACTACAATAAATCTCCAAAGCAGGTTCAGGATCTCTTCTCTGTACCGTAATTCCTCTGCAAACATGGATTCACCAAACAGCAGGTTTCCAGAGTCCAAAAGTGTTCCAAGGTTCCTCAGTAGGGAATAGCTGGAGTACAAGTCCAAGGTTTCCATTAGTCAGGTCACAGACTGACTGAGGCTTGATTCAGGAGCACTGATTGTTCAGCTGAGGCTGCTTAAGAAGCAAGAGGGAAGAATCAGGGCGGGAACATGAAAACTGGAAACTCCATATTAACTGAGGGCAAGAGCTGCAGAAAGACAGAAAGCACAATGGCCGACGGAAAAACTGAGTTTCAAGGAACATGTCAACAGAGACAAGGGAACCTTACATTACTCCCCCTTAGGGACAACCTCCGGATGTCCTCAGACCAGGCTTGTCAGGGTACCTCTGATGAAACTGGCGGAGCAGGCGAGGAGCATTTACATTATTGACTGGTTCCCATGAGTTGTCCTCCACTGGGTAGCCCTGCCATTTAATCAAATATTGCAACTGATTTCTGTACAACCTGGAATCTAGAATCCTTTCCACCATAAATTCTTCCTGACCATCGACCAGCACTGGGTCAGGGCAAGGAGAAGAACGTCCAGGAAACGTATTGGGTGTTGCAGCCTTTAGTAGGGATACATGAAAGACAGGGTGGATTCTCATAGTTCTGGGCAGTTGAAGACGACAAGCAACAGCACTTATAATCTTACTGATCTTATAAGGTCCAATGTACTTATGTCCCAATTTAGACGATGGAATCTTTAATTTAAGATTTCTGGTTGACAGCCAGACCAAATCTCCTACCTTGAAAGCTGGTGCAGGTTTACGAAATTTATCTGCTGCTTTCTTGTACCTTTCCTGAGCCAATTCTAGATTTTCCTTTAGAAGATCCATATTCTTTTGTAAAGAAGTGATTCTTTCAGCCACTGCCGGCAAGGGCGTATCTATGGGAAATCGAGGAAGAATGTTAGGATGATAACCTAGATTGGAGTAAAAAGGAGACTGCTTAGTGGAGGCGCTCTGAGAGTTGTTATAAGAGAACTCAGCCAGTGGAAGTAGATCCACCCAATCATCCTGTAGGTGGCAGATAAAACAGCGGAGATACTGCTCCAGGGTCTGATTGGTTCGTTCTGTCTGTCCATTAGTCTGGGGATGAAAAGCAGAAGAAAGGTTTACTTTAATGTCCAATGCTGCACAGAAATTTTGCCAAAACCTTGAAGTGAATTGCACCCCTCGATCCGAAATGACCTCATCCGGTACTCCATGTAAGCGAAACACATTCTTCATCATCAAGTCTGATGTCTGTTTTGCAGTGGGTAAGCCGACACAAGGGATAAAATGAGCTGCCTTTGTTAGACGGTCAACCACCACTAGAATGGTGTTCTTCCCTTGAAAGGTTGGTAATTCCACAATGAAGTCCATAGAAATGGATCCCCACGGGTGGGACGGGGTGGGAAGAGGTTGCAACAGACCAGTTGGTGAGGAGCGAGGTGTTTTGCATCTTGCACAGACTTCACATGAAGTGACATAGTTTAAAACATCTTTCCTGTAAGTGGGCCACCAAAAGAAACGAGAAAGAAATTCTTGTGTCTTTAGAATTCCCCTATGCCCGGCTATCTTGGAATCGTGGATGAGTTGCAATACTCTCAATCTGACTGTTTCAGGTATATAGAGACGTTGTCCCTGAATCCACACACCATCCGCATGGTATGCTTCCTTGATGTCCTTAAGTAGGTCTTGATTATGAATCACTCCCAGGAATATAGAGTCAGGAAGAATAGTCTTAGGAGGAGTAAGTGGACGTGTCTCTGCTGAATGAATCCTAGAGAGTGCATCAGCCTTTCCATTGCGCGATCCTGGTCTATAAGAAATGACAAAATTAAATTGGTTTAGGAAAAGATTCCAGCGAGCCTGGCGAGGAGTCAGGCACTTAGCCGACCTGATAAATTCAAGGTTACGATGGTCTGTCAGGACGACAATTTGCTGTGCAGCTCCCTGAAGAAGGTGTCTCCATTCCTTGAAGGCGGCAATAATGGCCAACAATTCTCTATTGCCCACATCGTAGTTCCTCTCAGCCGAAGACAACTGCTGGGAAAAGAAGGCACAGGGATGCAAGACATTCTTCTCACTTGTTCTCTGAGAGAGTATAGCTCCAACGGCACAGTCTGAAGCATCCACCTCTATTATGAAGGCAAGCTCGGGGTTGGGATGTACTAAGATAGGTGCGGTGGTAAATTTATCCTTTAAACAGGAAAATGCTTCCTGAGCTTGCGGGGTCCAGGAGAACCTAGACTGTTTCCGGGTAAGTTGGGTGATAGGTGACACTACCTCAGAAAAATTCTTAATGAAACGTCTATAGAAGTTGGCAAACCCGATGAAGCGCTGCACCTCCTTCACATTTCTAGGAATTGGCCAATCCTTGATGGCTTGGGTCTTGCTTCCATCCATACTAATCCCTTGCGTAGATAGTACATACCCCAGAAATTGAATTTCGGTCCTATGGAATTCACACTTTTCAAGTTTGATGTAGAGATGGTTTTGTCTTAGGCGTTCTAAGACCATTCTCACATGTCCATGATGTTCCTCTGTGGAGTTAGAAAAAATTAGAATATCATCCAGATAAATCACCACAAATGTATCTAGGAGATCCCTGAAGATATCATTCACGAAGTGTTGGAAAGTGGCTGGGGCGGTACTCAGACCAAAAGGCATAACTAGATATTCAAAGTGTCCATAGCGTGACCTGAAAGCAGTCTTCCATTCATCCCCAGGTCTAATACGGACCAAGTTATAGGCCCCACGGAGATCCAGTTTAGAGAAAATTTTGGCATGCCGCACTCTCTCCAACAACTCAGGGATTAAAGGCAATGGATAACGGTTTCTAATAGTAACCTTATTGAGTTCCCTATAGTCTATGCAGGGTCTCAGAGATCCATCTTTCTTCTTCACAAAGAAGATGGGTGCACCTGCGGGAGATAAAGAGGGGCGTATGAAGCCCTTGGCTAAATTTTCGTCTATATAATCCTTCAAAGCTTTTAGCTCGGGCCCCGCTAGGGGGTAGATCTTACCAAAAGGTATCTCGGCTCCAGGCAATAATTCAATTGGACAATCATATGGACGGTGAGGAGGAAGCTGATCAGCGTTCTTCTTGTCACATAAATCCACATAGTCCTGGTATACAGCTGGTAGTTCAGGGACTGACATGGTTCCTTTAAGAACAGAGCAAGCTGAAACTCCTTGACTCATCTGTTTCTCCGGAAAGTGTAATTCCTTGGTCTCCCAGTTAATCGTAGGATTCTGCGCCTGCAGCCATGGTAGCCCTAGAATAATGGGAAAGTGGGGAGAAGAGATAAGCATAAAAGACATTTTCTCCTGATGATCTTTACCCATAAGGACCCTCAAAGGCTCTGTTTCTTGATCCACTGGTCCAGAAGTCAGTAGAGAGCCATCCACAGTCTCCATCTGTACTGGAGTAGCCTTCTTCACTGAACGTATCCCCTGTTTCAGAGCAAAGGAGATATCCATAAAATTTCCACTTGCTCCTGAGTCGATCATAGCAGAGCTAGACACCCAGACTGAGTCAACCCAGAGTTTGATGGAAAGGAAGCAATGAGAATTGTTTCTTTTACAACTCAGCTGGGACACCGCTGAGGAAACTTGAAAAATTGCAGCGTTTATACCCTCATCGTCCCCAGAACTAACAGAGTTTAAGTCCGAGAAATCAAGATCTCTTGCAGCAGATCTCTCTGGAGCCTGAGGCTCGGACATGACAGAGCTCCTCTTGCAACACTCACAGTGAATAACTGCTGCAGTAGTCTTACGAGAACGGCTGGGGCAGTTTATAATGAAGTGCCCTGACTTACCACAGTAGAAACATAGATTTTCCTTTATACGATGTTCTTTGCGTGCATCACTAACCCGTCTTTGTAAAGAGTCCACCTGCATGGGTTCAGGTTCTGGTTCCTTTGTGATCCTACTCAAAGGTTCCTTAGCTGAGGAGGGAAGTAGTAAAAGGTTAGTGCGATTATTTTCGAACCATCTCTCTTGTCTGCGTTCAGTCAGACGAGCATCAATACGGATACAATAGTTAATAAAGTCACCTAACGCAGTGGGAGGGTCGGCACGAGCAAGTTCATCCTTAATCAGTGGAGACAACCCTTTCCGAAAAATAGATTTTTTAGCGGAAGTGTCCCAAGTGGTATCAAGAGCCCATCTCCTGAAATCCAGGGCATATTCGGCTACTGAACGCTTACCTTGGCGCAAAGTTAACATGGCTGCTTCAGCTGTTGCACCTCGATTGGGGTCATCAAACACCTGCCCCATGGCTGAAATAAAAGCATCAAGGTGATTCAAACAATCATCCTCAGTCTCAATCAGAGGGTTTGCCCACATCAAAGCCTTATTGGTAAGCAACATGATTATAGTAAGCACTTTGGATCGTTCAGTGGGAAATTGTGAAGCATGTCCAGAGAAAAATAAATTGCATTGATTAATAAATCCCCTGAATTTCTCACGTTCACCGCCAAAACGAAAAGGAGGTAATTTGGGGATCCCAGAACTCGGGGTTATGGCAGGAGCCTGGGCTCGTTCCTCTAGAGCCTCAATCCTGGCTCGCAATTCCTGGGTAGTCTGTCCAAACACTTGCAAATTATGATTAGTGAGGTCCTGTAGGCTTGCAAAACGGGTTTTTAAAGTCTGTACATCTGAAAGGATTGTATCAGTCACTCCGCAAAGTTCCTTTATGCGGGCCTCCATCTTCCAGATCTTTTAAGGCAGAAGTGCTGGAAGGAGAAGAGGAAAGGAAACAAAAAAAAACAATAGTGTTTACCTGTGGTAACACTCCAGAGTAAAATTTTAAGGGAATGCGCTCACCTGGAATGGTTGTGAGAAGTCACAACCACTGTCATCACATAAGGTATTAAACGGACATCTGATATCCACAGTCACAGCAGACACGGCTTTCCCAGACCCAGCAGACACTAAACATTGGCTCCTGAATCTTGTCATGTATAGTGTACAGTTCCTATAGCGTCTTGTGCTTGGGTGCGAGGAAAACACAGGAGACATAGGTTGAAATGAAATGACTTGTATTGCTTCATACAAGCATGCTGAAAAGTTCACACAGTTTGCAGGAACAGAGACAGGAGACACAGCAGGCCAGAGTAACTTCAAGCACTACAATAAATCTCCAAAGCAGGTTCAGGATCTCTTCTCTGTACCGTAATTCCTCTGCAAACATGGATTCACCAAACAGCAGGTTTCCAGAGTCCAAAAGTGTTCCAAGGTTCCTCAGTAGGGAATAGCTGGAGTACAAGTCCAAGGTTTCCAGGAGTCAGGTCACAGACTGACTGAGGCTTGATTCAGGAGCACTGATTGTTCAGCTGAGGCTGCTTAAGAAGCAAGAGGGAAGAATCAGGGCGGGAACATGAAAACTGGAAACTCCATATTAACTGAGGGCAAGAGCTGCAGAAAGACAGAAAGCACAATGGCCGACGGAAAACTGAGTTTCAAGGAACATGTCAACAGAGACAAAGAACCTTACATTGTCCCTGCTACAGCCCTTGGTGTAAAAAGATCATCAGAAAGATCTCAGTACTGTTTCCTTATATATTTGTATATTGTAATAGGATCACCCCTGAGTCTTCATCTTTCCAAACTGAATAACCCCAAGCTTGATAACCTTTCTTGCTTCTGCAGTTCACCTACTTTTTTCCCCATTTTTGTGCCTTCTTCGGTAAAGGTGCTTTTTTAGTTTTTAATGACATGTGTCATACGGCGCATGCCGGAAGTGCGTGTATGGCTCGGGCTCAGAGTGAGTCCACCCAGTATCCGGCAGGTCATGGCTATGTGTTACAGGTAGGACCTGCCTCTAACAATGGCTGGTGAAGAAATTGTTAACCAGTTAAATGCTACTATCAATTTCTAACAACAGTATTTAACATGCGTCGGCATGGGGGTGTATCTTTTCAGGCTCCCATCGGTGCAGCTGTGACATGATCATGAGTTGCTATGACAAGCAGGAATCTATTGAAGACCTCTGTACTTAGCTCTAGGGAGCTCCCTTGAATCTCAAAGAAGACAATGCTGCGGCATTGCTGTGTATAGCAGAAGCGAACAGGTGATCGCAGCTTCAAGTCCCTTAAGGGGACTATTAAGAAAGTGAAAAATAACAAAAAAAAAGAAAAAAAAAATTGAAAATAAAAATTCAAATCCACCCTTTTTTCCTTCATTAAAATAAAGATATTGAAAAATAAACATATATGGTATTATCACGTTCAGAAAAGTTCGATCTATCAAAATATAAAAATAATTTATCAGATGAGTAAACACTAGTGTTGAGCATTCCGATACCGCAAGTATCGGGTATCGGCCGATATTCGCGTTATCGGAATTCCGATACTTAATTCCGATACTTTTTCAATATCGTATACCGGAATCGGAAGTTCCCATAATTCTTTGAGAGGCAATGTGATTTTAGTCAGCCAATGAGGAATCCTACGAAGTGTGGGCACATCCTGTAATGATGCGGTCATCTTAACTAATGGCATGGCTGTGATTGGCTGCTGAAATGATGTCAGAATGCACTATAAAAGGCGCCGCAGCCATTTTAGCGTCACTGTGCTGTGAACTCAGTTAGGGACAGAACGCTGCTGTGCTGACTCTGAGGGACAGTTAGATATTGCGATTTTGTGTACTACTGTGCTTGAGGCAGGCTAGTTTACCAACCGCTGTGTAAAGCTTCATTTTGCCAGTGTTGTTTTAACAGCTCTGTGCAAGGTGTGTGTGTGACAGTGCAGGTGACGCTGCAGTTTGCTCTGCATCCACCGCTGTTTGTAGGCATCTGCACGTGTCACTTTTTTATTTATTTTTTTTATTTTATTTAGTGGAATTGGTGCAGCTCCATTATATTAGAAAAAAATCAAATCTATTAGTGTGACGTGCTTCCATCCGTATACAATACATTGGTTGCAAACACTATAGAAGTACAGAAAGGAGCTTTTCACAGATTGTGGACAGTTGTGTTTCAGTGTTCACTTCAGTCTGTGTTTTTTACTTTTTTGAGTGCAGATCACGCTCCAGTTACTTGTTCAAGCACTGCTGCTTGTACTCTGCTGAGCGTGTCTCAGTGGCTCATCCTTTTCATTTATCTCCAATTGGTTCTGCTACATTCCATTTAAAATAAATCTAATCTATTAGTGTGACGCGCTTCCATCCGTATACAATACATTGGTTGCAAACACTATAGAAGTACAGAAAGGAGCTTTTCACAGATTGTGGACAGTTGTGTTTCAGTGTTCACTTCAGTCTGTGTTTTTTACTTTTTTGAGTGCAGATCACGCTCCAGTTACTTGTTCAAGCACTGCTGCTTGTACTCTGCTGAGCGTGTCTCAGTGGCTCATCCTTTTCATTTATCTCCAATTGGTTCTGCTACATTCCATTTAAAATAAATCTAATCTATTAGTGTGATGCGCTTCCATCCGTATACAATACATTGGTTGCAAACACTATAGAAGTACACAAACGGGCCTTTCACAGCTACTGAACATGGGTTTTTAATTTTTAACTAAAATATGTATTTTTTCAAATGACACAAATATAAGTAATGTTGAAGAGGAATAGTCCTACATCCATTGTTTGCACAATATTACAGGTGTACATCATGTCCCTTAATCAACAATGTATTATTATATTTACTTGTATGCTTTTATTTAAAAGCCAAGAACACAGAAGGATAACCTTCGCACTGCAGCTGTTGTCAAAGTTCAACCCACATTATGCACTTCCAACATTGCAGCATTTGAGGCATGATGTGAGTTGGATTGGTCAAAGTTATGGAGTGAGAAGGTTCACCATCAGTACCCTATAGCATAAGTATGCTTTTGTGTTAGCATTTGTGTTAGACATGTGGATATCTGCCATAATATGTCACAATTATTTAGTTACAGATTTGTTACCAACACTAATCATTGAATGGTTTTAAATTTGACGTTTCACTTGTTTACAGCTTAGAAATAAGGGTGTAGCCTGATATCTATGTGTAGCACTAGCCACTTTAACATGTCATGTTTTTTTAAACATGTGTAGCTAGGTAGCAGTAATTTTTGCCGGACACACAGCAGGGGAACAGCAGGCGTTACTGAACCCCACTATCACTATAGCTTGTGTATTGGTCTGTGGTGTGGACACGACACTTCTGAGCAGCAACTGGCAGTGTTGTAGCCCAGGGAGTATAGCTCAGGTGGTAGAAAGATGAACATAACAGGAGACATGGAAAACGTTGCCAACCAGTTAGTTAATCTGAAACCGGACAGGCAAATTCAGGCGAGATCCATGCCTAGTTCATTTTCAGAAAAGTAAGCCGTTCTACATTATCGTAGGATAGTCGCATGCAACGGCCTGTTAGTACACCACCTGCAGCAGTAAAGACGCGCTCCGATAATACACTGGCAGCAGATCAAGCCAGCACCTCCAATGCATACTGGCTAAGCTCTGGCCATGTATCCAGCTTAGAGACACAAAACTTGAATGGGGAAGAGCCATCTGAGAGTACACTGAGAGGGCAAGACATGTAGTCTGTAACCATCTTACGGAAACGTTGCCTCCTGCTGACTGGAGCCGTCTCGGATGGTGTAGACATTGGTGGCGCTGCCACAAAACTTCGACACATTTGGAACATACTGTTCTTGCCCTGTGCAGAGGCGCTGCTTGTGCTCCCTCTTGTTGCAGAGCTGTCTCCACTGCCTCGACGCACAGAGCTGCTTTGTAAATCAGTAGCAGCAGCAGTGCTCTCGGCTGGAATGGAGAACATTATGGATTGCACCAGTGTGTCTTGGTACTTCCGCATTTTACGCTCCCGGTTCAACGGTGTGATGAGGCTTTGTAAGTTGTCCCGGTAGCGAGGGTCTAGGAGGGTGTACACCCAATAATCAGACGTGGTGTGAATGTGTTCGATGCGGCGGTCGTTTCTCAGCCACTGCAGCATGAAATCAACCATGTGCTGCAGACTCCCAACTGGCCAAGAAACGTTGTCCCCTGCAAGAGGCGTCATCTCCGCCTGCTGTGCATCACCCCACCCTTGGTCTACATACTGACTAGAGCATTGTCTACCTCCCTCTGGAGCGATGTCTTCCTCCTCCATTGACTCCTCCTCATCCTCCTCACAAAGTCCTTCAAATACATATAAATTTACAAAATTTAAAACTCAAAATTTAAAAACTTTGTATCATAATTCTGTAACATCAGTTTATGGAAACACAATAGCATTACAAAAGGATAGACAAAAAATGTACATTATGTGCTTTGTAAATACATTAAAAGTTTGTAATGGTTATGAAAATATAGACAGCGACTCTGGAGGTTCAATTGTTGATACAGCATGGTACTTTGAAAGTCCTCCAGCCCTTTGTGAGGAACCACGTTGCGCTGACTGTCCAGAAGGTGATGGAATTTGTGACTCCTCATCCTCCACCTCTTCCAAAACCTCATGCCTTAGTGCTTGCAGTGTTTTTTGAAGCAGGCAGATAAGGGGGACAGTCAGGCTGACTAGTGCATCATCTGCACTCGCCATCCGCGTTGACTCATCAAACGCACGCAAAACGTGGCAGATATCCTTCATAGAGTTATTCGCCACTCATTACACTGGCAGTGGCTGCCCATTCATTATAGGATCCAATTCTAATTACTGGTTCTCACCAACAAAGCTCTCCACAGCGCAGCACCCCCCTACATCTCCTCCCTTATTTATATTTATCGGCCTAACCGACTGCTGCACTCTGCAAACGACCTTCGACTAACCTCTGCACTAATCCGTACCTCCCACTCCCAACTCCAAGACTTCACCCGCGCTGCGCCAATCCTCTGGAATGCTCTACCCAAGAAATTAGGACTATCCGCAATTTGGATGGTTTCAGGCGCTCCCTCAAAACACATTTGTTCACAGTGGCCTATCACATTCACTAATCAAAGTCATTCTATGTGTAATTCTGTGTGTGTAGCCCATTCACTATCTCCATGCATCCCTCACTTCCTTAAAATGGCTGGACCATCATTGTAAAAACACCATTGTATATAAACACCTGTACTTTGTATCTCCCACACCTCATTGTAGATTGTAAGCTTTCACCAGCAGGGGCGGCTGATTTTGCTTTAATTATTGTATTGTTAACGTTGTTACTTATGACTCGTGTTTTGAAACTGTTAAACTGTAAAGCACTGCGGAATATTATGGCGCTATATAAATAAATAATATTATTATTCTTATTATAGAGGCCCACTCAGTAGTGGTGAAGTGTGAACGGCGCAAATTGCGAGTTGACTGCGCCTGATGCAGCTGATACTCCATTACTGTTGGCTGCTGCTCACACAACCGCTCCAACATATGTAACGAGGAATTCCACCTGGTGGGTACGTCACATATGATGCGATGTTCATGAAGGTGAAATCTGCGTTGCAGAGCTGCAATCAGCGATCTGGCCATGCTGGAACGTCGCAAGTGAGCGCACTCTAGGCGGACCTTGTGCAGCAGTGCATCAAGATCCGGATAGTCCCTCAAAAAACTCTGCACGACCAAGTTGAGCACATATGACAGACATGGTATGTGAGTGAGGTTGCCAAGGCCCAGAGCTGACACCAGATTTCGGCCATTGTCACACACTACCAAGCCTGCCTGTAGATTCTCTTCCAAAAACCACACGTCGCTCTCCTGCTTTATGGCATTACAGAGCTCCTGCGCTGTGTGGCTAAGATTCCCCATGGAAATTAATTTCAGGATGGCCTGTTGACATTTGGACACGGCTGTGCTCATATCGGTCGCAACAGGTAAACGTTCACGGGTCCATGTGGAGGTAGACCGTGACGGCTCCTGCAGCGATGATTCTGAGGAACTGGAATAGGAGGAGGAATCAATGTGTACAGACTTGATTCCTGCAATCCTTGGAGTTGGCAGAACACGTACAGCGCCACTCGCAAGATCAGTACCCGGCTGCACAACATTGACCCAATGGGCAGTGAGGGAAAGGTATTGTCCCTGGCCATGGGTGTTAGAACCCTCTTGTTAGGTTTTGTTTCAGTTTGCTGGTCACATGACCTTTTTTCCCTATTTAGTCTGGCTCCGCCCTTCTGGCTTTGCTTGACTTCATTGTATTATCTACTGTTAAGCTAGCCGGGTGCTTAGGTGCCTTAATCTGTCAGTTTTGCTTGATGTTAGGATCACAAAGTATTTATTTTTCTGTTTAATTATCCATGCTACAATTTATGTTAGGAGGTGTCCACCTTTTCTCACAGTCCCTAGATCTTGTAGGGATTACTCCCTCGCAACTATAGGTCTTCGTTCACACTAGATGAGGACTTTAGCGGGTCTGGTCGCAGGATCAGGTTCCCCGTTACATCGTAGGGATTCAGCTTAGTTGTATTGTAGGGACAGAATTCCCTTCTTTCCTTACTGGTTGTAGCAGATCATAACAATGGGTACTGGTCCACGCATCGGTGGTCAGGTGGACCTTGCTACTGAGGGCTTTTAGTAGCGCATGTTTAATTTTTCCCTCAACATGCTTTTGCAGACCAGGGACGGCTTGCCTGCTGAAATGAAATCGGCTTGGCACATTGTATTGTGGGATTGACAATGATATTCAGTTACGGAAACTGTCTGTCTCCACCAGCCTGAATCACAGCATTTCAAGGGACAGGAGTTTTGCAATGCCAGCATTCAGAGCCTGTGCTCGTGCATGGTTTGCGGAGTATGGCCGTCTTTTATCCCATGCCTGTGCTACCGATGGCTGTTTTGTGGCCTGGGAGTGTGAGGATGACAGGGAACTTGCTGCTGTGTGTGGAATAACAGTTTGTCTCTGGACAACAGTGGCCGAGGTTCTTCCATGGCGATCCTGTGAGGAAGCATAACCAGCTGTGTGTGAGCTCGATGAAGAGGCTTCAACACAACCTGAAGATGTAGGTGCTGCTGTAGGTTGGCCTACATCTCTAGTGTGTCTTTGTAACTCAACTACGTGCTTTGTCCGCACATGTTTCCACATATTTGTGGTATTGAGGTGACTGACACTTTTAGCTATTTTTAATTTTTAATTACACAGCTTGCATTTCACATAGCAAATATGTGCAAGTGTGTGAAAAAAGGACCACGCAGTGCAAGTCCTGGGAGCGCACGTTTTGACTTTTGGAAGACAACTGCTCCGAACAGGTGCCAAACTGGAGGCTACAGGCAACCGAGTCTGCAGCCTAACTCTCCCTCTTTTTTGTACCGTTGGGGCAATGTCTTCCTCTATCTTCCTTCTATCACTAACCATTTCTCTAGGCCTCTCCCAGCTTTCAACCAAAGTACTGGTTCTCACCCACAAAGCTCTCCACAGTGCAGCACCCCTCCTACATCTCCTCCCTCATTTCTATCTATCGGCCTAACCGACTGCTGCGCTCTGCAAACGACTTTCGACTAACCTCTGCACTAATACGTACCTCACACTCCCGACTCCAAGACTTCTCCTGCTCTACTTCAATCCTCTGGAATGCTGTACCCAAGAAATTAGGACTATCCACAATTTGCATGGTTTCAGGCGCTCCCTCAAAACACATTTGTTCAGAGCGGCCTATCACATTCACTAATCAAAGTCATTCTATGTATTCTGTGTAAGTGTGTGTGTGTCTCTAGCCCATTCACTATCTCCATCCCTCAGCCCCTTAAGATGGCTGGAACATCATTGTAAATGCACCATTGTATATAAACACCTATACTTTGTATCTCCCCCATCTCATTGTACATTGTAAGCTGTCACGAGCAGGGGCGACTTATTTAGCTTAAATTATTGTATTGTTAACGTTGTTACTTATGACTTGTGTTCTGAAACGGCTAAACTGTAAAGCGCTGCGGAATATGATGGCGCTATATAAATAAATATTATTATTATTCCTCTGAGCTGCTCCCACCACCTTCCTGTTCCTCATGCCATGTTGGATCTTGGACCTCATCATCTCCACTACCCTTTTCCAACACCTGCTGTTGGGTGGTCTGGCCAGCACCATGCTCAACAGAAACTGGCACCTGGGTCTCATCATCATCAGATGCGTTCTGCGGTGTGCTGACCATCGGCACTGTCTCACCCGCCTCTTCAGATTCAGAGAGACACAGCTGTTGCGCATCACTGCATACTCCCTCTTCACATTACAGAATGCTGCTTGGCTGGGCCCCTGTTTGCAAGCCAATAGATTCTGAGAACAGAAGCAGACACTCAGCTGGCTCCTGTACAGAACTCTCTGACTGCCTGGGCAATTTGCCAGGCGGTGAAGAGACAGATGGTTGCCCAACAGTGCTGTGGTCCTGAGAGGAGGTGGAAGCAATTGAAGTCGATGCATTGGCTGACATCCAAACAACAACGGCTTCAATTTGTTCTTCCCGCAGCAGGGGGGTACTCCGAGCTCCTACAAAAGTGCGCATAAAGGAACGCTCACGGGGAAAACTGGTGGATGCTGTGTCACTGGGGGCCGCAGCAGCCACAGAATCCCCACGTCCTCTCCCTGAAGAAACTCCACGACCACGTGCCTTACTCCCTGCCTTCTTCATCTTGGTAGATTGATAAAGAAACTCTGAAAAGTTATAAGGTCTAAGTGTGGTTATTCCGCAGAGACTGCAGTGAACACTGCACACAACTGTTCACTACCCAATGCGTCTCAGCAGGAAGGCAGTCTGTGCGTCAAAACAAAGGCACAAGCATACATCCATGTACCCTGTTTATAAAGCTATATAAAAAAAATTATGTAGTAGTGACGCACACTTTATTGAGGTACAGTATTACATCGCCATTCACCATCTGTGGCTATGCAGTCTCATCTATATATACCTTATCTATCTGTTGTCATGCTTCCAAGTCGACAGTCACAGTCAGCCATAAATAGCAATTTTCACTATGCACTATGCACTTTTGAAAGGTTATGTTTGTTAATAAAAATGATTATTGCCACATATTATGAGTATTACATGATGGAAATTGTATAATTTTGTATAAAATATTTAGTGACATTATTCAGCAAATGGAACATTTTAGTAATATCACAGATAACTTGTAATGCTGATGATGTTTTGAAGTCAGACATTCATTGTCTATACAATAAAAATGGTGTACATACTGTTACTTATCCATCATTAATGGATTCAGATATGTACTTGTATGCTTTTATGTACAACCGTATAGCAGATTCCTTAACTAATTTATTTTGTGGTTTGCATTGCTGTTCAACATGTTAATGTATGTGTTTATGTTTGTCAATTCTTTATTTATCTAGATATTAGTTTAAATGAAATCATCATCTTATGGTAGTAAAGGTTATCTTTCTCTTGTTTGAAGTATAGACATTTAAAATTGACAGGTAACAAGGAAATTACTTGATCTAGTATTTAAACATCCTCCTTGACCCTGGGCTCCAACACCGCCAGTTGTTGCTCGGAAGTGCTGTTAGCACAGTCAACACTTGCTCCTGTGTTACTGGGGTTCAGTAACGTCAGCTGGTCCTCGGTTGTGCCATTGGCTCTTTTCCTTCTGCTGCCCCTCCGGGTTCCAGCACAGTCAGCTGGTCCTCGTTACTTGCATTGGCTCTTGTACCTTCTGCTACCCGTCCGGGTTCCAGTACCGTCAACTGGTTCTCCGCAGTGCCTTTGGCCTAGGTGCCTCCATCTCGGTATCCGAGTTCCAGCAACGTCTGCTGGTCCTTGGTAGTGCTTTGGAGCACAGGTACCTCCTGCTTAGTAACCGTGTCCCAGTAACGTCAGCTGTGGTTCCTCGGTTGTGCATTGGCTCTTTTCCTTCTGGTTGCCCCCTCCCGGGTTCCTAGTACCGTCAACTGGTTCCTCTCGCAGTTGCCTTTTGGCCTAGGTGCCTCCATCTCGGTATCGAGTTCAGCAAACGTCTGTGGTCCTTGGTAGTGCTTTGGAGCACAGGTACTCCTGCTTAGTAACCTGTCCAGTAACATCAGCTGGTCCTCGGTTGTGCCATTGGCTCTTTTCCTTCTGCTGACCCTCCGGGTTCCAGCACAGTCAGCTGGTCCTCGTTACTTCCATTGGCTTTTGTACCATCACCAACAGGACAAAGAAGGTTAAGACAAACTACAAGATACAGAACAAGAGACAGAAGAACAATAAGCAGAAGATCAAAAAGCAGAGAACATTAAGTATAAGACCAAAATGAAGAGCAAAATATATGCTCTAAATTCTAAGCAGAAGAAGACTAAGCAGTGTATAGGGGTGAGTCCGTTCCTCCTCGTGGTGCCCCTGGAAAATGCCTGATGCTGCTGCAGGCTAAACTGAACGCGGACAAATACTGTTGTAATTAAAATCTTTCGTGACAGCAAGAACGAAGGATGAAAATTCAGAGTTTTACAGATTACAAGTACAGGAATGTCTGTCACAAATAAGAATATGATGAAAAGGATGAATAGGAAGAAGATGAAGAAGTAGAATATGAAGAATAATAACTGTTTAATAAGAACAATATAAGTAATGTTAACAAAAAGATGAATAGCAAGAAGTTTTAGAAGATTAAGAAGGTGAAGATGAAGAATAATTTGATGAGAAAGATGATGCTGCTGAAAATTATGAAGGAGAAAGTGTGTGAAAAGTTAAAAAGGTGAAGACCATGGAAGTTGTGAAACAGACATATTTGACAAAATAGAAAAAAGGTTAACAACATTGTCAATTTGTTCGTCAATCCGAACGTATTTCCTAAAAAAAAAAAATTAATGCTATTCCATTGGATTGGGTCAAACATCTATGCCTTTAATGTCTCCTCAACCTCCCCCAATACATTCTACATTACTCTTTGTTGTTTTCCTTCATGTACAATTAACCAACAAGGCAAGAATGGGTTTTTTTTAATTTCGATATTTTGTTCCCATAGAATTACATGGGACTTCCGGTATCGGTATCGGGTATCGCCGATATTTTAGTGATATCGGCGATACCATTCCGATTCCGATACTTTAGGATATCGGAAAGTATCGCTCAACTCTAGTAAACACCATAAACAAAAATAGTTCAAGAATACTAAAATTATGTTTTTTTTGGGTTGCTGCAATTCCACAAAAAAAAATGCAGTAACAAACGATCAAAAAGTCGTTTCTGTCTCAAAATGGTATTGATAAAAACGTCCTTTTGCCCCCCCAAAGATAAGCCATCATCAACTGAAAAAAAAAATCAAAATGTTACGGGTGTCAGAAAATGGTGACACAACCTAAAATATTTTTTGCAAACTTCTGATATTTTCTCATCACTAAAATAATGATAAATCTGGACATGATTAGGTATTGCCGTAATCGTACTGATAAGCATAATTATATTTGTTTCACAATTTCTCCACACTTGGATTTTCCAGTACACTATGCGGTAAAATGTATGGTATAATTTAATGGTACAACTCATCCCGCAAAAAACAATCCCCCATATGTCTTTGTGGACAGAAAAATAAGAGTTATGCATCTGGGAAGAAGGGGAGGCAAGAACAAAAACAGAAATTGGCCCTGTCATGAAGGGCTTAACTTCATTCAACAATGAAGAAACCGCTAGCAGTTTTTCAAGCAAAAACGCTGGTAAAATGCTCAAAAAGATCACCAGGCATCTTCCAGCAGTATTTTGAGCCTTCCTATTGACTTCTATTTCAAGGTTTAGAGTGTCTTCAGAGGTTAAAACACCTGAAGAATGGACAGGACACTTTTTTAACTGCTTGGCGTCTTTGGAAACCTGCAGTAATTCAAAGACACTCAAAATCCTGAACATATGTAATTTTCTTCACAGAAATGCATATATTAATTATTTTGAGCATTTAGACAACGTTGTTTCAGGCACTTTTGAAGAGGAATCCACCTGAAAATTAGACATGGTGTTGACCTATGTGTGATGATACTGGAAGCTCCATGTCTTGTGCTGTTCTAGAACTACAGTCCTCATCCTTTGCTGCTGACAGTCCACAGAGCAAAGTTCCCCCTCCCTCTCTCACGCTTCTCATCAACCCCCACCTCAGGAATGTCTTTGTCTCAAAACCCTGCACACAGGCTTAGTGTAATCTGAGCTGCCAGCGCTGGAGTTTCCCGCCTCACTGCAGGGGGTCCCCATTGTCTGCACATGTGCTTTTCCTCCCATAGCAGCCATTATGAGAATTCATTCTTTTTGTAATAACACGGTGGGAGCGTATCTCAGAAACACGTAAACTACGGTTTTGAAACCTGCGTCCATCGGGTGTTGTTCCCGTGGTACTGGTGAACCCGTAACTCCAACAGAACCCGAGAAATGGAATTCTCGGATGCCCCATGAACTATCTCACCCAAGTTTGGGCTCATTTGAACCGTCATTTTAAAGTAAGATCATTGATAGGTCTGCCATTCTTCTGCGAGGTTCTCAGGATGAAGTATGCTCCTGATAATCTTCCAGAACTAAAAACTAGAACTTCTATCACTGGGAGGTGGCCAGAAAAACCATCCCCTTTTGTGAGGTCAGCAGCCCACAGGTATAAGTCTTGTGGTGAGCCCCCCTGAGTCATTCCTTGCTGTGACGACTTGACTAAGAGACCTGCAAATGAACTATGACGTGTGGCTCCTCCCCCTGCCTGTAAATGATATACGTACCATGTAAGTCTTTTCACTTTTAATCCCGTTTGGTTTTTTTAACCGTATTGTACATAACAATATTGTCTCAGCTTGTTACCGTTTTTTTTAAACTATAAGCACTGCCTGCATTTTAAGGAATAAACCTATAAATTTATTAGTTTGTTTCTCCTGCTCTATAAACGAATTTGCGCGTGCCTGAAGTACTACGCTACTGTTTTGGGGTTGCTACGGACCCTCTTGATAAATTGTTAATTAAGTAAATCGTAGCTGGTGGCAGCTAAAAGGAAGGGGTGTAAAGTGTTAACCTATTGGGTGGCGCTAGCAGTGACGGAGCGGGTTTTCTAAGTGTATTGCCTGGCTGCGGCCCGGAGTAATTATAATTCCCTCACTGCAGCGTGCCCAATAGCCAGCACACATCCAAGTGACCCGTCTGGCGACTAATTATCCTAGGTGCAGTTCCCTGACTGACCTGAGGGTAAGGGGGGGCGCCAGAGAGCTGCAAGTTCCTAAGTGGAAGTGGGATAATTATAAATCCCTGCAGTTTACGGGGTCGGATGGCAGCAGCCGTCATGTGTGTGCGCGTTTTCGTCACATTTGCGGCATGGAGGGATCACAAGCCGTGATACCCCGGGCTACCGTGTGGCGGACCGTGTGCACGTTTCATCACATGTGGTGGCAGAGCGGTGGGATTATAGAGCATTAGTGATCTGGTTTGAGCAATCATTCCATTCACTAAAAAACTTGCACGGTTCTTCAGGGACCCTGCAACTAAAGTTTTGGAGAACAGACTCAGTGTTTATTAGTCCTGAGACAATTGTGTGTACTTGCGGTTACCCCTCCCTTCTTTTTGTTTTCTATCCTATCTTTTATTTGGCAACCATGGCTACGAGGGGATTCGACTGGTATAATCGGAGTAGCAAGGAAGCTCTTCTTGTCATGTGCGAGTGGAGGAAGATTGTCCCCATGGACCAAACCAAGGCCGAAGTGATCCAGGCCCTGATGACACGGGACCACGCTGAGAGCGAGGAGGGCGCAGGAGCAGAGGCCCAACCCCTGACTGCTTACACCCAGGGCAGGTTGGACCCTTACCTGCAGGCGGCCCTGGATGCACTCTCCACCGACGACCATGATGAGCGCCTGAAGATGATCCAGCGATACCAGCAGGAGGCCCAAGCCCAGCAAGAGGCTGAGAGAGCCGAGCGCCAAGCCGAGCGGGAGGCTGAGAGAGCCGAGCGGGAGGCTGAGAGAGCCGAGCGGGAAGCTCAGAGAGTCCATGAACTGGAGCTGCTCAGACAAGGGGCAATGACCTCCACAGCCCGGAGCGGTACACCCAGCAGCTCTCAGAGTCCGAAGCCCCGTCCGGAGCACTTTCCCGTGATGGAAAAGGACGGAGACTTGGACACTTTTCTGCGGGCCTTTGAGAAAGTCTGCAGACAGTATCAGCTGCCTGACAACCAATGGGCCAGGTACTTGACCCCCGGGCTAAAGGGCAAAGCTTTGGAGGCGTTCGCTTCCCTCACGTCAGATCAAGATGATAACAATGAGGCCATCAAGCAGGCCCTGATCGCCAAGTACCAGCTAACCCCTGAGGTATACCGGAAGAAGTTCCGGAACCTCCAACGTGGCCCACATGACAGCTATAGCAATGTGGTGCAAGGACTCAGGACCCACTTTGACCAGTGGATCCATGGACTGTCAGTTGACACCTTTGAGGAGCTGAGGGACCTGATGATCAAAGACCAGTTCCTGCATCTGTGCCCAGCTGAGGTCCGACAGTTCATCCTGGACCGAGAACCGGAGGACGCGGTCAGAACAGCACGGATCGCCGACAGCTATGAGGCCAACCGGAAACCCGAAGTGCGGAAGCCCGTCACCGCCCGCTGGGGAGGGGGTAAGCCTGCAACCAACCCCAGTGCCCCTGCCAGCCGTCCCTCTGGAGGCACTATCCCCTTTGCCAGCGCCAGGCCTACATCAGACCCCCGCCAGTGTTTCTCCTGTAAAAGGACTGGACACATCAGCGCCACCTGTCTGGAGAGGCAGAAGAACCCCCCAGCCAAGGCCTCAGGGCCCAATGCCTCCGTTCTTTTGGTGGGTGGTGTGGTGGGGAGGGTTGATGACAACGTGCAGCCCGTCCGCGTGGGGGCCCGTCTTGCTACAGGCCTCAAGGACACCGGGGCTGAACGAACCCTCATCCGACCCGAACTGGCGGCCCCTGAAGAGTTGATTCCGGGGAAAACCTTAACTGTCACCGGGATTGGGGGCGTCCACTACCCCTTGCCAATAGCCCGAGTTTTCATTGACTGGGGTGCAGGGAGCGGGGTGAAGGAAGTGGGGGTGTCCGAAAACCTGCCCACTGATGTTTTACTGGGGACTGATCTGGGGAGGATGGTCGCGTACTATGTCCCTGACACCCCTCCCCAATCTGATAATAAGGTTAACGTTAACCATGATGTTGATGTTGATGATGATGGGAAACTGAATGTGTTACCTGCCAATGCTTTGCGAAGTGATTATGCAACTGATAACCTTTCTTTCCCTAGGAATGATGCTGATAGTGATGTATCTGTGCCATCTGAACCTGTTAACCCTTTCTCTGAAGTGGTAGATGTGTCCACAGGTACAGGAGCGTTCAGCCCCGTCGCTCTGCGGAGTGAGACGGCTGAGGAACCCCTAGCAGGTGCAAACAACAGTGCTCAAGGAAATGGGGAAGTGCATGGGAACCGTGAGGAAGGTGACGCCATGACACTGACCAGTGCCACCGAGGAAGGTAACTGGCCCCTAAGTAGCACTGCTCCTGAAGTGTTGGGGGTGGATGGGGAGGTAGAGCCCATAGCAGCGCAGGCTGATGGGTCTGTAGAAATCCCCGGGGAGACTGCATATGTAGCTGCTGTCACCCGCAGTCAGAGTGCCCGGATCGCAGGTAGCGCCCTGCCATCCGGACCCTCCTCCGCTACAGGAGAGACTGAACCGGAGGTGGACCCAGAGCCGGTCCCAGAGGGTCCCAGTGAGGAAGGAACCCTGACGTCACTTCTGGCTGCCTCCAGCCAGGAGTTCTAGGCCGCTCTGCACTCAGATGCGAGCCTGGAGAACTTGAGGCACCTCGCCGAGACGCCCACCTCCGTGACTGATAAGGAGAGGGTGTTCTGGGAACGAGGA
Organism: Oophaga sylvatica; assembly: GCA_033576555.1. NCBI lineage: Eukaryota > Metazoa > Chordata > Amphibia > Anura > Dendrobatidae > Oophaga > Oophaga sylvatica. The sequence goes on from JARQOD010000002.1 coordinate 616,234,728, forward strand.
AGGTTGTACCGGGAGACAGTACCCGGAGATTCCCAAAAGGAGTGGTTGAGGGAAAAAACAGCTGGTCGTCCCGCACCAGTTCCGAGGTGAGTTGTTGAGGATTGCCCATGAGATTCCACTCGCTGGACACTTGGGGATCAGCAAAACTAAGGCACGGCTGTCTCAACACTTCTATTGGCCCAAGATGGGGACAGATGTGACAACTACTGCCGCTCCTGTATCACCTGTCAAAGAGTGGGGAAGGCGGGGCCTGCTCTTAAGGCTCCCCTGATCCCGTTGCCAGTGATAGAGGAGCCTTTCCAGAGGATCGCGGTGGACATTGTGGGCCCGCTGGCCGTCCCCAGCAGCTCTGGAAAGCAATACATCCTTACTGTGGTAGACTACGCTACCCGGTACCTGGAGGCGGTAGCTCTGTCCTCAACTAGGGCAGATAAGGTGGTGGATGCACTGGTGACCATCTTTTCATGGGTAGGATTTCCCAGGGAGATGCTTACCGATCAAGGGACCCAATTTATGTCTCGCCTAATTAAGGCTCTCTGCAGCAAAATGCAGGTGACGCGTATGGTATCGAGTGCGTATCACCCACCGACCAATGGTTTGTGTGAGCGCTTTAACGGTACCCTCAAACAGATGCTCCGCATGCTGGTTGAGACCCAGGGACGCGATTGGGAGCGGTACCTCCCACACCTGCTGTTTGCCTACAGAGAAGTCCCGCAGGCCTCGACGGGGTTCTCCCCTTTGAGCTCCTGTATGGCAGGCGAGTCCGGGGACACCTTGGGTTGATAAGAGAATCCTGGGAAGATGAGCCAAACCCCACGGAAGTGTCCATCGTGGATTATGTCATGCGCTTCCGCGACAAGATGCAGACCTTGACGCAGTTGGTGCATGACAACATGACGCAGGCTCAGGCTGACCAGAAGCACTGGTACGACCAGAACGCCCGGGAGCGGACCTACCAGGTGGGTCAAAAGGTGTGGGTGCTGGTCCCCGTACCAAAGGATAAGCTTCAGGCAGCCTGGGAAGGCCCGTACGTCGTGCACCAACGGCTCAACCCAGTCACCTACGTGGTCACCTTGACCACACTCGGGGTAGGCGCAAAGCCTTTCACGTCAACATGATGAAGGCCCATCACGAACGTGAAGCCTGCGTCCTACCGGTCTGCAACCTGCCCGAGTACGGGGAGGAGGACCCCCTCCTGGACATGCTGGCCCAAGCCAAGGCCAATGGGTCCATTGAGGACATGGAGGTAAATGCCTCGCTAACCGCCTCCCAGCGGTTGCAGTTGCTGACCACTCTGGAACCCTTTCGGGCCGAGTTCACTAACCGACCCGGAAGGACCAAGTTGGCAGTCCATGAGGTGGACACCGGGAATCACGTCCCGTTACGGCGGACACCTTATCGGATCTCTGAGGAAGTGCAGCAGATTATGCGCCAGATCCATGAGATGTTGCAGCTGGGGGTGATCCGACTGTCCAAAAGCGCGTGGGCCTCACCTGTAGTTCTCGTGCCAAACAAGGATCGGACCACCCGGTTCTGCGTGGACTACAGGGGGCTCAACGCCATCACTACTTCTGATGCGCACCCAATGCCGCGCATCGAGGATCTGCTGGAGCGGTTGGCGAATGCCAAGTACATATCCATCATGGATTTAAGCCGGGGATACTGGCAGATTCCCCTGAGCCCTGAGGCGCAGGAGAAATCCGCCTTTATCACCCCTTTTGGACTGTACGAGTCCACGGTCATGCCTTTCGGCATGAAGAATGCCCCTGCCACTTTTTTCATTCAGCGGATGGTCAACCACCTGCTTCAGGGACTGGAGGAGTACGCTGTGGCGTACCTGGACGACATTGCCGTCTTCAGTTCCACCTGGGAGGAACACCTTCAGCATCTCCAGGAGGTGCTCAAGCGTATTCACCAGGCAGGTCTGACCATCAAGCCGGGAAAATGCCAGATGGGCATGAGGGAGGTCCACTTACCTGGGGCACCGGGTAGGCGGGGGTTCCATGAGTCCAGAGCCCGAGAAAGTGGACGCGATCGTGTCCTGGCCCACCCCCAGGACCAAAAAGCAGGTGAAGTCCTTCCTGGGCACTGCAGGGTACTATAGGCGTTTCGTACCGAACTATAGCGCCATTGCAAAACCCTTGACGGACCTCACCAAGGGCGGTCTACCCCAAACAGTCAGCTGGACAGATGGCTGTGAGGCGGCATTCCGAGCTTTGAAAACAGCCCTGTGCAGCTCTCCAGTGTTGAAAGCCGTCGACAGCAGTCGGCCATTCCTGGTACAGACTGACGCCAGCGAATTTGGCCTCGGTGCTGTACTCAGCCAGGTTGATTCGGGGAACCAGGAGCACCCCGTGTTGTACCTGAGCCGGAAACTTCTGCCGAGGGAAGTGGCATACTCCACCATCGAGAAGGAGTGCCTGGACATGGTCTGGGCACTGCAACGTTTGCAGCCCTACCTGTACGGGCGCACCTTCAAGGTGGTCACCGACCACAACCCTCTGAGCTGGCTGCACACAGTGTCCGGAACCAATGGTAGGTTGCTACGCTGGAGCCTTGCCCTACAGCAGTATGATTTTGCCGTACAACACAAGAAAGGCAGCGATCATGGGAATGCTGATGGGTTGTCACGACGTGGCAAACCCGCTGAGGTGCGCATGGTGGATTACCGACAAGTCATGCCTCCGTAGCACCCTCTAAGGGGGGGGAGGTGTGATGATACTGGAAGCTCCATGTCTTGTGCTGTTCTAGAACTACAGTCCTCATCCTTTGCTGCTGACAGTCCACAGAGCAAAGTTCCCCCTCCCTCTCTCACGCTTCTCATCAACCCCCACCTCAGGAATGTCTTTGTCTCAAAACCCTGCACACAGGCTTAGTGTAATCTGAGCTGCCAGCGCTGGAGTTTCCCGCCTCACTGCAGGGGGTCCCCATTGTCTGCACATGTGCTTTTCCTCCCATAGCAGCCATTATGAGAATTCATTCTTTTGGTAATAACACGGTGGGAGCGTATCTCAGAAACACGTAAACTACGGTTTTGAAACCTGCGTCCATCGGGTGTTGTTCCCGTGGTACTGGTGAACCCGTAACTCCAACAGAACCCGAGAAATGGAATTCTCGGATGCCCCATGAACTATCTCACCCAAGTTTGGGCTCATTTGAACCATCATTTTAAAGTAAGATCATTGATAGGTCTGCCATTCTTCTGCGAGGTTCTCAGGATGAAGTATGCTCCTGATAATCTTCCAGAACTAAAAACTAGAACTTCTATCCCTGGGAGGTGGCCAGAAAAACCATCCCTTTTTGTGAGGTCAGCAGCCCACAGGTATAAGTCTTGTGGTGAGCCCCCCTGAGTCATTCCTTGCTGTGACGACTTGACTAAGAGACCTGCAAATGAACTATGACGTGTGGCTCCTCCCACAGCCTGGCTTGCCTGTAAATGATATACGTACCATGTAAGTCTTTTCACTTTTAATACCGTTTATTTTTTTAACCGTATTGTACATAACGATATTGTCTCAGCTTGTTACCGTTTTTTTTAAACTATAAGCACTGCCTGCATTTTAAGGAATAAACCTATAAATTATTAGTTTGTTTCTCCTGCTCTATAAACGAATTTGCACGTGCCTGAAGTACTACGCTACTGTTTTGGGGTTGCTACGGACCCTCTTGATAAATTGTTAATTAAGTAAATCGTAGCTGGTGGCAGCTAAAAGGAAGGGGTGTAAAGTGTTAACCTATTGGGTGGCGCTAGCAGTGACGGAGCGGGTTTTCTAAGTGTATTGCCTGGCTGCGGCCCGGAGTAATTATAATTCCCTCACTGCAGTGTGCCCAATAGCCAGCACACATCCAAGTGACCCGTCTGGCGACTAATTATCCTAGGTGCAGTTCCCTGACTGACCTGAGGGTAAGGGGGGCGCCAGAGAGCTGCAAGTTCCTAAGTGGAAGTGGGATAATTATAAATCCCTGCAGTTTACGGGGTCGGACGGCAGCAGCCGTCGTGTGTGTGCGCGTTTTCGTCACATTTGCGGCACGGAGGGATCACAAGCCGTGATACCCGGGCTACCGTGTGGCGGGCATTGCTGTGTATAGCACAAGCGAACAGGTGATCTCAGCTTCAAGTCCCTTAAGGGGACTATTAAGAAAGTGAAAAATAACAAAAAAAAAAGAAAAAAAAATTGAAAATAAAAATTCAAATCCACCCCTTTTTTCCTTCATTAAAAATAAAGATATTGAAAAATAAACATATATGGTATTATCACGTTCAGAAAAGTTCGATCTATCAAAATATAAAAATAATTTATCAGATGAGTAAACACCATAAACAAAAATAGTTCAAGAATACTAAAATTATGTTTTTTTTGGGTTGCTGCAATTCCACAAAAAAAAATGCAGTAACAAACGATCAAAAAGTCGTTTCTGTCTCAAAATGGTATTGATAAAAACGTCCTTTTGCCCCCCCAAAGATAAGCCATCATCAACTGAAAAAAAAAATCAAAATGTTACGGGTGTCAGAAAATGGTGACTAGTGTTGAGCGATACGATACTGCAAATATCGGGTATCGGCCGATATTAGCTGTATCGGGCTTTCGATTCCGAATACCGATATTTTCGTCATATCGAATACCGGAATCGGATTTGTCACTGTCACTGTGAGTGTCCGTCGGTCGGGTCTGTCAGGAGTCAGCGGCACTTACCTGGCAGAAGATCTCCGGCGGTCACGTCCTGGACTGCTTAATGGCCGCCATTATCTTCTCCCTGGCGGTCACATGCAGTTTTTCGCGATAACTGCAGTGACTGCAGGGTAATCCCGGCCGTAAACCAGTCCGATGACGTCACCGCCGGGGAAGCAGGTAATCAGCTGTGCTGCGCCGGGATGACAGGCTCTGCCTGTCATTCTGATGTAGCAGAGCTGGATCGTCGTGGGACACTCGTTACTATGGACTGCGTCGGTCAGGTGGTATATCTTTTTTTTTTTTTTTCATTTTTTTACAGGAGATCGATGGCGTCGCAGGATGAGACTGTAATAAAAGTAGTGAAAACTGTGTTTTTTTTTTTTTTATTAAATTAAAAAACTTTTTTATGAACATTCACCCGTCCGGGTACATCAACAATTTAACTATTTACATACAGGGACCCTGTCCGGGTTATTTATAATTCTTTGGCAGGGGTGTTCCAGGTACCACCTGGTACTCTTCTGATGCTTGCCAAACATCCGAGACACCAAGGACCACCAGGACCTGATGACGTCGTGTGGCCTGTACAGTCAAGTCATGACCCGCTATCTGGGTCTGTGTGGCCACCTCTTTCATCTCCCTCCGGGTCTGGAACCCTATGTCCCGGACTGAACGAACCCCAGGGGGCCTAACAGGCGCCGGGTACGGGCCAGCTATACTTATCATGTCCATAGCTGGGGCTGCTGAGGAGACCACAGAGGGAGGCTGGGGAGATTTACGGCGTGGGGTGGGCACTTTTGCAGAGGCCTGGATGTGGGAGGCTGAAGGCTCCGAGGGTCTCACAGGTTCCTGACACTCTGGGGAGTAGGGGTCGCACCTGGTAACATTTAGGGCGTACCATCCATTGTAACCCCAGTGTCGGGTGTAAGTCACCAAGTCTCCTGGCAACAGGTCCCTCCCCGGGTGTCCTTCTGGGAGGTGAGCCTCCACGTCCCACCGGTTCACAAAAACTTCTAAATAAAGTCCAGGCTCCTGGATGAAGCCCCAACCACCTTTCAATTTAAAGCTCCGTACTGCACCCTTACGCCGCGGCTCCCACAGGGTTCCTTTATCTTTTCTCATCCGGTCCTTATCTGCCCGGTCCTTCTCCAGGTTACGTTGCCGAAGCTTTTGGGTTTCTCGCTGCTCACTTTGTCGCTCTGCTTCCCGCTCCCAACGTCTCCACTCTTCCTCCTGACGCCGGTTGAAATTCTCCTCCACCAGCAGCTCCATGTCTCCACCATCAAACTGAGCTTACAGTGTCCGGTTTGCGGCAGCTCTCCTGGCGCCCCCCAGTCCTGGTGGCGCTCACCTGCGGAGGAAGCAGCCGCTCTGGAACAGATGACAGTCGGGGCTCCGGTACAGGCAGGTAGTGCTCTGGTGCCTGCACGGCCTCCTCCATGAGGACGGGTGTCGCTTCTTCTGTCTCAGCGACGGGGGCAGATCTGGGGTGCTGCCGGTGCAGAGTTTTTTGCAGGAACGGGTGCCTCCACTGCGACAACGTCAACCGGATCACATTGCAAGGGCTGGGATGCCCGCACGGACTCCTCTACTAGAACGGGTGCCTCACCTTCCGGTACAGACACTTCAGGTAAGAGGGATTGGCGTCGCTCCAAGTTTAGTTTTAGGGCACGCCAGCTGGCTTCCATCCTGGCGACCTCCTCCCGGTGCCGGGCCAGGCCTCTTAGGGTATCCTCCGCTTCTTGCAGCGTAGGAGGGTTTCCAGGCCGGGTGCCCAACGGTGGTTCCGTGGCGATCGGGTCGCTTCCGTGGGGGGAGAGCTCTGACTGCTCCATCCCTTCACACTTCTGCTCGTGTCCATTAGCCATCTCTGCCAAGTCACATGTGTCATTAGCATCTGGAGAGGGCCCCTCTTTTGTAGTGAGGCGGGACCTTCGTGTTAGTTTCCGCACACTGAGGAGGATGAGGAGGCGGAACTGAAGAGCTGTGGGGCACGATCTTACATTGCAGTACCATTTACAGTGGTCGGCCATCGTTTTTCGCGCCACTGAGTGAGTGTACACCCACGAAGAGCACGCCCTTCTTCTTCACCAGTGCCTCGTCGTGACGCAGATATGGCTGAAAAATGGCAAATACATTCTCTGATGATTTTAGCAATTCTCAAGCACAAAACCAGTTCAATTCAGGCACACAGGACTCGCTTATAGCGAGCTACAGAATCCTGTTTGTGACGCCCAAGTTGAGTCGCACAGAGCCAGAGGTTTTGGGGGTACTCGGCACCGAGCCCGTCGACTTCTATGGGGTATGTCACGGCTTTACCCGGCAATTGAATCAGAGTCTATTTACTATGTAGAAGTGTATAAACTATAAATATATGTATATATATATGTCACAATGACATGTATATATATATATAATATGTATTCTATGTGTGTATATTTTGTGTTTACAACGAAATAAAGGGGTTTTTTTGTTGCGATATTTTGTTCCCATAGACTTACATGGGACTTCCGGTATCAGAATCGGATATCGACGATATTTAGTGATATCGGCGATACCATTTCGATACGATATTTTTAGATATCGAGCAGTATCGCTCAACACTAATGGTGACACAACCTAAAATATTTTTTGCAAACTTCTGATATTTTCTCATCACTAAAATAATGATAAATCTGGACATGATTAGGTATTGCCGTAATCGTACTGATAAGCATAATTATATTTGTTTCACAATTTCTCCACACTTGGATTTTCCAGTACACTATGCGGTAAAATGTATGGTATAATTTAATGGTACAACTCATCCTGCAAAAAACAATCCCCCATATGTCTTTGTGGACAGAAAAATAAGAATTATGCATCTGGGAAGAAGGGGAGGCAAGAACAAAAACAGAAATTGGCCCTGTCATGAAGGACTTAACTTCATTCAACAATGAAGAAACCGCTAGCAGTTTTTCAAGCAAAAACGCTGGTAAAATGCTCAAAAAGATCACCAGGCATCTTCCAGCAGTATTTTGAGCCTTCCTATTGACTTCTATTTCAAGGTTTAGAGTGTCTTCAGAGGTTAAAACACCTGAAGAATGGACAGGACACTTTTTTAACTGCTTGGCGTCTTTGGAAACCTGCAGTAATTCAAAGACACTCAAAATCCTGAACATATGTAATTTTCTTCACAGAAATGCATATATTAATTATTTTGAGCATTTAGACAACGTTGTTTCAGGCACTTTTGAAGAGGAATCCACCTGAAAATTAGACATGGTGTTGACCTATGTGTGATGATACTGGAAGCTCCATGTCTTGTGCTGTTCTAGAACTACAGTCCTCATCCTTTGCTGCTGACAGTCCACAGAGCAAAGTTCCCCCTCCCTCTCTCACGCTTCTCATCAACCCCCACCTCAGGAATGTCTTTGTCTCAAAACCCTGCACACAGGCTTAGTGTAATCTGAGCTGCCAGCGCTGGAGTTTCCCGCCTCACCGCAGGGGGTCCCCATTGTCTGCACATGTGCTTTTCCTCCCATAGCAGCCATTATGAGAATTCATTCTTTTGGTAATAACACGGTGGGAGCGTATCTCAGAAACACGTAAACTACGGTTTTGAAACCTGCGTCCATCGGGTGTTGTTCCCGTGGTACTGGTGAACCCGTAACTCCAACAGAACCCGAGAAATGGAATTCTCGGATGCCCCATGAACTATCTCACCCAAGTTTGGGCTCATTTGAACCGTCATTTTAAAGTAAGATCATTGATAGGTCTGCCATTCTTCTGCGAGGTTCTCAGGATGAAGTATGCTCCTGATAATCTTCCAGAACTAAAAACTAGAACTTCTATCACTGGGAGGTGGCCAGAAAAACCATCCCCTTTTGTGAGGTCAGCAGCCCACAGGTATAAGTCTTGTGGTGAGCCCCCCTGAGTCATTCCTTGCTGTGACGACTTGACTAAGAGACCTGCAAATGAACTATGACGTGTGGCTCCTCCCCCTGCCTGTAAATGATATACGTACCATGTAAGTCTTTTCACTTTTAATCCCGTTTGGTTTTTTTAACCGTATTGTACATAACAATATTGTCTCAGCTTGTTACCGTTTTTTTTAAACTATAAGCACTGCCTGCATTTTAAGGAATAAACCTATAAATTTATTAGTTTGTTTCTCCTGCTCTATAAACGAATTTTCGTGCCTGAAGTACTAGTTTACTGTTTTGGGGTTGCTCGGACCCTCTTGATAAATTTTTTAATTAAGTAAATCTAGCTGTGGCAGCTAAAAGGAAGGGGGTGAAAAAGTTTTTAACCTTTTTGGTGGCGCTAGCATTGACGGAGGGGTTTTCTAAGTGTATTGCCGGGCCCCTGCGGCCCGGAGAAAATTTTAATTCCCTCACTGCAGCGTGCCCAATAGCCAGCCAAAACCCCAAGGGGACCCGTCTGGCGACTAAATTATTAGGTGCGGGTTCCTGACTGACCTGGGGAAGGGGGGGGGCCCCCAAGGGGAGCTGAAAAATTCCAAAGTGGAAGGGGGAAAAATTATAAATCCCTGCGGTTTACGGGGGGTTTGGCAGCAGCCGTCAGGTGTTGCGCTTTTTTTTGGTCACTTTGCGGATGGAGGGTTTCACAACCGTGATCCCCCGGGGCTACCGTGGGGGCGGACCGTGTGACGTTTCATAACATGTGGGTGGCAGAGGGTGGAATTTGGAGCATTAGTAATCTGGTTTGAGCAATCATTCCATTCACTAAAAAAACTTGCACGGTTCTTCAGGGACCCTGCAACTAAAGTTTTTGGAGAACAACTCAGTTTTATTAGTCCTGAGACAATTGTGTGTACTTGCGGTTACCCCTCCCTTCTTTTTGTTTTCTATCCTATCTTTTATTTGGCAACCATGCTACGAGGGGATTCGACTGGATAATCGGAGTAGCCAAGGAAGCTCTTCTTGTTCATGTGCAGTGGAGGAAGATTGTTCCCCATGGACAAACCAAGGCCAAAAGTGATCCGGCCCTGATGACACGGGACCACGCTGAGAGCGAGGAGGGCGCAGGAGCAGAGGCCCAACCCCTGACTGCTTACACCCAGGGCAGTTGGACCCTTACTGCAGGCGGCCCCGGATGCACTCTCCACCGACGACCATGATGAGCGCCTGAAGATGAACCAGCGATTACCAGCAGGAGGCCCAAGCCCAGCAAGAGGCTGAGAGAGCCGAGCGCCAAGCCGAGCGGGAGGCTGAGAGAGCCGAGGGGAGGCTGAGAGAGCCGAGCGGGAAGCTCAGAGAGTCCATGAACTGGAGCTGCTCAGACAAGGGGCAATGACCTCCACAGCCCGGAGCGGTACACCCAGCAGCTCTCAGAGTCCGAAGCCCCGTCCGGAGCACTTTCCCGTGATGGAAAAGGACGGAGACTTGGACACTTTTCTGCGGCCTTTGAGAAAGTCTGCAGACAGTATCAGCTGCCTGACAACCAAAGGGCCAGGTACTTGACCCCCGGGCTAAAAGGGCAAAGCTTTGGAGGCGTTCGCTTCCTCACGTCAGATCAAGATGATAACAATGAGGCCATCAAGCAGGCCCTGATCGCCAAGTACCAGCTAACCCCTGAGGTATACCGGAAGAAGTTCCGGAACCTCCAACGTGGCCCACATGACAGCTATAGCAATGTGGTGCAAAGGACTCAGGACCCACTTTGACCAGTGGATCCATGGAAATGGGCAGTTGACACCTTTGAGGAGCTGAGGGACCTGATGATCAAAGACCAGTTCCTGCATCTGTGCCCAGCTGAGGTCCGACAGTTCATCCTGGACCGAGAACCGGAGGACGCGGTCAGAACAGCACGGATCGCCGACAGCTATGAGGCCAACCGGAAACCCGAAGTGCGGAAGCCCGTCACCGCCCGCTGGGGAGGGGGTAAGCCTGCAACCAACCCCAGTGCCCCTGCCAGCCGTCCCTCTGGAGGCACTATCCCCTTTGCCAGCGCCAGGCCTACATCAGACCCCCGCCAGTGTTTCTCCTGTAAAAGGACTGGACACATCAGCGCCACCTGTCTGGGAGAGGCAGAAGAACCCCCCAGCCAAGGCCTCAGGGCCAATGCCTCCGTTCTTTTGGTGGGTGGTGTGGTGGGGAGGGTTGATGACAACGTGCAGCCCGTCCGCGTGGGGGCCCGTCTTGCCCACAGGCCTCAAGGACACCGGGGCTGAACGAACCCTCATCCGACCCGAACTGGCGGCCCCTGAAGAGTTGATTCCGGGAAAACCTTAACTGTCACCGGGATTGGGGGCGTCCACTACCCCTTGCCAATAGCCCGAGTTTTTTATTGACTGGGGTGCAGGGGCGGGGTGAAGGAAGTGGGGGTGTCCGAAAACCTGCCACTTTATGTTTTACTGGGGACTGATTGGGGAGGATGGTCGCGTACTATGTCCCTGACACCCCTCCCAATCTGATAATAAGGTTAACGTTAACCATGATGTTGATGTTGATGATGATGGGAAACTGAATGTGTTACCTGCCAATGCTTTGCGAAGTGATTATGCAACTGATAACCTTTCTTTCCCTAGGAATGATGCTGATAGTGATGTATCTGTGCCATCTGAACCTGTTAACCCTTTCTCTGAAGTGGTAGATGTGTCCACAGGTACAGGAGCGTTCAGCCCCGTCGCTCTGCGGAGTGAGACGGCTGAGGAACCCCTAGCAGGTGCAAACAACAGTGCTCAAGGAAATGGGGAAGTGCATGGGAACCGTGAGGAAGGTGACGCCATGACACTGACCAGTTTCCACCGAGGAAGGTAACTGGCCCCTAAGTAGCACTGCTCCTGAAGTGTTTGGGGGTGGATGGAGACTGCATATGTAGCTGCTGTCACCCGCAGTCAGAGTGCCCGGATCGCAGGTAGCGCCCTGCCATCCGGACCCTCCTCCGCTACAGGAGAGACTGAACCGGAGGTGGACCCAGAGCCGGTCCCAGAGGGTCCCAGTGAGGAAGGAACCCTGACGTCACTTCTGGCTGCCTCCAGCCAGGAGTTCTAGGCCGCTCTGCACTCAGATGCGAGCCTGGAGAACTTGAGGCACCTCGCCGAGACGCCCACCTCCGTGACTGATAAGGAGAGGGTGTTCTGGGAACGAGGAAGGTTGTACCGGGAGACAGTACCCGGAGATTCCCAAAAGGAGTGGTTGAGGGAAAAACAGCTGGTCGTCCCGCACCAGTTCCGAGGTGAGTTGTTGAGGATTGCCCATGAGATTCCACTCGCTGGACACTTGGGGATCAGCAAAACTAAGGCACGGCTGTCTCAACACTTCTATTGGCCCAAGATGGGGACAGATGTGACAACTACTGCCGCTCCTGTATCACCTGTCAAAGAGTGGGGAAGGCGGGGCCTGCTCTTAAGGCTCCCTGATCCCGTTGCCAGTGATAGAGGAGCCTTTCCAGAGGATCGCGGTGGACATTGTGGGCCCGCTGGCCGTCCCCAGCAGCTCTGGAAAGCAATACATCCTTACTGTGGTAGACTACGCTACCCGGTACCTGGAGGCGGTAGCTCTGTCCTCAACTAGGGCAGATAAGGTGGTGGATGCACTGGTGACCATCTTTTCATGGGTAGGATTTCCCAGGGAGATGCTTACCGATCAAGGGACCCAATTTATGTCTCGCCTAATTAAGGCTCTCTGCAGCAAAATGCAGGTGACGCGTATGGTATCGAGTGCGTATCACCCACCGACCAATGGTTTGTGTGAGCGCTTTAACGGTACCCTCAAACAGATGCTCCGCATGCTGGTTGAGACCCAGGGACGCGATTGGGAGCGGTACCTCCCACACCTGCTGTTTGCCTACAGAGAAGTCCCGCAGGCCTCGACGGGGTTCTCCCCCTTTGAGCTCCTGTATGGCAGGCGAGTCCGGGGACACCTTGGGTTGATAAGAGAATCCTGGGAAGATGAGCCAAACCCCACGGAAGTGTCCATCGTGGATTATGTCATGCGCTTCCGCGACAAGATGCAGACCTTGACGCAGTTGGTGCATGACAACATGACGCAGGCTCAGGCTGACCAGAAGCACTGGTACGACCAGAACGCCCGGGAGCGGACCTACCAGGTGGGTCAAAAGGTGTGGGTGCTGGTCCCCGTACCAAAGGATAAGCTTCAGGCAGCCTGGGAAGGCCCGTACGTCGTGCACCAACGGCTCAACCCAGTCACCTACGTGGTCACGCTTGACCACACTCGGGGTAGGCGCAAAGCCTTTCACGTCAACATGATGAAGGCCCATCACGAACGTGAAGCCTGCGTCCTACCGGTCTGCAACCTGCCCGAGTACGGGGAGGAGGACCCCCTCCTGGACATGCTGGCCCAAGCCAAGGCCAATGGGTCCATTGAGGACATGGAGGTAAATGCCTCGCTAACCGCCTCCCAGCGGTTGCAGTTGCTGACCACTCTGGAACCCTTTCGGGCCGAGTTCACTAACCGACCCGGAAGGACCAAGTTGGCAGTCCATGAGGTGGACACCGGGAATCACGTCCCGTTACGGCGGACACCTTATCGGATCTCTGAGGAAGTGCAGCAGATTATGCGCCAGATCCATGAGATGTTGCAGCTGGGGGTGATCCGACTGTCCAAAAGCGCGTGGGCCTCACCTGTAGTTCTCGTGCCAAACAAGGATCGGACCACCCGGTTCTGCGTGGACTACAGGGGGCTCAACGCCATCACTACTTCTGATGCGCACCCAATGCCGCGCATCGAGGATCTGCTGGAGCGGTTGGCGAATGCCAAGTACATATCCATCATGGATTTAAGCCGGGGATACTGGCAGATTCCCCTGAGCCCTGAGGCGCAGGAGAAATCCGCCTTTATCACCCCTTTTGGACTGTACGAGTCCACGGTCATGCCTTTCGGCATGAAGAATGCCCCTGCCACTTTTTTCATTCAGCGGATGGTCAACCACCTGCTTCAGGGACTGGAGGAGTACGCTGTGGCGTACCTGGACGACATTGCCGTCTTCAGTTCCACCTGGGAGGAACACCTTCAGCATCTCCAGGAGGTGCTCAAAGCGTATTCACCAGGCAGGTCTGACCATCAAGCCGGGAAAATGCCAGATGGGCATGAGGGAGGTCCACTTACCTGGGGCACCGGGTAGGCGGGGGTTCCATGAGTCCAGAGCCCGAGAAAGTGGACGCGATCGTGTCCTGGCCCACCCCCAGGACCAAAAAGCAGGTGAAGTCCTTCCTGGGCACTGCAGGGTACTATAGGCGTTTCGTACCGAACTATAGCGCCATTGCAAAACCCTTGACGGACCTCACCAAGGGCGGTCTACCCCAAACAGTCAGCTGGACAGATGGCTGTGAGGCGGCATTCCGAGCTTTGAAAACAGCCCTGTGCAGCTCTCCAGTGTTGAAAGCCGTCGACAGCAGTCGGCCATTCCTGGTACAGACTGACGCCAGCGAATTTGGCCTCGGTGCTGTACTCAGCCAGGTTGATTCGGGGAACCAGGAGCACCCCGTGTTGTACCTGAGCCGGAAACTTCTGCCGAGGGAAGTGGCATACTCCACCATCGAGAAGGAGTGCCTGGACATGGTCTGGGCACTGCAACGTTTGCAGCCCTACCTGTACGGGCGCACCTTCAAGGTGGTCACCGACCACAACCCTCTGAGCTGGCTGCACACAGTGTCCGGAACCAATGGTAGGTTGCTACGCTGGAGCCTTGCCCTACAGCAGTATGATTTTGCCGTACAACACAAGAAAGGCAGCGATCATGGGAATGCTGATGGGTTGTCACGACGTGGCAAACCCGCTGAGGTGCGCATGGTGGATTACCGACAAGTCATGCCTCCGTAGCACCCTCTAAGGGGGGGGAGGTGTGATGATACTGGAAGCTCCATGTCTTGTGCTGTTCTAGAACTACAGTCCTCATCCTTTGCTGCTGACAGTCCACAGAGCAAAGTTCCCCCTCCCTCTCTCACGCTTCTCATCAACCCCCACCTCAGGAATGTCTTTGTCTCAAAACCCTGCACACAGGCTTAGTGTAATCTGAGCTGCCAGCGCTGGAGTTTCCCGCCTCACTGCAGGGGGTCCCCATTGTCTGCACATGTGCTTTTCCTCCCATAGCAGCCATTATGAGAATTCATTCTTTTGGTAATAACACGGTGGGAGCGTATCTCAGAAACACGTAAACTACGGTTTTGAAACCTGCGTCCATCGGGTGTTGTTCCCGTGGTACTGGTGAACCCGTAACTCCAACAGAACCCGAGAAATGGAATTCTCGGATGCCCCATGAACTATCTCACCCAAGTTTGGGCTCATTTGAACCATCATTTTAAAGTAAGATCATTGATAGGTCTGCCATTCTTCTGCGAGGTTCTCAGGATGAAGTATGCTCCTGATAATCTTCCAGAACTAAAAACTAGAACTTCTATCCCTGGGAGGTGGCCAGAAAAACCATCCCTTTTTGTGAGGTCAGCAGCCCACAGGTATAAGTCTTGTGGTGAGCCCCCCTGAGTCATTCCTTGCTGTGACGACTTGACTAAGAGACCTGCAAATGAACTATGACGTGTGGCTCCTCCCACAGCCTGGCTTGCCTGTAAATGATATACGTACCATGTAAGTCTTTTCACTTTTAATACCGTTTATTTTTTTAACCGTATTGTACATAACGATATTGTCTCAGCTTGTTACCGTTTTTTTTAAACTATAAGCACTGCCTGCATTTTAAGGAATAAACCTATAAATTTATTAGTTTGTTTCTCCTGCTCTATAAACGAATTTGCACGTGCCTGAAGTACTACGCTACTGTTTTGGGGTTGCTACGGACCCTCTTGATAAATTGTTAATTAAGTAAATCGTAGCTGGTGGCAGCTAAAAGGAAGGGGTGTAAAGTGTTAACCTATTGGGTGGCGCTAGCAGTGACGGAGCGGGTTTTCTAAGTGTATTGCCTGGCTGCGGCCCGGAGTAATTATAATTCCCTCACTGCAGTGTGCCCAATAGCCAGCACACATCCAAGTGACCCGTCTGGCGACTAATTATCCTAGGTGCAGTTCCCTGACTGACCTGAGGGTAAGGGGGGCGCCAGAGAGCTGCAATTTCCTAAGTGGAAGTGGGATAATTATAAATCCCTGCAGTTTACGGGGTCGGACGGCAGCAGCCGTCGTGTGTGTGCGCGTTTTCGTCACATTTGCGGCACGGAGGGATCACAAGCCGTGATACCCCGGGCTACCGTGTGGCGGGCATTGCTGTGTATAGCACAAGCGAACAGGTGATCTCAGCTTCAAGTCCCTTAAGGGGACTATTAAGAAAGTGAAAAATAACAAAAAAAAAAGAAAAAAAAATTGAAAATAAAAATTCAAATCCACCCCTTTTTTCCTTCATTAAAAATAAAGATATTGAAAAATAAACATATATGGTATTATCACGTTCAGAAAAGTTCGATCTATCAAAATATAAAAATAATTTATCAGATGAGTAAACACCATAAACAAAAATAGTTCAAGAATACTAAAATTATGTTTTTTTTGGGTTGCTGCAATTCCACAAAAAAAAATGCAGTAACAAACGATCAAAAAGTCGTTTCTGTCTCAAAATGGTATTGATAAAAACGTCCTTTTGCCCCCCCAAAGATAAGCCATCATCAACTGAAAAAAAAAATCAAAATGTTACGGGTGTCAGAAAATGGTGACTAGTGTTGAGCGATACGATACTGCAAATATCGGGTATCGGCCGATATTAGCTGTATCGGGCTTTCGATTCCGAATACCGATATTTTCGTCATATCGAATACCGGAATCGGATTTGTCACTGTCACTGTGAGTGTCCGTCGGTCGGGTCTGTCAGGAGTCAGCGGCACTTACCTGGCAGAAGATCTCCGGCGGTCACGTCCTGGACTGCTTAATGGCCGCCATTATCTTCTCCCTGGCGGTCACATGCAGTTTTTCGCGATAACTGCAGTGACTGCAGGGTAATCCCGGCCGTAAACCAGTCCGATGACGTCACCGCCGGGGAAGCAGGTAATCAGCTGTGCTGCGCCGGGATGACAGGCTCTGCCTGTCATTCTGATGTAGCAGAGCTGGATCGTCGTGGGACACTCGTTACTATGGACTGCGTCGGTCAGGTGGTATACTTTTTTTTTTTTTTTTCATTTTTTTACAGGAGATCGATGGCGTCGCAGGATGAGACTGTAATAAAAGTAGTGAAAACTGTGTTTTTTTTTTTTTTATTAAATTAAAAAACTTTTTTATGAACATTCACCCGTCCGGGTACATCAACAATTTAACTATTTACATACAGGGACCCTGTCCGGGTTATTTATAATTCTTTGGCAGGGGTGTTCCAGGTACCACCTGGTACTCTTCTGATGCTTGCCAAACATCCGAGACACCAAGGACCACCAGGACCTGATGACGTCGTGTGGCCTGTACAGTCAAGTCATGACCCGCTATCTGGGTCTGTGTGGCCTCCTCTTTCATCTCCCTCCGGGTCTGGAACCCTATGTCCCGGACTGAACGAACCCCAGGGGGCCTAACAGGCGCCGGGTACGGGCCAGCTATACTTATCATGTCCATAGCTGGGGCTGCTGAGGAGACCACAGAGGGAGGCTGGGGAGATTTACGGCGTGGGGTGGGCACTTTTGCAGAGGCCTGGATGTGGGAGGCTGAAGGCTCCGAGGGTCTCACAGGTTCCTGACACTCTGGGGAGTAGGGGTCGCACCTGGTAACATTTAGGGCGTACCATCCATTGTAACCCCAGTGTCGGGTGTAAGTCACCAAGTCTCCTGGCAACAGGTCCCTCCCGGGTGTCCTTCTGGGAGGTGAGCCTCCACGTCCCACCGGTTCACAAAAACTTCTAAATAAAGTCCAGGCTCCTGGATGAAGCCCCAACCACCTTTCAATTTAAAGCTCCGTACTGCACCCTTACGCCGCGGCTCCCACAGGGTTCCTTTATCTTTTCTCATCCGGTCCTTATCTGCCCGGTCCTTCTCCAGGTTACGTTGCCGAAGCTTTTGGGTTTCTCGCTGCTCACTTTGTCGCTCTGCTTCCTGCTCCCAACGTCTCCACTCTTCCTCCTGACGCCGGTTGAAATTCTCCTCCACCAGCAGCTCCATGTCTCCACCATCAAACTGAGCTTACAGTGTCCGGTTTGCGGCAGCTCTCCTGGCGCCCCCCAGTCCTGGTGGCGCTCACCTGCGGAGGAAGCAGCCGGCTCTGGAACAGATGACAGTCGGGGCTCCGGTACAGGCAGGTAGTGCTCTGGTGCCTGCACGGCCTCCTCCATGAGGACGGGTGTCGCTTCTTCTGTCTCAGCGACGGGGGCAGATCTGGGGTGCTGCCGGTGCAGAGTTTTTTGCAGGAACGGGTGCCTCCACTGCGACAACGTCAACCGGATCACATTGCAAGGGCTGGGATGCCCGCACGGACTCCTCTACTAGAACGGGTGCCTCACCTTCCGGTACAGACACTTCAGGTAAGAGGGATTGGCGTCGCTCCAAGTTTAGTTTTAGGGCACGCCAGCTGGCTTCCATCCTGGCGACCTCCTCCCGGTGCCGGGCCAGGCCTCTTAGGGTATCCTCCGCTTCTTGCAGCGTAGGAGGGTTTCCAGGCCGGGTGCCCAACGGTGGTTCCGTGGCGATCGGGTCGCTTCCGTGGGGGGAGAGCTCTGACTGCTCCATCCCTTCACACTTCTGCTCGTGTCCATTAGCCATCTCTGCCAAGTCACATGTGTCATTAGCATCTGGAGAGGGCCCCTCTTTTGTAGTGAGGCGGGACCTTCGTGTTAGTTTCCGCACACTGAGGAGGATGAGGAGGCGGAACTGAAGAGCTGTGGGGCACGATCTTACATTGCAGTACCATTTACAGTGGTCGGCCATCGTTTTCGCGCCACTGAGTGAGTGTACACCCACGAAGAGCACGCCCTTCTTCTTCACCAGTGCCTCGTCGTGACGCAGATATGGCTGAAAAATGGCAAATACATTCTCTGATGATTTTAGCAATTCTCAAGCACAAAACCAGTTCAATTCAGGCACACAGGACTCGCTTATAGCGAGCTACAGAATCCTGTTTGTGACGCCCAAGTTGAGTCGCACAGAGCCAGAGGTTTTGGGGGTACTCGGCACCGAGCCCGTCGACTTCTATGGGGTATGTCACGGCTTTACCCGGCAATTGAATCAGAGTCTATTTTACTATGTAGAAGTGTATAAACTATAAATATATGTATATATATATGTCACAATGACATGTATATATATATATATATGTATTCTATGTGTGTATATTTTGTGTTTACAACGAAATAAAGGGGTTTTTTTGTTGCGATATTTTGTTCCCATAGACTTACATGGGACTTCCGGTATCAGAATCGGATATCGACGATATTTAGTGATATCGGCGATACCATTTCGATACGATATTTTTAGATATCGAGCAGTATCGCTCAACACTAATGGTGACACAACCTAAAATATTTTTTGCAAACTTCTGATATTTTCTCATCACTAAAATAATGATAAATCTGGACATGATTAGGTATTGCCGTAATCGTACTGATAAGCATAATTATATTTGTTTCACAATTTCTCCACACTTGGATTTTCCAGTACACTATGCGGTAAAATGTATGGTATAATTTAATGGTACAACTCATCCTGCAAAAAACAATCCCCCATATGTCTTTGTGGACAGAAAAATAAGAATTATGCATCTGGGAAGAAGGGGAGGCAAGAACAAAAACAGAAATTGGCCCTGTCATGAAGGACTTAACTTCATTCAACAATGAAGAAACCGCTAGCAGTTTTTCAAGCAAAAACGCTGGTAAAATGCTCAAAAAGATCACCAGGCATCTTCCAGCAGTATTTTGAGCCTTCCTATTGACTTCTATTTCAAGGTTTAGAGTGTCTTCAGAGGTTAAAACACCTGAAGAATGGACAGGACACTTTTTTAACTGCTTGGCGTCTTTGGAAACCTGCAGTAATTCAAAGACACTCAAAATCCTGAACATATGTAATTTTCTTCACAGAAATGCATATATTAATTATTTTGAGCATTTAGACAACGTTGTTTCAGGCACTTTTGAAGAGGAATCCACCTGAAAATTAGACATGGTGTTGACCTATGATTAGAACATTATGGCAAACCAGAATTTCCATTTGCTTTTAACTGTTTAAGGATTTTTACCCTTCATTAGTGAAAAGTAGAAGACTAGTTGAGTGCGTGAGAGGCCGTCAATGGAAGACTAAATGGTAAAGTTTAATTTTAAGGAGACCACAAAGATGGTAAAGTAAGACTTATATGCCATGCAATGTTCCCTGGGAAATACTACATGCAAATAGCAGGAATAGAACAGTCATTCAAATGTACGGCAAGGACAGATCTCATCTATGTGGTCAAAGCTTCTCTTATAGAGAAACTTTTCTGAGAATCTGACTTATAAGAAAGTATCCTAGGTAGATGACCCTTTTATTTTATGTCACTGTAGGCTTCTTGGACAGAGGTTGCCTCTAGAGGATAATCCCTTTTAACCTCTTCCCAACAGGTGCTGATGTCGGGTGAGGATGTATAGAGTGGACTCGAGAGCTGAGCTAGTTGTCAGGTGTGTTATACAGCCAACATTTTCCTGTTCCTGCGGTTCTCAGAGCTAAGCTTTAATTGCTGCGATCAAACCTTAAAATTTGGTTTTCTTGTGAAGATCTGCAGTGACTATATTTGATTGCAGACTTCTAAATCCTTACAGAGCACACTACATACTGTTCGGATTCTCTGGTATCGCTGCCAAGACTGGGTGGTCATATGATCACAAGTATGCAATTTGCATATTTCGGCTGCATTCCAACTAGACGTGCACAGACTTGCTCAATTAACTTGCATTGAGCAAGACATAACATGTCTAGTCAGCATGTGACCACACGTGAGCAAATTGCAGACTTGCATTCACATGACCACCCGGTCTTGGCAACGACACCGGAGAATCCCACAAAGAGTGACTGCAGACTTTAACCCGAGACCAGACAAACCGTTGAAATGCAGATGTCAATCTCCGACAGCATCCTATGAGGCATGCAAACAGTGGAGCATACCATTTCAGGCTTTGATCAGCAGCCAGAAGATGTCAGAGGGCTCCTGAGGGCCCTCATTGTTCCTTTGTTGATACTCCTATGAAATCTAGACATAGACTGGGCTTCATGAAAGACTGTGATTTTTGCTATATACTGCAATATAATTAATTTGCCGTTTACAGAGCAATCAGAAGCCCAAGGGTAAAAATACTATACATGAATTAAAAAAAGAATAAGAGTAAAGAAGGAAGTTTTAAAAAATAAAAAAACACTTTTCATCTTTAAAAAATAATATAAAAAAATAAATGTATTCAATGTTGCCATATCCACAGAGGTCAGATCTCTCAAAATATAAAATTAATCTAAGCACAAAGAAATCTTTTAGGAAGCTAAAAAAATGTATAGAACTGATCATTAATAAATTGATTAGAGCACATTAATACCATAAAACGGTATCTTGTTTTTCTTCTACCTGGCCATTTAGAGAGTTCTCGGTTGGAGTTCTCATTTTGATAGTGATTTGTTCTTTAACTTGTTTTTAAAAAGAAATGCAGTGTAAAAGGAAAACTACTAATTATTTTATTCGTTACCAGCTTGGCCTGTGCGAAATTTTCGCACATTAGTCGTCGGGGGCGCAGGCAATTTCAGAAAATGCAAGCTGGTCAAATGTAAATGTATTTCATGAGATGATGAACACAGACAGGTATTTATATATGTAGATTGGTAATACAATAAATTGGTTTGATAAGTAGAGGCCAAAAAATGTATTCCGGGTGAGGCGCCACCTGCAGGTCATTGTTTCTTTCTGTAGGTTTATGAAAATATATTTTTAAAATGCATTTAGTGATAAAATTCTGGATGTGTGGTTTGTTTGGCTCTTTTCTTGCTGAAGGGAGCAAGTTTACCTTTCAAATGGTGTATCATTTGTGAGTGTGAGGTGAAGCAGTGCATGTATACAATTATGTTTGCATATGTGACTCACCACTTGTGTGTGTGGGGCAAAGTAATCACAGAAAAAGCAGTTCATGAATACAAATGTGTTTGTATATGTAACTCACCTACAGTGAAGTGTGCAATCCTCCAATGTGCCTGAAATAGGCTGGGCAAGCACTTGAGCAAGTTGGAAAGACCCCAAGTCAAATGTTTGGATTTGTTTGTGATGTCTGTAAGCAGCTTTGTGGTAGTGTGCTTTGGGGTAGTGTACTGCCACCTGCAGGTAATTTGACCTTTCAAATGGTGTATCATTTGTTTGTGTGGGAGGAGTATGAACGGAGTAAGTGTGCAATTCAATAGGCTCTCACCTGCAGTGAAGTGTACAGTCCTCCAAATTGGCTAAAATAGGCTGTGCAAGCAGTTCGGCAAGCTGGCAAGCATCCAAGGCAAATGTTTGGCTTTGTCTGTGATGTCTGTAGGCAGCTTTGCGGTAGTGTGCTTTGGGGTACTGTGGTGCCTCCTGCAGGTCTTTTTCCTAACTGCAGGTTTATGAAAATTAATGTTTAAACTGTATTTTGTGATCAAATCATGAATGTGTGGTTTGTTTGGCTATTTTCTTGCTGAAGGGAGCAAGATTACCTTTCAAATGGTGCATCATTTGTGTGTGTGGGTGCAGTATGAACAGAGATACAAAGTAATCACCGAAAAACAGTGTTTAGAAATAATAGAATAGATTCCATCTGACTGAACTAATTCATTATAATTAAACCAATTATTTGTACCTGCAATATAAGGAAAATAAATTTATGTGAAAAGAATACATTTATTATATTCCAAACTATTCAGACATTCCATTTAATCATTTTCAATGTTGATAATTAATTTTTTTTCATATTTTAATAGCTTTTTATTTTTCGGCATTTAGAATTAATTATCCCGAGGGAAATATGGAATGCATTGTGCTCAGGAAACTGAATGTAAATTGCTTTGGATAACCTAAGTTTAGGAATTTTCTTTCTGTGTATGGATGTAAAGTCTGAAAAAGTTGGTTGTGTGTGTGAGAGGGGGAGAATTTCTATGTAAGGATCTGTTCAATCCAAGACTTTACTATAAGCAGCCATAAAAGTGCAGGTTTCTTTAGAAAAATTTGCAATGGTGTGGATTTGCCCTATGTACCCATCACGGATACAGATAACACAACATATTCCCTAGGGTGTGGAAGAAGCTGACCCACAGAAAAGAAAAATTGAGGGTACCACCCTGACAAGAACACCCTCTCTACATCTAGAGTGAGTTAGGCAGCTGGGAGTTGTCTCTCAATCAATATCAGCAAAGTAGAGTGGAAGAGAAGGGGCTACTTTGTCAATGTGACATCGCCATAAGGAGTGGTCCAGGGAAGAACAGGACCCATATAAAGAAAAAAAATGCCTTGGCTAACTCATTTAAGTGGGCACTAGTAGAGTGTCCTTTACAGAATCCATCAGATCTCTTCAAGCAATCATGAGGAGTCAATAGGTTGCCATGCCATGGCAGTCAGGGGCTGTCTGAGGATCCCCTTTTGCCACTATTTTTGGACTCTCGCAAAGCCCAACTGCAGCATGGACTTCATAAGATATCGTGAATTTTACTAAGCTTTGTGTAGAATTATTAGACAAGTGAGTATTAGGATCACATCATCTTTTTATGCAGATTTTCTGACTCCATACTGTATAAACCTGATGCTTATTGGATGAAGCAGATCAGGTGATGTGTATTTGTGTAATGAGGAGGGTGAGGCCTAAGTATACAACACTCTTGTTGTAGACAGCTTGTTTTCCTCAGACAAAATAGGCCACTAATTTTTGTAAATGTGTAAACTCCTGGTTGAGTCTCCTTCATACATGTTGTTTGTAGCAGTAGGTCTCCGAGACCGTTTGGCTTCTACTTCCTTGGAGTCAACTACTCGTGTTACTACTATCCTTCGATTTTTCTGACAATAGTAGTCTACAAAGCTGATATTTGTGCCACCTGAGTGTGGCTCAGCATGAAAGCAGCTAGAGGTGTTGCTTATGGTATCAAGTCAAAAGAGGCCTACACCGATTTGTCATCCACCTTGTCTAACTTTGATGTTTAATTGAAAGCTGCAAATGCTGGCCCAGACCATGAGACCTCATGCCTGGCTAATTGTTGCTGTGCCATGCTACAATTTGTACTGTGGGTGAATTGAGGCCACTTTTCTGGTGTATGTCCCTCATTCGATGTGTTTTGGAAGTTTTTGGGCCCATTTGAACGTGTTGTGCATGCGTTTGTTTTTGCCTCCCATTGACCTGAATGGCGCTCGGCTATGTTCAGCGAATATTCGACGAATAAATCAGTGAACATTGCAAATTCGGCGATCGTAATCCGAACTGAACCTTGAAATTTTTGCTCATCTCTAGAGGGGGCTAAAAAAATAAGTTAAAAGTAAGAGAAACATTTAAAATAACAGTTTTCCCAATAAAAATATGCAAAAATTTGAAAAGGAAAACATATTTGGTATTGCACCATCAGCAAAAGTCCGAGCTATCAAAATATAAAATACTGTACAGTAAATGTCATAAAGCAGAAAAAAGAAATTAAAAAAATTCCAATAAAAATTTATCAAAACATAATCTGTACCCTGCACTGATATCAATAAAATCTGTGGCTCATCATGCATAACACAAGGCTTTATATCTCTCCATCAATGGAAAAATAAAAAAGTTACATTTCAGAATATTTACACAGAAACCAATTTTTTCCCAAAAATTATGAATATTTTAAGTCACTAAAATTATACATTGGTATAACCATAATCAGGGCCGCCATCAGGCATTACTTCCCTTACTGCTGTATGAGGCCCGGTGATTAGAAGCAAAAGGGGGCCCCAAAAACGCTGGCAGCCCGGTCCGCGCTCGGGCCCCCTCTCTTTGCTTCTCCTCTCATCGGGCCCCTGTACATTCTTTCAAGGCTTCGCCCGATGCATAACAACACTGTGGTGTTTTAAAGATACACCACAGTGTTGTTAATGCATCTGGCGATTGTAAATGGGCACTTTATACCCTTAAATTCCAGGTGAATCATGGAGGCGGCAGACAGTGGACTGACTGGACAGGCGGAGGTGGAGGCGGCGCGCCGGCAATCGAGCAGGGTGAGTATCTCCAGTGGTGGCTCACAGTGCAGCTGTCTGGACTGGTAGCGGCACCCTGCTGTGTGTGGCTGATGAGGTAAGGTAAGTGGTGACTGGGGGCCCGCATCCAACAGGGCCCAAGGCTCCTGGGCCCTGTTGGATGTGGGCCCCCAGTCAAAAGTAGCCTCCCTCTGGGCCTTGTTGGATGCGGGCCCCCAATCACCACTGGCCTCCCCCTGGGCCCTGCTGCACATGGCCCCCAGCCCCCACTAGCCTCCCCTGGGCCCTGTTGGACGTGGCCCCCAGTCCCCACTAGCCTCCCCTGGGTCCTCAGTCACTACTAGCTAGTGGGACTGGGGGCTACATCCACCAGGGCCCAGAGGGAGGCTAGTGGGGACTGGGGTTCACATCCAAGAGGGCCCAGGGGAAGGCTAGTGGGGACTGGGGGCCGCATCCAACAAGGCCCGGGGCAGGCTAGTGGGGACTGGGGGCCATGTGACCATCCAACAGGGCATAGGGGGAGGCTAGTGGGGACTGGGGGCCTGTGTCCAAGAGGGCCCAGGGGGAGGCTAGTGGGGCTGGGGGCCGTGTCCAACAGGGCCCAGTGGGGGGCTTGTCAGGACTGGGGGCTGCATCCAACAGGGCCCAGGGGGAGGCTAGTGGTGACTGGGAGCCGCATCCAACAGGGCCCAGGGGGAGGCTAGTGGGGACTGGGGGCCGTATCCAGCAGGGCCCAGGGGGGCTAGTGGGGACTAGGGGCCACATCCAAAAGGGCCCAGGTGGAGGCTAGTGGGGACTGGGGGCTGCATCCAACAGGGCCCGGAGGGAGGCTAGCGTACCCTGTTGGACGTGTGTGATTGGTGAGGACGTGGTGTAGAAGTGGAGTTTTCCAAGAACGGACGGAGAGACTGTGGAAGGTTTGTGGGGTGGAGGCAGAACTGGGGGGTGGAGCCTGGGCATAGAATCAAAGGGGCCCCGAAAATTTTGCCAGTATGGGGCCCCGAAATTCCTAGTGGCAGCCCTGACCATAATCATACTGGTCTGCTAAATCATGTAGCTAGTAGTGTTGAGCGATAGTGCTCGATATCTAAAAATATCGTATCGAAATTGTATCGCCGATAGCACTAAATATCGTCGATATCCGATTTCGATACCAGAAGTCCCATGTAAGTCTATGGGAACAAAATATCGCAACAAAAAAAACCCTTTCTTTCGTTGTAAACACAAAGTATACACACATAGAATACATATATATATATATATATATATATACATGTCATTGTGACATATATATATACATATATTTATAGTTTATACACTTCTACATAGTAAAATAGACTCTGATTCAATTGCCGGGTAAAGCAGTGACATACCCCATAGAAGTCGACGGGCTCGGTGCCGAGTACCCCAAAAACCTCTGGCTCTGTGCGACTCAACTTGGGCGTCACGAACAGGATTCTGTAGCTCGCTATAAGCGAGTCCTGTGTGCCTGAATTGAACTGGTTTTGTGCTTGAGAATTGCTAAAATCATCAGAGAATGTATTTGCCATTTTTCCGCCATATCTGCGTCACGACGAGGCACTGGTGAAGAAGAAGGGCGTGCTCTTCATGGGTGTACACACTCACTCAGTGACGCGAAAACGATGGCTCTAAATGGTACTGTAATGTAAGATCGTGCCCCACAGCTCTTCAGTTCCGCCTCCTCATCCTCCTCAGTGGGCGGAAACTAACACGAAGGTCCCGCCTCCCTACAAAAGAGGGGCCCTCTCCAGATGCTAATGACACATGTGACTTGGCAGAGATGGCTAATGGACACGAGCAGAAGTGTGAAGGGATGGAGCAGTCAGAGCTCTCCCCCCACGGAAGCGACCCGATCGCCACGGAACCACCGTTGGGCACCCGGCCTGGAAACCCTCCTACGCTGCAAGAAGCGGAGGATACCCTAAGAGGCCTGGCCCGGCACCGGGAGGAGGTCGCCAGGATGGAAGCCAGCTGGCGTGCCCTAAAAATAAACTTGGAGCGGCGCCAATCCCTCTTACCTGAAGTGTCTGTACCGGAAGGTGAGGCACCCGTTCTAGTAGAGGAGCCCTTGCAATGTGATCCGGTTGACGTTGTTGCAGTGGAGGCACCCGTTCGTGCAAAAAACGCTGCACCGGCAGCACCCCAGATCCCGCTGTCTGCCCCCGTCGCTGAGACAGAATAAGCGACACCCGTCCTCATGGAGGAGACCGCGCAGGCACCAGAGCACTACCTGCCTGTACCGGAGCCCCGACTGTCATCTGTTCCAGAGCCGGCTGCTTCCTCCGCAGGTGAGCGCCGCCAGGACTGGGGGGCGCCAGGAGAGCTGCCGCAAACCGGACACTGTAAGCTGGCATTTGATGGTGGAGACATGGAGCAGCTGGTGGAGGAGAATTACAACCGGCGTCAGGAGGAAGAGTGGAGACGTTGGGAGCGGGAAGCAGAGCGACAAAGGGAGCAGCGAGAATCCCAAAAACTTCACCAACGTCAGCTGGAGAAGGACCGGGCAGTTAAGGACCGGATGAGAAAGGATAAAGGAACCCTGAGGGAGCCGCAGCGTAAGGGTGCAGTACGGAGCTTTAAATTGAAAGGTGGTTGGGGCTTCATCCAGGAGCCTGGACTTTATTTAGAAGTTTTTGTGAACCGGTGGGACGTGGAGGCTCACCTCCCAGAAGGACACCCGGGGAGGGACCTGTTGCCAGGAGACTTGGTGACTTACACCCGACACTGGGGTTACAATGGATGGTACGCCCTAAATGTTACCAGGTGCGACCCCTACTCCCCAGAGTGTCAGGAACCTGTGAGACCCTCGGAGCCTTCAGCCTCCCACATCCAGGCCTCTGCAAAAGTGCCCACCCCACGCCGTAAATCTCCCCAGCCTCCCTCAGTGGTCTCCTCAGCAGCCCCAGCTATGGACATGATAAGTATAGCTGGCCCGTACCCGGCGCCTGTTAGGCCCCCTGGGGTTCGTTCAGTCTGGGACATAGGGTTCCAGACCCGGAGGGAGATGAAAGAGGTGGCCACACAGACCCAGATAGCGGGTCACGACTTGACTGTACAGGCCACACGACGGCATCAGGTCCTGGTGGTCCTTGGTGCCTCGGATGTTTGGCAAGCATCAGAAGAGTACCAGGTGGTACCTGGAACACCCCTGCCAAAGAATTAATAAATAACCCGGACAGGGTCCCTGTATGTAAATAGTTAAATTGTTTATGTACCCGGACGGGTGAATGTTCATAAAAAAGTTTTTTAATTTAATAAAAAAAAAAAAAAACACAGTTTTCATTACTTTTATTACAGTCTCATCCTGCGACGCCATCGATCTCCTGTAAAAAAATGAAAAAAAAAAAAAAAAAGTATACCACCTGACCGACGCAGTCCATAGTAACGAGTGTCCCACGACGATCCAGCTCTGCTACATCAGAATGACAGGCAGAGCCTGTCATCCCGGCGCAGCACAGTTGATTACCTGCTTCCCCGGCGGTGACGTCATCGGACTGACTGCTTTACGGCCGGGATTACCCAGCAGTCACTGCAGTTATCGCGAAAAACTGCATGTGACCGCCAGGGAGAAGATAATGGCGGCCATCAAGCAGTCCAGGACGTGACCGCCGGAGATCTTCTGCCAGGTAAGTGCTGCTGACTCCTGACAGACCCGACCGACGGACACTCACAGTGACAGTGACAAATCCGATTCCGGTATTCGATAAGACGAAAATATCGAAACGAATTATCGAAAGGCCGATAGAGCTAATATCGGCCGATAGCCGATATTTGCATTATCGTATCGCTCAACACTAGTAGCTAGGTAATTTTCACAATGACACAGTGAAAACAAAATCCTAAAAACAGCAACATTTTTCATTTTTTTCCCGGTTTCCATACATTATATGGTAGAGTGTAAGTTGTCATTCAAAACTCCAACTCATCATGCAAAAAAACAGACTTCATATGGCAATAGAAAAATACAAAATGTATGGCTTATTGTGTCTTTTTATACTTATTGTACTTAATATTAGTTTTATTATTACTGATTAGAGATAAGCAGATCGATACGTGGATCATCGAAGTACAGTCAAATTTCCCCAAATTCAGAATTTCACGCAAATTCAAACATTTTGACACTCGGTTTGCGGTTTGAAAAAAAAAATCTTGCCCAGTGCCATTTCCCTGTCTGCTGAAGCGGGCTCATATCTTTTTGCATGACCACGTGGACCTGCAAATAACACCCTGCAGCTATGATGCTACAACATCCAACAGATTATCATACCTTGTACAATGGTGATCATTACCTGGGACATCACAGATCAGTGGTTTCCAGTGGAGTACAGTTTGTACGGCAGTGTCGTTTTCCATCTCCAGAGTCATTGGGTCTCTCTCTCACAGAGTGTAAGCTTTTATGATCAGTGAGGTGCTCTCTCTTTCTCTCTCGCTCTCCTGAAAAGTGTAAGCTCTTAGTATCAGCTGAGTCCTCTCTCTCTCTTTACTCTGGAGTGTAAGCTCTTATGGTCAGTGGGTTCCTCTATCGCTCTCTCTCTCACACACACACTTGTGGAGTGTAAGTCCTTATGGTCAGTGGGGTCCTCTCTCTGTCCCCTGTAGAGTGTAAGCTCTTATGGTCAGCAGGGTCCTCTATCTCCTGTAGAGTGTAAGCTCTTATGGTCAGCAGGGTCCTCTATCTCCTGTAGAGTGTAAGCTCTTATGGTCAGCAGGGTCCTCTATCTCCTGTAGAGTGTAAGCTCTTATGGTTAGCTGGGTTCTCTCTCTCTCTCTCTCTCAGGGAGCGTAAGACCTTATGGTCAGTGGGGTCCTCTATCTCTCTCACTCTTGTGGAGAGTAAGTCCTTATGGTCAGCAAGGCCCTCTCTTTCTGTCCCCTGTAGAGTGTAAGCTCTTATGGTCAGTGAGGTCCTATCTCTACTGTAGAGTGTAAACTCTTATGGTCAGTGGTGTCCTCTCTCTCTCCTGTAGAGTGTAAGCTCTTATGGTCAGTGGTGTCCCTCTCTCTCCTGTAGAGTGTAAGCTCTTATGGTCAGTGGTGTCCTCTCTCTCTCTCCTGTAGAGTGTAAGCTCTTATGGTCAGTGGTGTCCTCTCTCTCTCTTCTGTAGAGTGTAAGCTCTTATGGTCAGTAGGGCCCGCTCTCTTTCTTTCTTTTCTGAACAATTATAAACTTTCCAGTATTGAGATTCACGTGGATTTATGCACTACAAGTAGAATTTTGGGGGCAAATTTGAATCTCAAAATATGCTCTCATCTCTACTGCTGATCTTTATAGTATTAATTGTATTTTTGTTATCACTATTGTTGATAATAGTATTATATAACAATAATTGGTGAGTGTGAATCCTTGTGGTCCTCTTCAGACCTCCCCGGAGTTTGTACTGTACATGCTAATGATTATTTGCACAGATTCTCAGGAATTCATTACAGTAACAGCAGTTACAGAAGGTTTACATGTGTTTCCATGCCTTGTGGACATCCTTCATGATTTTCTGACCTGCATATAGATTGTGCATTGTAAGCGCTCCTCACCACCGATGTCTGAGAGGCATCTACAATAGGTGCATTCATGTAAACACGTTTTCCAGTAATGGCCGGAGCGGTTCTAGGAAGTTTCGCCCCAGCATTTCACCCCCAGCATTTCGCCCCAGCAGTTCGCCCCCAGGTACACGTCGCCCCCGAACATTTCGCCCCCAGCATTTCGCCCCCAGGATGTTTCGTCCCCGCACATTTCGCCCCCGAACATTTCACCCCCGAACATTTCACCCCCAGCATTTCGCCCCCATGATGTTTCGCCCCCGAACATTTCGCCCCCGGCAGTTCGCCCCCGAACATTTCGCCCCCGGCAGTTCGCCCCCGAACATTTCGCCCCCGGCAGTTCGCCCCCGAACATTTCGCCCCGGCAGTTCGCCCCCGAACATTTCGTCCCCGAACATTTCGCCCCCGGCAGTTCGCCCCCGAACATTTTGCCCCGGCAGTTCGCCCCCGAAACATTTCGTCCCCGAACATTTCGCCCCCAGCATTTCGCCCCCAGGATGTTTCGCCCCCGAACATTTCGCCCCCGGCAGTTCGCCCCAGACCATTTCACTCCCGAACATTTCGCCCCCGGCAGTTCGCCTCCAAACATTTCGCCCCCGGCAGTTCGCCCCCAGCATTTCACCCCCAGGATGTTTTGCCTCTAGCAATTAAAGACCTGCCTGAACTGAACATTCGCTTATCACTAATAATACACCATGAGTCTAAAATATACAATTCTGATCAAATGAGTTTTTTTAATTCTAAAACATTGTTTTCTAGATAAGTCATTTTACAAACAGACAGGAAAATAGTAAGATTTCATTGTTTACTAAGGAGGTCGTGCCCCCTTGGTAGCAGAAAGGATCCTGGCCCCCTGTGATACATTCAGGGCTGCTTGTTCACAGCCCTCTGCAAAGCTCCCCTTCACCCTCCACTCATGTGCTCTGTCCTGGACAAGAGGAGGGCTCCCCCCCCACCTGTGTAAAGCCGTTACAGGACGGAACACATGGGGGGGGCTTTGCAGAAGGCTGTAAACCAGCAGCCCTTTATACATCATAGGGAATATATTGTTACGGTAGTTGCATGCTCCTGTGCAGCCACGGCCTCTAGAATCCATCCACAAGTACTACTACTAAGGAGAAACAAACTCCTTAGCAACCACTGAAATCCTGCAGCACATGGAGCTTTAACTTGGATGAGACTTTTCACACAGAAGTGAAGCTGCTGGAAGGTCTCCTTTGGAAATGAATAAATGAATATCATGGGCAAGGGGTACTATAAAATAACTTATGTTTTTTGTAGAGTTATGCTTTAACTGTATATATCAAAACTAACAAGAAACATAAAAAGGTAGGGGAAGGGGAAGGATTAGAGAAAAAGAGAAAAGACAAATTACAGGTTATAATGCTTGAATGATTTTACAGCTAAAAACACTGCTCTCAAAACATACAATATGTGACCATGAACTAAAATTCAAAGCTGTAGGCAATGCCTCTGAGATAATCCATCAAGCTTCTATTATTGAAATCTTGCACGATACGTTTAACCCTTGCTGAAATTGCAGCATACTTTTTGTTTCTTGCAGCGATGGGATTTCCTGCTATTATCTGAATAATTTCAAAACTATGGAGCTCTTGCTAATGTTTCAGATAGTTAATGAACAGGTATATATTTTGGAAAAGAGTACCACATGTTTCTCGAAAGCTACGGTGCCATCCTTCGACATCATTATTTGTTCGCTGTTGATCATTCAATGTTCGTTCATACACATTCCAGAGTTGAACTGGAAACAAAGGTGCTTGACGCCCTCTGCAATTCATTCGACCGATATAGCTGTCTTCAAAATAGTTGGCAATAGGTATTGCTTCTTGTGGAAAGTCAGAATCTTCCACCAATTCTTCAAATGATTGCACAACATTCTGTGGTGGTATAAAGGCCAGGGCAGGTATCATGCGTATCCAACGGGCAAATTCATGGTCACCTTGGTATTGAATCTTGAGTCCTTCATTTTGAACTTTACGCCAAACGTCTTCTCAAGGTTGGGGAATTCACTTTCAAATGCCTGTATTGCAGCTAGTTCAAAATCCAACATCAGGTTGTCTGGCTGCAGTCCAGGCTGCAAGGTCTTCAGCTCTTGCAGCAACCTCTGGTATGTAGAACGGCTCATGTCTGTCAGCATGGTGTACACTACCAGAACAACAAGGCCGCTATGGACTACATGGATTGTGTAAAGTTTCTTAAACAAGGCTGGTGTAGTGAAAAACATGCCATCAGCAAACCACTCTTTACTTTGTGCCAGTAGATGGAGATTGTCTCTTGTTCCAAATATCAACATGCGGCTGTGTCCATTTCCTAATTTAAAATGAAAGTATTACTAGAGGAAATAACAGAAAAAGTGTAACAAGCATCAGACAGATAATTTTGGGATGAATTAAAAAAAATATCCTAATCAGAAGCCTCTGTTCATATCTCACATTAAAAACTCACATTTTGCTCCAGATTTTCTGATTTCATAATAAAAAAAACTGAAGCAAAATCTAGTGTAAAGGGCCAACCAATACTTTTTTACAACATATATTGTCCCATTGGAAAATTATATATTTTTGTTTAAAAAAAATATATATTTATTTATTTAAAAAATTAATGGAATTGTTTTAATACAATGTTAAATACCATATTTTACGGACCATAAGACTCACTTTTTTCCTCCAAATTTGGGAGGAAAGTGTAGGTGCGTCTTATGGTCGGAATGTAACGTGGGGAGAGGGGCAGGGTTCAGCGGTGGAGTGAGATCGCAGGGGGCAGGAAAATATCCCCTCCGCTGCAGGAATCCAGCGCTGGGGAAACCACTGGTCCTGATTAGGGTTGAGCGATACTTTCCGATATCAAGAAGTATCAGATCGGAATGGGTATCGCCGATACCCCAAAAGTATCGGCGATACCCGATTCCGATACCGGAAATCCAATGCAAGTCTATGGGACAGAAATATTGTAACTAAAAAAAACCTCTTTCTTTCCTTGTAAACACTAAATATACACACATAGAATACATATATATATATATATATATATACATGTCATTGTGACATATACCGTATATACTCGTGTATAAGCCGAGATTTCCAGCACCTTTTTTCGTGCTGAAAATGCCCCCTCGGCTTATACACGAGTCATAGGGCAGAAACCAGCGGGGGAGGGGATGCCGCGGCAGGAGCCGGTGGCTGGGATCATACTCACCCCTCCCCGTGCCATCGCTGAGCGTCCCTGCAATCCTGCGTTCTCCCCTTCATGCAGCTCTTCTGCACTGAGCGGTGATGTAATACCCGCTCATTAAGGTCATGTAATATGGACACGACGCCACTCCCATGGGCGTCGCCTCCATATTCATGGCCTTAATGAGCGGTATTACATCACCGCTCAGTGCTGAAGAGCTGCAGGAAGACGGGGAGAACGCAGGAGTGCAGGGACGCTCAGCGATGGCACGGGGAGGGGTGAGTATGATGGAGGAGAGGACAAGGAGCACGGAACAGGATGGGGGGGAGAACGGTGGACGGGGGAAGCATGGAGGAGGACGGGGGAAGCTGGAGCAGGACGGGGGGAGATCGGTGGATGGGGGAAGCATAGAGGAGGACGGGGGAAGCTGGAGCAGGACAGGGGGGGAGATCGGTGGACGGGGGAAGCATAGAGGAGGACGGGGGAAGCTGGAGCAGGACGGGGGAAGCATGGAGGAGGACGGGGGAGAACGGAGGACGGGGGAAGCATGGAGGAGGACGGGGGGGAGATCGGTGGACGGGGAAGCGTGGAGGAGGACGGGGGAAGCATGGAGCAGGACAGGGGAGGATGGAGGGCACAGAGGAGCACTGAGCAGGACGGGGGGCACAGGAGGACGGAGAAGGAATGGGGGAGCACAGCGGAGGACGGAGCAGGAGGGGGGAGTACAGAGGAGAATGGGGGAGCACAGAGCTGGATGGGGGAGCAAGGAGCAGGACGGGGGCAGCACAGAGCAGGAGGGCAGTTTATACACCCGGCTTATACACGAGTCAATAATTTTTCCCAGTTTTTTGTGGCAAAATTAGGGGGGTCGGCTTATACACGGGTTGGCTTATACACGAGTATATACGGTATATATATACATATATTTATAGTTTATACACTTCTACATAGTAAAATAGCCTCTGATTCAATTGCCGGGTAAAGCTGGCTTTTGTGAAAAGACAGAAGCACCCGACATGAAATGACACTTGGTTTACATAGAGTTAACCATGTCTTTTCATGTAGTTTGATATCTGATTTGCACAAACAATTACATGAGTGTATGTGTGCAAAATTTCACACCTGTAGGGGTTAATTAAAGGTGTAAATTCGTTGTAAAAAAAAAACGGACTTTTTTGCTACGAATTTACACCTTTAATTAACCCCTACAGGTGTGAAATTTTGCACACATACACTCATGTAATTGTTAGTGAAAACAATAGATCAAACAACTTGAAATGACATGGTTAACTCTATGTAAACCATGTGTCATTTCATGTCGGGTTCTGCATTTTCACAAAAGCCGGCAATTGAATTAGCGGCTATTATACTATGTAGAAGTGTATGAACTATAAATATAAATATATATATATATATATGTGTCACAAATTCAATGACATGTATATATTATATATATGAGGTGTAAAATTGTTGAAAAAAAATGCGTGGGCTCCCGCCCTATTTTCGCAACCAGACAGACAAAGACAGCGAGTGGGGGCAGATAATAATAGCTCAGAGAGGGACCATTATTTTTGGCCCCCCCCGGCTACTAACATCTGCCCCCAGACACCCCAGAAAAGACAAATCTATAATTAGATTCGCCCTTTCTGGCACTTTGCCCGTCTATTCCCATTGCCCTGTAGCGGTGGCGAATGGGTTAATATGGGGTTAAAGCCACCTTGCTATTGAAAGGTGACCTTAAGCCAGGTTAATAATTGAGAGCTGTCAATTAGACAACTATCAATTATTAATCCTATTGCATGAAATAAAAATAAAACACACACATTTAATTAAAAATCATTTTAATGAAATAAAGACACATGTTTTTGACCATCTTTTATTTTACTGCAAAAACCATTTCCTGTAATAAAAATAAAATAAAAAAGCAAAATTATTCTTACCTATCCCATGCACAGTCAGGTCCCACGGTGTAATCCTTCAGAAAGGGTTAATGTTTACTGCAGGGACCGCAGCTAATGCTGCAGTCTCACAGTAAACCCCCAAATGAATGAGTTCCTCTCCTGGCTGACAGGAGAGGAAGTGGAAAGCTTAATTGATTGCTTTCCACTTTCACTTCAGGTCAGCCAGGGACACAATCAGTGACGTCAGAGGGAACTGATTAACAAAAATAGGGGTTCCCTTCGAAAAAAAAATGGTGTGGGGTCCCCCCTATTTTTGTTAACCAGCCTGATGAAGCAGACTGCTGAGGCATGGTATTTAAGGCTGTTAAGGAGCCAATATCCATGGACCTTGCCAGCAGCGTCGGACTGGAGTACCTTGGGCCCACCAGAGAAAAATTATTCTTGGGACCCACCATCATACTTCCCAACCTTTGAAGAAGGGAAAGAGGGACAAAGGCTGTGGCACGCTGTGCCTGCTGCAGCAAATTTTAGGCCATGCCACGTTGCACCACAGACTGTCCAGGAGTTGGTGGATGCTTTAGTCCAGGTGTGGGAGGAGATCCCTCAGGAGACCATCGGTCGCGCTCATCAGGAGCATGCCCAGAAGTTGTAGGGAGGTCATACAGCATACCTCCCAAATTTTGAAGACAGGAAAGAGGGTTAAAGGCTGCGGCGCGCGTAGTGCGCCGCTGCAAATTTTAGGCCACGCCCCGACCACACCCATTTCACAACTAATCACACCCATATCCTCGCCCCAAGCGTACCCATTTAGCACTGCTGATCACACTGACTGGTAATGAGGGCACAGTGGCTGGTACTGAGGAAAAGAAAGAAAGAGCAGCGAGAGAGAAAGAACAAACAGAAAGAAAGAGAGGAAAGAAAGAAAAGAGAGAGAGAAAGAAAGAACAGAGAGAAAAAAGAACAGAGAGCGAGAAAGAAAGAACAGAGAGCGAGAAAGACTAGAGAGAGAAAGAAAGACTAGAGAGAGAGCCAGAGGCGTAGCTAGGGTTTTGGTTTAGTGGGGGCGAAACTTCTGAGTGGGCCCCTAATCAGAGAACCTCAACAAATGACCGCGCTGTTGCCAAAAATAATCTATATATAAAAAGACCAATATTGATATTACCGCCATATGGTGTATGGTAAATAATACCAGTCCTACAGAACATATAATAGATTACAGCACAGGTATAGATAATGACTTACCGCTGATGTTCTTTCTAATGGAATTGTTCACTTTTCATGTCTTTTCCATCTGGCCCAGACCGACATGACGACTTCTCCAGCCAGGACTCGACTGCAGAGATTACAACAAAGACACATTTCACTTCTCATATTTTTAGCACTGTCACGGTCACCAATTGGACTATTCTCAACCTGCACAAACTCCTCATCCTGCTGATACCCCAATACTGAGCCGCTGCTGCCATATGTGTCCCTATTTCTGCACCTGATACCCCAATACTGAGCCGCTGCTGCCGTATGTGTCCCTATTTCTGCACCTGATACCCCAATACTGAGCCGCTGCTGCCGTATGTGTCCCTATTACTGCACCTGATACCCCAATACTGAGCTGCTGCTGCTGCCGTATGTGTCCCTATTACTGCACCTGCTGTGTGGTTCTGTGTGATCTCTAAATTCTAAAGCACCCCTCTAGAATATAGTAATGCCGGGTGCAAGTGCCCTAGAAAACAGTGCCCACATTTTGTCCCTAGACTGTAATAATGCCCTGTGTGCCCCTTTGACAGTCACAGTAACCCGAGTTCCCCTATAACAATATGTGTCCACTTTACATTTAAAAATGTCCCAAGTCTCCCCCTGTACATCTCTCCTATACACAGAATAATGCCCCTCACTGGATATATACTGACCCCTTAATGTCCCCAAACTATTTAATGGGTCCAACACTGTATGATGGCCCCTAGATAGCATCCATACAGCATAATACACCAGATAGTCCTCAATATAGTGTAACATTTCCAGGGGTATTTAGCTCTAGGATCGCTGTCTGGGTAGACAGAATGGCACGGAAACAGTTCATTCAGACAGCAGTTTGGTGAAAACTGGCCGCAACCAGTTTTATTAAAGTCCACAGCACACAGATAAAAACAAAGCATAAACAAAAGACCTAGGCTTGTCTAGCCTCTAATTACACTTAGATAGATGGCCCTCTCTATCCGGGACCCAGACTCTACCAGTCTGTGCCCAAAACAACACATATGATATATGTTACCAGTATGGAGTTTCACAGACACTCCTCTTTATGTCTGAAGGCAACTCCAACGTCCAGACTTGAGAGAGGTCACCTCCTATTCAGTAGTCACCAGCATGGAGTGTCGCAGAGTCTCCTCTTTGTGTCCGGGGTACCTCGAGCACCCAGACAGAGAGAGCCCACCTCCCGGAGTCTCCTTCCGTGCCTGGACTCCTGTCCAGACTGAATGAGCTCCCTGACTGTGCTCCCAAGCACCTACTTCTGGCTTCCTAATCAACACCTGAGTGGGTTCAGGTCTGAGCTGCAAGCGTGTACTGAATGGCAGGTGTAGTGACCTTTCTTTACCACCAGGTTTACAAAGCCACACATTTCGCTCATACCAGTCAGCAAGGTACTTAGGTGAAATATACACCTCATTCACCACATATTCCTTCACTGTCTCACATATCCCCCCCCTCTTCTCCAGACCGGAGGGCTGGTCATCCAGACCGGAGGGCTGGTCAACAATCCTAAAGAGACAGTGAACTCCGGACCAGCTATGGCCAACACCAAGTTCATCTTCACCATTGTCATCTGTATCTTCACCTAAAGCAACCGCACTATGCTGTACCGTCCCAGGCCTATGCTCTCTGCGGGCCTCGGGTGTCCTGCACGGTTTCAGCTTGACCTTAGTGCCAGCCTCAGTCTCAGTATAGTGGCTCACCAGATAAGTACGATCAGGCACGTCAGAACACCTCTGCTGATTCTTCCTCAGAAACTTTCGTACCTCTTGTTTTTGGGGCACTGACCCTGTGTCACCAACTGTCACAGGAGGTATAGGGGTTGTCTCTAATTCCCCCTGAACCTTTTTTAGCCCATCTACTTTCTTAAATATCAGTTTATTCATAAATTCTATTTCACAGAACTTAAGCGCCTCTGTCATGGTCTCTGACCATTTTGAGCCACACTGTTCAAACGATGGGCACTGTAGAGGGAGCTGATCGTTTTTCTTGGTCGGTACACATAATTTATCCTCTTCTGGTACAGGCTCACTTTGCATAAGACTCAGAGCTCTTACTTCTTTCTCCAGGAGATCCTCATGGCTGCGCATCTTCTCCTGTAGTTGTTGGACGTCCTTTACGTCTTCGGCCCCTTCTTCAGGCTCTTCTGGTAGGACATGCTCAGAAGCCCTACCATCAGTCTTCTTTTCTACCACGTTCTGCATCCCATCTGAGCTCCCGTGTATCTGCAGCGGCAACGGAGCGACACATCGCCCCTCCCACTCACTGGGACGTGGTTCAGGTGTAGACTCCATGAAAATGCGCCTGAGCTCACCAAGGCCAACCCGAGGTCTCAAAATCTCATCTTGGGATTTATCCAGATCCTTTGTGTCGCTCGGGAACTCCGATGGCGCACCGGGCGCCGAACTTCCGGCCTGAGCTTCGCGAGTTGCAGCCACGGATCCGGACAGTACACCGTCCACGCCGCTGTCTCCGGCAGAAACAGATTCCGGGGCAGAGTCATTCCCCACATCTTCAGTCTTGTTCCTCACAGCTTCACTTGAGACCTCAGCTTCTGGTAAGGCACCTGGCCTGGTGTCCACCACTTCCATGGCTTTTTCCACCTCTGCAGCATCACCTTCAGAGTCCTTGGCCTGATGCAGATCCACACCATACATTGATAACTTCTCATTTTCAACAGCATCCACTTGTGCTGTGTTCAGTTTCAGAGTCCTGTCTTTCACCTTAGTCTTCGCCAGGGAACCGGCCAACTGTAAAACATCTTCAGATGCCATCTTCCGTCCGACTGCAAGGTCAGCCTCAGCCTTCCTCTCAGGACTCTTAATCTCCTCTGCTACCATGCCTTCCTCACTTGCACTGGTTGCTTTATTGTCATCAGATGACTCACTATACACCACATATCCCTGTCTGACCCCCTTTTCTCAGCCACATCTGGCTCACTTTCAGGGTTAGACACTTCATTTTCATTCACATCCGGCTCACTGTCAGGGTTATACAATTCACTCTCATTCACATCTTGATCTGGAACCTTAGTTAACATGTCATCCACAACATTAACTTCACCATCTGGTCCCTGGTTTCCCTCAGGTGGTCCCTCAAGTATGTGACTATGTGATAACCCCAGCACTATACTTCCATATAGCTCAGGTACCAGGAGCTGACTCACGACCTCTCCCTGGACTTCAGTGTCCCTATACAATAGGTTATTGTTCATGGCAGCATGAGGAAACCTCTCCTCAGAGCCAGGCTCTTGGGGAACCTCATTCAGAACAATTACATTTTCCGGTGCCGTTTTAAGAGTGGGGTCTCGCACCGGCTCACTCCCAAAATTGTCACAGGAGCCAGGCAGGTCAGGGACACTCGGTTCCCGAGAACCACCATCCTCGTCTCCCAACATCACCTGCAAAGAAATTTCATCTTTATCACGGTCATCATCAGTATCATCACTATTATGATTAGCATCATCATCATTATCAATATCAGCATCATCATCATGGTCATCATCATTATCATGATCATCATTATCACATAAGTTTAACGGCCCACTAGCATTGTGTTCCGCCCCTCGGGACTGCGCACCCCCAGTAGGAGCTTCATCACACTGTCCATCAGAAACATTTTTCCCCCAGAGATCCTTAGACCGGGGAAAGTCATTACCCAATATGACAGGGTGCACCAGGTTTTTCACTACCCCCACTTCATATGAAACCTCCCCGAGTTTAGGGACCAAGTCCACGGCAGTCTCTGGGTAGACTTTGGTGTCTCCATGGATGCACACCATACTCAGGTGCTTATCAGGGATGAAGTCCCTATCAATCAGGCTGTCACATACGGAAGTCACTGGACTCTCTGAGTCCAAGAGGGCCTGCGCTGGGCAGCCATTTACAACCACCGGGGACCCCCGTGGTCCAGTCTCTTCGGCTGAGGTGGACACACACACAGGTTCTGCGCAGAGAGAGAGGGATCCGCCAACATCACAACACATAGGCTCCCCTCTATTGGACAGTTGGCTGCAATTTCATGACATCTCCAACCCTGTCCATCACACTTTTCCACCCACATGTCCCCTCGGGCCTGAACCCGCTTATCAGCATACCCCATGTCCCCAACAGCTGGAACGCTCTTACCGGGAGAGTTCAGCGTCCGGGAACTCTGAAGTGACGTCCGCTCAGACGGCTGGTCACGGAGGCAGTCTTTGGGGCCAAAGTACCTTTCTCTCTGTACCTCAGGAGGAAGTGCTCGGGTGTAGCGGTCCACTGTCACCTTTTCGACCCTTTGGGCAGTGTTGCTGACGGCAGACTCCCAACTGTATCTCCAGTCATGGACTCTCCTGGCACGGGCTGCAACCGTAACACCCAGCCGGGTAAGAATCGCCGCTTTCAACTTGGCATAGTCTTCGCTGTCCTGCTTGCTCAGGTCAGCCCAGACTTTTTGGGGTTCCCCAATCAGATAGGGTACGACCGCCATGGCACATTCAGATAGTGGCAGATTCTCCTTCTCTGCCAGTCTCTCAAACCTAGTAAGATATACCTCCACATCATCACGAGGTGTCATTTTTCTCAAGGACCGTCTTACCGCCTTCTTTATAGCGGACAACGCCGGTGCCTTCACAACATTACTTCGGGACGCGGCACCGAAATCCTTTTTTGGTGCTGTCATCTGCTCAACAAATAACCGGTTATTCTCCTGCTGCTGCTGCAGGAATTGCTGCTGGGCCTGCTGCATGTGCTGCTGGTGCTGCAGGCGCTGCTGCTCCATGCTCTGCTGCATGCTTCGCTGGGCCTGCACCAGGTACTCAACGAGCTCCTCCATACTGCCGGACTCATCTGTCTCAATCACAGCAGTCTTATGTTGCATATTAACTTGCGCCATTTGTTCAAACAGCGCCTCCATGCTGTCAGATATCTCTGTCTTCACAACGGCAGACTTCAGTCAAGGCATACACACTACACAGCTTTTTTCCACAGAAAATTCAGCCTTGCTGTGCAAACACCCCTTTTTTTTTATTTTTTTTTTATTTTGCAAAGTCTATTAGGGCTACTGTCTCTTTAAGACTGCTCCACAGACGTTTCTCTTGCTGCTGCACATTCCACAGTCATTTTCACAACAAGTTCAGCTTTGCTGTGCATACATTTTCTCTCTGCAGACCCTATCAGGGCCACTGTCTCTCCAAGACTGCTCCAAACAGACGTTTCTGCTGACACACTTTTTTTTCTGCTGCTATTTCAATAGACTTCACCTTTAATGCTGTCTCTCGCCACTGTGCTGCATACACACTCCAACACTAACTGTATCAGGCACTGCGCTGCCCAGCATTCTCCGCCAATTGTAACATTTCCAGGGGTATTTAGCTCTAGGATCGCTGTCTGGGTAGACAGAATGGCACGGAAACAGTTCATTCAGACAGCAGTTTGGTGAAAACTGGCCGCAACCAGTTTTATTAAAGTCCACAGCACACAGATAAAAACAAAGCATAAACAAAAGACCTAGGCTTGTCTAGCCTCTAATTACACTTAGATAGATGGCCCTCTCTATCCGGGACCCAGACTCTACCAGTCTGTGCCCAAAACAACACATATGATATATGTTACCAGTATGGAGTTTCACAGACACTCCTCTTTATGTCTGAAGGCAACTCCAACGTCCAGACTTGAGAGAGGTCACCTCCTATTCAGTAGTCACCAGCATGGAGTGTCGCAGAGTCTCCTCTTTGTGTCCGGGGTACCTCGAGCACCCAGACAGAGAGAGCCCACCTCCCGGAGTCTCCTTCCGTGCCTGGACTCCTGTCCAGACTGAATGAGCTCCCTGACTGTGCTCCCAAGCACCTACTTCTGGCTTCCTAATCAACACCTGAGTGGGTTCAGGTCTGAGCTGCAAGCGTGTACTGAATGGCAGGTGTAGTGACCTTTCTTTACCACCAGGTTTACAAAGCCACACATTTCGCTCATACCAGTCAGCAAGGTACTTAGGTGAAATATACACCTCATTCACCACATATTCCTTCACTGCCTCACAATAGTATAAAGCACCCCCATAGGCAGCCTCTATATTATAATAAACCCCCATAGGCAGAGTCTATAATATAATGCACCACCATAGGCAGCCGCTATATTATAATGCACCGCCATAGGCAGCCTCTGTAGTATAATGCATCCCCATAGGGAGTCTCTGTAGTATAATGCACCCCAATATGGAGCCTCTGTAGTATAATGCACCCCCCATATACAGCCTCTGTAGTATAATGCACCCCCATTAAAAAAAAAAAAAAAAAAAAAACAATACTCACCTCCCGGCTCCTGTGCTGCTCACTGTTCTCCCTCTCAGCGTCTGACAGCGGGCGCGATGACGTCACCTGCCGCCGCCCGCTGTCAGACGCTGAGATGCCGATACAGCTGGATGCCGATACAGCTGACCCTCCGATGACGGGTGGGGGGCCCACTGCTGGCAACGGGCCCCCCCACCGCCTGTTCAGGCCCCATAGCTTCCGGGCGGCAGAGCAGGGAGAGCGATTCACCCTGCTCTGCCGCAGAATGTAACTGTATCGTAGCTCCGAGTGGGCCCCCTCACAGCACTGGGCCCGGGGCCATCGCCCCCTCTGCCCCGTGACCTATCCTTTCAAATCAGGGCCCACCACGCAGGAGCTGGGGCCCACCGGAGGTTTCTCCGGTGTCCCGGT
>JARQOD010000002.1:616278120-616320146 GCA_033576555.1 Oophaga sylvatica
CACATGCCCGGCCCCTTTTACCCGGGGCCCAAAAACCTAAGGGTGGAAAGGGGTTTGGTTTTCCTTATGCCCGTTTTGGGAGGGACCCGGTCTCCTTCCACCTCCACTCCGGGGTTCCCCTTCAGCGGGGGGTACGGTGCTGAGGGGCCCCCACAAGGAACGCGCCCCTTTTTCCCCCTTTTCCGGGTTTTGGGGGGATGGGTGACACCGAGGGGGGCGGAGTCCCGAAAAAAATTGGTGGCCGAGTAGCCCCCCGCCCCAAACTGACTCCTTTTGGTCGATTTTTCCGGGGTCCCTTTTCCCCCACCCAATTTTGGAGGGGAAACCGGGGCCAAGTTCTTACAAAAAGGAAACCCACCCCCCCCCCTCCACCATCGGGGGGGGAAAAAAAGCCCCCTGGCGGGGCCCCCCTTTTTACCCCCCTGCGGGGGGTTTTAAAAAACCCTGAGACCGGGGGCCCCGTGTCTCCACATAGGCCCATGAAAAAAAAACGCTGACCCTAAAAAAAAATTTTTTAACCCCCAGCGGAAGGGGAACTCACCTTTTGACCACGGATCCGGGCGTCCCCCCCCTGAGATCAAAAAAGGCCTTTTTTTTTGGGAAAGGGGGTTTTGAGATGAGTTCTGAAAAAGAGACTCCCTCGGGGGGGTTACAAGCTTACCTTCCCCTTTTTCTTTTAAGTTTTTTTTGGGGAAAACCTGG
Source organism: Oophaga sylvatica (assembly GCA_033576555.1). Lineage (NCBI taxonomy): Eukaryota > Metazoa > Chordata > Amphibia > Anura > Dendrobatidae > Oophaga > Oophaga sylvatica. The sequence goes on from JARQOD010000002.1 coordinate 616,278,823, forward strand.
AATGGGGTGTTACTGAGGGTCTTAAAAAAAGGAACCCCCCTTCCCATCGGGTTTGGGGCCGGTGATAAATTTTTTTCTGGTCTAAATCCTTCTTTCCCTTTTTTTCCCTTGTACCCGGGGCTGTGTCGTGTCTGCATCTCCCCCCAAACAAAAAAATTTTTTCTTCTTTTTTTTTTTGTACTTTTTTTTTGCATTTTGTCCTGCACTTTTTTGGGGGCCTTCCCCGGGGCCCCCTTGGGGGCTTTTCCCTCTCATTTTAGTTCAGCCCACAAAAGTTTGTTTTTTTGCTTTTTCCATTTTTTCAGCCCCTGTTTTTTTGATTTTTTTTAAACACCAAGAACTAATTTATTTGGTAGAGGTCGTGTGATCTCAGGGGGTTTTGAAATTTTAGTAATTGGGGTTTTTTTTCGGGTTTTTTTTGGGTTTTGCAGTAATTCCCTTTTTCCTATCCTTTTTTAATTTTATTTTTTTGGGGGCCCCCGTTTTTTGCTCACCCCTATTTTCTTTCTTGAAAATTAATTTTCTTCTTTCCAAAAACCGCCATTACTTTTTGGGGTTTTAAAATTATCTTGGGGTTTTTTTTTTCCGGGCAATAGCTTCCAAAATTTAAAATCTTTAGGTGTATTAAAATTTTTCTCAGGTTTGAGAGGCGTAAAAGGCCAAAACCGGGGAACTCCCACCGCCTCTAGTTGGGGGGTTATTCGGGGTACTGAATTTTCTAAAAAGATTCCAACTGCCTGGTGTATTCCCTTTTTTTTACCTGCACTCCTCAGCAACCGAAATTTTAACAGTATCACCGGCCTAAAAAAAAAAATTGGGGGGGTACTCACAAAAGGGAAAAAAAATTTGGGGAAATAAGAAAAAAGGTTGTCAAGTTTTTCAGAGATATTTTCTTTTTTTTTGCTTTATTTTTTCCCTCTAAAACTCTGGGTGGGGGGGAGGTTTTTTTTCTCCAATGGAGTTTAAAATTTTTGTCTGGCTTTGGGAATGGGTTTGAGATGATTTTGCCCCAGGGCTCCCTCTGGGGAAAAACAAGGGGGAACATTGAGGAGGGGAGGACTGGGAATGGGGTGTTTACTAAAGGGTTTTTATAAAAGGGGGGGTTTTTTCCCCCCATGGGGGTACTGCAATCTTTTTAGATTCCAACGCTCTTTTTTTCCTTTTTTCCCCTTTAAAACCCCCCCGCTACCGTAACAAACCCAAAACCCCCGGGGCCTAAAAATTGTATGGTACTCACAGAAGGGAAAAAAAATTTTGAAGGAAGAAAATTTCCCCGAAATTTTTTTTTTTGGGGTTGCTTTTTTTTTTTTTTTTTTCCCCCCTGTACCGGGGGGCCCCCGGGGGGATCTTTTTTCCCCAAGGGGGTTTGCACAGTTGCCCGGGGCCTGGGGTTTTAGTTTCCCCCTGGGGTTCAAAAAGTTTTAAAATTCTTGCTGGGGGGCCTTTTTTGGGGAAACCCCAGGACCCCCCCGCCAGATTTTTTTTTGGGGGGTCGACTAATTTTAAAATTTTTTAAAAAAATTTTTTAAATTGTTTTTTCCTTTTAAAAACTAAGTCCTCAGAAAAGCAGCGCAGCGGGGTTAAAAAATTCACTTCTCCTGCGCGGCGATCCTCAGGAAAGGGCTTTTTCCCTGATACCGGGGGGTCCGTTTTTAAAATGATGTTGTTTTAAAATTTTTCAGGTTTGGGTTTTTTTGTCCGTTTTAGCCTAATGTCACTGATCAAGCTGAAAAAGCCTTTTGGGGATTAAAACGGGGTTTTATGACGCTGAGTTAATTTTAAAAATTCCGTAGGGGGCACCCCCGACCAAAGGGGAAAGACGACGTTTTGGGGGGGCCCTTTTTCCGGAAGGTTGCCCGGGTAATGAAAGGGGTTTAAAATGGGAAAACCCCCCGCCCCCGGGCCCCCAAAAATTTTTTAGTCTTTTTCAATTCAAATTACAGACGGGGGCGTGAGGGAAGTTTTCGTGGAGTGGTTTTTGCCTTTTTGAGCCACTGTTGGGCCCATGCAGTTTTTTGGGGGGTTTTTCGGGGCACAGGGCATAAAATTTTGAAAGCCAATGGGTTATGTTTCAAAATGGGGTTTTTTCCTCTCAGCTTTCAGCCCCGCCCTAAGCGGGGAAGACATTTTGCACGCTCAGTTGTCTTGAAATTTTTTTAGACAAATTTTTATTAACCGTCACTTGATATGCCTCCTTCCTAAATTTCTGCTCAGCCTTTCGTTATTCTGGGAGCACTATTTAACCGTGGATTATGTTTTGCTAAACCGTTGTGGTTTCCCTTGATACCCCCAAACGGGAATCTAATTTCCTTTCCCTGGGGATCAATTCTCCCCCCTTTGGGCTGAGAATAAACCCCTTTTTCTACTCAGGTGAAAAGTTTGGGTTGAACCTGATCACCAGGTGCTGCAAATTTTTGTTTCTATAATTCTGAATGCCATTATAGTGCTGGGTTTCCTTGGTTACAGTCCATAACCTGTTTTGGGATTGGAAATCTGGTCAACCAGTTGGGGCCGCCAAGGGTTTTAATACCAACACTCTTGTTTTTCGGGCCTGGGCCCCCAGGCTGAAGATTTTTCCTGACTTTTTTTTTTTTTTCTGATGTGTTTAGCGAAAGTAAATCTGCATCCTTACCTCCCCATAGAGCTATGACTGCGCTATTAAATTTTTTCCAGGGTAGTAAATTCCCAAAGGTCGCCTTTTTAATTGTCTTACCTTAACATGACGCAATCCCGGTCTTTTTATCAAAATCATTGGAGAAGGGTCATATCAACCATCCTCTCACCCTTAGGTGCCGGTTTTTTTTTTTGGGCCAAAAAAAATGGTTCATTAAGGCCGTGTATTGATTTACGCCTCTTGAAAATATTACTTTTGAAATATCAATCCCTTACCCTTGATTTCTGACCTGTTTTCCAGGGTAAAAAAAGCACTTTGTTTACCAAGCTTGACCTCAGGGGGCGTAAAACCCTTTAAATTCGCATTAAGCACGGAATAAAAATGGAAGACGGCTTTTAAAAACCCCCAAGGGGCCCTTTTTTTAACCTTGGATGCCCTTTGGGCTCACTAATGCTCCTTCCTCTTCCAGGCCTTTCATGAAAGACATTTTCAGGGATTTTGGGACAAGTTTCTGATTGTTTATTTGATGATATCTTGAATTTTTTCTAATGACTGGGGACCTCATTGAAACATGTTCGAACGGTTCCAGATTTTGAGAGAGAATCTCTGTATTTGAAGGGATCAAAGTGTCTTTTTGGCGAACAAAGATCTCATTTCTGGGATTCATTTTGTCCCCATCTGTATTGAAATGGACCCGGTCAAGGTTCGGCCATCGGGTTATTGGGCCAACCTACTTCATTAAAGGCTCTTCAAATTTTTGGGTTTTCCAATTTTTATCGTAAATTTTTTTGGTAATTTTTCGGTTATTGTTAAACCATTAAATTTACCAAAAGGGTTCTGTTTGGTGAATTGGCCTCCTGAGGCACCCCTCTGCTTTAAAGGAATTTAAAAGCAGAGAATTCACTTCTGCTCCTGTTCAAACGGAAAGCCTGATGTTTTTTCTCCCCATTTCAGGGGGGAAGGTTGTTGCTCCTTAAAGGGGGCCCAGGTGCCGTTTGTCCCAAAAGATCCAAGCCCCTCTAAAATAACCCTTTGCCTTTTTCTCTCAAAATTTTTTCTCCTACTGAACAATTATGACTTTGGGTAATGGGATTATTTGGCCATGAAGTGGGTTTTTTGAAGAGTGGAGACATTGGCGGAGGGAGCCAAACACCCGTGGTGGTCCTACGGACCATAAGAATCTGGTCTACTGAAATCTGCCAAGCGACCAATCCTGAAGGCCAGGTGGGCCTTGGTTTTTTTCACAAAGTTTTAATTTTTTGGTTTCCTTTCTCCTGGCACTAAGGGAAAGAAGGCGGATGCCCCCCTCGAGGAGTTTCCTTTCGGACTCTTTCCCGAGCTACTGATCCCTCTTTATTTGAAGGAGGGTGGGGGTTTTTCCGCCATCTGCCCAATTTGAGACTTGCTCCGGAGGGGTGTCATGAGGATAGGCCCGAGCCGCCCCCGTTGGAAAATTTTTTGTCCGGACCAATGGAAAAAGATTTTGATGTCTGAGATTCATTGTTCCGCATTGGCGGGCATCCCGGAATTTTTGGTACCAAGACTTGGTTAGTCGCCTTTTGGTGGTCTAACCTTGTCTTTGCATGTCGGGAAATTGTGCATCCTGCGGGACTTGCCTCGCTCCAAGCCTTGCTCCGCTCTATGGTTTGTTGGGTGCCTTTTTCCGTGCCCAAGAACCGAAACCCCTATCTCAAAGGATTTCTTTCCGACCTCCCTGTTTTTCGAGAATTACCACCATTGGGTAATTTGGATAGTTTTCCAAAATGATACACTTTTTGCCATTACCTAAGTTGCCTTCCTCCTCTGAATTGGGGGGGCCCTTTTTCCTTCAGACGTGGTTCGTTTACACGGCATTCCTGAAACATTGTTCCGCAAGGAGTCCAGTTTGTTTCCAGTTTTTAAGGACTTTTTGTTCTAAACTGGGTGTTCAATTGTCTTTCCCCTCGGCATTTCATCCTCAGACCAATGGTCAAAACTGAGAGAACAAAACCCCGACATTGGGGGGGACTTACTAAAGATGCCCTTTTTGTCTGCTGAATCAGGATTACGGGGTCCCTTTTTTGCCTTTGGCTGAGTTTTCTCTTAATAATAGGGCTAAACTTTTGCCACTTTGATGTTTTCCTTTTTCTGTAATTCCGGGTTTCCCCTCGATTTTTCTTCAGGACAGACGGAGGCTTCTGGCGTCCATTTTTGACTCGTTGTTAGCGTATGCACAGATTGGGACCGGATATGGAGGGGGTTGTCCCTCTCAGGAGAAGGCCCAGCGGTTTGCTAACCGGCATTAGGACTGATGGTCCTCGGTTTAAAGTGGGGGACTTGGTCTGGTTTCCTCAAAGAATATTCCTATGAAGTAGCAATCTCCTAAATTTAAGCCTAGGTTCATTGGACCTTATAAATCATGGAGAAATTATCCGTTTCTTTTCGTTTGCTTCTTCCAGGGACATTTAAGATCCAAAACGTGTTCCACAAGTCCTTGTTGAAGAGGTTTTTGACCAGTGGTTCCTCTGCTGGCCTCCTGACCCTGTTTTGGTTAGGGCAATCGGAGTATGGGGTTTTAGAAAATATTGGATTCCGTTTTTCTAGACAAGACTCCATTATTTGGTTTAAATGGAGAGGTTTATGTCAGGAAGACAATTTTGGTGTTTGCTTCGGACATCCATGCTAGAGACTTATCCGTCGTATCATAGAACTCATCCTTACCGCCCTTTGGTTTGCTCAAAATGAGGGTGGGGACCCCTCCTCAAGGGGGGGTACTGTTGTGAATGGGTTTGAGATGAGTTTGAGCAGAGGCTCCCTCTGGTGGTTACAAGGAACTAGTGAGGATTGTGAGGATGGGAAAGGGGTTACTGATTGTCTTATATAAGGGGCCCATTTTTCCCACAGGGACTGCAATCTCAAAAAATTCCAACTGCTCTGGGTATTCCTTTTTTACTTGCACTCCCACTACCGAACATAACATTTTGGCCGTGGGGGAACCGCTCCACGGGGGTCAGAGTTTTTCTGCAAATCTTGCAGTTTTGCCTGTTGGGAACCAAGGACCCCCCCATGCCAGATTTTTTTTTGGGGGATCGAGCAAAGTTTCAGAATTTCAAAAAAATTGAAAATTGTTTTTTGCCTTAAATTTTAAGTCCTCAGGGACGCAGCCCCGCAGGTTCAAATTATCATCTCTCTCCTGCGCGGCGATCCTCAGGATTGGGCTTTTTCCTGACACCTGGGATCCTGTTTGAGTGATGTTGATGCATTTTTTCAGGCTTTGGGTTATTGTCGATGAGCCTAATGTCACTGATCAAGCTGGAAAAAGCCTTGTTGGCATTAAATCAGGGGCCTAATGACGCTGATTTTATACTGTCAGAGATTCCGTAGGTGGGCAGTCCTGACCAAAGGGAAAGGGACGACGCTTTGCAGCCCTTTTCCGGAAGGGTCTGTCAATAAGTAAAGGATGTTATTGGTGGGATTCCCTGTCCCCTCGGGTCTCAATGATTCTATGTCATTAGCGATTCAATTGACAGACGTTTGCGTGAGCGGAGAAGTTTTTGCGTGGAATGGTGTTGCCTTGTGAACCAGCTTCCTGAACCCATGCAGTGTGATAGAGTGGTGCCCCGGGGGCACAGCGTCATGAGTTTAGAAAGCGCAATGGGTTTTTATGTTTCTACTGGGGTGATGCCTCTCATGCTATTTCAGTCTGCCCTAAGCGGGGAAGACTTTTGCACGCCAGTTGTTTTGGTTAGTGTTCAGACTAAGTTTTTATTAACTGTCACTCTGATATGCTCTCTGTCCTCATTTTCTGCTCTGGCTTTCGTTGATTCTGGAGCAGCTATTAACCTGATGGATTATGATTTTGCTAAACGTTGTGGGTTTCCCTTGATACCCCTACAGAAGTCTATTCCCTACTGGGGATCGATTCTACCCTTTGGCTGAGAAAAAAACCCCAGTTTTCTACTCAGGTGATAATGAGGGTTGAACCTGAATCACCAGGAGTTTCTGCAAATTTTTGGTTCTGTATAATCTTTCATGACATTATCGTGCTGGTTTCCCTTGGTTACAGTCTCATAATCCTGTTTTGGATTGGAAATCTGTTTCTGTAACCAGTTGGGGCTGCCAATGTGTTAATACCAACACTCCTGTTTTTTTTGCCTCCCCCCAGGCTCAGGATGTTCCTGACTTTTTGATTGATTTTTCTGATGTGTTTAGCGAAAGTAAATCTGCATCCTTGCCTCCCCATAGGAGCTAAGACTGCGCTATTGAATTAGTGCCGGGTTTGTAAATTCCCTAAAGGTCGCCTTTTTAACTTGTCTGTACCTGAACATGACGCTATGCGGTCCCTTTTGTCAAGGAATCATTGGAGAAGGGTCAATCAGACCACCTCTTCACCCTTAGGTGCCGGTTTTTTCTTTGTGGCCAAAAAAGATGGTTCATTAAGGCCGTTTTATTGATTATCGTCTCTTGAACAATATTACTGTGAAATATCAATCCCCTTACCCTTGATTTCTGACCTGTTTTCCAGGGTGAAAAAACGCTACTTGGTTTTACCAAGCTGACCTCAGGGGGCGTAAACCTTTTCCATTAAGCACGGGATGAATGGAAGATGCATTTAACACCCTGAGGGGCATTTTGAGTTCCTAGTGATGCCTTGGCTCCTAAGTCCTTCCGTCTTCCAGTCCTTCATGAAGACATTTTCGGGATTTTGTGGACAAATTTCTGATTGTTTATTTGGATGATATCTTGTTTTTTTCTAATGACTGGGACTCTCATGGAAACATGTTCGAACTGTGTTCCAGATTTTGAGAGAGAATGCTCTGTAGTGAAGGGATCAAAGTGTCTTTTGCGTACAGAGGATCTCATTTCTGGATTCATTTTGTCCCCATCTGTTATTGAAAATGGACCCGGTCCAAGGTTCAGGCCATCTGTTATTGGGTCCAACCTACTTCATTAAAGGCTCTTCAGAGATTTTTGGGTTTTGCCAATTTTTATCGTAAATTTATTGTAATTTCTCGGTTATTGTTAAACCTATTAACTGATTTGACCAGAAAGGGTTCTGATGTGGTGAATTGGCCTCCTGAGGCAGTCTCTGCGTTTCAGGAACTTAAGCAGAGATTCACTTCTGCTCCTGTTCTAACGGCAGCCTGATGTTTCTCTGCCATTCAGGTGTAGGTTGATGCCTCTGAAATTGGGGCAGGTGCCGTTTTGTCCCAAAAAGATCCAGAGACCTCTAAAAGTAACCCTTGTGCCTTTTTTCTCTCGAAAATTTTCTCCTACTGAACGTAATTATGACGTGGGTAATCGAGAGTTATTGGCCATGAAGTGGGCTTTTGAAGAGTGGAGACATTGGTGGAGGGAGCCAAACATCAGGTGGTGGTCCTTACGGACCATAAGAATCTGGTCTATCTGGAATCTGCCAAGCGACTCAATCTAGACAGGCCAGGTGGGCCTTGTTTTTCACACGTTTTAATTTTGTGGTTTCCTTTCTTCCTGGCACTAAGAATGTTAAGGCGGATGCCCTCTCGAGGAGTTTCCTTGCGGACTCTCCTGAGTTATCTGATCCTTCTGTTATTTTGAAAGAGGTTGTAGTTCTTTCCGCCATCTCGCCCAATTTGAGATTGCTCTGGAGGGATGTCAGGAGGATAGGCCCGAGTGCTGCCCTGTTGGAAATTGTTTGTCCCGGACCAGTGGAAAAAAGAGTGTGATGTCTGAGATTCATGTTCCGCATTGGCTGGGCATCCCGGAATTTTTGGTACCAGAGACTTGGTTAGTCGGGTCCTTTGGTGGCCTACCTTGTCTCGTGATGTCAGGGGAATTTGTGCAGTCCTGCGGGACTTGCTCTCGCTCCAAGCCTTGCTCTCGCTCTAGTGGTTTGTTGATGCCATTGCCTGTGCCCAAGAGACCATGGACCCATATCTCTATGGATTTCATTTCCGATCTTCCTGTTTCTCAGAGAATGACCACCATCTGGGTAATTTGTGATAGGTTTCCAAAATGATACATCTTGTGCCATTACCTAAGTTGCCTTCCTCCTCTGAATTGGTGCCGTTGTTCCTTCAGCACGTGGTTCGTTTACATGGCATTCCTGAGAACATTGTGTCTGACAGAGGAGTCCAGTTTGTTTCCAGATTTTGGAGGACTTTTTGTTCTAAACTGGGTGTTCAATTGTCTTTCTCCTGGGCATTTCATCCTAAACCCAATGGTCAAACTGAGAGAACAAACCAGACATTGGAGAATTATCTTAGATGCTTTGTGTCTGCTGATCAGGATGACTGGGTCTCTTTTTTACCTTTGGCTGAGTTTGCTCTTATAATAGGGCTAGCTCTGCCACTTTGATGTCCCGTTTTTCTGTAATTCTGGGTTTCACCCTCGATTTCTTCAGGACAGACGGAGGCTTCTGTCTGTCCAGGTTTTGGGACTCTGTTGTGGAGCGTATGCAACAGATTTGGGACCAGGTAGTGGAGAGGTTGTCCCTCTCTCAGGAGAAGGCCCAGCGGTTTGCTAACCGGCATAGGACTGATGGTCCTCGGTTTAAAGTGGGGGACTTGGTCTGGTTGTCCTCAAAGAATAATTCCTAGAGAGTAGCATCTCCTAAATTTTAAGCCTAGGTTCATTGGACCTTTTAAGATCATTGAGATTCTTAATCCTGTTCTTTTCGTTTGCTTCTTCCAGGGACATTTAAGATCCATAACGTGTTCCACAAGTCCTGTTGAAGAGGTTTTGTTGAGCCAGTGGTTCCTGCTGCTGTCCTCCTGACCCTGTTTTGGTTGAGGGCAATCTGGAGTATGTGGTTGAGAAAATATTAGATTCTCGTTTTTCTAGACGGAAACTCCAGTATTTGGTTAAGTGGAGAGGTTATGGTCAGGAAGACAATTCTTGGGTGTTTGCTTCGGACATCCATGCTAGGAGACTCATCCGTGCGTATCATGAACTCATCCTGACCGAGCCTGGTTGCTCAAATGAGGGTTCGGTGACCCCTCCTCAAGGGGGGGGGTACTGTTGTGAATGGGTTTTGAGATGAGTTCTGAGCAGAGACTCCTCTGGTGGTTACAAGCGGTACTGGTCTGTTCAGTGAAGATTGTGAGGACTGGAATCAGGTGTTACTGACTGGTCTTATATAAGGAGTACCTTCCCATCAGGGTTGCCGGTGATCAATTGTTTGGTCTGAATCCTTCATCCTGTTTCCCTTGTAGCCTGCTGTGTCGTGTCTGCATCTCCTTTCTAACAGATAAGACATTTTCTTCTTTTTGTTTTTGTACTATATTTTTGCATTTTGTCCTGCACTTCTTTGGGGGCCTTCTGGGGCCCCTTCGGGGGGTTTTGCCCTCTCAGTTTAGTTCAGCCACTGATGTTTGTACTTTTGCTTTTTCCATTTTTTCAGTGGCTGCGTTTTGATTTTGTTACACCAGAGAACTAATTTTTGGTGGTAGAGGTCGTGGATCTCAGGTGATTTTGAAATTAGTAGAGTTGGTGCTTTTCAGGGTTTTCTGGGATTGCAGTAAGTACCCTTCCTATCCTTTTCTATTTAGTTAGTTTGGGCCCCAGCGTTTGCTCATACTATTTTCTTTCTGTGTCAGTATTTCTTCTTGTCTAACCGCCATTACTTGTTTGGGGGCTTTCTATTATCTTTGGGGTTCTGCTCCGGGGCAGATAGCTTTCTATTTCTATCTTTAGGTGTAGTTTAGTTTCTCAGGCTGTGACGAGGCGTCTAGGACCAACGTAGGAACGCTCACGGCTGCCTCTAGTTGTGGTGGTTAGTCAGGGTACTGCAATCTCATAGATTCCAACTGCTCTGGTGTATTGCCTTTTTTACCTGCCACCTCAGCTACTGAAACATAACACCTTTTGTGCATCGCTGACCAGAAACGGAGCTACTACTTCTGCCCACTGGCCGGCGGGTAGGTTTTCCCGCTCTGCTGTGCGCTCATAAACTGTCAGGAAAGCTTCCACGTCGTCCTCCGGTCCCATCTTCCTCAACGCTGAGCGAACCCTGTCTCAGGCCTCGCGACGTTCAGGGGCTGGTGCCGTCGAGGTCTCCCCCAGTGCAGAAATCTGTTTTCAGCAACGTTCGTTTGTTTTTTGCTGCTGCTGTACAATAGCTGCTGTGCTCATTGTGCTGTTGCTCCCGCTCCTGCTGTTGCCGCTGAGACTCAGGTACTGCTCCTGCTGTTGTCGCTGAGACTGCAGCTGCTGCTGTTGTGTAATTACCAGCTGCTTTACCAACTCCTCCATTTTGTCCAGGGTGAGGCTGAAAAGTGGCTGCCGGATTGGGGTCATGAAGCTGCCGGTGGGGGTATACCTCAGTCACAATGCCCGCATTCTCCACCAACTGTAAGGCGGCGGTGTTCACACCGTGTAGTAACTGAGGCAGTGACCCAAGCAAGTCCAAATTAAACAGCTTTTATTCAGCAACTCACGGGTTAAACAGAAAAGTCCTCCGGTATGCAGCCGGGGTAACATCAGTCCATAAACAATGGTTGCCGGGACAACGGCCGCGCCGGGCCGAACAGAGCCTGACAGGTGCAGAGCCGTCCCAGGCGTGGGTTCAGCTACACACAATCCTGTGGAGCTTTCCTGCTATGCTCCTAGCAGGGTCCAAACATATAACAACACTAACCTTAGTGCAGGAATTTTAAAGACCTGTGGCAAAAGCCACTGGAAAACCCGGTTGGAGGGAGGAGGGGCCCCCCACTGCCTCCTGTGACCTCCTCCAAGAAATGAAGGCCCTGCCGGATTTTACTTAATCTGCCTTAGCCAGGTAGTCTGACTAGGTCATTGCTCACCTTCATTCCTGCATTGCAGCCGCAGCTGTGTGTGTGACTGCAAGCACTCCAATGGCTTTAATAGGTCTCTGTACACATTCTGGGGAAATATAACGTCCCTCGTAAACTATCCCGGTCACTGCCTCACAATACCTATACTATGTGTATATATATATCTATTCTATTGTAAGCTGTCAGTGTGATTTTGCAGTACACCGCACATGAATTGCCAGCTTTTCTAAGGACACCGGTGCGTATTTCTCGCAGTCACACTGATGGTCCATGTGGTGTGCGAGTTTTTCTCGCACAAATAGACTTGCATTGACGAGTCTCGTCCGATATACGGTGCAAATTGCAGCATGCACTCACACGTATATTACGGATGAGAAAAAAACGGATGATGGGAGCTGCCCCATAGATTAACATTGGTCCGAGTGCTATGCAATTTTTTCTCGCAATGCACTCGTCCGTATTCCTCTCTAGTGTGACATCGCCTTACTAAGATAGGAGATGAAAGTTGGTACTCACAAAGTTCTATAGAACTTGCAGCAGAAATGTCTGTGTCTGCCTCTAGCTCCTTTTTACTTCATAGTATTTTAACCCCTTTCTGCCATCTGACGTACTATTCCGTCAATGTGACCTGGGACTCAATTCTCAGAGACGGGATAGTACGTCATGTGCGATCAGCCGCGCTCACGGCGATGCGCGTCCAATCGCGGCCGGGTGTCAGCTGATTCTCACAGCTGACACCCGGCACTAAGTGCCAGGGACCGCTCCCGACACTTTAACCCCCGGAACACTGCGATCAAACATGATCGCAGCGTTCCGGGCCGGCACAGGGGCTGACAGCCCCTCTGCCTATTGATCGGAGACCTCGCGGTGTCCAGATCGCTCCCATGGTAACCCGATGTCGTCATGATGACATCCAGGCCTTCAGAGCTGTGAAACTTCCTGTCATGCACAGTGCATGTCAGGAAGTCTCACTGGTCAGTGTACAGAAACTGCAGCTCTGACAGCTTCTGTAGCATGCAGATGCTGCTTCATCTGCATGCTATAGCAGCGATCAGCCTGCACAAAATGATTGTCCCATAGTGGGACAAAGTGTAAAAGTAAGAATTAAATGAAAAAATGTTTTAAATCATTGTAAAAATATTTTAAAAAAATAATAAAAATAAAAAATCAATACTTATTCTATCACAATAAATATTTGAATTAAAAAAATCTAAACAATTAAAGTACACATATTTGCTATCGCCGCATCTGTAACAACCCAACCTATAAAACTGTCCCACTACTTAACCCCTTTAGTGAACACTACAAAAAAACAAGGCAAAAAACAATGCTTAATCATCAAAAAGACCTCCCTTGACCCATCCTCTGTGTCTAGCTATCGCCCGATATTATTATTATTATACATTTATATAGCGCCATTTATTCCATGGCGCTTTACATATGAAAAGGGAAAAATATACACAGGTACAATAAACATGTGCTAGACAAGGGACACACAAGTACAGAAGGAGAGAGGACCCTGCCCGCGAGGGCTCACAGTCTACAGGGATATCTCTTCTCCCTTATGCCTCAAAACTACTGGAACAGCATGTCCATCTTGAACTGTCCTCCCACCTCTCCTCCTGCTCCCTCTTTGACCGCTTACAATCAGGCTTCCGACTGCATCACTCAACTGAAACTGCCCTAACTAAAGTCACCAACGACCTACTAACCGCCAAGAGCAAGCGTCACTACTCTGTCCTCCTTCTCCTGGACTGTCTTCTGCCTTCGACACTGTGGACCATTCCCTCCTGTTACAGATTCTCTCATATCTTGGCATCACAGGCTTGGCCCTATCCTGGATCTCATCATATCTAACAAACCGAACATTCATGTCTCCCTCTCCCACACCACCTCCTCACCTCGCCCCCTGTCTGTCGGTGTTCCCCACGGCTCAGTTCTAGGACCCCTACTCTTCTAATAAAGCAATGACTACCAATCCAAAGGTTATTCAAATAAGCAGGGTAGGATCAATTCTAAAATATAACTTTTAATTTCTATTATGTTAAAACCAATAACCATGAACAAAGTGACATATAAGGACATACAGAAAAAACAAAAAAGTTTAGAATTGATGCTCAGACCAATTCCAATGACACAGCATTCAAAAAAGGGTTTGTATCCAACAAAACCCCCTAAAGAGATTCATTAAATGAGGTGTATCTTATATGTGATCCACAATTTTCATAAATGTATTGGAACGATCTCACCTCATTTGTTGCTTGTCAGCCTCACCATTCTGCATGGGGGAAGAGGCATCACCTCTGATGCCTCTTCCCCATGCAGAATGGTGGATGATTTCTTCTCTGCCAGGCTATCTGATTACCCTTCCCCTGATGAGTAATGACGAAACGCGTCGGAAGCACTATATGGGGCAATTGTAGAAATCTGTTAATGATGTGGCTGAGTTCTGGTGGGATATTTTAAAGGAAGGTAGTTGAGATAAAGAAAACCCTTCTCCCAAGGTGACCAGAAACATATGGCTTTTTGAGGCTGACAAGCAACAAATGAGGTGAGATCGTTCCAATACATTTATGAAAATTGTGGATCACATATAAGATGCACCTCTTTAATGATTTTTCTGTATGTCCTTATATGTCACTTTGTTCATGTTATTGGTTTTAACATAATAGAAATTAAAAGTTATATTTTAGAATTGATCCTACCCTGCTTATTTGAATGACCCCTACTCTTCTCCATCTACACCCTCGGCCTGGGACAGCTCATAGAATCCCATGGTTTGCAGTATCATCTCTACGCTGACGACATGCAGATCTACCTATCTGGACCTGACCTCACCTCCCTACTGACCAAAATCCCACAGTGTCTGTCTGCTATTTCTGCTTTCTTCTCTGCTCGCTTTCTAAAACTCAACATGGACAAAACAGAATTCATCATCTTTCCCCCATTTCACTCTAACCCCCCACCAGACCTGTCCATCAACGTCAATGGCTGTTCACTTTCCCCAGTCCCGCACGCTCGGTGCCTCGGAGTGATCCTCGACTCTGCCCTCTCTTTCAAGCCACATGTCCAAACCCTTGCCTCCTCCTGCCATCTCAAACTCAAAAATATTTCCCGGATCCGTGCATTCCTTGACCATGAAACTACAAAAACACTAGTGCATGCCCTCATCATCTCCCGCCTCGACTACTGCAACCTCCTACTCTCTGGCCTTCCCTCTAGCACTCTGGCACCACTCCAATCCATCCTGCACTCTGCTGCCCGACTAATACACCTGTCTCCCCATTATTCCCCAGCCTCTCCTCTCTGCCAAGCCCTTCATTGGCTTCCTATCGCCCAGAGGCTCCAGTTCAAACCCTAACCATGACCTACAAAGCCATCCACAATCTGTCTCCTCCATACATCTGTGACATGGTCTCCCGGTACATACCCACACGCAACCTTCGATCCTCTCAAGATCTCCTCCTCTACTCCCTCTTATCTCTTCTTCCCACAACCGCATACAAGACTTCTCCCGTGCCTCTCCGATACTCTGGAACTCTCTACCCCGACACATCAGACTCGCGCCTACCATGGAAACCTTCAAAAAGAACCTGAAGACCCACCTCTTCCGACAAGCCTACAACCTGCAGTGATCATCAGTCTACTGAACCACCGCACGACCAGCTCTACCCTCTCCTAGTGTATCCTCACCCATCCCTGTAGACTGTGAGCCCTTGCGGGCAGGGTCCTCTCTCCTTCTGTACTTGTGTGTGCCTTGTATTACTCATGTTTACTGTACTTGTCTATATTTGCCCCTCTTCACATGTAAAGCGCCATGGAATAAATGGCGCTATAAAAATCTATAATAATAATAATAATCATACCGCCGAACAAAAAGTGGAATAACACGCGATCAAAAAGATGGATACAAATAATCATGGTACCGCTGAAAACGTCATCTTGTCCCGCAAAAAAACTAGCTGCCATACAGCATCATTAGCAAAAAATAAAAGAGTTATATCTCTCAGAATAAAGTGGTGCAAAAACAATTATTTTTTTCTATAAAATAGATTTTATTATATAAAAGCACCAAAACATAAAAAAATTATACAACTGAGGTATTGCTGTAATCGTACTAACCCTAAGAATAAAACTGCCTTATCAATTTTACCACATGCAGAATGGTGTAAACGCCCCCTCAAAAGAAATTCATGAATTGCTGGTTTTTGCTCATTCCGTCTCCCAAAAATCAGAATAGAAAGCGATCAAAAAATGTCATGTGCCCAAAAAATGGTACCAATAAAAACGTCAACTCGTCCCGCAAAAAACAAGATGTCACATGACTCTGTGGGCCAAAATATGGAAAAATTATAGCTCTCAAAATGTGGTGATGGAAATACTATTTTTTGCAATAAAAAGATTCTTTTAGCGTGTGACAGCTGCCAATCATAAAAACCCGCTATAAAAACCCGCTATAAACAGTAAATCAAACCCCCCTTTATCACCCCGTTAGGTAAAAATAATCAAATAAAATAAATCTATTCATTTTCCATTTTCCATTAGTGTTAGAGTTGGGACTAAAGTTGGGGTTAGGGTTTGGAATACAGTTATGGTTGGGATTAGGGTTAGAGTTGGGATTAGGGTTAGGGTTAGGGTGTGTTGGTGTTAGGGTTAGGTTTGTGGTTAGGGTTATGGTTAGGGTTGGGATTAGGGTTAGGGGTGTGTTGGGGTTGGAGTTAGAATTGGGGGTTTGCACTGTTTAAGCACATCAGGGGCTCTCCAAACGCGACATGGCGTCTGATCTCAATTCCAGCCAATTCTGCGTTGAAAAAGTCAAATGGGGATCCTTCCTTTCCGAGCTCTGTCATGCGCCCAAAAAGTGGTTTACCCCCACATATGGTGTATCAGAACACTCACGACAAGATGTACAACAACTTTTGGGGTCCAAATATTCCTGCTACCCTTGGGAAATATAAAAAAAATTGGGGTCGAAAAGATAATTTTTGAGGAAAAAATACAATTTTTTTTATTTTTATGGCTCTATGTTATAAACTTCTGTGAAGCACTTGGGGTTCAAAGTGCTCACCACAGTTCTAGATAAGTACCTTTGGGGGCTAGTTTAGAAAATGAAGTCACTTGTGGGGGGTTTTCACTGTTTACGCACATCAGGGGCTCTCCAGACGCGACATGGCATCTGATCTCAATTCCAGCCAATTTTGCATTGAAAAGTCAAACGGCGCTCCTTCCCTTCCGAACTCTGCTGTGCACCCAAACAGTGGTTCCCCCCACATTTGAGGTATCAGCGTAGTCAGGACAAATTGCACAACTTTTGGGGTCCAATTTCTCCTGTTACCCTTAGTAAAATAAAAAAAATTGGATCTGAAGTAAATTTTTTGTGAAAAAAAAGTGAAATGTTCATTTTTTTTTTTAAACATTCCAAAAATTCCTGTGAAGCACCTAAAGGGTTAATAATCTTCTTGAATGTGGTTTTGAGCACCTTCTGGGGTGCAGTTTTTAGAATGGTGTCACTTTTGGGTATTTTCTATCATATAGACCCCTCAAAGTGACTTCAAAAGTGATGTGATCCCTAAAAAAAATGGTGTTGCAAAGATGAGAAATCGCTGGTCAAATTTTAATCCTTATAACTTCCTAAGAAAAAAAAATGTTTATTCCAAAATTGTGCTGATGTAAAGTAGAGATGTGGGAAATGTTATTTATTAACTATTTTGTGCGATATAACTCTCTGATTTAAGGGCATAAAAATTAAAAGTTTGAAAATGGCGAAATGTTCAAAATTTTCGCCAAATTTCCATTTTTTTCACAAATAAACACAAGTTGTATGGGAGAAATTTTACCACTATCATGAAGTACAATATGTCACAAAAAAACATTCTCAGAATCGCCAATATCCGTTGAAGCGTTCCAGAGTTATAACCTCATAAAGGGAAAGTGGTCAGAATTGTAAAAATTGGCCCTGTCATTAACATGGAAACCACCCTCGAGAGGGGGGGGGGGGTTAAAGGAGTTAAAAGTAGAGTTGAGCGATACTTTCCGATATCCAAAAGTATCGGAATCGGAATGGTATCGCCGATACCATTAAAATATCGGCGATACCCGATACCGATACCGGAAGTCCCATGTAAGTCTATGGGAACAAAATATCGCAACTAAAAAAACCTCTTTCTTTCCTTGTAAACACTAAATATACACACATAGAATACATATATATATATATATATATATATACATGTCATTGTGACATATATATATACATATATGTATAGTTTATACACTTCTACATAGTAAAATATCCTCTGATTCAATTGCCGGGTAAAGCCGGCTTCTGTGAAAAGACAGAAGCACCCGACATGAAATGACACTTGGTGTACATAGGGTTAACCATGTCTTTTCATGTCCTTTGCTATCTGATTTGCACAAACAATTACATCAGTCTATGTGTGCAAAATTTCACACCTGTAGGGGTTAATTAAAGGTGTAAATTCGTTGTAAAAAAAACGGACTTTTTTGCTACGAATTTACACCTTTAATTAACCCCTACAGGTGTGAAATTTTGCACACTTACACTCATGTAATTGTTTGTGCAAATCAGATATCAAACTACATGAAAAGACATGGTTAACCCTATGTACACCAAGTGTCATTTCATGTCGGGTTCTGCATTTTCACAAAAGCCGGCAATTGAATTAGCGGCTATTATACTATGTAGAAGTGTATGAACTATAAATATAAATATATATATATATGTGTCACAAATTCAATGACATGTATATATATATATATGAGGTGTAAAATTGCTGAAAAAAAATGCGTGGGCTCCCGCCCTATTTTCGCAACCAGACAGACAAAGCCAGTGAGTGGGGGCAGATAATAATAGCCCAGAGAGGGACCATTTTTTTTGGCCCCCCCGGCTACTTAACATCTGCCCCCAGACACCCCAGAAAGGGCAAATCTCTAATTAGATTTGCCCTTTCTGGTACTTTGCCCGTCTGTTCCCATTGCCCTGTAGCGGTAGCGAATGGGTTAATAAGGGGTTAAAATGACCTTGCAATTGAAAGGTCACTTTAAGCCAGGTTAATAATTGAGAGCTGTCAATTAGACAACTATCAATTATTAATCCTATTGTATGAAAGAAAAATCAAACACACACACTTTAATAAAAAAGAAGTTTAATGAAATAATCACACAGTTTTTGACCATATTTTATTTACCTGCTAAAACCATTTCCTGTAATAAAAATAAAATAATAAAGCAAAATTATTCTTACCAATCCGATGCACAGTCAGGTCCCACGGTGTAATCCTTCAGAAAGGGTTAATGTTTACTGCAGGGACCGCAGCTAATGCTGCAGCCTCACAGTAAACCCCAAATGAATGAGCTCCTCTCCTGGCTGACAGGAGAGGAAGTGGAAAGCTTAATTGATTGCTTTCCACTTTCACTTCTGGTCAGCCAGGGACACCATCAGTGACGTCAGAGGGAACTGATTAACAAAAATAGGGGTTCCCTTCGAAAAAAAAAATGGCGTGGGGTCCCCCCTATTTTTGTTAACCAGCCAGATGAAGCAGACCGCTGAGGCCTGGATTTTCAGGCTGTTAAGGAGCCAAGATCCATGGACCTTGCCAGCCTGATAATACCAGGCCACAGCAGTCTGCATATCTTGGCTGATTAACAAAAATAGGGGATCCCCTCGAAAAAAATTGGCGTGGGGTCCCCCCTATTTTGTTAACCAGCCAGATGAAGCAGACCGCTGAGGCCTGGTTTTTCAGGCTGGTAAGGATCCAATATCCATGGACCTTGCAAGCCTGATAATACCAGGCCACAGCAGTCTGCTTAGCTTGGCTGGTTAACAAAAATAGGGGATCCCCTCGAAAAAAAAAAACGGCGTAGGGGTCCCCCTATTTTTGTTAACCAGCCAAGTAAAATGCAGACTGCTGCGGCCTGGTATTAAAAGACTGTCAAGGCCCATGGATTTTGGCCCTCAACAGCCTGATAATACCAGGCTACAGCAGCCCCACATTTGGCGCATCAAAAGATGTGCCAATTGTGGCACTTTACCCGGCTCTTCCCACTTGCCCTGTAGCGGTGGCAAGCGGGGTAATAAGGGGTTAATGTCACCCTTGATTGCACGGTGACAATAAGCCCGGTTAATAATGAAGAGGTGTCAATAAGACACCGATCCATTATTAATCCCAAAGTTTTTAAATGTGTAAAAAAAAGACAGCAAGAAAAAAGTCTTTTAATGAAATAAAAGAGACAACACAGTTTTCATTTTTTTTATTACTCTCTCATTCCTGCGACGCCATCGATCTCCTGTAAAAAAATAAAAAAAACAAACCAACAGTATACCACCTGTCCGACGCAGTCCATAGTAACGACAGTCCCACGACGATCCAGCTCTGCTACATCGGAATGACAGGCAGAGCCTGACATCCCGGCGCAGCACAGCTGATTACCTGCTTCCCCGGCGGTGACGTCATCGGACTGCTTTACGGCCGCGATTACCCAGCAGTCACTGCAGTTATCGCGAGAAACTGCATGTGACCGCCGGGGAGAAGAGGATGGCGGCCATTAAGCAGTCCGGGATGTGACCGCCGGAGATCTTCTGCCGGGTAAGTGCCGCTGACTCCTGACAGACCCGACCGACGGACACTGACAGTGACAGTGACAATTCCGATTCCGATTGACGAAAATATCGGTACTCGGAATCGGAATTCCGATACAGCCAATATCGGCCGATACCCGATATTTGCAGTATCGGAATGCTCAACCCTAGTTAAAAGCATTAACTACCATTTCCTAGCTCAGTACTGTGAACATTTGTCCTCACTGAAGACAGATTTTGCATGTGATTTGAGAATGAATGATCAGTCTAGAAGAAGAAAGAAGCAGATTTCTTCTGTACTATTGTTTTATGAAATAAAAATAAAAATGGCGGCTATTTAATGTTTCACAGATAAATGAATATTCTATGTCCCCATAACATAATCTATATTTACAGAGACGATGGTTTTCCCTCTGGCAAGATGTTTGGAGTTCCCCAGACATTTGCTCCATAAACCTGGAATCCATGCTGCACTTAGAAGTTTGGGAGAGGGGGATTTCCATTAATCTGGGAAAGTTCACTAGCTAACTAGGAATACTTATTAACAAGAATCCATTATTATATCTGTCAGGTCTGAATTTCTTCAAATTTTTTATCCACAAAATAATGAAACTTAATCGTAGTTTTATTGTTTGATATAATGAACACTTACTCGGGTTGCAGAATAGGCAATATACTATATGTCTGATCATTAGAAATCAAACCACCCCTTTTCTCATGATCAGCAGGGATCCCCTACAATCAGAAACTTATTACATGTTTTGTGGAAAGGTGATGAGTTGTAATTAGAGATTACTGGATCTTTTGAAATTCAAACTCAGCAGCTTCGCCAAATTATTTTCCATAAAATTCTATTTGAAAAGAAAAATTTGCGTGGATCTTAATACTGGAAATGTTGAAAATACATGAGGAGAGCAGGGAAGAGAGAGAACCCCACTAACCATAAGAGCTTACACTCTACAGGAGAGAGAGGACCCCACTGACCATAAGAGCTTACACTCTACAGGAGAGAGATAGAGAGAGGACCCCGATAACCATAAGAACTTACACTCTACAGGACAGAGAGAGGACCCCACTGACCATAAGAGCTTACACTCTACAGGAGAGAGAGAGGACTCTGCTGACTATAAGAACTTACACTCTACAGGAGAGAGAGAGAGGACCTCACTGACCATAAGAGCTTACACTCTACTGGATAGGGAGGACCTCACTGACCATAAGAACTTACACTCTACAGGAGAGAGAAAGGACCCCACTGACCTTAAGAGCTTACACTCTACTGGAGAGGGAGGACCTCACTGACCATAAGAGCTTACACTCTACTGGAGAGGGAGGACCTCACTGACCATAAGAACTTACACTCTACAGGAGAGAGAAAGGACCCCACTGACCATAAGAGCTTACACTCTACTGGAGAGAGAGGACCCCACTGACCATAAGAGCTTACACTCTACTGGAGAGAGATAGAGAGAGGACCCGCTGACCATAAGAGCTTACACTCTACAGGAGAGAGAGAGGACTCTGCTGACCATAAGAGCTTACACTGTACAGGAGAGAGAGGGACTCTGCTGACCATAAGAACTTACACTCTACAGGAGAGAGAGAGAGGACCCCACTGACCATAAGAACTTACATTCTACAGTAGAGAGAGAGGACCCCACTAACCATAAGAGCTTACACTCTACAGGAGAGAGAGAGAGGATCCCGCTGACCATAAGAGCTTACACTCTACTGGAGAGAGAGATAGGACCCCGCTGACCATAAGAGCTTACACTCTACAGGAGAGGGGAAGAGAGAGAGAGAACCCAACTGACCATAAGAGCTTACACTCTACTGGAGAAAGAAAGGACCCCACTGACCATAAGAGCTTACACTGTACTCAAGAGAGAGGACCCCATGACCATAAGAGCTTACACTCTACAGGAGAGGGAGAGAGAGGTCCCCACTGACCATAAGAGCTTACACTCTACGAGAGAGAGAAAATTCTGCTGACCATGAGTTTACACTCTAAGAGAGGACCGCATTAACTATTTGAGCTTACACTGTAAAGAAGAAAGAGAGGACCTCCCTTACAATAAGAGTTTACACTCTACAGGAGAGAGAGAGGACCCCGCTGAACATAAGATGTTACACTCTACTGGAGAGAGAGATTTGTTGTCCATAATAGCTTACAGGAGAGTGAGAAGACCCTGTTGACAAAAGGAGTTTATACTATACAGAAAATATACTTACCCAGTGACTTTGGAGATGGAAAACGACTGCCATACAAACTATCTCCACTGGAAATCGCTGATT
Organism: Oophaga sylvatica; assembly: GCA_033576555.1. Taxonomy (NCBI): domain Eukaryota; kingdom Metazoa; phylum Chordata; class Amphibia; order Anura; family Dendrobatidae; genus Oophaga; species Oophaga sylvatica. The sequence continues at coordinate 616,301,087 of JARQOD010000002.1, forward strand.
TGTGATGGCCGGGGTTCTGACCACCACTTTTCAAGGTATGATCCACTAGATGTCAATGACGCAGGGCATTATGGGATGGCCCACGAAGCTTCACAAAATGATGTTGGCCTGCTCTCTGTTGGAAATGGTGCTGGGCAAGGTTTTGTTGTAGCAAAATAAATCTCAAAACTGTACATTTCAGGAAACTATCCTGGTTAGATAAAGTTTAATTAAAGCTGTGGCCAACTATTTGGCAAGAGCATTCCTGTGTCCTGTGGTTTCATACTGAAGGCTCATATATGGTAAAAAAAATATTCATCTAATGGGTGAATTCTGCTTTTGGTGCCATGATTGTGATCAAAGATGGCCATCCATTCTCTAAGGTCAGGCAAATTCACAGAGATATATGCCAAGATAACACTCAAAGGCTCAGGTGTGCCACATCTGAATGCCATCTTATACATTTAGTTAGAAAATTATCCTTTTGATAGGCCTGGCTGTTAAGTATATACCTATAGCATAAAAATGTGCCCTAAAATGGACAATTCTGGAAAGTTTATAGACATTTCTGGGAATATTAAATGTCAAAATGGTGGTAAGGTGAAGTCGAGGTTGAAGGCTACTGTTTCATTGCTGTCCAATGCTAATCTGCTCTTTATAAGTCGCATCTTAGTTCTCCATATCTGATATATTTCTTGCTGAGATATTGAAGTTTTATTTCTCACCATTGCAGAAAACTCAGGAGACAGAATTATTTACATCAAAGAAATGGTAAATCTAGGAAATTGCGCTGTAAAAAAGCAGTCAAATGTTTTAAGTTCCAGTCCAATGAAGTTCGAGATTTTACCGGTTGAAACGACTTGAAAGGCTGACATGCTCTCTCAGGCTTTGAGGATTTTTCCTGAGAAGGCGAACGTGAAGCACAGACCCATTCACTGCTGTGTACATTTCGGAGATCAAGGTGTGCTCAGGATGTCGGCTTGGAACACTTAATTTCTTTAAATGCAGGTTAAAGGAAGATGGTGGAAGCCGTGATCACAGGAGTCATGAAAAGCTCTTTTGTCTAGTAATAGCCATTCCTTTAAGTCACCTTTTAAGTAAAAGAACAATATTTGAGCGTGATATTGGTTACCCACAAAGGCAGTCCCAGGATTTCTAGTGAAGCTTTAGCAGGTGTTTCTATTTCTGTGTTATTCCTCGGGACGCGCTACTAATTTTTATTTGCTTATGATTTTTTTACATTCATTTTTAGCTTATGGATTAACCCATTAGCAAAAACATTAGTATATTTGGAGTTTTATTACAAGCTACCATTGAATGTCTGATCACAAACAGCTTCTGAAATAATCACTGTCTTTTCAACATACTTTGCATAAATCAATAGAACAAGTGAAAATATAAGAAAATTTGTAATGTAGTTTATCGAAAAAATCTGCTTCTTTCTCTACTTATCTACTATCTTACTTTCTCTACTTCTCTCCGATCTCTGCCTCTGGAACTAATTCACTCTGTAAAACAGCTCAAATGCATCTTGGTCAAAACAAGACTGACTACCAGCTTACTAAGGGATCAAATTATAGGGCTCGACCAGCCTTAGGACAGGATCACATTTGTGAGTGTGATGTGAGAAACTCGTGAAAGTCTGTTGCATCAATACCCGGCACTGCCGCCGGCACTCGGGACCGGAATGTGCGGCTGCATGTGTTTCTATACAGCTGCACACTCCGGCGGCAGTGCCGGGTATTGATGCGAGAGTTTCTTGCATCGCACTCACAAGTGTGACCCCGGCCTTAGAGTCGAAGTCTTGTGAATCCTCACAGAGAATGCACTTCACACTTTGAGAATTCTCCTGTGGGAGGAGTAGAAGGCGGATGACCGCAAATGTGTGATTTGCATACATGCAGTCACATGCCAACTAGACGTGCACTGCCTCACTCAATGCAAGTGTGTTGAGCAAGCCCAGATATGTCTAGTTGGAATGTGGATGGAAGAATGACATGACTGCCCGCCCTGGCACCAGACTGGAGAATTATCATGCAGTGTGTGCGAAATGAGAATTCACAAGTATGTAGTAACCTAGAGTGACTGCAAACTTGTAGCGTAAAGCTGGATAGTCCCATTAAATCTTCCTATTGAAGTGTATGGAGAGGGAATGGGGTAGCAGAATGGTGGAGTGGACTGAGTGAATAGGCAGAGGGAGACAGACAAAATGTGTTTAGGATTCTATTAAGTGTTTATCTCATCTCAATACTGTATTCACAGCTACACTGCTTAGTCCTACTGTATAACCTCCTCCAAACTGCTGCTGCATCTCCACCCACTAAGTCAGATATATCTAGAAAATAGAGCAAGAGTATGCAGAGGGAAAACTGGTGAAAAATGCATGATATAAGTAATAAAAAGGCCAGTAATAGTGTTATTCCTCCTGCAAACATACAGTATGACAGATTATTCTGAAAAGTCACCTGAAATGACAGGTGCACCTATATGGAAATCATCCCAACTAACAGCTGATCTCCACAGGTAAAGCTTCCAGCCATAGCCAGTAAGACATCTCTTTTAGTCCTTTCAGTAGTCATGAAAATTATAAAGGTGCATGAACTTATTACTCAGCCAATATCTGAGTTACGACGGATAGAAAATGCAGAGTGATAGATCATAAGTATAGACAGTGGAGGGCAGAATGAACTGGAGATATCTGTGACCAATTCAGGTTGTATTTTCACAGTGGCATATGGCTATGTGATATAGACCTATTTGAAGAAATTAATTTCCAAAACTGATAATGTTAGGAGCAAGACTTAATATCCACATAACAGTGCAGCATGGAAGAAGTCCTTCAGAAGGGAGGGGATGAAAGGAATTTATAAAGAGGAAAAGAGTAGCAGGTCATTGGCTAAGCAAAGAGAATGAATTAAATTAGCATGCTAAGAAGAGAGTAAAATGTATATCAATTCAGCATTGTGGAAGGTTTTGCAGGAGATCTTTGAATTTTAATTCTGCAAGAATATACCTCCCAAGTTTTGAAAGATATATAAAAACGGCACATACATTGGTAATTTTTTATCTTGCACAAAGCCACTTCACTAACCAGTCCTCAAGAGTAGAGATGAGCGAACGGAAAACGATCGCCAATCTCAAGTTCAGCACGAACGTTGCACATTCGGATTCGTGTTCATATTCCCGAGCATTTTTCCTAATAATCGTCAAAAGTTGGTCAAAGTTCGGTAAATGACAGAGTTCACTAAGGGCTCTTTCAGACGTTAGTTTTTCCAGCAGCAGTATGGTCTGAAAAACCTCCCGATGACACACGGATGACATACCTGTGTCATCAGTGAGAGATGTACTGGCACCTGGGAATCAGCAGTACTGTTCAAGCTGTTTCCCCGGTGCCGGGTACTGAAGTGAAGACAGCTTACATCACGGTACCCTGCTCTTGCTGCGATTAACACTACCAGGGGACAATGTTGAGAGTTGTATTCAACTATCAACAGCGAGAGCAGGCAGTGGCTGATAGGAGTGTTCATCAACCGCCGGCTGCACTAACAAAATAAAAAAAAATGACAGCTACAACCTCAGCTGTCAGCTTTAATAAGGCTGGTAATCAGTAATAGAGGGGTCCCCATGCTGCATTTTTTTAAATTATTTAAATAAATAATTTAAAAAAACCTTGTTTGTTCTCCTTTATTTTTGACAACCGACCAAGCTAATGCAGGCAATTGTGGACTGGTATTCCCAGGCTGGTAAGGGGCCATGGATATTGGCCCTCCACAGCCTAAAATTAGCTGCCCTCAGCTGCACCAGAAAAGGCGCATCTATTAGATGGCTTTTCCATCTTGTCTTGTGGCGGTGGTAAATAGGGTTCATATTTGTGGGGTTGATGTCACCTTTGTATTTACCTTGTGACATAAAGCCCATGGGTTAGCAATGGAAAGGCGTCTATAAAACACCTATTCACTACTAATCATACTATTACATTGTAAATAAACACACAACCAGAAAAAAGTCCTTTAATTTAAAGAATGACACAGATTCCTTTAATGAATCTAAATTAACCCATACTTATGTTATTGCCCAGTCCACAGAAGCCATGGTCTACTATAATAGAATTAAAATAATAAATAAACAACAATATTCCTCACCTGTCACCCGAGAAGATAATAATCCATTTGTCCAACAAAGGAGCTAGCTCTGATACATCTAGATGACAGGCTGCATTGTTGCATGATGTGACTATACAGCCTTCCACCCAGCTGAGACACTGAGCAGCGTGTGCTGCAGCTACTCAATGTCTCGTGGTGTACACCTATGACCTGACTGACATCAACGTGAGTGTGAGAACATTCTCACGGTCGCAGTGCCGTCAGAAAGTTCCTGGGAGTTCACAGGCAATAAATTCAGCTCAACTAAAGTCAGCATTAGAGCAGTTACAACTTTTCCCACAGCGCTCGTGCTGACATCACTTATATGAAGTGAGTTCATTGGCTATGAACTCCCAGGACCTTTCTGATGGCACCACTAGCGTGAGAACTTTCTCATACCTGTGGTGACATCAGTCAGGTCACAGGAGTTCACTGTGAGATACTGAACAGCGGTAGCACACACTGCTCAGTGTCTTTGCTGGATGGCAGGCTGTATAGTTGCATCATGCAACATTGTAGTCTGCCATCTAGATGTAGCAAAGCTGTACCCTTCGCAGGACAAATGGATTACTATCTTCTCAGCTGACAGGTAAGGAATATTGTGGTTTATCCTTTTAATTCTGTTATAAGAGACCATGGTTTCTGTGGACTGGGAAATGACGTGAGTATGGTTTAATTTAGATTCATTATGGAGTCTATGTCATTCTTTCAATTATAGGACTTTATTCTGGTAGTGTTTTTTTTTATACAATATGACTATGGGTTTAGTAATTGGGGCGTCCTATAAACGCATCTCCATTATTAACCTCTGGGCTTTATGTCACCGGGCAATACAAAAGTGACATCAACTCCTCAACTATTACCCCATTTGGCACCACACCAGGGCAATTGGGAAGAGCCAGGCAAAGCACCAGAATTGGCACATCTAATAGATGTACCTTTTCTGGGGCGGCTGCAGGCTGCTATTTTTAGGCTTAGGTAGCCAATATCCTTGTCCCTTCTTAGCCTGAGAATACCCGCCCCCAGTTGTCTGCTTTGCTTGGCTAGTTGTCAAAAATGGGGGGTACCCCACACTGTTTTTAAATTTTTTTATTTAGATAACTAAAAAAAAAGCCGTGGGACTACTCTATTTTGATAACCAGTCTTGCTAATGCTGATAGCTGATGGTTGCAGTCCGCAGCTGTCAGATTTGCCTGGTTGGTTATCAAAAATATAGGAGAACTGTTGGCAGCGGATTACTCACGATACTCTCTAAGTGTCTCCCATTTAGTTTTTTTCTCCAACTCCCTATCCTCCTCCCTATTGTTGGTTAGTGCTTTAGTATGATAGAGGCTTTCTTTTAACCCTGTTTTGTCTTTGTGACTTGTTTACATTACATTTCTGTCGCATGCCTCATGGGGTACGGGAGGGTATAGAGCAGGGTTTAACAGTAATATAGTAAGGTTGGAGACTCAGGCCTCTCTGTCTTCAAAAGTACTCCTGGGACAGGGATAGTTAGGGTCCCAGTTTCATGGACAGTTTGAGGTCCCCCTTTCTTACTGAAGACCGTCACAGTGTGACAGATGGAGGGAGTAGAAGTAAGATCTGAGTCAAATTTAACCAAAACACAGCTAACATAGAATCATAGAATCACAGAATGGTAGAGTTGGAAGGGACCTCCTGGGCCTTCTGGTCCAACCCCCTGCTCAAAGCAGGATTCTCTAAATCATCCCAGACAGATGTCTATCCAGCCTCTGTTTGAAGACTTCCATTGAAGGAGAACTCACCACCTCTTGTGGCAGCCTGTTCCACTCATTGATCACCCTAACTGTCAAGAAGTTTTTTCTAATATCTAATCTGTGTCTCCTCCCATTCAGTTTCATCCCATTGCTTCTAGTCTTTCCTTGTGCAAATGAGAATAAAGATGATCCTTCTACAATGTGACAGCCCTTGAGATATTTGTAGACAGCTATTAAGTCTCCTCTCAGTCTTCTTTTTTGCAAGCTAAACATTCCCAAATCCTGCAACCGTTCCTCATAGGACATGGTTTGCAGACCGGTCACCATTCTGGTGGCTCTTCTCTGAACTTGCTCCAGTTTTTTGATGTCTTTTTTAAAATGTGGTGCCCAAAACTGGACACAGTATTCCAGATGAGGTCTGACCAAAGAGGAGTAGAGGGCAATAATGACCTCACGTGATCTAGACTGTATGCTTCTGTTGATACATCCTAGAATTGCATTTGCCTTTTTTGCTGCTGCATCACACTGTTGACTCATGTTAAGTCTGTGATCAATTAGTATACCCAAGTCTTTTTCACATGTGCTGTTACTTAGCCCTATTCCTCCCATTTTGTATATGCTTTTTTCATTTTTATTGCCCAGATGTAGTGCATCCCAACATGATGCTTGGGAATCAAAGTAGAACCACCCACAGAAATGTCTATATTGGGATTAGGTAGGTTATTAGCAGAAGGTAACACAAGAAGTTCAGTTTTGGAAAGATTCAGTTTCAGATAGAGGGAGGACATGATGTTAGAGACTGCAGTCAGAAAAGAATTGGTATTTTGTAGCAATGCATTGGTGATGTCAGGAGAAGTGTTTAACTGGGTGTCATCAACATAGAAATTGTAATGAAAACCAAATCTACTGATGGTTTATACAATAAGGGCAGTGTATAGAGAGAATAGGAAAGTACCTAGGACAGAATAATCCTGAAGAACCCCAACTGTAAGGTGAAGAGAGGAAGAAAATGATAGACTGAAGGAGCGGTCAGAGAGGTTGGAGAAAAACCTAGCGAGAATGGAATCCTTGAGGCCAATAGAATGTCAGGAAGAAGTTGGTGATCCACAGTGTCAACTGTAGTGTCACATGTGGCATAATCAATACTCAATAAAGGAGCTTTTATTGTTTTCAAAACTCTTCTTGGGTCTGTTATCTCTAGAAGAACGGTCAGGAAGGACACATTTTCTAATTAAAGACCCTGCTACACTTTTTGTGTCCTTTCAGGATTACTCCATATCCTCTTCCATTGTCTTGCAGAATTATGGTACCCTGAAGAACAAGTCTGGTACAAGATTCTCTTCAAGTTGACCTGAAGTTCCTACATTTCCCAAGCTCTCATCTCTGCTATTTTTAAAACAGTGTCCTTCTGAAACCTCCATAGTGTCCTCAGTAACATCTTACCCATAACGCCCTCTATGCATAGTATCTGACTTATGAAGATATTAGGAACATTTATCTCAGAGGACCAAAAAGTTTAGCAGTGGACATCATGGTGATTGAATCCAGAGACTAACGCTCTCTCACTATACCAGTCTGTTTATTTATTCTGCAGTGATAAATACATTTCCCATCATCTCTCACTTGTGAATTTCTCTGTATCTGCTTTATGTTACACTACCTCGTTGACAGAATTTCCATGCAGTTTGTTTTCTTTGGCTCCTGAGCCACCACAGGACATCACATACACAATGCACACAATGGAGGCTGACACTTTACAGAGTGAACCAGTAAATTGTGGTTAAACTAGGGACATGTGTAATAATTTTTTTATTATGTATTTATATTATGCATTAAAACATTTTTTATTCTTGATATTATTTCCTAGGCAATTCTAAATAAAGGTACAAGAAGATAGGAGTGGGGTGTGTACAGCCCATTTAAACCAGCAAAGTTTACTGTAAACTTATTATTATTATTATTATTATTATTATTATTATTATTTTGTCACTTGACAAATTTGACCCCAGATGAAGCCATTGGTGAAACACACCTCGTGTGTTCATTTTGGTGAATGCATTGGTGTAAGGTTATTTTTTTATGTAAAAGACAAGTCAGTGTCTGTTGTTTAATACATATATGTTCTATGTTCTTATTGTATCCGTTGTTAGATTCACCCATCGCAGCTGTTTTTTAACATTATGTAGTTGTCTTCTTTATGTGTACCCAATAAGAAATGTTATTTTTTTTAGGCAATTTGCATCTTTTCAAATAGTTTTGATTGGTATTTCTTGTGCTTTGGACACTATGTTTGTGAATATTACTGTAGGTTTCTTCAAATTTACTACAAAGTAAACTATGTCATAGCTGGTGTACATCTAATGTTCTGGTGCAGTGCTCTGGTTGGAAAATAATGGACAAGGGGGAGGGTAGTGATTGTAAAATTACACAACCAAGATTGTGTTGGCCAAACTTACTTTCCTGTGCTAATGACGACAATAAAAATAGAAGGTGGTGACACCAGGCTGTATTGTTCCCTTGGCGGGTGTAATCATAGAATGGTAGAGTTGGAAGGGACCTCCTGGGCCATCTGGTCCAACCCCCTGCTCAAAGCAGGATTCTCTAAATCATCCCAGACAGATGTCTGTCCAGCCTCTGTTAATGATTTGGTATACCCCATATGTGTATTAAATAGTCCAGAGAACAGGAGAGAAGTTGAAAAGTCAGACCTCACATTATCTAGCTGTAGTGCACAACGCTTAGCAGCTACATCTACTGCTGATACAGAGACACAAGCATAGCCGTCACATTACAGCAGCAGCATATACAGTACAATGGATGATAGTGTCATGTGGCTCTCCTCCACATATGCTTAGGCTATCGCTTGGCTTCATTGGTGATCAAGTCTACACCCCAGTCCTCCACTCTTCATGTCAGTATTCACCCCACTTGGCCTCAGGGCAGGTTAGCACCCCAAACCTCTGTAGTTCCTGCTTTATAAACGTAATAAAGAGCAGTTCCCCCCTGGACATTCATAAAAGGCCTCCTCCTGAGAGTATATAGGCCATTAGGCTTGAGACTTTTACTGTTCCTACATGTTTCACATAAAGTCACTAACTCTGCTCTGAGCGCTACCCTGGGATTATGACTATAATGCCATAACTGCATAAATTAATTAATTGTAGGACAAATTCTTAACTCTTAGTGGGTTGACATCAGGCATTTCTTGGGTATCGCACTGGTGCATAGACAACCCAGTGATGTGTTGAATTTATTAAGAGGTCTTTCCAGTCTTGAAAAATTCCCATCAAACTATGTCCCTGTTAATACACTGCATTTACAATTGCGTTCAGTAAAAGCTGAACTATAGAAGTTCATTTGGTCTGCTGTCCATTAGAGTTGAGCAAACCTTTTAAATTTCGGTTTGGGTCAGCTCGGCGAACTTCCTGATGTTCGCCGAACTTATCCAAACCGCATAGAATTCAATGGGAGGCAAAACTAAACTCGTAGGCAACACCTTCAGTGGGGCCCAAAAGCTGCTAAAACAACTCAAATTAGGGGCAGACACCAGAAAAAGTGGCATCAATTGTCCCAGAGTACAAATATTATAATTGCGCAGCACAGATGCATGGGACAGGGCTTGGACCAGTATTTCTAGCTTAAACATTGGTCAGTAACAGATGGATGAGGGACAGGTGTAGATCTGGTGCTCTGAGAGCCCTACCAAATTCAGGCAACACACATGAAGGAGACCCAGCTTGGAGTCCAAGCATTTCCAAAAATTAGGGGCAGACACCTGGAAAAGTGGCATCAATTGACCCACAATAGAAATGTCATACTGGTGCAGCATGGATGAATGGGACAGGGCCTGGCCCAGCATTTCTAGCTTACAAATTGATCACTTAGAGGTGGATGAGTGACAGGTGTAGGCCTAGTGCTCTGAGACCCCGTCCACTACTGGCAACCCACCAGATGGAGACCCAACTTGCAGTCTCCACATTTCAAAAAATGATTGTCACACACCACTAAAGTGGCATCAATTTCCCCAGAGTAGAAATAGTATAATGTGGATCTGACACACCTTCCACCACAGGCAACCCACCAGATGGAGACCCAACTTGGAGTCTCCACACTTAAAAAAATTATCTACAAGGCGTACAGCTGTTAGGCTGCCAAAGAAAGGGAGTCGAGTAGCCCGTCCAGTAATAGAAGTTGTTAGTTGTGTGGTTAGGGGCGGTAGAAACAAGGTCCCCAGGTATGGTGACTTTACTTGGAAAAGTTTAATCACATTTGGGTTTGGGGGGTGAGGATCGCTTTAAGATATATTCTTCTATAGTATTCTTCTTCTTTTCGACTTTTGTTGCAGTATATTTGCTATTGAAGTGAATTAGACATGTTATAAGAAATATCCATGCAAGTTATGGGGTATAATATAATATAGTATAATAATAATTAGCGATGCATGCTTCAATTGAAAAAAATGCCACATGTTATATTTGCTATGGAAGTGCTAATGTTGTACACGCATGTAATGTGCCTTAGAAGTACTGCACAAGTGTAGTACTGACATCATCCAAAAGGTGGCAATAAAGAGATGCAGAAAAAAAAAAAAAACTAGCGGAGAGGACAAATTATGTCTTCTTATTTCCCTTAAATTGTAAATCTTTTCAGAAACGAAATATTACAGTGCCAGTTCTGCACCAAGACTATTTGTTTCTTTTGCCTTTGAGCTAAAAGGAAGTCATTTAGAGTTTGATGTCCCAATAAATATTACAATTTTGAGGGCTGAAGAGCTTATTTTCTACTTTTATTTATTTTTTTTATAACATATGGCCAGTTTGTATGCTTCCGTCATTACATAAGGACAGGAGCAATAAAGATTTTGTAAGAATGAGAAGTTTCACACCTAAAACATTTGGCAAAAATCTGCAGCATTTTCAGTTTCCAGTAAACTGAATTATTATGTGTATACCGCATAGCAGTCCATAAATAAACTCACCCATGACATCACTCAATGCATGCTCATATACACAGGCGGCATTCCCTGTAAGAAGTCATTAAATGACAAATGTCATTAAAGCACTGGCATTCATAATGCATTAGGAAACCATCTGTCCGATCGTGCTGGCCCTTTAAATAATGCATATTTAGCCCTAAAAAAAAATATTTAGACTTGAGAGTCCTCAGTGGTTGATACCTTTTAATGGCTAACTGAAAAGATGGTAACAAATTGCAAGCTTTCGAGACTACTCAGGTCTCTTCATCAGGCATAGACTAATACAACATCTGAAGAATCACATATTTATACACAAAATAGCACAGAAAAAATGCAATAGGTAGGACAAGTGACATGAAGCAGAACTGTCATTATGGCAGAGGGATTAACATAAATATGACTAGTTCATAGATAAGGAGTGAAGGTTTTATTACCCTCTGATTGGGGTCTGGTATTGTGTTGTGATGACCCTAAAAGGTCAGGGAGGCAGATTCCTTAATTGTTGTAGAACGACATAAAACTCTGGGATATATTCATCCCAGCACTAAGAGTGTCAAAGGTCATCATAAGTTTATATTCCCAGACTTTTCTATCCTTCTCAGATTTGAAGTTAGATTTTAATACAAGTAATTCCATATCTGTCATGCTATGACCGGGCATACAAAAGTGTTTGGCCACAGGTAAATCCATTCTTTTTTCTCTTATCGTGTGGCGATGAGAATTCATCCTTGTTCTCAGTTTTTGCCCGGTCTCCCCCACATACAGACCCCCAGAGCCACCAGAATATCAAGGAATCACCTGCTACATTACAAAGCTAAAGAAGAAAATAACCGGGTGCCTCTAGTGGTCACCTACAATCCAAGTCTGGAGATGCTAAGGGGAGCTGCACGGAAACTACAACCTTTACTACAAAAAGATGCCCGATTACAATCCATATTTCCAGACCCCCCACTACTATGTTTTAGGCAGCCCCCAAATCTAAGAAGCATCATTGTCAGAAGCTCCCTGTCCTCCCCAACAGCTGCAGGAACCTTTCCTTGCAGACAAAAGAAATGCAAGACCTGTACATCTATAATGACCACGGACAGGATAAAGATCCCCAACTCCCATCAGGACTACAAGATACCAGGTACTTTCAGCTGCATCACATCTAATGTGGTGTACCTAATTATATGTACTAAATGTCCAACTGGGGGTCTGTATGTGGGGGAGACCGGGCAAAAACTGAGAACAAGGATGAATTCTCATCGCCACACGATAAGAGAAAAAAGAATGGATTTACCTGTGGCCAAACACTTTTGTATGCCCGGCATAGCATGACAGATATGGAATTACTTGTATTAAAATCTAACTTCAAATCTGAGAAGGATAGAAAAGTCTGGGAATATAAACTTATGATGACCTTTGACACTCTTAGTGCTGGGATGAATATATCCCAGAGTTTTATGTCGTTCTACAACAATTAAGGAATCTGCCTCCCGGACCTTTTAGGGTCATCACAACACAATACCAGACCCCAATCAGAGGGTAATAAAACCTTCACTCCTTATCTATGAACTAGTCATATTTATGTTAATCCCTCTGCCATAATGACAGTTCTGCTTCATGTCACTTGTCCTACCTATTGCATTTTTTCTGTGCTATTTTGTGTATAAATATGTGATTCTTCAGATGTTGTATTAGTCTATGCCTGATGAAGAGACCTGAGTAGTCTCGAAAGCTTGCAATTTGTTACCATCTTTTCAGTTAGCCATTAAAAGGTATCAACCACTGAGGACTCTCAAGTCTAAATATTTTTCTATCTACTGGCTAACACGGTACGAAGATACACATCTTTCCTATATCAAAATGGAGGATACCAGAATGTACCGCATCTTTATGGAACTGAAACCACTTCTGAAGAAACGTGCACAAATGGACAGCGACATTTTTTTCTTATCTAAATGCAAAAAGGAGAATCTAATTCCCAAAGGACTCTGGATTACAAACCCAATTCTTCACACCTACAATACCCATTATGCACAAAACCTTTGTCACAGGACTTCTGAAAGACTAAGGAACCATCTTTTGCATGTCTGCTACAGCATAAGGATAATAGAAAGAAATTGCGAACATCATAATGCATGTAAGAGATGTTAATTATATCCAACATGGAAATTAGAAGCATGCATATTGAAAACGGACATGTGAAGACCAGCTGTACATAATACAGAAAACCACCACGAGAAAAACAGCCTCACGGTCAGGATAAATTATATAATCTTTATTGACAAAATTTGTTAAAATATTACAGGGACAAATGGCAGGGAAAGGGAATAGTAGCAGAAATAGCAAATATGCACATAAATCAATGATCAAATGTATACCTGCTGATAGATCTCACATAACAAAGGACAACTGTCCATATGATGAAAATCAAGGGTAAACCCATATATACTCATGTAGCCAATACACATCAGAATGTATACACAGAATCCCCATATAGTTTATCAGGTAAGTACCAGGGAATAACGCAGAAATATATATATATATATTATTGTAATACATAATGATGTGGAAGGCTGCTAAATATCAGATGGAATAATACAATACTGGGTAGAATCACCGAAAAAAGAACCATCTTGGCAGCCACATAGAGCGATTTACCTAAGACAGCAGGAGCATAAGATCAACAGGAACCCCGAACCCGACGCGCGTTTCGGAGCCGCTCACAGGCTCCTTCCTCAGGGGCGTCCAAGATGGTTCTTTTTTCGGTGATTCTACCCAGTATTGTATTATTCCATCTGATATTTAGCAGCCTTCCACATCATTATGTATTACAATAATATATATATATATTTCTGCGTTATTCCCTGGTACTTACCTGATAAACTATATGGGGATTCTGTGTATACATTCTGATGTGTATTGGCTACATGAGTATATATGGGTTTACCCTTGATTTTCATCATATGGACAGTTGTCCTTTGTTATGTGAGATCTATCAGCAGGTATACATTTGATCATTGATTTATGTGCATATTTGCTATTTCTGCTACTATTCCCTTTCCCCTGCCATTTGTCCCTGTAATATTTTAACAAATTTTGTCAATAAAGATTATATAATTTATCCTGACCGTGAGGCTGTTTTTCTCGTGGTGGTTTACAGCATAAGGAGTAAAGTCCAAGGACAATTGGAAACTCTGAGGAAAACACTTACAGAAAGCACAGAGCAAAAATTACAACAATACTACAACAAACTACGGACCTTTCTGATTCAAAACAAGGAAAAGAAACTACACAGATTGCGCCTCCATTCCGGACTCTATACAAACAGATACAAAACAAAACCAAAACCTGACAACTCTGACAACCCTCCATTCCAGACACAAAAGCATCTAACTGTGTCATCAATCTCTCAGATTACAAACCCAGCAAAGTGGAGCTTGCCGTGCTTTCTAGAGGACTCTCATTTTGTCCTACTAAGGCCCTGGATAAAACCGAACTCTGCAGTGATATGGAACATTTTTTCAGGAGACTGCGCCTGAGGGAATACTTCAATGATACAGAAGATTCAGATAACACTCGGACTGAAGGAAGAGGGATCCCAATAACCAAGAAGAGGTCAGACTGGACACCTCCACCTGGACGTAACCCTCATTTGGATAAATATATAGACTCATTCAGACATTTGATAAAATCCACCATCATAGCCACCAACAAGAGACAAGCCTCCAATATCAGTGCCCAGGAGAGAAAGGCCATACAGTCTCTGAAAACCAACAAAGAAATCATCATTAAACCTGCTGACAAGGGAGGTGCAATAGTCATGATGAACACATCAGACTATATGAAGGAAGCAAACAGACAACTTACGGACACACGCTACTACAGAAAACTGGAGTCGGACCCTACACAGGACTATTACAAGGAACTAAGCAAGTTGGTATCTTGTCTGTCTGACAAATCCATAAGAGCTGATGACCTGATACCAGAAAGTCCAAGAACAGGGACATTCTACATGCTTCCCAAAATCCACAAAGCCGGAAATCCAGGGAGGCCAATTATTTCATGTGTGGACACCCTTACTGAGCAAGTATCTGGATGGGTAGAGGGTGTTCTTAAACCCCTGGTAAAGGATACACCCAGCTACATTCAGGACACAACTGACCTACTGAATAAACTAGCAGCAATAGGTTCTCTACCAGAAGGAACCATCCTGGCCACCATGGATGTGGAATCTTTGTACTCTAATATCCCACACCAGGATGGATTAAATGCCTGCAAAGTCTTCATGGGAAACACCGGAATGATGCTGATTCTGTGGTGAAACTCACAAAATTCATCCTCACCCACAATTACTTCGAATTTGACAACAAGATCTATCTTCAGGAGACTGGCACAGCTATGGGAAGTAAAATGGCTCCACAGTATGCAAATCTTTTCATGGCCAAGCTTGAAAGCGAATTTTTGTCCTCCTGCCCCATCAGGCCTCGGGCCTACTACCGCTACATTGATGACATTTTAATCATCTGGACGGAGTCTGAACAACAGCTAAAGACGTTCCATGAACAGTTCAATCAATTTCATCCCAGCATCAACTTAACACTTAACTACTCCAGCACTGAAATTAACTTTTAGACACCACCATTAAGCTAAAGAACAATGAAATAGAGACATCCCTGTATCAGAAGCCAATCGACCGTCCAACATATCTTAAATGGGACAGTTTCCATCCTAAACACATAAAAAACTCTATTGTCTACAGCCAAGCCATCAGATACAACCGTATATGTTCCAACCCCATGGATAGAGATGAACACCTTGGTCGCCTCAGAAAGACTTTTTTGAACCAGGGCTACCATCCAAGAACAATTGAAAACCAAATTACAAGAGCCACCAGAATATCAAGGAATCACCTGCTACATTACAAAGCTAAAGAAGAAAATAACCGGGTGCCTCTAGTGGTCACCTACAATCCAAGTCTGGAGATGCTAAGGGGAGCTGCACGGAAACTACAACCTTTACTACAAAAAGATGCCCGATTACAATCCATATTTCCAGACCCCCCACTACTATGTTTTAGGCAGCCCCCAAATCTAAGAAGCATCATTGTCAGAAGCTCCCTGTCCTCCCCAACAGCTGCAGGAACCTTTCCTTGCAGACAAAATAAATGCAAGACCTGTACATCTATAATGACCACGGACAGGATAAAGATCCCCAACTCCCATCAGGACTACAAGATACCAGGTACTTTCAGCTGCATCACATCTAATGTGGTGTACCTAATTATATGTACTAAATGTCCAACTGGGGGTCTGTATGTGGGGGAGACCGGGCAAAAACTGAGAACAAGGATGAATTCTCATCGCCACACGATAAGAGAAAAAAGAATGGATTTACCTGTGGCCAAACACTTTTGTATGCCCGGTCATAGCATGACAGATATGGAATTACTTGTATTAAAATCTAACTTCAAATCTGAGAAGGATAGAAAAGTCTGGGAATATAAACTTATGATGACCTTTGACACTCTTAGTGCTGGGATGAATATATCCCAGAGTTTTATGTCGTTCTACAACAATTAAGGAATCTGCCTCCCTGACCTTTTAGGGTCATCACAACACAATACCAGACCCCAATCAGAGGGTAATAAAACCTTCACTCCTTATCTATGAACTAGTCATATTTATGTTAATCCCTCTGCCATAATGACAGTTCTGCTTCATGTCACTTGTCCTACCTATTGCATTTTTTCTGTGCTATTTTGTGTATAAATATGTGATTCTTCAGATGTTGTATTAGTCTATGCCTGATGAAGAGACCTGAGTAGTCTCGAAAGCTTGCAATTTGTTACCATCTTTTCAGTTAGCCATTAAAAGGTATCAACCACTGAGGACTCTCAAGTCTAAATATTTTTCTATCTACTGGCTAACACGGTACGAAGATACACATCTTTCCTATATTTAGCCCTAGACAGCAAATAAGAAATATGGAGCCTGTGAAATAACAGCAGGTGACTTGGGATGGATTTAGAGTGAAACTAATTGATCCTGATGAAAAACATGCAAAAATCTAGCCTGCAGCATAATTTCCCACTGATTTATGGCCATTTCCACACTTGTGACCCTGTACTCTGATGCTGACTATATGCTTACCTAGCATATTGGAAATAGCGAAAAATACCCCAAAGACTTGTTATTTAATGAAAACCCAGACATGCATCATGTATGTAGAAGCCAACCTTGACATTGGTTGCAAACAGACTGTTACCCTCCTCCTCAGCTACATCTATATACAAGATGTGGTAGACCGGCTCACTAGGCTGCACATAGAGGTTTACACAGGAAAGCTGTTTCTTTAAATCTTATACTGGTTTATTAAAGGGACTGCATAAACCAGTGCAGCATCAGTAAAACAAACATAGCCTTTCTGGCCTAACGGGAAAACAAAAAAAAAACATAACGTATGGCACAGTCATTGTTGCTGCGGGATCCGCCTGCTCAGGCATAAACAACAAAAGTTCAGCTTTCCTTATCATGAAAGCCCAGCTCTGGAGCTTGCACCTCCAGGCACACCTACCACTGAATGAACCAGTAGACTGTGCATTTATCCTCTGGACTCCACTCACTCTACAGCTGTTCGCTCAACCTAGCCCTAACATGGCAGATTAACCCCCCTCAGCACTTAGTGTGCTGGAGCGTTTTCCCAGGTTCATATCACTGAAGTTAACAATCGGAGTGATACAAATCTCTGCTCCAGTGCTTTGATAGTGACTTTGTCACAAAGGATATTTATTATACACTGATTGTATAAAGAACTGCAATTTATAACCAATATGATGCAATGAAGGTGAAGACGGACATACTGCCCACGTCCCCCTTGAAGAACATGTGAATTGTTATATTGCGTAATGTGAACTGTGATGTGTGTTAATTAGGGTTGAATATTCCGATACTGCAAATATCGGGTATCGGCCGATATTGGCTGTATCGGAATTCCGATTCCGAGTTCCGATATTTTCGTCATATCGGATACCAGAATCGGGATTGTCACTGTCACTGTCAGTGTCCGTCGGTCGGGTCTGTCAGGAGTCAGCGGCACTTACCTGGCAGAAGATCTCCGGCGGTCACGGGCTGGACTGCTTCATGGCCGCAATCTTCTTTCCCCGGCGGTCACATGCAATTTCTCGCGATAACTGCAGTGACTGCTGGGTAATCCCGGCCGTAAAGCAGTCAGTCCGATGACGTCACCGCCGGGGAAGCAGGTAATCAGCTGTGCTGCGTCGCGATGACAGGCTCTGCCTGTCATTGCGATGTAGCAGAGCTGGATCGTCGTGGGACTGTCGTTATGGACTGCGTCGGACAGGTGGTATACTGTTGGTTTTGTTTTTTTTTCTTTTTTTACAGGAGATCGATGGCGTCGCAGGAATGAGAGTATAATAAAATTAATGAAAACTGTGTTGTCTCTTTTATTTCATTAAAAGACTTTTTTCTTGCTTTGTCTTTTTTTTAAACATTTAATAACTTTGGGATTAATAATGGATCGGTGTCTTATTGACGCCTCTCCATTATTAACCGGGCTTATTGTCACCGTGCAATCAACGGTGACATTAACCCCTTATTACCCCGCTTGCCACCGCTACAGGGCAAGTGGGAAGAGCCGGGTAAAGTGCCACAATTGGCACATCTTTTGATGCGCCAAATGTGGGGCTGCTGTAGCCTGGTATTATCAGGCTGTTGAGGCCAAAATCCATGGGCCTTGACAGTCTTTTAATACCAGGCCGCAGCAGTCTGCATTTTACTTGGCTGGTTAACAAAAATAGGGGGGATCCCCACGCCGTTTTTTTTTCGAGGGGATCCCCTATTTTTGTTAACCAGCCAAGCTAAGCAGACTGCTGTGGCCTGGTATTATCAGGCTGGCAAGGTCCATAGATATTGGATCCTTACCAGCCTGAAAAACCAGGCCTCAGCGGTCTGCTTCATCTGGCTGGTTAACAAAAATAGGGGGGACCCCACGCCAATTTTTTTCGAGGGGATCCCCTATTTTGTTAATCAGCCAAGATATGCAGACTGCTGTGGCCTGGTATTATCAGGCTGGCAAGGTCCATGGATCTTGGCTCCTTAACAGCCTGAAAATCCAGGCCTCAGCGGTCTGCTTCATCTGGCTGGTTAACAAAAATAGGGGGGACCCCACGCCAATTTTTTTTTCGAGGGGATCCCCTATTTTTGTTAAT
Source organism: Oophaga sylvatica (assembly GCA_033576555.1). Classification (NCBI taxonomy): domain Eukaryota; kingdom Metazoa; phylum Chordata; class Amphibia; order Anura; family Dendrobatidae; genus Oophaga; species Oophaga sylvatica. The sequence continues at coordinate 616,320,116 of JARQOD010000002.1, forward strand.
CAGCCAAGATATGCAGACTGCTGTGGCCTAG
>JARQOD010000002.1:616320246-616349191 GCA_033576555.1 Oophaga sylvatica
CACGACGATCCAGCTGTACATCGGAGCAGGCAGAGCCTGACATCCCGGCGCGCACAGCTGATTACCTGCTTCCCGGCGGTGACGTCACGGACTGCTTTACGGCCGCGATTACCCAGCAGTCACTGCCGTTATCGCGAGAAACTGCATGTGACCCCCGGGGGTGAAAGAGGTTGGCGGCCATTAAGCAGCCCGGGATGTGACCGCCGGAGATCTTCTGCGGTAGTGCCGCTGATCCTGACGGGACCCGACCAAAGGACACTGACAGTGACAGTGACAATTCCGATTCCGGTATCCGATATGACGAAAATATCGGTACTCGGAATCGGAATTCCGATACACCCAAATATCGGCCGATACCCGATATTTGCAGTATCGGAATGCTCAACCCTAGTTAAAAGCATTAACTACCATTTCCTTGCTCAGTACTTTTAACTTTGTCCTCACTGAAGACAGATTTTGAAAGTGATTGAGAATGAATGATCAGTCTAGAAGAAGAAAGAAGCAGATTTCTTCTTTTACTATTGTTTTATGAAATAAAAATAAAAATGGCGGCTATTTAATGTTTCACAGAAAAATGAATATTCTATGTCCCCATAACATAATCTATATTTACGAGACGATGGTTTTCCCTCTGGCAAGATGTTTGGAGTTCCCCAGACATTTGCTCCATAAACCTGGAATCCATGCTGCACTTAGAAGTTTGGGAGAGGGGATTTCCATTAATCTGGGAAAGTTCACTAGCTAACTAGGAATACTTATTAACAAGAATCCATTATTATATCTGTCAGGTCTGAATTTCTTCAAATTTTTTATCCACAAAATAATGAAACTTAATCGTAGTTTTATTGTTTGATATAATGAACACTTACTCGGGTTGCAGAATAGGCAATATACTATATGTCTGATCATTAGAAATCAAACCACCCCTTTTCTCATGATCAGCAGGGATCCCCTACAATCAGAAACTTATTACATGTTTTGTGGAAAGGTGATGAGTTGTAATTAGAGATTACTGGATCTTTTGAAATTCAAACTCAGCAGCTTCGCCAAATTATTTTCCATAAAATTCTATTTGAAAAGAAAAATTTGCGTGGATCTTAATACTGGAAATGTTGAAAATACATGAGGAGAGCAGGGAAGAGAGAGAACCCCACTAACCATAAGAGCTTACACTCTACAGGAGAGAGAGGACCCCACTGACCATAAGAGCTTACACTCTACAGGAGAGATAGAGAGAGGACCCCGATAACCATAAGAACTTACACTCTACAGGACAGAGAGAGGACCCCACTGACCATAAGAGCTTACACTCTACAGGAGAGAGAGAGGACTCTGCTGACCATAAGAACTTACACTCTACAGGAGAGAGAGAGAGGACCTCACTGACCATAAGAGCTTACACTCTACTGGATAGGGAGGACCTCACTGACCATAAAAACTTACACTCTACAGGAGAGAGAAAGGACCCCACTGACCTTAAGAGCTTACACTCTACTGGAGAGGGAGGACCTCACTGACCATAAGAGCTTACACTCTACTGGAGAGGGAGGACCTCACTGACCATAAGAACTTACACTCTACAGGAGAGAGAAAGGACCCCACTGACCATAAGAGCTTACACTCTACTGGAGAGAGAGGACCCCACTGACCATAAGAGCTTACACTCTACTGGAGAGAGATAGAGAGAGGACCCCGCTGACCATAAGAGCTTACACTCTACAGAGAGAGAGAGGACTCTGCTGACCATAAGAGCTTACACTGTACAGGAGAGAGAGAGGACTCTGCTGACCATAAGAACTTACACTCTACAGGAGAGAGAGAGAGGACCCCACTGACCATAAGAACTTACATTCTACAGTAGAGAGAGAGGACCCCACTAACCATAAGAGCTTACACTCTACAGGAGAGAGAGAGAGGATCCCGCTGACCATAAGAGCTTACACTCTACTGGAGAGAGAGATAGGACCCCGCTGACCATAAGAGCTTACACTCTACAGGAGAGGGGAAGAGAGAGAGAGAACCCAACTGACCATAAGAGCTTACACTCTACTGGAGAAAGAAAGGACCCCACTGACCATAAGAGCTTACACTGTACTCAAGAGAGAGGACCCCACTGACCATAAGAGCTTACACTCTACAGGAGAGGGAGAGAGAGGTCCCCACTGACCATAAGAGCTTACACTCTACGAGAGAGAGAAAATTCTGCTGACCATGAGTTTACACTCTAAGAGAGGACCGCATTAACTATTTGAGCTTACACTGTAAAGAAGAAAGAGAGGACCTCCCTTACAATAAGAGTTTACACTCTACAGGAGAGAGAGAGGACCCCGCTGAACATAAGATGTTACACTCTACTGGAGAGAGAGATTTGTTGTCCATAATAGCTTACAGGAGAGTGAGAAGACCCTGTTGACAAAAGGAGTTTATACTATACAGAAAATATACTTACCCAGTGACTTTGGAGATGGAAAACGACTGCCATACAAACTATCTCCACTGGAAATCGCTGATTTGTGATGGCCGGGGTTCTGACCACCACTTTTCAAGGTATGATCCACTAGATGTCAATGACGCAGGGCATTATGGGATGGCCCACGAAGCTTCACAAAATGATGTTGGCCTGCTCTCTGTTGGAAATGGTGCTGGGCAAGGTTTTGTTGTAGCAAAATAAATCTCAAAACTGTAAATTTCAGGAAACTATCCTGGTTAGATAAAGTTTAATTAAAGCTGTGGCCAACTATTTGGCAAGAGCATTCCTGTGTCCTGTGGTTTCATACTGAAGGCTCATATATGGTAAAAAAAATATTCATCTAATGGGTGAATTCTGCTTTTGGTGCCATGATTGTGATCAAAGATGGCCATCCATTCTCTAAGGTCAGGCAAATTCACAGAGATATATGCCAAGATAACACTCAAAGGCTCAGGTGTGCCACATCTGAATGCCATCTTATACATTTAGTTAGAAAATTATCCTTTTGATAGGCCTGGCTGTTAAGTATATACCTATAGCATAAAAATGTGCCCTAAAATGGACAATTCTGGAAAGTTTATAGACATTTCTGGAATATTAAATGTCAAAATGGTGGTAAGGTGAAGTCGAGGTTGAAGGCTACTGTTTCATTGCTGTCCAATGCTAATCTGCTCTTTATAAGTCGCATCTTAGTTCTCCATATCTGATATATTTCTTGCTGAGATATTGAAGTTTTATTTCTCACCATTGCAGAAAACTCAGGAGACAGAATTATTTACATCAAAGAAATGGTAAATCTAGGAAATTGCGCTGTAAAAAAGCAGTCAAATGTTTTAAGTTCCAGTCCAATGAAGTTCGAGATTTTACCGGTTGAAACGACTTGAAAGGCTGACATGCTCTCTCAGGCTTTGAGGATTTTTCCTGAGAAGGCGAACGTGAAGCACAGACCCATTCACTGCTGTGTACATTTCGGAGATCAAGGTGTGCTCAGGATGTCGGCTTGGAACACTTAATTTCTTTAAATGCAGGTTAAAGGAAGATGGTGGAAGCCGTGATCACAGGAGTCATGAAAAGCTCTTTTGTCTAGTAATAGCCATTCCTTTAAGTCACCTTTTAAGTAAAAGAACAATATTTGAGCGTGATATTGGTTACCCACAAAGGCAGTCCCAGGATTTCTAGTGAAGCTTTAGCAGGTGTTTCTATTTCTGTGTTATTCCTCGGGACGCGCTACTAATTTTTATTTGCTTATGATTTTTTTACATTCATTTTTAGCTTATGGATTAACCATTAGCAAAAACATTAGTATATTTGGAGTTTTATTACAAGCTACCATTGAATGTCTGATCACAAACAGCTTCTGAAATAATCACTGTCTTTTCAACATACTTTGCATAAATCAATAGAACAAGTGAAAATATAAGAAAATTTGTAATGTAGTTTATCGAAAAAATCTGCTTCTTTCTCTACTTATCTACTATCTTACTTTCTCTACTTCTCTCCGATCTCTGCCTCTGGAACTAATTCACTCTGTAAAACAGCTCAAATGCATCTTGGTCAAAACAAGACTGACTACCAGCTTACTAAGGGATCAAATTATAGGGCTCGACCAGCCTTAGGACAGGATCACATTTGTGAGTGTGATGTGAGAAACTCGTGAAAGTCTGTTGCATCAATACCCGGCACTGCCGCCGGCACTCGGGACCGGAATGTGCGGCTGCATGTGTTTCTATACAGCTGCACACTCCGGCGGCAGTGCCGGGTATTGATGCGAGAGTTTCTTGCATCGCACTCACAAGTGTGACCCCGGCCTTAGAGTCGAAGTCATAGAATCATAGAATCATAGAATGGTAGAGTTGGAAGGGACCTCCTGGGCCTTCTGGTCCAACCCCCTGCTCAAAGCAGGATTCTCTAAATCATCCCAGACAGATGTCTATCCAGCCTCTGTTTGAAGACTTCCATTGAAGGAGAACTCACCACCTCTTGTGGCAGCCTGTTCCACTCATTGATCACCCTAACTGTCAAAAAGTTTTTTCTAATATCTAATCTGTGTCTCCTCCCATTCAGTTTCATCCCATTGCTTCTAGTCTTTCCTTGTGCAAATGAGAATAAAGATGATCCTTCTACAATGTGACAGCCCTTGAGATATTTGTAGACAGCTATTAAGTCTCCTCTCAGTCTTCTTTTTTGCAAGCTAAACATTCCCAAATCCTGCAACCGTTCCTCATAGGACATGGTTTGCAGACCGGTCACCATTCTGGTGGCTCTTCTCTGAACTTGCTCCAGTTTGTTGATGTCTTTTTTAAAATGTGGTGCCCAAAACTGGACACAGTATTCCAGATGAGGTCTGACCAAAGAGGAGTAGAGGGCAATAATGACCTCACGTGATCTAGACTGTATGCTTCTGTTGATACATCCTAGAATTGCATTTGCCTTTTTTGCTGCTGCATCACACTGTTGACTCATGTTAAGTCTGTGATCAATTAGTATACCCAAGTCTTTTTCACATGTGCTGTTACTTAGCCCTATTCCTCCCATTTTGTATATGCTTTTTTCATTTTTATTGCCCAGATGTAGTACTTTGCATTTTTCCCTGTTAAAATCCATTCTGTTAGTTGCTGCCCACTGCTCCAGTTTATGTATATCTTTTTGAATCCTCTCTCTCTCTTCTCTAGTATTAGCTACCCCTCCTAGCTTTGTGTCATCAGCAAATTTGATCAGTTTACCCTCAATTCCTTCATCTAAATCATTGATAAAGATGTTGAACAATACAGGGCCCAAAACAGAGCCTTGTGGTACCCCACTTGAGACATTCTTCCAACTGGATGTGCAGCCATTTACAACCACTCTTTGGGTCCGATCACTAAGCCAGTTATGAATCCACCTAACAGTTGCCTTGTCCATTCCATACTTAGTCATTTTTTCAATAAGGATTGTGTGAGATACTTTGTCAAATGCTTTGCTGAAGTCAAGATATACTATATCTACAGCATTTCCCTGATCCACCCAGTCAGTGATTCTGTCATAGAAGGAAATTAAGTTAGTCTGACATGACTTATTAGTTACAAACCCATGCTGACTCTGTTTAATCACTTCATTCTTATCCAGGTACTTGCATACATGTTCTTTAATAATTTGTTCAAAGATCTTTCCTGGTATAGAAGTCAGACTCACCGGCCTGTAGTTCCCTGGGTTCACCTTCTTCCCCTTTTTGAAGATAGGAACAACATTTGCTCTTCTCCAGTCTTCTGGGACTTCTCCTGTTCTCCAAGAATTTTCAAAGATTATGGACAGTGGTTCAAGAATTTCTTCTGCTATCTCCTTCAGTACCCTGGGGTGTAATTCATCTGGACCTGGAGACTTGAATTCATTTATGTTAGCTAAGTGTTTCCTCACTGTCTTTCTGTTTATAGATATCCTGGATTCTTCTATTCCTTTAATAGGACAGTGAAGATCAGTTGATGTTACATTTCCTTTCTGAGAGAAAACAGATGCAAAATAGGAATTTAAAAGTTCAGCCTTCTCAACATCCTGACTTACCATTTCATCATTTTCATCCTGTAAAAATCCTATAGCATCTTTGACTTTTCTTTTACTTTTGACGTATCCCCAAAATCCTTTTTTGTTGCTTTTGACGTCACTTGCAAGCCTTAATTCATTGTCTGCTTTAGATAATCTGATTTGTGCCCTGCAGGTTCTGCAGACGGCATTATATTCTTCTTTAGATATGCCTCCCTCTTTCCATTTGATAAACATTTCTTTCTTCCTTTTTAGCATGTGTTTAAGTTCTATGTTCATCCATCCTGGTTTCCTTAAATGCTTCCCATTCTTCCCTCTTTTCGGAATTGTTAACGATTGTGCTTTGAGAATCTCATTTTTCAAGATTTTCTTGTGTCTTGTGAATCCTCACAGAGAATGCACTTCACACTTTGAGAATTCTCCTGTGGGAGGAGTAGAAGGCGGATGACCGCAAATGTGTGATTTGCATACATGCGGTCACATGCCAACTAGACGTGCACTGCCTCACTCAATGCAAGTGTGTTGAGCAAGCCCAGATATGTCTAGTTGGAATGTGGATGGAAGAATGACATGACTGCCCGCCCTGGCACCAGCACTGGAGAATTATCATGCAGTGTGTGCGAAATGAGAATTCACAAGTATGTAGTAACCTAGAGTGACTGCAAACTTGTAGCGTAAAGCTGGATAGTCCCATTAAATCTTCCTATTGACGTGTATGGAGAGGGAATGGGGTAGCAGAATGGTGGAGTGGACTGAGTGAATAGGCAGAGGGAGACAGACAAAATGTGTTTAGGATTCTATTAAGTGTTTATCTCATCTCAATACTGTATTCACAGCTACACTGCTTAGTCCTACTGTATAACCTCCTCCAAACTGCTGCTGCATCTCCACCCACTAAGTCAGATATATCTAGAAAATAGAGCAAGAGTATGCAGAGGGAAAACTGGTGAAAAATGCATGATATAAGTAATAAAAAGGCCAGTAATAGTGTTATTCCTCCTGCAAACATACAGTATGACAGATTATTCTGAAAAGTCACCTGAAATGACAGGTGCACCTATATGGAAATCATCCCAACTAACAGCTGATCTCCACAGGTAAAGCTTCCAGCCATAGCCAGTAAGACATCTCTTTTAGTCCTTTCAGTAGTCATGAAAATTATAAAGGTGCATGAACTTATTACTCAGCCAATATCTGAGTTACGACAGATAGAAAATGCAGAGTGATAGATCATAAGTATAGACAGTGGAGGGCAGAATAAACTGGAGATATCTGTGACCAATTCAGGTTGTATTTTCACAGTGGCATATGGCTATGTGATATAGACCTATTTGAAGAAATTAATTTCCAAAACTGATAATGTTAGGAGCAAGACTTAATATCCACATAACAGTGCAGCATGGAAGAAGTCCTTCAGAAGGGAGGGGATGAAAGGAATTTATAAAGAGGAAAAGAGTAGCAGGTCATTGGCTAAGCAAAGAGAATGAATTAAATTAGCATGCTAAGAAGAGAGTAAAATGTATATCAATTCAGCATTGTGGAAGGTTTTGCAGGAGATCTTTGAATTTTAATTCTGCAAGAATATACCTCCCAAGTTTTGAAAGATATATAAAAACGGCACATACATTGGTAATTTTTTATCTTGCACAAAGCCACTTCACTAACCAGTCCTTAAGAGTAGAGATGAGCGAACGGAAAACGATCGCCAATCTCAAGTTCAGCACGAACGTTGCACATTCGGATTCGTGTTCATATTCCCGAGCATTTTTCCTAATAATCGTCAAAAGTTGGTCAAAGTTCGGTAAATAACAGAGTTCACTAAGGGCTCTTTCAGACGTTAGTTTTTCCAGCAGCAGTATGGTCTGAAAAACCTCCCGATGACACACGGATGACATACCTGTGTCATCAGTGAGAGATGTACTGGCACCTGGGAATAGCAGTACTGTTCAAGCTGTTTCCCCGGTGCCGGGTACTGAAGTGAAGACAGCTTACATCACGGTACCCTGCTCTTGCTGCGATTAACACTACCAGGGGACAATGTTGAGAGTTGTATTCAACTATCAACAGCGAGAGCAGGCAGTGGCTGATAGGAGTGTTCATCAACCGCCGGCTGCACTAACAAAATAAAAAAAAAATGACAGCTACAACCCTCAGCTGTCAGCTTTAATAAGGCTGGTAATCAGTAATAGAGGGGTCCCCATGCTGCATTTTTTTAAATTATTTAAATAAATAATTTAAAAAAACCTTGTTTGTTCTCCTTTATTTTTGACAACCGACCAAGCTAATGCAGGCAATTGTGGACTGGTATTCCCAGGCTGGTAAGGGGCCATGGATATTGGCCCTCCACAGCCTAAAATTAGCTGCCCTCAGCTGCACCAGAAAAGGCGCATCTATTAGATGGCTTTTCCATCTTGTCTTGTGGCGGTGGTAAATAGGGTTCATATTTGTGGGGTTGATGTCACCTTTGTATTTACCTTGTGACATAAAGCCCATGGGTTAGCAATGGAAAGGCGTCTATAAAACACCTATTCACTACTAATCATACTATTACATTGTAAATAAACACACAACCAGAAAAAAAGTCCTTTAATTTAAAGAATGACACAGATTCCTTTAATGAATCTAAATTAACCCATACTTATGTTATTGCCCAGTCCACAAAAGCCATGGTCTACTATAATAGAATTAAAATAATAAATAAACAACAATATTCCTCACCTGTCACCCGAGAAGATAATAATCCATTTGTCCAACAAAGGAGCTAGCTCTGATACATCTAGATGACAGGCTGCATTGTTGCATGATGTGACTATACAGCCTTCCACCCAGCTGAGACACTGAGCAGCGTGTGCTGCAGCTACTCAATGTCTCGTGGTGTACACCTATGACCTGACTGACATCAACGCGAGTGTGAGAACATTCTCACGGTCGCAGTGCCGTCAGAAAGTTCCTGGGAGTTCACAGGCAATAAATTCAGCTCAACTAAAGTCAGCATTAGAGCAGTTACAACTTTTCCCACAGCGCTCGTGCTGACATCACTTATATGAAGTGAGTTCATTGGCTATGAACTCCCAGGACCTTTCTGATGGCACCACTAGCGTGAGAACTTTCTCATACCTGTGGTGACATCAGTCAGGTCACAGGAGTTCACTTGAGAGTACTGAACAGCGGTAGCACACACTGCTCAGTGTCTTTGCTGGATGGCAGGCTGTATAGTTGCATCATGCAACATTGTAGTCTGCCATCTAGATGTAGCAAAGCTATACCCTTCGCAGGACAAATGGATTACTATCTTCTCAGCTGACAGGTAAGGAATATTGTGGTTTATCATTTTAATTCTGTTATAAGAGACCATGGTTTCTGTGGACTGGGAAATGACGTGAGTATGGTTTAATTTAGATTCATTATGGAGTCTATGTCATTCTTTCAATTATAGGACTTTATTCTGGTAGTGTTTTTTTTTATACAATATGACTATGGGTTTAGTAATTGGGGCGTCCTATAAACGCATCTCCATTATTAACCTCTGGGCTTTATATCACCGGGCAATACAAAAGTGACATCAACTCCTCAACTATTACCCCATTTGGCACCACACCAGGGCAATTGGGAAAAACCAGGCAAAGCACCAGAATTGGCACATCTAATAGATGTACCTTTTCTGGGGCGGCTGCAGGCTGCTATTTTTAGGCTTAGGTAGCCAATATCCTTGTCCCTTCTTAGCCTGAGAATACCCGCCCCCAGTTGTCTGCTTTGCTTGGCTAGTTGTCAAAAATGGGGGGTACCCCACATGTTTTTAAATTTTTTTATTTAGATAACTAAAAAAAAAGCCGTGGGACTACTCTATTTTTGATAACCAGTCTTGCTAATGCTGATAGCTGATGGTTGCAGTCCGCAGCTGTCAGATTTGCCTGGTTGGTTATCAAAAATATAGGAGAACTGTTGGCAGCGGATTACTCACGATACTCTCTAAGTGTCTCCCATTTAGTTTTTTTCTCCAACTCCCTATCCTCCTCCCTATTGTTGGTTAGTGCTTTAGTATGATAGAGGCTTTCTTTTAACCCTGTTTTGTCTTTGTGACTTGTTTACATTACATTTCTGTCGCATGCCTCATGGGGTACGGGAGGGTATAGAGCAGGGTTTAACAGTAATATAGTAAGGTTGGAGACTCAGGCCTCTCTGTCTTCAAAAGTACTCCTGGGACAGGGATAGTTAGGGTCCCAGTTTCATGGACAGTTTGAGGTCCCCCTTTCTTACTGAAGACCGTCACAGTGTGACAGATGGAGGGAGTAGAAGTAAGATCTGAGTCAAATTTAACCAAAACACAGCTAACATAGAATCATAGAATCATAGAATGGTAGAGTTGGAAGGGACCTCCTGGGCCTTCTGGTCCAACCCCCTGCTCAAAGCAGGATTCTCTAAATCATCCCAGACAGATGTCTATCCAGCCTCTGTTTGAAGACTTCCATTGAAGGAGAACTCACCACCTCTTGTGGCAGCCTGTTCCACTCATTGATCACCCTAACTGTCAAGAAGTTTTTTCTAATATCTAATCTGTGTCTCCTCCCATTCAGTTTCATCCCATTGCTTCTAGTCTTTCCTTGTGCAAATGAGAATAAAGATGATCCTTCTACAATGTGACAGCCCTTGAGATATTTGTAGACAGCTATTAAGTCTCCTCTCAGTCTTCTTTTTTGCAAGCTAAACATTCCCAAATCCTGCAACCGTTCCTCATAGGACATGGTTTGCAGACCGGTCACCATTCTGGTGGCTCTTCTCTGAACTTGCTCCAGTTTGTTGATGTCTTTTTTAAAATGTGGTGCCCAAAACTGGACACAGTATTCCAGATGAGGTCTGACCAAAGAGGAGTAGAGGGCAATAATGACTTCACGTGATCTAGACTGTATGCTTCTGTTGATACATCCTAGAATTGCATTTGCCTTTTTTGCTGCTGCATCACACTGTTGACTCATGTTAAGTCTGTGATCAATTAGTATACCCAAGTCTTTTTCACATGTGCTGTTACTTAGCCCTATTCCTCCCATTTTGTATATGCTTTTTTCATTTTTATTGCCCAGATGTAGTGCATCCCAACATGATGCTTGGGAATCAAAGTAGAACCACCCACAGAAATGTCTATATTGGGATTAGGTAGGTTATTAGCAGAAGGTAACACAAGAAGTTCAGTTTTGGAAAGATTCAGTTTCAGATAGAGGGAGGACATGATGTTAGAGACTGCAGTCAGAAAAGAATTGGTATTTTGTAGCAATGCATTGGTGATGTCAGGAGAAGTGTTTAACTGGGTGTCATCAACATAGAAATTGTAATGAAAACCAAATCTACTGATGGTTTATACAATAAGGGCAGTGTATAGAGAGAATAGGAAAGTACCTAGGACAGAATAATCCTGAAGAACCCCAACTGTAAGGTGAAGAGAGGAAGAAAATGATAGACTGAAGGAGCGGTCAGAGAGGTTGGAGAAAAACCTAGCGAGAATGGAATCCTTGAGGCCAATAGAATGTCAGGAAGAAGTTGGTGATCCACAGTGTCAACTGTAGTGTCACATGTGGCATAATCAATACTCAATAAAGGAGCTTTTATTGTTTTCAAAACTCTTCTTGGGTCTGTTATCTCTAGAAGAACGGTCAGGAAGGACACATTTTCTAATTAAAGACCCTGCTACACTTTTTGTGTCCTTTCAGGATTACTCCATATCCTCTTCCATTGTCTTGCAGAATTATGGTACCCTGAAGAACAAGTCTGGTACAAGATTCTCTTCAAGTTGACCTGAAGTTCCTACATTTCCCAAGCTCTCATCTCTGCTATTTTTAAAACAGTGTCCTTCTGAAACCTCCATAGTGTCCTCAGTAACATCTTACCCATAACGCCCTCTATGCATAGTATCTGACTTATGAAGATATTAGGAACATTTATCTCAGAGGACCAAAGAGTTTAGCAGTGGACATCATGGTGATTGAATCCAGAGACTAACGCTCTCTCACTATACCAGTCTGTTTATTTATTCTGCAGTGATAAATACATTTCCCATCATCTCTCACTTGTGAATTTCTCTGTATCTGCTTTATGTTACACTACCTCGTTGACAGATTTTCCATGCAGTTTGTTTTCTTTGGCTCCTGAGCCACCACAGGACATCACATACACAATGCACACAATGGAGGCTGACACTTTACAGAGTGAACCAGTAAATTGTGGTTAAACTAGGGACATGTGTAATATTTTTTTTTATTATGTATTTATATTATGCATTAAAACATTTTTTATTCTTGATATTATTTCCTAGGCAATTCTAAATAAAGGTACAAGAAGATAGGAGTGGGGTGTGTACAGCCCATTTAAACCAGCAAAGTTTACTGTAAACTTATTATTATTATTATTATTATTATTATTATTTTGTCACTTGACAAATTTGACCCCAGATGTACCCAATAAGAAATGTTATTTTTTTTAGGCAATTTGCATCTTTTCAAATAGTTTTGATTGGTATTTCTTGTGCTTTGGACACTATGTTTGTGAATATTACTGTAGGTTTCTGCAAATTTACTACAAAGTAAACTATGTCATAGCTGGTGTACATCTAATGTTCTGGTGCAGTGCTCTGGTTGGAAAATAATGGACAAGGGGGAGGGTAGTGATTGTAAAATTACACAACCAAGATTGTGTTGGCCAAACTTACTTTCCTGTGCTAATGACGACAATAAAAATAGAAGGTGGTGACACCAGGCTGTATTGTTCCCTTGGCGGGTGTAATGATTTGGTATACCCCATATGTGTATTAAATAGTCCAGAGAACAGGAGAGAAGTTGAAAAGTCAGACCTCACATTATCTAGCTGTAGTGCACAACGCTTAGCAGCTACATCTACTGCTGATACAGAGACACAAGCATAGCCGTCACATTACAGCAGCAGCATATACAGTACAATGGATGATAGTGTCATGTGGCTCTCCTCCACATATGCTTAGGCTATCGCTTGGCTTCATTGGTGATCAAGTCTACACCCCAGTCCTCCACTCTTCATGTCAGTATTCACCCCACTTGGCCTCAGGGCAGGTTAGCACCCCAAACCTCTGTAGTTCCTGCTTTATAAACGTAATAAAGAGCAGTTCCCCCCTGGACATTCATAAAAGGCATCCTCCTGAGAGTATATAGGCCATTAGGCTTGAGACTTTTACTGTTCCTACATGTTTACATAAAGTCACTAACTCTGCTCTGAGCGCTACCCTGGGATTATGACTATAATGCCATAACTGCATAAATTAATTAATTGTAGGACAAATTCTTAACTCTTAGTGGGTTGACATCAGGCATTTCTTGGGTATCGCACTGGTGCATAGACAACCCAGTGATGTGTTGAATTTATTAAGAGGTCTTTCCAGTCTTGAAAAATTCCCATCAAACTATGTCCCTGTTAATACACTGCATTTACAATTGCGTTCAGTAAAAGCTGAACTATGGAAGTTCATTTGGTCTGCTGACCATTAGAGTTGAGCAAACCTTTTAAATTTCGGTTTGGGTCAGCTCGGCGAACTTCCTGATGTTCGCCGAACTTATCCAAACCGCATAGAATTCAATGGGAGGCAAAACTAAACTCGTAGGCAACACCTTCAGTGGGGCCCAAAAGCTGCTAAAACAACTCAAATTAGGGGCAGACACCAGAAAAAGTGGCATCAATTGTCCCAGAGTACAAATATTATAATTGCGCAGCACAGATGCATGGGACAGGGCTTGGACCAGTATTTCTAGCTTAAACATTGGTCAGTAACAGATGGATGAGGGACAGGTGTAGATCTGGTGCTCTGAGAGCCCTACCAAATTCAGGCAACACACATGAAGGAGACCCAGCTTGGAGTCCAAGCATTTCCAAAAATTAGGGGCAGACACCTGGAAAAGTGGCATCAATTGACCCACAATAGAAATGTCATACTGGTGCAGCATGGATGAATGGGACAGGGCCTGGCCCAGCATTTCTAGCTTACAAATTGATCACTTAGAGGTGGATGAGTGACAGGTGTAGGCCTAGTGCTCTGAGACCCCGTCCACTACTGGCAACCCACCAGATGGAGACCCAACTTGCAGTCTCCACATTTCAAAAAATGATTGTCACACACCACTAAAGTGGCATCAATTTCCCCAGAGTAGAAATAGTATAATGTGGATCTGACACACCTTCCACCACAGGCAACCCACCAGATGGAGACCCAACTGGGAGTCTCCACACTTAAAAAAATTATCTACAAGGCGTACAGCTGTTAGGCTGCCAAAGAAAGGGAGTCGAGTAGCCCGTCCAGTAATAGAAGTTGTTAGTTGTGTGGTTAGGGGCGGTAGAAACAAGGTCCCCAGGTATGGTGACTTTACTTGGAAAAGTTTAATCACATTTGGGTTTGGGGGCTGAGGATCGCTTTAAGATATATTCTTCTATAGTATTCTTCTTCTTTTCGCCTTTTGTTGCAGTATATTTGCTATTGAAGTGAATTAGACATGTTATAAGAAATATCCATGCAAGTTATGGGGGTATAATATAATATAGTATAATAATATTAGCGATGCATGCTTCAATTGAAAAAAATGCCACATGTTATATTTGCTATGGAAGTGCTAATGTTGTACACGCATGTAATGTGCCTTAGAAGTACTGCACAAGTGTAGTACTGACATCATCCAATAGGTGGCAATAAAGAGATGCAGAAAAAAAAAAAAAAACTAGCGGAGAGGACAAATTATGTCTTCTTATTTCCCTTAAATTGTAAATCTTTTCAGAAACGAAATATTACAGTGCCAGTTCTGCACCAAGACTATTTGTTTCTTTTGCCTTTGAGCTAAAAGGAAGTCATTTAGAGTTTGATGTCCCAATAAATATTACAATTTTGAGGGCTGAAGAGCTTATTTTCTACTTTTATTTATTTTTTTTATAACATATGGCCAGTTTGTATGCTTCCGTCATTACATAAGGACAGGAGCAATAAAGATTTTGTAAGAATGAGAAGTTTCACACCTAAAACATTTGGCAAAAATCTGCAGCATTTTCAGTTTCCAGTAAACTGAATTATTATGTGTATACCGCATAGCAGTCCATAAATAAACTCACCCATGACATCACTCAATGCATGCTCATATACACAGGCGGCATTCCCTGTAAGAAGTCATTAAATGAAAATGTCATTAAAGCACTGGCATTCATAATGAATTAGGAAACCATCTGTCCGATCGTGCTGGCCCTTTAAATAATGCATATTTAGCCCTAGACAGCAAATAAGAAATATGGAGCCTGTGAAATAACAGCAGGTGACTTGGGGATGGATTTAGAGTGAAACTAATTGATCCTGATGAAAAACATGCAAAAATCTAGCCTGCAGCATAATTTCCCACTGATTTATGGCCATTTCCACACTTGTGACCCTGTACTCTGATGCTGACTATATGCTTACCTAGCATATTGGAAATAGCGAAAATACCCCAAAGACTTGTTATTTAATGAAAACCCAGACATGCATCATGTATGTAGAAGCCAACCTTGACATTGGTTGCAAACAGACTGTTACCCTCCTCCTCAGCTACATCTATATACAAGATGTGGTAGACCGACTCACTAGGCTGCACAAAGAGGTTTACACAGGAAAGCTGTTTCTTTAAATCTTATACTGGTTTATTAAAGGGACTGCATAAACCAGTGCAGCATCAGTAAAACAAACATAGCCTTTCTGGCCTAACGGGAAAAAAAAAAAAAAAACATAACGTATGGCACAGTCATTGTTGCTGCGGGGATCCGCCTGCTCAGGCATAAACAACAAAAGTTCAGCTTTCCTTATCATGAAAGCCCAGCTCTGGAGCTTGCACCTCCAGGCACACCTACCACTGAATGAACCAGTAGACTGTGCATTTATCCTCTGGACTCCACTCACTCTACAGCTGTTCGCTCAACCTAGCCCTAACATGGCAGATTAACCCCCCTCAGCACTTAGTGTGCTGGAGCGTTTTCCCAGGTTCATATCACTGAAGTTAACAATCGGAGTGATACAAATCTCTGCTCCAGTGCTTTGATAGTGACTTTGTCACAAAGGATATTTATTATACACTGATTGTATAAAGAAATGCAATTTATAACCAATATGATGCAATGAAGGTGAAGATGGACATACTGCCCACGTCCCCCTTGAAGAACATGTGAATTGTTATATTGCGTAATGTGAACTGTGATGTGTGTTAATGATGCTGGTACTGTATTCTGCCCAGGAACATGCAGTTAATAGGGGCAAGTAAAAAGTTAACCACTTCCTGTTTTAGTTAGTGAAAAAGTTCATTGGTGACAGTAACAGGGTCAAGTTCATGGAGCAGAGGAATGACAGCTAGAGGCATACATTTGAAGTTGGGCGTTATGAGACCTTACAAGACTGCCTGTGGACATTCCTGCAATGTCCAGAGCCTATGGTTCGAAACAGGTGCTATGGAGAGTTCCCTAACCACTTCCATACAGAGGAAGATGGACGTAGAACTGCATGAGGGAAAGGTAACGGATTTCCAATATACTGCGGTACTGAACCGGAAATCCCTGGGGCTGACAGGATCAGTGGATGTAGGGATAGTTCAGGTAGAATGGAAAGTAAAGTGAGAAATGTACTATATTACTGAAACAAGAAACAGAGGGTGCTGTGCCCGAAACTGCATGATACAATCTGATGTACCTGAACTGGCCAGGAAACTTTTATGTGTTGAAATGAACCTGGTGTCCCTGAGTTAGGCGTGGATGTTCCTAAATATGGATAACTGAAGACAATGGAGGCATGCGGCCTAAAAGTGACTGTCATGAACCCTATACAAGACAGCACACTGGGACTGGGACACAATTTTAATGTAAAGTGCTGGGCGTTATGAGGCAGCAGCTTGACCATGGCTACTGCCTTCTGGCACCTTACACATGGGAATGCAGTATCAGGTCAAGCAGGCGTGGGCTATCGAGTGATGTCCAGTTGGACACACATTTAAGATGGTGTCTGGGCTTCTTGCTACAATCTCACACTTAAGGGTAAGGCCGGGATCACACATGCGACGAAAACGTCCAACGCTCGCATGTGAAATCCCAGCTCTGGCGCTGGCACTCGGGAGTGGAGCGAGCGGCTGCATATAAATACATGGAGCCACACACTCCACTCCCGAGTGTCGGCGCCAGAGCTGGGATTTCACATGCGAGCATCGGACGTTTTCGTCGGCTGTGTGATCCCAGCCTAAGGGTTACTCCTGGCAGTAATGAACTCTGGCTATGTTGTTAAGGCGGCACACCCCAGGTATAAGTAAGTCGAGGAAAAAGGAGACAACTTTAGAAATTAACGGGTTCCACTTTTGTAGTAGAATTACACACCAGACTCTGTCACCCTGCTTCCCCAAAATCAGTATTAAGGAGGCTGTTTTGAAATTACTGCCTTTTTCTTGTCCCAGAGGTGCACAGGAATTCTTTACATCCACTTCTTCACTCAGGGGTAAAGTTTCTTCTTGTGGAGAGAGTCAAGATACCATAGTGAGACTTCTAGGCCTTGCAATGATTTCCTGGAAATTTGAATATGCAAATAGACTCTTCCAAGAAGAAATGGGAAGGAACACTACTGCCACCTATTGGCAGTAGCAAATCCAGTGTCTGTTATTGCTGCAGCCAAACAGTGAGATCAGCAGCGATGAGCTACTTGTGCCGTCAACTCAGGCAGTGCCACTGAGCTCAACTACTGGATGCAGCATTGTCGATGTGACGTACACGCTGCAGACAATAAAAGACATTAGGAGCAGCGGCAGAGTCTCAATGCTGGACCTGGGGAGGGGGAGTAAAGTACAGTTTGTTTTATATTAGAAGCAAACTGCAGCCAGCGGACAGGCTTTCCTGAACTCCTTTAACCTTTGCCTTAGGATACATAAAGTTTAGAAAAGCCTTTTTGCTGCAGAAAGAGACCAGTATGATACATAGAGCATGGTAGGTGGGCACATTTTTTGCATCGAGCCCCAGAAGCCATAAGTTCCTTCTCCCGGCCACAGGACAAGGATAGCATGCTTTCTCAACACTTCCAATGCCAATTCACGGGTGAATCCTCATCCCACGGCACTGTTAATTCCACATATGAGACAAATTACAATTTTTCCCATCATTACAGTATAATATCTTTTTCCAAGTAAATGTACATACAATTGCAGGTCACTGTAATTATCGTAAGTCATTTTAGTAATCTAAACCACAGCAGTATTTTATTAAAATCTCGAGTTTTCAGCATTCCAGGGCCATGATTACGGGCCATCCATTAACAGGCTGACATATGGTTGTCTGAGACTGTTAGTTAAAATGGGAAGGTTGCTATTTTGTTAGAAGGCCACCCTGAATGTAATGAGTTCTCCGCTAGAGAAAAAATATGCAAAATAAAAACATCAATAAAGATGGTTAAATATACAGTGGCCCACCTGTACGTCTGTCCTGAAAGGGCAGACACATTCCTGGGATGTCTAAAATGCAGTTGTCTTGTTTCTTGCTGTCAATGTATAATCTGTGAACTGCAGAAAATACCAGTATGCTTATCATTAGTGATGAAAACTGTAAATGATGTACACTAATATGTCGACCAGATGTGAAGCATTGAGTCCTTGTTACATCTACGTGGCTATTAATGTAAGATGAGAAGTAGTTTCAGTCTTTAAAGATAAGACTTGAAAATGGCAGGGTTAACCTGGGAACCAGATGATTTGTTTTGAAGCTTGGGCTTAATCTCAGTAATCTGCTCTAAAGGTCCAGTGTGAAGACAACTCACTTTGGATCTGATCATGAAAACAAAGGTATTGACTGTATTATGTCTCACTTGGTGAAGGCGATCCTCAAAGCCCCAAGTCCAGATGAGCAATTATAGAGCAGCATGAACAGGCGGCACTGGACAGATAGCGGGTTGTAGAGCAGATGTTGAGCCAACAAAGTGAAGACTGGTATAGCGGAGGAGGAGCAAAGATGACTGAGTAGTAGAGATGCAGACAAATAATTGAGTTCATTCAACCTAGCAGACCACAGTCTAGGATGTCCATCATAGTCATATGCATGAACACTCCAATTGATGTACCCAAACAGTGTATTCAGATCCAAAATGCACCGTTTCAGCTATTTTTCAGTACAGTGTTCATCAAGCATCAATGCATCAACATGCTTGATGAAGGCTGTACTATAGCCAAAATGTTGCATCTTGGATCTGAATGCACTGTTTGGGTATTGAAATTGGAGTGTTGCTTCATTCTTTTCCTTTACTGCAGCAGTAAAGGTGCAGGGATGTAACTGAGTTGTTATCGAGATGTAGCAGAATTGCACTATGATGTAGCAGTCTTAGTGCAATGAGGTAGAAGATTGGCCCAACAAGGTAGTGATGAGTTGATCAACAATCTGGAATGGATTGAGTTTCAATAGCTGTTTAGTGCAGCAGAGCTGGTATAAGTGTAAGGAGATAGACCGGACCTCGGATACCTGCATGCCGGGTCCGGAACTAGAAGGGCTGCATCCTCTGTTCCCGGGGGGAAGGCTGAGTGGGGTCGACCTCCCTTTGCTGCATGAAAGAAACCAGAGAGATACGGAGCTTCCTGCAGTCCCAGGAGGGTGGGCGGAACCAGAAAAGGCGAGCAGCATCAGGGGCATAAAAAGGGAAAGCGTGCCAAAAAAGGGGGCCCTGTCCCAAGGTGACCCTATTATGCCGCCCTTTGGGTTTGGAGCAGTCAAGGTTTTGCGGAGCCCCCGGGGTTGTGCACCGGGGCCCCTTTCTTGTAGGAAACAACAGTGTTTTGGGAAAGGGGCAGTGGGGGGGGGGGACAGACCACTGACAGAAAGGGGGGGGGGGGATTTTGTTCTATTGAACCCCATTAAAGGCAGTTTTGGGCCCATTGTGGTGCCTGGTTTTGCGAGGGGGATTTCCTTTTTTTTTTGACAAATGCCAAAAATTTTTCCATTGACTTCACCTTGCAAAACCTTTTCCCATTTTTCTGTTCCCCCTTTTTCCTCCCTGTGTGGGTATTCCCTAAAAAATAAACTGTTCCCTTGCTCGTTTCGTGTACTGTCACTGCCCCCCCGTTTTTTAATAGGCGAGAAAAATGGTTTGTTGAGGTGGTCCCGTGCAGGTGCACGCAATGAAAAAGATTGAGTTTGCAGGGGCGCACTAGAGTGACGCAAGGAGAGGGAAAAGTGGACAACAGCATAAAATTTTGGCACCCCAACTTAATCCCAGGAGAGTGTGCCCCAATGGTTTTTGGGACCATGAGCAAAGGGAAAAAACGGGCGGTTTTTTAGGGTTTGGAGGAATCGTTTTAAGGCTACGGGGGTGGCCTTTTAAGCCTTAGGTTGGGTGGGCCAGGGGCCCCGGGGTAGGCAGAAAAACAAAAGGCAAAATGGCACAAAGAGAAAGAAACCCAAAAATTCGGATAAACGGATGGATGGGGAAAACCCCAGGGATGTGCAAGAAAAATTAAACACCAAACAAGGGGGGCGTCTTAATAAAGGCAGGGGTTTTGCTTTTCCTTAAAAAACCTAAGGAGGTTTATTTAATAAAAAAAACCCAAACCCGCAGATTTACGAAGGATCTGTAAATTATTCTGAAAGATGATTTCCCTTTAGGGAAAGGGGGAAGGATAAAAAAACATTTTGCACCTGCCTTTTTTAACATCCACTTTGGATTTATTGCAAAATTTTTAGGGAAAACCAAAAGGTTCAGGGTCTTTCCGCCATTGAAATTCGGAATTTTTAAAAGAACAACGAGTTTTAAAAAAAATGTTGGGGGCGATTTCGAAGTGTTTGGGTTTTGGGTCCATGCCCCGGTAAAAAAGGGAAGGTGAAAATTTTAATTTGAACCCGGAATGAATTAAAAAGCAAAAAATCATAAAAGGACAAAATCAAAATATCAAAATTTTAAAATAGGAAAAATAAAAAACAAACCAAAATCTCCGTAGGAAAAATTGAAAAATTGGTTAATATTTTTTTCTGGCTGTAAGTTGCGTTTTTGGTATGGAAAAGAGCAAATTGAAATTTTTAAATTTAATTGTTTGGTTAAATTTTGGGTTTTCACGGGATCTTCAGTAGCCCCCCTCAAAATTAAAAGGGGTTAAAAAAAAATATTTAAAAAAAAAGGAAACCCTTTTTGTCAGGAAACCACCCGTTTTAAAATTTTGTTTTAAAAAAAACCCAAATATCGTGCTTGAAAAGCTTTTTACCCGGGAATTTTTTCCTTTTTTTTTCACTTCACCCCCAAATTAAAGTTTTTTTGGGATTTTTTAATTTCCAAAAAGTGAAGTTTTTTAAGTAAAAAAAAGGGGCGTGTTTTTTTTAAAAAATTAAAAAAAATTGAATGTTTTTTGTTTCACCCCAAATGACATTTTTAGGACCCCTTTTTTACTTCCTCGGAGGTTTTTGGGGCGTTTACCGTTTAAATAGTGCTAAATTTTTTGCCTTTTTTTCGTATTCCCTCTCGTCGTAGATTTTGGGGAGGGGTCTGTGTGAGCAATTTTAAGGTCACAGTTTTAAGGGTTTTGGTTTTTTGGAGGGCCCTTTACCACTGTGGTTTGATAAAACCCCTTTTTAGCTTTGGGTTTTTAGGGTCTTTTTTGTTAGGAACTTTTTCCCTTTCAAGTTTTTGACCTTTAAAATTTTTTTTCCGGACTGCCTGTTTTATCCTCCCTCTTAACCCGCCCCCCTTTTGCCCTGTAAAAAAAGCACCCCCCGCATGTTGTTCACCCCATTTTAAAGGGTTTGGGTGGTTTTTAGGATGGGTAAGTTGAACCACCTTAAATCCTTTTTCCCCCAAATTATCTTGTCCTTAAAAATAGGAAAGGTGCTTTTGGCTCTTCACCACAGGGCTTTTCGCCCATAGACATGAAAAATTCATAAAAAAAATTAAACTACAAGATTTAATTGATCCCCCAAAAAGGAGTTGTGCCCAGGCAGGGGATTCCCCTTTTTTGGCAAAATTTCCTTTTGGACGTGGTGGAATAAGATTTTTTTTTAATTAGCTGCCATTCCCCCCAAAGAAAAGGAGGGGAAAAACGGACACCTTTTTAAAAGGGCTCAAAAAAAAACCCGACTGCCTTTTTTAAGTAGAGAGGGCAAACCGTGGTTAAGGGCCTTGGTTCCCCAAATTTAAAAAAAAATTGGTTCCCCCCAATATTTTTTTTCGATGATGAATTCCCAAACCATTTTTAACAGCTTTTTGGATGCAGAAGGAACAAGGCCCCATTCAAAATTTTCCCCGGGGCGCGCGGTTCCCCCCCTTTAAAAAGAATATTGACCAACGCTGTGGATTTTGCCCCCCTGTAAAATAGCACCCCCAGCCCCCCCAAAAAGGTACTTTAGATTGGCATTGGCTTTTGCCCTTTTCCCCCCTTGCATGGGCAGTAGCAAGTGGGAAATTTTGTGGGTTGTGTCATCTGTTTTTTTTGGCTTAATTTAACCGGGGTTGGAAAGGAGAGGATTTAAAAGACCCACCATTAACCCAAAATTTTGAATAAAACACGTCGATAATTTTTATTTTAAATAAACACCCCCCCTTTTTTAACATTTTCACAAAAAAAAAAAAAAAAGTTTTACTCCTTTTTCCCCTGATCAATCCCCTCCCACTTTTAAAAAAACAAAAAAAATTTAAAATACCATGTTCCCACCGTCTGATGATAATAAAGTCCACTGCAGCCCATTATAGTGTGATGTCCACTTCACGCCCCCTATTATTATGTTAGTCTCTCCAACAGCCCCCTTTTATAATATGATGGTAAACCTAGCAGCCTGCTTATAATATGATGGTTCACCTAACAGCCCCTTTATAGTATGATCACCCACCCCACAGCCATTAAAAGTTAATGGTCACCCCAAAATTACCTATATAGTGCGATGGCCCAAACCCTACAGCCCCTGTATAACTATATAGGTTCACTTTTACAGCTCACTAAATAGTTTTGATTTTTTTCCCCCAACAGCCCCTATATATTTTTATGGTCTCCCGACACCCCACTATATAGTCTAATGGCCCCAATAGCCCCTATATAATTTATGATGGTCTACCAAACAGCCCCAATATAATATGGATGGTCCATCAACAGCCCCTATATAGTTTGACAGTCTACCCACAGCTCCCTATATAGTATAATCGTCACCCCCCGCCCCATATATAGTTGATGTCCACCCCACAACCCCTATATAGATACAGTCCCCCCAACATCCCTTATAAATATGATGGTCCCCCCAATAGCCCCCTATATAGTATGACGGCCCACCACAACCCCCTATATATATGATGGTTCATCCAACAGCCCCTCTCTCTCTCTCTATATAATTATATATATTTATTATATATAATATATATGATCATCCTCCAAAACCCCTACATAGTATAATAGTCATAGATCATAGATTGGTAGAGTTGGAAGGGACTTCTGTGGTCATCCGGTCCAACCCCCTGCTCAAAGCAGGATTCACTAAATCATCCCAACAGCCCCTTTATAGTATGATGGTCCACACAACTGCCCTGATATAATATGATGGTCCACTCAATAGCCTCTTATTGGTATTATGGTCTACCCCACAGCTCCTGTATATTATAATAGTCCCCACACCATGCCCTACATAATATGATGATCCACCCCACAGCCCCTATCTAGTATGATATTCACACACAGCCCCCCAAAAATAAAAATCCTTAATCTCACCTAATTCTGACTCTTTGTCCCCACAGCCTCTGTCTCATCTTCTATCTGGTCTCTCAGTGGCAGCCAATGCAGTGACGTCATTGAGTCTCTGCAGTCCCCTGAGTGGCGCCGTACTCCAGCAGACTGCAGTCAGAATGGAAGGCTGTTGCCTGCTGGAGTAAGTGAAGGAGCACAGAACCCAAATAGCTTCCTTAGGTGGAGTGGAAGGTGGGATGGACTATGCTATGCTATAGCAGACAATGAGCGGCCCATCTGGCATTTTCCAAAATTGCCAGATGGCCAGTCTGGCACTGGACAGGAGGACAGAGAATAAGTAGGTGGAAGGTGAACTGAACTGTATGAGCATTCCAAGGGTACACCAAACACATGTGTTTGATTTGAAGAGTCATATTGTTTATGGAGTGCCCGCCAGGGCCGTGGGATACCTGGTACTGGGCGGCTTCTTAAAGGGGGGGTGTCACAGCAGCAGTGACCCAGTCCATGGCCCCGGGCGTCCCATGAAAAACAGGTAATATGTTCGTGACACCACCTGTGGTATTTGGCAAGGAGTAGCGCGCTGCAGTTCAGATCCTCTGGGGCTGATGATAGTGCATCAAAGATGTTCAGCTCTCCACAGGCGAGCTAACCCGGACAGAGTTAAATTAAGGACGGTGGTGACAATGATGGTGGTGGTTGTTGTGATGCAGGGCGGGTGATGCCGAAATGAATCGGAGGACACAGCAGGATGCAGTTATCAATGCTTTACTTACAGTTCTGCAGAAACTGTCTCCCAGCGGGTGCTGTGTCCACCCGGGGCCCGTGGTCCAGCAAACTCCATATAGATTGGGATACACCCTTTTTCAGGACTCCTTTCTGTGTATTTCTCTCCTGGCCGTCTCACTGCATTGGCTCCCACTTCTCCTGCCCTGCGCTGCTCACCAGAGCCCCGAGCCGCAGTGCGGGGTCCTGTCGGGCGACGTCTCTGAGTCCCCTTAACCTTATTTATAGCTGCCTTTTCGGAGTGTAGGTGAGTGATTGTGGCAGTGGCACCTGAAATTACCACAGCCTCCAGTTTCTTAGTGAACATACCGTCACTCACTAAGTTGGGGCCGGTCCCCTGTCTGCGACCTGGTCCCTCCACGTCTGGATGCGGGCCCCACAGGTGGCTTCAGCACTCCCGTGTCCCTAGGACCCTTCTTTCCTCCAGGAGCTTCCTTCTGTCTCTCCCTCCTCTGTCTGGGGACAAGCTCCTCACAGCTCGAATTCCTCTTCTAGACTGTTCTCTCTGGTCTCAGACCACTACTCTTCCCACTTCTTAAAGGGAATCTGTCACCCTAAATTGGCGGGATATTTAAATGATGGCAGTCAGGTCATGGGTGGTGTTTGGGTACTTGCCTTAACATGTTGTTCGCCGCTGTCTCCCATTATTTCTGGGAATTGTGTCGTTGCCCCATATACCCGCCTGCGCATTGCAATCTTGATTGCGCACGCACAGTATGCTTTGCCCGCAGATTGCAATGCGCAGGCGCGTTATATGGAGGGCAACGACTACAATTCCCAGAAATAATGGAGACAGCGGCGAACAACATGTTAAGGCAGGTACCAAAACACCGCCCCTCTGACCTGACTGCCATCATTTAAATATCCCGCCAATTTAGGGTGACAGATTCCGTTTAATATCCTCCCCCTGTTTCTACCTTCCACACCACTCCCCAACACCCTTTCCTACCCAGCCTGGGATGAGGCCTCTCCCTAAGGGTACACCCAGATGCCCTGACTGAACTGGTGTGTGTTGGGTGCGAGCGTTAGAGTCCTGGGTAGTGCTCTCTCCTTACCTGAGGTGGGATACCACACCCTGGATGAGGTGAAGTATCTCTGTGGTGACTGGACCCTCAGGGGCTCCACTTTTACAACAAGGGAATTTGGGGTGAGGTTAAAATTACTTAAACTGGCACTTTATATGCTACTGAAAAAAATGCACAAAGTTTTTATTAAAGGGAGTGGTATTCCTCTTTGGGGCATCTTTGTGCCATCAATGTGCCACAAGTTGAAATCTAAAATTTTAGTTATAATTTATACCAAATCTCAGGCACCATAAAATTGAAAAAGCCATTTTTTTGTAAAAAAACTGGTGTATGCCAAAATTTGGAGAATAAAGCTGAATTTATTCACCCTATAAGCCACATATTGAAGCCTTTACTGAGATGTCTGTATTGCATTTTGGTTGATATTATGGAAACAAATTATGGGACGAGCGATGAAGGCTATGTATTTGTGCCAGTTATCTTCTTTGGTCCAAGTTTTTTTTTCCAACTATAAATAAATAGAGATAAATCTGCATTTCTGTCAATGTCTTCCAATTTATGATCTTTATTGCTAGAAATGATATGATGCTGCCAAGAACCTGATGCAAATCATTTTGGTGTATAAACCATGGCAAAATGATAATAAGCAGCTTTGCTTCCAAAAAAATAATGCTCATATGTTATCCTGTTCGGAAACATGGTGAGATAATCTCAGATTCACATTAGTGACCTGTCGGCCCATGTATTGTGAGATTCAATTTGTTTTTGTTTTATATAAAGCTTTAAAATACTACACATAAAAAAGAAGAACCAAAGAATCCCGTGAATTCCCCGTTTCTCCTGGTGGGAATACTTTTTCTTGAGAATCTTTCTATCTCCTGGCATGCACGACCCTTTCTATGCAGAAAATTGTAAGATGTGAGCAGATCGTATGGACACCGCAGCAACTAAAGAAGGATGACACAAATAATATACAGTATAAAAAACAATGTAAACCCTCAATAAGCATGGCAGATACAAAACAGCAAGCTTACATGGCACACCGGCTTGGGGTTCCAGTCTCTTTTAACGAAGGTACCCTAGATAAACATTGCATCACAAAAGTAACAAAGCAATTCTTACTGTCACAAACAGCTCAATCCACATCTTTTCTGGCTTTTAAAAGGATTTTTCAAGGATTTTTCAATATGAGTACCTCCTTCAATTACCTCTGAGCCATTGATTCTGGAACAGTTTTCGTTTTCTCTTTCTTTTGTGTTCCTCCATTCAAAAGTTATAGCCTTGACCCACAAAATAAAGATGTAAATTTTTCAGTCAACCAAATAAGCATATACCACAGAAATTTTCAAAATGCAGCCTCGCCCATAGAGATGTTCGGTGATAAATACCCAGTTGCTCAAGGAAAAATTTTCATTTTTATTTCCAGGGGCATAACTGTAGAATAGAGGAAAAATAAAAATTGCTCCATTGGTACAAATTGGAAGAGGTACTCAGTTTAAGTGAAAAATAAAAAAATAATCCAGTGGATGGTCCTTTTTAAAATGCTCTCAGCCCAGGGCTTCACTCCATTCCAGTTAAACCTTCCACATCAACGCACCAGCCTTTGATGAACTTCCCCTCAATCGTCACTTGTTACTCACTGCACAGTCTGCATTATCTGCTCTTCAGCCTCCACAACTGTTTTAAATGTTAACAACTGATTTGGGGTCTTGTCTTAACTTGGGCAAGGTTTTCTCCACCATGCAAACTATGTGGAAGGGAGATTCCCTCTCCTTCCACATTCATTTCCAGACAATCATCGTCCCTGCACCATCTCTCTGCCATTAAGTGTGGAGATTTCCTCTTCACCTGTGTCCTCTATTGCCTCCTTTCATGGACCTCTGCTCTGTGCATCTCCATAATTTTCACTACAGTAGTATCTCCCAACATTTTATGGGTCAATAAGGAAGGAAGATATTTCTACCTCCATGTAGTAACTCCTGCTCTCATCAGGACTGGTCATGGCATGAGGTAGGTTCACTCTCCTCCTGTGTGCTTCCATTGTGATTAGTCACTCACTTTTATCCTTGGTATGCATGGTTGACAAGATGAGTGGCATCATAATCACTCTCTTCGATGTTTTAAGGGTTTTTACAAGAATTTCTAGTTAAGCCTTTCAATAGGAAAAAGGATAGCATACTGATCACTGGTGGTCTAGTCACTGGGACCGACGTGAACTCAAAGAATGGGGCTCTAGAACCATAAACAGAAGCTTTGTCAGTTCCTATCTTGATTGCATCCTTGACTCCACCCCATTCACTGTTCATGGTCCATGGGACAGCAGATAAAGTGGAGTATAGCACTCTACCATTTCCAGCAGACCTATCCATCCCTATGATTAGGGATAACTTGCCATTCTTGGAATACCTCTTTATATTTGTGAGTGCACCGTTTGATCTGGTACATATGCAGTACTCTTCCTGCTGTAGGCAACCAGAACACATAGGCCCTAATAAATCAAAACCGCATTGTTCACTCTTGTCTTGATGAGGTGATATGATAGAGTCAGAAGCGGCTATTCATTAAGATCCAAAGGCCTCTGAATTAGTGATGAGCGAGTATACTCGTTGCTCAGGTTTTCCCAAGCATGCTCGAGTGTCCTCCGAGTATTTTTGGGTTGCTCGGACATTTAGTTTCTGTCAACGCAGCTGATGATTTGTGGCTGCTGGACAGCCTGAATACATGTGAGGAATGCCAGTTTGTTAGGAATTCACACATGTATTCAGACTGTCTAGCAGTCGCAAATCATGCAGCTGCGTTGAAAGAAACTAAATCTCCTAGCACGCCAAAATCCCGGAGGAACCCGAGCATGCTAGGGAGAACCCGAGCAATGAGTATACTCTCTCATCACTACTCTTAATGCATCACCTGTATCTGAAAAGTGGTGATCGCCTTTGTATGCTCACCACAAAATCACTTCTTTTAGGGAGGAGAATGATTTCTAGCCTAAGGCTGCAACGCTTGTTATGAATTAGTAAGCTGTGTGTCAAGTCCCCGTTCTGCGCCCGTCCTATGCTTCTCACCCAATTTGGTGGAGTTGGTTATATTGGCATGAAAATGCCAAGAGTTGCAAAATTTTCACAACATGCGTTCGCCCAAAAATTTTGCAACTTATCAAAGTATTTTTTCCCAGATTTTTGTCAAAAACCCTTTGAGAATATGGGCCAGAGAGTTTCTGTAAGTTTTTACATAACTCCAAGAAACAGAAAATTTTCAGAAAATTTTTATTTCTAAATTAAGAAACGTAAATATTGCTAAGCCCCACATGAAAGCCCTTGACAATTTTCGAAACTTAAGGCATGATGAGTTATAAGACAAAAAAAGTGAAAGTTCTAAAATGAATGATTGCATCTTACTAAGTTTGTAAAAATCTATAAAATCTATAAAAATAACCAACTTGTTAAATTAATTTTATTTTTTATTTTTCTGAA
>JARQOD010000002.1:616349291-616436082 GCA_033576555.1 Oophaga sylvatica
GACTTAATCGGTGAGGAGTTTGGTATGTTAGCTGGTCAGGGTCGGTGTCCTAGATGCCCTAGATTACCGGCATAACCGGTGAGGAGTTTGATTGCAGTATTCAGGGCCTGTCGTTCAGACGCCATAGATTGCGGGTGACTCCCGAGAGGACATTAGCGCATGATCACGTTCTATGTTCGCTTAGCAGTCAACTGTGTACCTGAGTACCTGACAGGACACAGAAGTTTTTCTCAGCAGCTCTGTGACGTAACAGGGTTCGCTTTCAACGCTAGACAGCGCCCTAGCGTGCTTATTTTGCGACTCAGTGGTGTTAAATGAGTTCGCACACATTTTGCCACAGCGCGTTACGGCGTTTATTTTGGCGACTCTGCGGGATAACAGAGTTCGCTTCTTGTGCCATTTTACTAGCAGCAGTCTCCGCCTGCACGGTGGACCCGGGCTGCGAACGCACCTCTCTACATCATATATTTGGTGTGTTCCGCAGACCCTAACAGAGTGGGGTCTCAACCCCCACAAAAAAATAGTTTGTTAAAAAAAATTGCATTGCTATATTGATATTACAGTCTTATACATCTATTTGAAGTGGGCAAATTTTGCTGGCATTGTAATACTGCAATTTTTTCAGCAGTAATTACCGTATATACTCATGTATAAGCCGACCCATGTATAAGCCGACCCCCTAATTTTGCCACAAAAAACTGGGAAAACTTATTGACTCGCGTATAAGCCTAGGGTGAAAATGATTATGCCCCCATATGATGCTCCACAGATTATGCCCCCATATGCTGCACAGATTATGCCCCTGTATGCTCAGATTATGCCCAATATGCTTCAGAGATTATGCCCCCATATGCTCCATATTATGCCCCCATATGCTCCATATTATGCCCCCATAGGCTCCATATTTTGCCCCATATGCTCCAGATTATGCCCCATATGTTCCACAGCTTATGCCCCTATATGCTCCATATTATGCCCCCATATGTCTATTTGCCCCATATGTCATATTATGCCCCCATATGTTCCACAGCTTATGCCCCGTATGTCCATATTATGCCCCAATGCTCATATTATGCCCCCATATGCTCCATATGCCATTGCTCCATATTTTGCCCCATATGCTCCAATTATCCTATGTTCCACACTTATGCCCCCATATGCTCCATATTTTGCCCCATATGTCATATATGCCCTATGTTCACAGCTTATGCCCCGTATGCTCCATATTATGCCCCCATATGCTCCATATTATGCCCCCATATGCTCCATATTATGCCCCCATATGCTCCATATTTTGCCCCATATGCTCCAGATTATGCCCCATATGTTCCACAGCTTATGCCCCCATATGCTCCATATTTTGCCCCCATATGCTCCATATTATGCCCCCTATGTTCCAGATTATGCCCCATATGCTGCTGCAAAAAAAATAAAAAAAATGACATACTCCCCTCTCGTCGCTGGGGGCCAGGTGTCGGGGTCCTGAGCAGGCGGGGACACCGGCGCGCTATGGGGGACAGGTGCCGGCGTCACCGCTCACTCAGAACCCCGGCACCTGTGATATTTACCTGTCCTCTCTGCACCGCAACGCTGCGTCCTCTTCCTGGTCCTCGGCAGTGAATGATCTGGCAGGGGGCGCGGCGCTCACTAATGACATCATCGCGCCCTCTGCTGATCATTCACCGCCAGAGGAGTCAGACGAGGACGCAACACAGCGGTGGAGAGAAGACAGGTAAATATCGCTGTACTCACCCCTCCGCCGCGCGTCCCTGCAGCCTCTCCTCTTCTCCCGGCGCTCTCAGCAGCGCTTCCTTCCTACAGCGGTCACATGGTACCGCTCATTAAAGTCATGAATATGTGCATATTCATGACTTTAATGAGCGGTGCCATGTGACCGCTGCAGGAAGGAGCCGGAGATCGTGGGAGAAGCAGGGGGGCTGCAGAGACGCGGCGGTGGAGAGGTGAGTATAATCCGACACCCCCGCTCCCCCTCCCCCGCCGACCCCCGTATATGACCCACGTATAAGCCGAGAGGGGGACTTTCAGCCCTAAAAAATGGGCTGAAAATCTTGGCTTATACATGGGTATATACGGTACTTTATATGGCATTCATCGTGCTAGAGATGAGCCTCAAAAACACACAAGGAAAATTTTGGTTACAAATAGCATTGCCAACTTGATAATGCAGTCTTATACGTCAATTTGTAGTGGGCACATTTCATCTGGCATTGTAATACTGACTGCAACATTTTCTCAACAGGGATATATCATACGAAATTTGAAATGTGCAAGGTGCATGCTAAGTGACGGGGAAGTGGACTGATACTGATGGTGAGGCCGAGGCCGTGAGCAAGGTGAAACTGTGCCTGCCTTTGAAGCACAACAAAACACACACATCATGTCGATCTAGCTTACTGTCCCACTTTGTAGCAGGTACGGAACACCACTTTTGAAGACAGATAATGCTTCCAGTCACTTTGCCAGCACCATTCTGTCTACGACATGGTCCAATCTCAGTAGCCATGATTCTGGGCCACATAATAGCTCACCCTGATCCTCCTTCCTCCCACCATGCCGAGTGCCCGGGGATAAGTAATCACACACTTGGACACTCTGAAGAGCTGTTCACATTTCCATTTATAGATTCTGGCCTCTCACCCTGCCTGTTTCAAGAGGGACATGATGAGATCACATGTAGCTATGCTCAAATATTTGAGCAGCCATGTTCACAAGAAGGTGACAGTGGAAAAATGCATTTACTATTGCAAGAGGTGGATGATGATGTGACACAATTGCCAGCAAGTGGTGTTATGTCAGCAAGTCAGGAGGAGGACTATAGTGCACAAGTGGAAGACGATTTGGTGACGATGAAGTTACTGACCCACCGGGGAGGATGACATGCAGAGTGAGGACAGGAGAGCACAGCAGGAGGGATCTGCAGCATCACAACAGGCAGGAAGAGGCAGTGAGGTGTCCAGAGACACAAGACGGGCAAACTGTTCCAAGAGCACAAACACGGGTGAAGTTGACAAGCCAAGGTTTAGGTGTTCATGAGTCTGGCAATTTTTCTAAAACCAGTCAAGTTAACCCAAAAAAGGCCATTTGCAACATCTGCCATGTCAACATCAGCAGGGGCAGCACAACTATCAGCCTGACCACGACCAGCATGCTCAAGCACATGCACATGACGTTTGTTGAACGTCAGGGCCTGGAAACAATGTCTGCGGGTGACACCACTGCCTCTTTCCCTGTTCTATGGGCACGCCAATCCCCTGTCCATGACACAGGCAAAGATGCCTCCCACCTTGCACCTGTTGTTGAACACTTCCAACCACCATCAGCAACCACGTCCACATCCTTGTCAAAGAGTAGCTTTCAGTTGTCCCTACCCCAGTCCCTGAAACGCAAGCATAAACACGCAGCCACCCATGCACAGGCTACAATGCCAGACTGCTTGACCTCTAAATATTGCCGTTTAGGCTTGTGGAGACAGAACTTTTCCGCAAACTAGGTCTGCAGCCGCCACTATTTCTCCTGGTGTGCCATCCCCATCATGCACAAGCACGTGTTCATAACATCAGCCATGCCTGAAAAACTCTGTAACTGGGAAGGTCCTCTTACCGACACCTGGAAAAATGCTCATTTCCCTAATGGCACACTGGGTGAACATTGTGGGAGTTGGACCCTGGGACGGAACACGTGCTACCCATACTGAGGATTGAGGGCCTTGGTTCAATCATGTTTGCTCCCACCTTCTACATCAGTTCTTTTACCTACTACTCACCTTCGATCTCACAAACGTCAACATCAGTCACAAGCAGGAAGCACTACAACACTGCCTTGGCCAACAAGCTCTGCTGTAGCTAATCTGCTTAGGTGACAAACAGCACACTGCAGTGGAGTTGTTGAAAGGTCTAAAAGACCAGACTGGTCTGTGGCTATTGCCCCTGAACCTACAACCAGTCATGGTCGTGTCTGACAATGGCTGTTAACTGGTGGCAGCTCTGAAACTTGGCAACCTCAACATCTGCCATCCCAGCCCAGATTCTCAACTTAGTGGTAAAGCGGTTTCTCAAAACCTAGCCAGATTTGCCTGAGCTACTTGTGAGAGTATCCCGCATGTGTGGCATTTAGGCAAGCCTGCTACAGATGTCTAACAGCCATCTAAAAGACCAGACTAATCTGTGGCTATCACCCCTGAACCTACAACCAGGCATGGTCGTATCTGTGACCAGCAGATGGCAGTAGTTGAATATCAGCTACTCCATGCACGTCAGCAATTCTGGTCAGCTTCCACACTTATCCATACCCACTTGATGAGTGGGCATGGATATCTTACATCTGTGTGGTTCTCCAAAACTTTTAGAACTTGGACAAGATGGTGAGTGGCGATGACGCCATAATCATTGTCACCATCTTGCTTCTCTGTGTACTGAAACACTCACTGCTCACAATTAAAGAGGATGCTTTGCAGTTGGAGCAAGTTGAGATGGAGCAAGAAACTATACTGGGTATTGCTACACAGCCCAACCTCATCTCATCTTCTCAACATGGATTGGGTGACATGAGGAGGAGTAAGGAGAAAAGGAGCTGGTTGCCTGTGCTACAGACTGTAGTACCCAAACCACTTTCATCCCATCTGTTCAGCGTGGATGGCCTGAAAATGAGGAGAGGGAGTATGTGGGGGCAACATGGACAGTCGTTCTCTTTGTGGGGACAGGGAAGTCTTGGCTGTTGGCAGTCTGGCTGAGTTTATGTTCTGCGTTTCCCGTGACCCTTGCGTTGTACGCATTTTGGCCAACACTAATTACTGGTTTGTCACTCCACTAGACCAATGCTACACATACTGCTTACAGAATTTCACAGCTGACACAGGAGAGTTTGTACAGTAAGTACAGAGGCTGAGTAGATGAGAAACACTCCACTATATTTCCCAGCAGGGTTGATGAAATAACAGATCCTTGATGCTGCTTACATTAAACTAATTGCTTTTCCAGGGTTAATTCAAATAGATTCTATCCTGTTATAATAATACCACTCTTATCTGCAATTCTTCTATGGTGAGGCATTGCAGTAGGTATAGCGTATGACAACTTGGCATTATTGCCGTATAAATTCTAAGCCTTGCTGTTGCTTTTTTCCATGGACTCTTTGACCAATTCATGCTTTTTACTGAAATCTGTACTCAGAAATTTATCAAAGCAGCCAGTGCTACTTACGTTCCTCCAGACATTGTTGGTGCCATGTACAGGAAAAAAACCTTTGCAAGGCCGGTTCAAATCTCTTCTATATTTTACAATAACACCTCTCTTATATGCAGTTCCTCTATGGTGTGGTGTAGCGGTAGTATAGCTTATGACAGGCATTTAGTCAGGGATTATTTCCTTATATATTCTTAGTCTTGCTGTTGCATTATTCCATGAACTCATTGATGGATTCATGTTTTACACAGTGTTCTGTACTCAGAAATTATTCAAAGCAGGAAAAATTAAATGATTTAATGTGTTCATTCACAGTTTCTCTGTAGCATCTGTATGTAAGAGGTAGTGGTGGACATTTTACGCTACTGGAGCTGGAATTACCACTTCTGCATTCCTGAGTACTTTGCTTCCATCTATTTCTGGGTGCTCCTTTAAGTATGTTTGGGGTCATTTTTTTGCTGGAAGACCCATGACCTAGGATGCAAAACCAGCTTTCAGACCCCGGGCACTACATTGCAACCCAAAATCCTTTGGGGAGCTTCATATTTCATGATGCCTTGCACACAGTCAAGGCACCCAGGGCCAGAGGCAACAAACCAACACCTAAATGTCTTTGAACTTCCACCATAATTGCCTGTAACTACTGTGTTCTTTTATTTTTAAGCCTCATTCCATTTACAGTAAACAGTACAATGATGTGTTTTACCAAAAGAACTCTGTCTTGGTCTCATCTGTTTACAAGACTCCTGTTGGCCCTCTAAAATAGTATGGGCTGCCTGCTCCCTCTATAAATTGTGAGGGCCGCCCGCTGACCCTCCAGGTTTCAAACTTAACAGTATTAATATGAAAAAGAAAATTTGCCCACCTCAGATGGATAGGTTATATTGCATTACATGGCTAAGCAAAACAAAACAGGCTCCTGGCCCTCCAAAAATACTTAGTGAGGGTTGGCTGCTGGCCATCTAAATTTAGAGTGATGTAATGTATGTAGTACAGTTCATATAGCGTCTTGTGCTTGGGTGCGATGAAAACACAGGAGTCACAGGTTTGATATAGAAAAGTCCTGTATTACTTCATACAAGTTGGCAGAAATAGTCACACAGTTTGCAGACACAGAAACAGGAGACACAGCAGGCCAGAGTAATCCAAGCTCAGCAATCACTCTCCAATACAGATTCAGGATCTTCTTCTCTGTTACCGTAAGTCCATGCAAACGTGGGTCTTTCAAAGAGCAGGGTTCAGAGTCCACAAGTGCTTCAGAGTTCCTCAGTAGGAATAGCTGGAGTACAAGGTCCAAGGCTTACAGGAGTCAAGTCACAGGTTCACTGCAGGCTAGATTCTGAAGCACTGATTGCTCAGCTGTGGCTGCTTAAGAAGCAAAGGAGAGAATCAGGGCGGGAACATGCAAGCTGGAAACTCCATTTTGACTGAGGGCAAGATAGCTGCAGCAAGACAGAAAGTAAAATGGCTGACGAACAAACTGAGTTTCAGGAATATATACATAGAACCTTACATTACTCCCCCCTTAAGGACAACCTCCGGATGACCTCAGACCAGGCTTGTGTGGGTACCTCTGATGAAACTGACGGAGCAAGCGAGGAGCATTAACGTTATTGACCGGTTCCCATGAGTTGTCCTCCACTGGGTAGCCCTGCCATTTAATCAGATATTGTAACTGATTTCTATACAACCTGGAATCTAAAATCCTTTCCACCACAAATTCTTCCTGACCATCGACTAGCACTGGGTCAGGGCAAGGAGAGGAACGTCCAGGAAACGTATTGGGTGTCGCAGCCTTTAGTAGGGATACATGAAAGACAGGGTGGATTCTCATAGTTTCTGGGCAGTTGAAGATGACAAGCAACGGCACTTATAATTTTACTGATTTTATAGGGTCCAATGTACTTATGTCCCAACTTAGACGATGGAATCCTTAACTTAAGATTTCTGGTTGACAGCCAGACCAAGTCTCCTACCTTGAAAGCTGGTGCAGGTTTACGAAATTTATCTGCTGCTTTCTTGTACCTTTCTTGAGCCGATTCCAGATTTTCCTTTAGAAGATCCATATTCTTCTGTAAAGACGTGATTCTTTCAGCCACTGCTGGTAAAGGCGTTTCTATGGGAAATCGTGGTAGAATGTTAGGATGATAACCTAGATTAGAGTAAAAAGGAGACTGTTTAGTGGAGGCACTCTGAGAGTTGTTATACGAGAACTCAGCTAATGGAAGTAGATCCACCCAATCATCCTGTAGGTGGCAGATAAAGCAGCGGAGATACTGCTCCAGGGTTTGATTGGTTCGTTCGGTCTGTCCATTAGTCTGGGGATGAAAAGCAGAAGAAAGGTTTACTTTAATGTCCAATGCTGCACAGAAATTTTACCAAAACCTAGAAGTGAATTGCACCCCTCGATCCGAAATAACCTCATCCGGTACTCCATGTAAGCAAAACACATCTTTAATCATCAAATCTGATGTCTGTTTTGCAGTGGGTAAGCCGACACAAGGGATAAAATGAGCTGCCTTTGTTAGACGGTCAACCACCACTAGAATGGTGTTCTTCCCCTGAGAGGTTGGTAACTCCACAATGAAGTCCATAGAAATGGATCCCCACGGGCGGGACGGGGTGGGAAGAGGCTGTAACAGACCAGTTGGTGAGGAGCGAGGTGTTTTGCATCTTGCACAGACCTCACATGAAGTGACATAATTCAAAACATCCTTCCTGCAAGTGGGCCACCAAAAGAAACGAGAAAGAAATTCCTGTGTCTTTAGAATTCCTCTATGCCCAGCTATCTTGGAATCGTGAATGAGTTGCAATACTCTTAATCTGACTGTTTCAGGAATATACAGACGTTGTCCTGAATCCACACACCATACTTAAAGACAAGACTTACGTCCCTTGGGGGTTGTGCCAAAAAGGAATCCGCATGGTATGCTTCCTTGATGTCCTTAAGTAGGTCTTGATTATGAATTACTCCTAGGAATCTAGAGTCAGGAAGAATAGTCTTAGGAGGAGTAATTGGACGTGTCTCTGCTGAGTAAATCCTAGAGAGTGCATCAGCCTTTCCATTGCGCGATCCTGGTCTATAAGAGATGATAAAATTAAATTGGTTTAAGAAAAGATTCCAGCGAGCCTGGCGAGGAGTCAGGCACTTAGCCGACCTGATAAACTCAAGGTTACGATGGTCTGTCAGGACGACTATTTGCTGTGCAGCTCCCTGAAGAAGGTGTCTCCATTCTTTGAAGGCGGCAATAATGGCCAACAACTCTCTATTGCCCACATCGTAGTTCCTCTCAGCCGAAGACAACTGCTGGAAAAGAAGGCACAGGGATGCAAGACATTCTTCTCACCTGTTCTCTGAGAGAGTATAGCTCCAACGGCACAGTCTGAAGCATCCACCTCTATTATGAAGGCAAGCTCGGGGTTGGGATGTACTAGGATAGGTGCAGTGGTAAATTTATCTTTTAGAGGGAAAATGCTTCCTGGGCTTGGGGAGTCCAGGAAAACCTAGACTCTTTCCGGGTAAGTTGAGTGATAGGTGACACTACCTCAGAGAAATTTCTAATGAAACGTCTATAGAAGTTGGCAAACCCGATGAAGCGCTGTACCTCCTTCACATTTCTAGGACTTGGCCAATCCTTGATGGCTTGGGTTTTGCTTCCATCCATACTAATTCCTTGTGTAGACAGTACATACCCCAGAAATTGAATTTCGGTCCTATGGAATTCACACTTTTCAAGTTTGATGTAAAGATGATTTTGTCTTAGACGTTCCAAGACCATTCTCACATGTCCATGATGTTCCTCTGTGGAGTTAGAAAAAATTAGAATATCATCCAAATAAATTACCACGAATGTATCTAGGAGATCCCTGAAGATGTCATTCACCAAGTGTTGGAAAGTGGCTGGGGCGGTACTCAGACCAAAAGGCATAACTAGATATTCAAAGTGTCCATAGCGTGACCTGAATGCAGTCTTCCATTCATCCCCAGGTCTAATACGGACTAAGTTATAGGCCCCACGAAGATCTAGTTTAGAAAAAATTTTGGCATGTCGCACTCTCTCCAATAACTCAGGGATTAAAGGCAATGGATAACGGTTTCTAATAGTAACCTTATTGAGTTCCCTATAGTCTACGCATGGTCTCAGAGATCCATCTTTCTTCTTTACAAAGAAGATGGGTGCACCTGCAGGAGATGAAGAGGGGCGTATGAAGCCCTTGGCTAGATTTTCATCTATGTAATCCTTTAAAGCCTTTAGCTCGGGCCCCGCCAGGGGTAGATCTTACCAAAAGGTATCTCTGCTCCAGGCAATAATTCAATTGGACAATCATATGGACGGTGAGGAGGAAGCTGGTCAGCGTTCTTCTTGTCACATAAATCCACATAGTCCTGGTATACAGCTGGTAGTTCAGGGACTGACATGATTCCTTTAGGAACAGAGCAAGCTGAAACTTTTGGACTCATCTGTTTCTCTGGAAAGTGTAATTCCTTGGTCTCCCAGTTAATGGTAGGATTCTGAGCCTGCAGCCATGGTAGCCCTAGAATAATGGGAAAGTGGGGAGAAGAGATAAGCATAAAGGACAGTTTCTCTTGATGATCTTTACCCATAAGAACCCTCAAAGGCTCTGTTTCCTGATCCACTGGTCCAGAGGTCAGCAGGGAGCCATCCACAGTTTCCATCTGTACTGGAGTAGCCTTCTTCACTGAACGTATTCCTGTTTCAGAGCAAAGGAGACATCCATAAAATTTCCACTTGCCCTGAGTCGATCATAGCAGAGCTAGACACCCAAGCTGAGTCAA
Source organism: Oophaga sylvatica (assembly GCA_033576555.1). Classification (NCBI taxonomy): domain Eukaryota; kingdom Metazoa; phylum Chordata; class Amphibia; order Anura; family Dendrobatidae; genus Oophaga; species Oophaga sylvatica. Next base: position 616,359,291 of record JARQOD010000002.1, read on the forward strand.
CCCAGAGTTTGATGGAAAGAAAGCAATGAGAATTGTTTTTCTTACAACTCAGCTGGGACACCGCTGAGGAAACTTGAAAAATGGCAGCGTTTACACAGTCAACGTCCTCAGAGGTAACGGAGTTTAAGTCCGAGAAATCAAGATCTGTTGCTGCAGATCTCTCTGGAGCCTGAGGCTCGGACCTGACAGATCCCCTCTCGCAACACTCACAATGAATGAGTGCTGCAGTAGTCTTACGAGAACGGCTGGGGCAGTTTATAATGAAGTGCCCTGACTTACCACAATAGAAACATAGATTCTCCTTAAAACGATGTTCCTTGCGTGCATCACTAACCCGTCGTTGTAAAGAGTCTACCTGCATGGGTTCAGGTTCAGGTTCCCGTGTAATCCTACTCAAAGGTTCCTTAGCTGGAGTGGAAGGTAGGAAAAGGTTAGTACGATTGCTTTCGAACCATCTCTCTTGCCTGCGTTCAGTCAGACGAGTATCAATACGGATGCAGTAGTTAATAAAGTCACCTAACGCAGTGGGAGGGTTGGCACGAGCAAGTTCATCCTTAATCAGTGGAGATAACCCCTTTCGAAAAATAGATTTTTTGGCGGAACTGTCCCAGGTGGTATCAAGGGCCCATCTCCTGAACTCCAAGGCATATTCAGCTACCGAGTGCTTACCTTGGCGCAAAGCTAACATGGCTGCTTCAGCTGTTGCACCTCGATTGGGGTCATCAAACACCTGCCCCATGGCTGAAATAAAATCATCAAGGTGATTCAAACAATCATCCTCAGTCTCAATCAGAGGGTTTGCCCACATCAAAGCCTTGTTGGTAAGCAACATAATTATAGTAAGCACCTTAGATCGTTCAGTGGGAAATTGTGAAGCATGTGCAGAAAAAAAAAGATTGCATTGATTAATAAATCCCCTGAATTTCTCACGTTCACCGCCAAAACGAAAAGGGGGCAACTTGGGAATCCCAGCACTCGGGGCTACAGCAGGAGCCTGGACCTCGCCCTCTAGAACCTCAATCCTGGCTCGCAAATCCTGGGTAGTCTGTCCAACCACTTGCAAATTGTGATTATTGAGGTCCTGTAGATTTGTAAAACGGGTCTTTATATTCTGCAAATCTGCAAGGATATTATCAGTCACTCCGCAAAGTTCCTTTATGCGGGCCTCCATTTTCCAGATCTTTTAAGACAGGATTACTGGAAGAAGAGGAGAGAAAAAAAAACAATAGTGTTTACCTGTGGTAACACTGCAAAAAGAAAAAACTTAAGGGAATTGCTCACCTGGAATGGTTGTGAGAAGTCACAACCACTGTCATCACAGAAAGTACAACCGGACGTCTGATATCCACAGTACAGCAGACACAGCCTTCCAGACCCAGCAGACACTAACGTTTTGGCTTCAGAATCTTGTAATGTATGTAGTACAGTTCATATAGCGTCTTGTGCTTGGGTGCGATGAAAACACAGGAGTCACAGGTTTGATATAGAAAAGTCCTGTATTACTTCATACAAGTTGGCAGAAATAGTCACACAGTTTGCAGACACAGAAACAGGAGACACAGCAGGCCAGAGTAATCCAAGCTCAGCAATCACTCTCCAATACAGATTCAGGATCTTCTTCTCTGTTACCGTAAGTCCATGCAAACGTGGGTCTTTCAAAGAGCAGGGTTCAGAGTCCACAAGTGCTTCAGAGTTCCTCAGTAGGAATAGCTGGAGTACAAGGTCCAAGGCTTACAGGAGTCAAGTCACAGGTTCACTGCAGGCTAGATTCTGAAGCACTGATTGCTCAGCTGTGGCTGCTTAAGAAGCAAAGGAGAGAATCAGGGCGGGAACATGCAAGCTGGAAACTCCATTTTGACTGAGGGCAAGATAGCTGCAGCAAGACAGAAAGTAAAATGGCTGACGAACAAACTGAGTTTCAGGAATATATACATAGAACCTTACAAGTGAGGGCATACAGATGGCCCTATGATAATAGTGAGGGCCACCTGCTGGCCCGTTAACAATAGTAAGGGCTTCCTGATGGCCCTCTACAAAAACAGTAATGGCTGCCTAACGACCTTGAAAAAAAAAATTATGACTTTCACAGTCTCTCCTTTATAAATTTAACAGAATGTGTCTGATCATATCTCACACACCTCATGGACAGATAAGGTAGAAAAATGCTAAAATTACATTTCCTGTAGAATTTTTTTTCACCCAAAAGATGCAAATGTACAAAAACACTGTGTGTGAACATAGTCCAAGGTGTGGAGAAACATTTTTTTTCTCTCATTTATTTTGCCTTATATAGAAGTCATTAACATGGAAAGATTGTTTCTTAACATTTTTTGCAGTCAAATCCATTCTAACTGCGGTTTTGTATGTTTTATTGTCAGTCCCTAAAAGTGGCATAATACTCTGACAACATTCAATAGAAAAAAAGGACCAGCATATCTAAACTAGTGTGAACAGGCGCCAACCAAAAAAGCATATAAGCAACAAATAGTAAGGTTGCACCATAATATACAAAGAAAGATTACTCTAGAACATTGAAACTGCTTTTTGACAGCTTTTTTTGATCTAGATTTTTTTGGTTGGAGCCTGTTCACACTAGTTTAGATGTGCTAGTCCTTTTTTCTATTGAATCATAGCCTTTTGGACATGTGCACTCCCACTCCCATTAGCCACAGGTGATTTTAGGCAGATTAGCTGGTCCTTTCCTGCCCCATAAATTGTAGGCTTTTTTGCCCAGGAGAGGTGACATATCAGGACAGGGACCCAATTTACACAGGACGCCTTGACATGGCAATTGGGCTCACATATATTGGCTAATCTATGCGTCAAGTACATTTCTTTTTTCATAGCAATTTTTGCAGATAAATATTTCATGTGTACATTATGTAGCGCTTTTTACCATTTTTTTCCTTTTTCCTATGGCAGCAATGCAGTGTCAATGTTCTAGAGTAATCCTACTCTGACAACATTGTTATCAGCACTGACCTGGGACTCAGAGATGCTTCCAGGGGTCTTCCCCATGCTGCTCGCATATCATTTCAGCGCTGTTTACATTATTTTCAGTCATTTTTAGACCCCCTCCAGACCTCTAAAAATGCTCGAGTTTCTCATTGACTTCCATTACGATTTGCTCGACTCGAGAAACCAGTACCCGAGCATTTTAGTACTCGCTCATCACTAATGGCTATGCACATAAAATCATTTTTGGAAGAGTTGGCAGATATGAGAAATGTTGGACACTGTTCGGCTGTACACTTGAGACCAAACCCAATCAAGTCCTAGACACTCAGATTTATTTCTTTAGATTGGAGGTTAATACTCTCAAGTCCTCCCTTTATAAATGATAATTGGTGATACCCAGGAGGTATGAAGCTTGTCCTCTATATCCTGTAACAGCAGCCCCAGATAATAATAACGATATGTTTACCGGCGCGTCTGCTTTTCTGACCTTCCGCTAATAAGATGTTGATCTATATCAAGCATTTGGAACATCTCAGATTCATTCTTCTTTGTTTAATCTAGATCAGATGCTTGAATTCTCTTTCAAGTATTCTGTTGTCAGATTTGTTCCCATCAAGGAGACAAGAATGAATAAAATCGCTGAAAAAAAGAAAACTATTTATCTTTTGAGGACTCTCACTTTTCACCAACTTGATGGTAAAAATATGTTTCTATTGTACAATGAGGAGCCGAGAATCACCAGCATTCCTGCAATTACTGAGATATAATAAACCTTTTATTACGAATACTTTTCCTGATAAGAGTCTTTTCTTCTATGTTACATTGCATTATATTGAAGTTTATCAACTCATCTTGTGCAACCTATTAAAAAGTTTGATTTATTTTTTAATGTTATTAATATTAGTATTATGTGCTGTAGTGTACCTACCAGATGGTAGAAGGAGCTCACACAGTGGAGCCAACCCAGAACGACTACCACTCTTAACTGTATTGTATGTTCTCCATGATCTACCACTCTCCTTTAACTTCAGACCTATAGAATAGTAAGAGCATGCACAAAATATGAGTATGAGATAGGGGACATACATTTAAAGCACCACTTCAGCTATGCAATAAAAAAACGCTGGAGTGGTGCTTTAAGGCCGGATTTACACTAGCGATGAATATGGACGAGTGCCATGAGATAAAACATCGCCTAGCACTCGGACCAGTATTAATCTATGGGGCAGCTCACATCACTGTTTTTTTCGTGGCCGTATTCTACGCAGGCATGCTGCGATTCTCACTAACACTCGGCCGAGTCTCGGGGCACTCGCATCCATACAAGCATATGGGTGTGAGTGACACAGCGTACATTGCTCAGATATCATCCAAGTGCTGTGCGATATACGCAATGGAGGAGATGGAGATGGAGAAATTAGTTTCTCTGCCTCCTCCGCAGCTGTGCTCCGATCCGCTCTGTGCGAGAGGCTCGAACCACAGTAGCATGACACTCGGCTCACATTTGCAGCAGAGGGTCATTAGCATATTGCATCCGATGCTCTCACATCGGATGCCATACACAAGTGTGATCCCGGCCAAAGGAGCCGGGGCTTTTGGGGCACCAAGAGGAGACATGTTACCATGCCCCTTGGAAGTTGTAATCTCTACAGACAAGTCGTTACTGGAAGAAGTCATCATGTTGGTCTGAGTCAGATGGAAAAGACGCCAAAATCTATAACTGTACCTAATCACCAGTCTTGATGAATCTGGTCATTTATCTATTTGTTGCTCTCCCATGAAGGATCACTATACTGGCTGGTGGCAGTGACTGAGCATGTGTTTCCACCAGGAATCAGCTCTTTAAATGGACACCAGACAAGCATATTGCTATACACTTAGAAAACCTGATAGTGCCATACTAGGTCTTAACTTTTCAAGAAATCACTTTTTACCAGCTTCTTAGTTACAAATATTTGTCATATTTATGATCTACTGTATAGTTTGATTGTGATATGTAATGGCTGGCAAATGTCCCTGACACTCATCACCAACCTGCTGTTACTCAATTACCTTCATAGTGTGACTGTCAACAGGTGGAAGGGGTTGACTAATTTGGTAAATTAATTTGGGAATACCTTTTTGGACAATATGCATGGCATGGTCGCCCTGTTGCTTTTGAAAAGAACTGTGTAATCCCTTATGTCTTCTCTGGTGGCGCTACAGGAGATCACTTGCTAACATGTTCCCGTGCAGATTATATCTGATTGCTCCTCTCCCCTCGCTACTCCCCTGCTTCTCCCCTCTGCAAATCCCTCCACTGGCTCCCAATTCCCCAACGAATCCAGTTCAAACTACTAACACTGACCTACAAAGCCGTCCACAACCTGTCTCCTCCCTATATCTCTGAACTAATCTCCCAATATCTTCCTTCACGTAATCTTCGATCTCCCCAAGACCTCCTACTATCCTCCACACTTATTCGCTCCTCACACAACCGCCTCCAAGATTTCTACCGAATATCCCCATCCTCTGGAATTCCACGCCTCAACATGTCCGAGTATCCACCACCCTTGGATCCTTCAGACGGAACCTGAAAACCCATCTCTTCAGGAAAGCCTACAGCCTGCAATAACCATTCCGCCTCGCCGCCACCACCCGAGCTGCCGCCTCGCCGCCACCACCCTAGCTGCCGCCACGCCGCCACCACCAGAGCTGCCACATCGCCGCCACCACCAGAGCTGCCGCACCCCCGACCTTCTGTTTCTTCCCCATTATCCCATAGAATGTAAGTCCGCAAGGACAGGGTCCTCTCCCCTCTGTACCAGTCTGTCATTGTAAATTTGTTTACTGTAAACGATATCTATAACTTTGTATGTAACCCCTTCTCATGTACAGCACCATGGAATTAATGGCGCTATATAAATAAATAATAATAATAATAATTGCTAGAGTGGCAGTAGTAGTAGAAGAGTTTTAATAATATCTGTGCTCTATAGCATGACTATGCACTAGAGTTAAGTCAAATGATTTGCAAGACTCTGTTCCCAGGACCACATCCGTAATCCGTGGCAGTCGGATCAAAGCATTTCGGAATCCTATTAATTGTCTAGTTTTACAAATCTAGTCTGTTTGCAGCAGAATAACTATGTGGCTGCTGTGAATCATTTTGCTGAACTTTACTATTCCCTTTATATGTGAGGTTGAATATTTAATAGTGCAAAAATTGAATTTTTGGGTTAGATGATAAGATAGGGAATGCAGTTCTGCAAGGTTCTGAAACTTTCCAAATTACTTCTCCAATTGTATTACATTGTCTCATTCTTCTGCTCTCCTACATTAGAGATAGACATGACTGGTTTGTTGTAAGAAGCAATGAATAAATAAGCACGAGCGTTTCATGTTCTTGTGTGTTCAGACTTTTGTTTCCTATTACTTTTTCTATTCTTTTGTTATATTTGCACTGGATTTTCACCTTCGTTCATCATAAAACAGTAGGTGAGAAATACAGATAAATTGTCTTTGTCGTTAGAGTTGTTGGAAGCAAAGCTGAAGATCAAACAAAGTCCATTCAACTTCTTAAGGATGGGAATATTTTGGGTCAACTTTTATCATATTTTTTGCAAATTGCCTCTTCAAAAAAAGAGGACTTGTACTCTATAGCGCCACCTATTGGAAGTAGCGATCCTACAAGTCACAATAAACCCTTTAACGAGTCTTTTAATATGACTTAGGATACAAGCCAAATCAATATCTCCATTTGCAGACACGGTGTTTCGGACTGTTGGTCCTTGTCAGTGCAAAGTAGGAGAGATCTGATTTGGCTGGATGAGAGACTCTGGACTGGGGTCTAAGGGGTAAGGTTTCTCCTTATGGAGAGTGACATACCAGCTCTGGTAAGGAGGCTTATTCGCCGTGCAATGCTCCTCTGGGAAATTTTATATGCAATTTGCCTCTTCAAAAAAAGACACGCCAGAGCTGGTATGTCACTCTCCATAAGGAGAAACCTTACCCCTTAGACCCTAGTCCAGAGCCTCTCATCTAGCCAAATCAGATCTCTCCTACTTTGCACTGACGAGGACCAACAGTCCAAAACACCGTGTCTGCAAATGGAGATACTGATTTGGCTTTTATCCTAAGTCCTATTACAAGACTCGTTAAAGGGTTGATTGTGACTTGTAGGATCGCTACTTCCAATAGGTGGCGCTATAGAGTACAAGTCCTCTTTTTTTGAAAAGGCAATTTGCATATAAAATTTCCCAGAGGAGCATTGCACGGCGAATAAGCCTCCTTACCTTGACACGCCAGAGCTGGTATGTCACTCTCCACAAGGAGAAACCTTACCCCTTAGATCATATTTTTTGTGATTTTCCAAAACTTCCTGTTCTTTATGAGAAGAATTTAAGTTTTCACTGATACTACTTTGGGGGTTATACAGTAGAATTTACTAATAACTGTTTTTTGGGGGCAGGGTGGTAGAGTTAGGACTGAGGCTAGACAGAGGAAAATAACCACCAAGGGCACTACCATATACCACCTGGAATGGGGGGTGGGTGAATAAATGTCATTACTGTTGTAACATGGCGCTGCTGATTTTCTCCTAAGTGCCCTAAGTGACATGAACTGTGCTGTCATCAGTAATGCAACACAATGATTGCCGGGGCACAGACAGACCAGTAAAAAGTTGTGATAAGATGATTGATCCACAAAGTCAAATATTTTGAAGCTTAATTAGCGGCTGTCAAAAGAACACTTGGCTGGCATGATTTCGTAGGCAGGTGAAGCAAGAGAGCACGGGCTAACATCATTCTGCGTTGCAGTGTTAGCCTTCCCATAATGCTCCGCAGCAATGATATCAAGCAGATTATGCTATCAATGGTGGGCAGTACCGGGGCCATCATAGATCAGCGCTTCCCATCAGAGCACAGATTGTCGTTCTCCATCTCCCGAGTCACTGGTAAATCGCTCTCTGCTGTAGAGCGTAGTTTCTTATGGTCACCTCTTTCTCTCACGCTCTCACCTGTAGAGTGTAATTTCTTTAGGTCAACGGGGTTCTATCTCTCCTATAGTGTATAAGCTCTTGTAGTCAGATTGGTCTTCTCTCTCCTCTACAGTGTAAGATCTTATCGTTAGTGGGTCCTCTGCCTCTTGTATAGATTAAGCTCTTATAGTAGATTGTAAACTATTATGGTTAGTGGTGTCTGCTCTCTCTTTCCTGTAGAGTGTAAGTAGTGTTGAGCGATACTGCTCGATATCTAAAAATATCGTATCGGAATGGTATCGCCGATATCACTAAATATCGTCGATATCCGATTCCGATACCGGAAGTCCCATGTAAGTCTATGGGAACAAAATATCGCAACAAAAAAAAACCCTTTCTTTCGTTGTAAACACAAAATACACACATAGAATACATATATATATATATATATATATATATATATACATGTCATTGTGACATATATATATACATATATTTATAGTTTATACACTTCTACATAGTAAAATAGACTCTGATTCAATTGCCGGCTAAAGCCGTGACATACCCCATAGAAGTCGACGGACTCGGTGCCGAGTACCCCCAAAACCTCTGGCTCTGTGCGACTCAACTTGGGCGTCACGAACAGGATTCTGTAGCTCGCTATAAGCGAGTCCTGTGTGCCTGAATTGAACTGGTTTTGTGCTTGAGAATTGCTAAAATCATCAGAGAATGTATTTGCCATTTTTCCGCCATATCTGCATCACGACGAGGCACTGGTGAAGAAGAAGGGGGTGCTCTTCGTGGGTGTACACTCAGTGGCGCGAAAACGATGGCCGACCACTCTAAATGGTACTGCAATGTAAGATCGTGCCCCACAGCTCTGGAGTTCCGCCTCCTCATCCTCCTCAGTGTGCGGAAACTAACACGAAGGTCCCGCCTCACTACAAAAGAGGGGCCCTCTCCAGATGCTAATGACACATATGACTTGGCAGAGATGGCTAATGGACACGAGCAGAAGTGTGAAGGGATGGAGCAGTCAGAGCTCTCCCCCCACGGAAGCGACCCGATCGCCACGGAACCACCGTTGGGCACCCGGCCTGGAAACCCTCCTACGCTGCAAGAAGCGGAGGATACCCTAAGAGGCCTGGCCCGGCACCGGGAGGAGGTCGCCAGGATGGAAGCCAGCTGGCGTGCCCTAAAACTAAACTTGGAGCGGCGCCAATCCCTCTTACCTGACGTGTCTGTACCGGAAGGTGAGGCACCCGTTCTAGTAGAGGAGTCCGTGCGGGCATCCCATCCCTTGCAATGTGATCCGGTTGACGTTGTCGCAGTGGAGGCACCCGTTCCTGCAAAAAACTCTGCACCGGCAGCACCCCAGATCCCGCTGTCTGCCCCCGTCGCTGAGACAGAAGAAGCGACACCCGTCCTCATGGAGGAGGCCGCGCAGGCACCAGAGGTCTACCTGTCTGTACCGGAGCCCCGACTGTCATCTGTTCCAGAGCCGGCTGCTTCCTCCGCAGGTGAGCGCCGCCAGGACTGTCGGGCGCCAGGAGAGCTGCCGCAAACCGGACATCGTAAGCTGCAGTTTGATGGTGGAGACATGGAGATGCTGGTGGAGGAGAATTACAACCGGCGTCAGGAGGAAGAGTGGAGACGTTGGGAGCGGGAAGCAGAGCGACAAAGGGAGCAGCGAGAATCCCAAAAGCTTCGGCAACGTAACCTGGAGAAGGACCGGGCAGATAAGGACCGGATGAGAAAAGATAAAGGAACCCTGAGGGAGCCGCGGCGTAAGGGTGCAGTACGGAGCTTTAAATTGAAAGGTGGTTGGGGCTTCATCCAGGAGCCTGGACTTTATTTAGAAGTGTTTGTGACCCGGCGGGACGTGGAGACTCACCTCCCAGAAGGACACCCGGGGAGGGACCTGTTGCCAGGAGACTTGGTGACTTACACCCGACACTGGGGTTACAATGGATGGTACGCCCTAAATGTTACCAGGTGCGACCCCTACTCCCCAGAGTGTCAGGAACCTGTGAGACCCTCGGAGCCTTCAGCCTCCCACATCCAGGCCTCTGCACAAGTGCCCACCCCACGCCGTAAATCTCCCCAGCCTCCCTCAGTGGTCTCCTCAGCAGCCCCAGCTATGGACGTGATAACTATAGCTGGCCCGTACCCGGCGCCTGTTAGGCCCCCTGGGGTTCGTTCAGTCCGGGACATAGGGCTCCAGACCCGGAGGGAGATGAAAGAGGTGGCCACACAGACACAGATAGCGGGTCACGACTTGACTGTACAGGCCACACGACGTCATCAGGTCCTGGTGGTCCTTGGTGTCTCGGATGTTTGGCAAGCATCAGAAGAGTACCAGGTGGTACCTGGAACACCCCTGCCAAAGAATTATAAATAACCCGGACAGGGTCCCTGTATGTAAATAGTTAAATTGCTGATGGACCCGGATGGGTGAATGTTCATAAAAAATTTTTTAATTTAATAAAAAACACAACACAGTTTTCATTACTTTTATTACAGTCTCATCCTGCGACGCCATCGATCTCCTGTAAAAAAATGAAAAAAAAAAACAGCAGTATACCACCTGTCCGACGCAGTCCATAGTAACGAGTGTCCCACGACGATCCAGCTCTGCTACATCAGAATGACAGGCAGAGCCTGTCATCCCGGCGCAGCACAGCTGATTACCTGCTTCCCCGGCGGTGACATCATCGGACTGGTTTACGGCCGGGATTACCCTGCAGTCACTGCAGTTATCGCGAAAAACTGCATGTGACCGCCAGGGAGAAGATAATGGCGGCCATCAAGCAGTCCAGGACGTGACCGCCGGAGATCTTCTGCCAGGTAAGTGCCGCTGACTCCTGACAGACCCGACCGACGGACACTCACAGTGACAGTGACAAATCCGATTCCGGTATCCGATATGACGAAAATATCGGTACTCGGAATTGAAAGCCCGATACAGCCAATATCGGCCGATACCCGATATTTGCAGTATCGTATCGCTCAACACTAAGTGTAAGCTCTCATGCTCAGCAAAGTCCTCTCTCTCCTCTAGAGTGTAACCTATTGTGGTCAGTGGTGTCCTCTCTCTCTCCTGTAGAGTGTAAGCTCTTATGGTCAGTGGGGTCTTCTCTCTCTCCTGTAGAGTGTAAGCTCTTATCGTAAGAAGGGTCCTCTCTCTCCTCTGAAGTGTAAATTCTTATGGTCAACAGTGTCCTCTATCACTCTCTCTACTGTAGAGTGCAAGCTCTTATGGTCAGCTGAGTCCTCTTTCTCCTTTACAGTGTAAACTGTGTTTTTAGCAGGGTCCTCTCTCTCGAGTAGAGTGTAAACTCTTATAGTTAGCAGGGTCATCTCTCTCTCTCTCCTGTAGAGTGTAAGCTCTCATGGTCAGTGAGGTTCTCTCTCCTGTAGAGTGTAAGCTCTTATGGTCAGCGGAGTCCTCTCTCTCTCTCCTGTAGAGTGTATGCTCTTATGATCAGTGGGGTCCTCTCTCTCTCCTGTAGAGTGTAAGCTCTTATGGTCAGCGGAGTCCTCTCTCTCTCCTGTAGAGTGTATGCTCTTATGGTCAGCGGGGTCCTCTCTCTCTCCTGTAGAGTGTAAGCTCTTATGCTCAGTGAGGTCCTCTCTCTCTCCTGTAGAGTGTAAGCTCTTATGCTCAGTGAGGTACTCTCTGTCTCCTGTAGAGTGTAAGCTCTTATGGTGAGTGGAGTCCTCTCTCCCTCCTGTAGAGTGTAAACTCTCATGGTCAGTGAGGTCCTCTCTCTCTCCTGTAGAGTATAAGCTCTTATGGTCAGTAGGGTCCTCTCTCTCCTGTAGATTGTAAGCTCTTATTTTCAGTGGGGTCCTCTCTCTCCTGTAGAGTGTAAGCTCTTATGGTCAGTGAGGTACTCTCTGTCTCCTGTAGAGTGTAAGCTCTTATGGTGAGTGGAGTCCTCTCTCCCTCCTGTAGAGTGTAAACTCTCATGGTCAGTGAGGTCCTCTCTCTCTCCTGTAGAGTATAAGCTCTTATGGTCAGTAGGGTCCTCTCTCTCCTGTAGATTGTAAGCTCTTATTTTCAGTGGGGTCCTCTCTCTCCTGTAGAGTATAAGCTCTTATGGTCAGTGTGGTCCTTTCTCTCTTGTAGATTGTAAGCTCTTATTTTCAGTGGGGTCCTCTCTCTCTCCTGTAGAGTGTAAGCTCTTATGGTCAGTGATGTCCTCTCTCTCTCTCATGTAGAGTGTAAGCTCTTATTTTCAGTGGGGTCCTCTGTTATGTTACGGTAGCTGAGGAGTGCAGGTAAAAAAGGAAATACACCAGAGCAGTTGGAATCTATGAGATTGCAGTACCCTGACTAACCACCGCAACTAGAGGCAGCCGTGGAGCGTTCCTACGTTGGTCCTAGACGCCTCGTCACAGCCTGAGAAACTAACTACACCTAAAGATAGAAACAGGAAAGCTATTTGCCCCGGAGCAGAACCCCAAAGATAATAGAAAGCCCCCAAACATGTAATGGCGGTTAGACAAGAGGAAATACTGACACAGAAAGAAAATAGTATGAGCAAACGCTGGGGCCCAAACTATCTAAATAGAAAAGGACAGGAAGGGTACTTACTGCAATCTCAGAAAACCCTGAAAAAACACCAACTCTACTAATTTCAAAATCACCTGAGATCACACGACCTCTACCACCTAAATTAGTTCTCTGGTGTAAAAAAAATCAAAACAGCAGCCACTGAAAAAAAACTGGAAAAAGCAAAAGTACAAAACACAGTGACTGGACTAAACTGAGAGGGCAAAAGCCCCGGAGGGACCCAGAAGGCCCCCACAGAAGTGCAGGACAAAATGCAAAAATATAGCAAAAACACAAAATAAGAAATTGTCTTATCTGATAGCAGGAGATGCAGACACGACACAGCAGGCTACAAGGGAAACTGGAAAGAAGGATTCAGACCAGAACAATTGATCACCGGCAACCCTGATGGGAAAATGACTCCCTTATATAAGACCAATCAGTAACACCTGATTCCCAGTCCTCACAATCCTCACTAGTACCGCTTGTAACCACCAGAGGGGGCCTCTGCTCAGAACTCATCTCAAACCCATTCACAACAGTACCCCCCCCTTGAGGAGGGGTCACCGAACCCTCATTTGAGCAACCAGGTCGGTCAGGATGAGTTCTATGATACGCACGGATAAGTCTCCTAGCATGGATGTCCGAAGCAAACACCCAAGAATTGTCTTCCTGACCATAACCTCTCCATTTAACCAAATACTGGAGTCTTCGTCTAGAAAAAACGAGAATCTAATATTTTCTCAACCACATACTCCAGATTGCCCTCAACCAAAACAGGGTCAGGAGGCACAGCAGCAGGAACCACTGGCTCAACAAACCTCTTCAACAAGGACTTGTGGAACACGTTATGGATCTTAAATGTCCCTGGAAGAAGCAAACGAAAAGAAACAGGATTAATAATCTCCATGATCTTATAAGGTCCAATGAACCTAGGCTTAAATTTAGGAGATGCTACTCTCATAGGAATATTCTTTGAGGACAACCAGACCAAGTCCCCCACTTTAAACCGAGGACCATCAGTCCTATGCCGGTTAGCAAACCGCTGGGCCTTCTCCTGAGAGAGGGACAACCTCTCCACTACCTGGTCCCAAATCTGCTGCATAGGCTCAACAACAGAGTCAACACCTGGACAGACAGAAGCCTCCGTCTGTCCTGAAGAAAATCGAGGGTGAAACCCAGAATTACAGAAAAACGGAGACATCAAAGTGGCAGAGCTAGCCCTATTATTAAGAGCAAACTCAGCCAAAGGCAAAAAAGAGACCCAGTCATCCTGATCAGCAGACACAAAGCATCTTAGATAAGTCTCCAATGTCTGGTTTGTTCTCTCAGTTTGACCATTGGTCTGAGGATGAAATGCCGAGGAGAAAGACAATTGAACACCCAGTTTAGAACAAAAAGTCCTCCAAAATCTGGAAACAAACTGGACTCCTCTGTCAGACACAATGTTCTCAGGAATGCCGTGTAAACGAACCACGTGCTGAAGGAACAACGGCACCAATTCAGAGGAGGAAGGCAACTTAGGTAATGGCACAAGATGTATCATTTTGGAAAACCTATCACAAATTACCCAGATGGTCGTCATTCTCTGAGAAACAGGAAGATCGGAAATGAAATCCATAGAGATATGGGTCCATGGTCTCTTGGGCACAGGCAATGGCATCAACAAACAACTAGAGCGAGAGCAAGGCTTGGAGCGAGAGCAAGTCCCGCAGGACTGCACAAATTCCCTGACATCGCGAGACAAGGTAGACCACCAAAAGGACCGACTAACCAAGTCTCTGGTACCAAAAATTCCGGGATGCCCAGCCAATGCGGAACAATGAATCTCAGACATCACACTTTTTCCAATGGTCCGGGACAAACAATTTTCCAACAGGGCAGCGCTCGGGCCTATCCTCCTGACACCCCTCCAGAGCAAGTCTCAAATTGGGCGAGATGGCGGAAAGAACTACACCCTCCTTCAAAATAACAGAGGGATCAGATAGCTCAGGAGAGTCCGCAAGGAAACTCCTCGATAGGGCATCCGCCTTAACATTCTTAGTGCCAGGAAGAAAGGAAACCACAAAATTAAAACATGTGAAAAACAAGGCCCACCTGGCCTGTCTAGGATTGAGTCGCTTGGCAGATTCCAGATAGACCAGATTCTTATGGTCCGTAAGGACCACCACCTGATGTTTGGCTCCCTCCAGCCAATGTCTCCACTCTTCAAAAGCCCACTTCATTGCCAATAACTCCCGATTACCCACGTCATAATTACGTTCAGTAGGAGAAAATTTTCGAGAGAAAAAGGCACAAGGGTTACTTTTAGAGGTCTCTGGATCTTTTTGGGACAAAACGGCACCTGCCCCAATTTCAGAGGCATCAACCTCCACCTGAAATGGCAGAGAACATCAGGCTGCCGTAGAACAGGAGCAGAAGTGAATCTCTGCTTAAGTTCCTGAAACGCAGAGACTGCCTCAGGAGGCCAATTCACCACATCAGAACCCTTTCTGGTCAAATCAGTTAATGGTTTAACAATAACCGAGAAATTACCAATAAATTTACGATAAAAATTGGCAAAACCCAAAAATCTCTGAAGAGCCTTTAATGAAGTAGGTTGGACCCAATCACAGATGGCCTGAACCTTGACCGGGTCCATTTCAATAACAGATGGGGACAAAATGAATCCCAGAAATGAGATCTTCTGTACGCCAAAAAGACACTTTGATCCCTTCACATACAGAGCATTCTCTCTCAAAATCTGGAATACAGTTCGAACATGTTTCACATGAGAGTCCCAGTCATTAGAAAAAATCAAGATATCATCCAAATAAACAATCAGAAACTTGTCCACAAAATCCCTGAAAATGTCATTCATGAAGGACTGGAAGACGGAAGGAGCATTAGTGAGCCCAAAGGGCATCACAAGGTACTCAAAATGCCCTTCAGGGTGTTAAATGCCGTCTTCCATTCATCCCCGTGCTTAATGCGAATAAGGTTATACGCCCCCTGAGGTCAAGCTTGGTAAACCAAGTAGCGTTTTTCACCCTGGAAAACAGGTCAGAAATCAAGGGTAACGGGTATTGATATTTCACAGTAATATTGTTCAACAGACGATAATCAATACACGGCCTTAATGAACCATCTTTTTTGGCCACAAAGAAAAAACTGGCACCTAAGGGTGAAGAGGATGGTCTGATATGACCCTTCTCCAATGATTCCTTGATATAAGACCGCATAGCGTCATGTTCAGGTACAGACAAGTTAAAAAGGCGACCTTTAGGGAATTTACTACCTGGCACTAATTCAATAGCGCAGTCATAGCTCCTATGGGGAGGTAAGGATGCAGATTTACTTTCGCTAAACACATCAGAAAAATCAAACAAAAAGTCAGGAACATCCTCAGCCTGGGGGGAGGCAGAAAAAACAGGAGTGTTGGTATTAACACATTGGCAGCCCCAACTGGTTACAGACACAGATTTCCAATCCAAAACAGGATTATGAGACTGTAACCAAGGGAAACCCAGCACTATAATGTCATGCAGATTATATAGAACCAAAAATTTGCAGCACTCCTGGTGATCAGGTTCAACCCTCATTATCACCTGAGTAGAAAACTGGGGTTTATTCTCAGCCAAAGGGGTAGAATCGATCCCCAGTAAAGGAATAGACTTCTGTAGGGGTATCAAGGGAAACCCACAACGTTTAGCAAAATCATAATCCATCAGGTTAATAGCTGCTCCAGAATCAACGAAAGCCTGAGCAGAAAATGAGGACAGAGAGCATATCAGAGTGACAGTTAATAAAAACTTAGTCTGAACACTACCCAAGACAACTGAGCGTGCAAAATGTCTTCCCCGCTTAGGGCAGACTGAAATAGCATGAGAGGCATCACCACAGTAGAAACATAACCCATTGCGCTTTCGAAACTCATGACGCTGTGCCCCAGACTCCACTCTATCACACTGCATGGGTTCAGAAGCTGGCTCACAAGGCAACACCACTCCACGCATACTTCTCCGCTCACGCAAACGTCTGTCAATTTGAATCGCTAATGACATAGAATCATTGAGACCAGAGGGGACAGGGAATCCCACCATAACATCCTTTACATTATCCGACAGACCCTTCCGGAAAAGGGCCGCCAAAGCGTCGTCATTCCATTTGGTCAGGACTGCCCACCTACGGAATCTCTGACAGTATAACTCAGCGTCATCAAGCTCCTGATTTAATGCCAACAAGGCTTTTTCAGCTTGATCAGTGACATTAGGCTCATCGTACAATAACCCCAAAGCCTGAAAAAATGCATCAACATCACTCAAAACAGGATCCCCAGGTATCAGGGAAAAAGCCCAATCCTGAGGATCGCCGCGCAGGAGAGAGATGACAATTTGAACCTGCTGCCTGCGTTTCCTGAGGACTTAGATTTTAAGGCAAGAAACAATTTACAATTATTTTTGAAATTCTGAAACTTAGCTCGATCCCCTAAAAACAAATCTGGCATGGGGATCCTAGGTTCCACAACAGGCAACCTAGCAAGATATGCAGCAATACTCCGAACCTCAGTGGCAAGCTGATCCACACGGCCAGACAACTGTGCAAACTCCATTGGGAGAAAAGATCCTCCCCAGCACCCAGAGATACAGAGGGAAAAAAAAAAAAAAAAAATGCAACAAACAGAAAAATATCTCTGACAACTTTTCTTCCTTCAAAATATTTTTTCCCTTCTGTGAGTACCATACAATTTTTATGGCCGGTGATACTGTTATGTTACGGTAGCTGAGGAGTGCAGGTAAAAAAGGAAATACACCAGAGCAGTTGGAATCTATGAGATTGCAGTACCCTGACTAACCACCGCAACTAGAGGCAGCCGTGGAGCGTTCCTACGTTGGTCCTAGACGCCTCGTCACAGCCTGAGAAACTAACTACACCTAAAGATAGAAACAGGAAAGCTATCTGCCCGGAGCAGAACCCCAAAGATAATAGAAAGCCCCCAAACATGTAATGGCGGTTAGACAAGAGGAAATACTGACACAGAAAGAAAATAGTATGAGCAAACGCTGGGGCCCAAACTATCTAAATAGAAAAGGACAGGAAGGGTACTTACTGCAATCTCAGAAAACCCTGAAAAAACACCAACTCTACTAATTTCAAAATCACCTGAGATCACATGACCTCTACCACCTAAATTAGTTCTCTGGTGTAAAAAAAATCAAAACAGCAGCCACTGAAAAAAAAACTGGAAAAAGCAAAAGTACAAAACACAGTGGCTGGACTAAACTGAGAGGGCAAAAGCCCCCGGAGGGACCCAGAAGGCCCCCACAGAAGTGCAGGACAAAATGCAAAAATATAGCAAAAACACAAAATAAGAAATTGTCTTATCTGATAGCAGGAGATGCAGACACGACACAGCAGGCTACAAGGGAAACTGGAAAGAAGGATTCAGACCAGAACAATTGATCACCGGCAACCCTGATGGGAAAATGACTCCCTTATATAAGACCAATCAGTAACACCTGATTCCCAGTCCTCACAATCCTCACTAGTACCGCTTGTAACCACCAGAGGGGGCCTCTGCTCAGAACTCATCTCAAACCCATTCACAACAGTCCTCTCTCTCCTGTAGAGTGTAAGCTCTTATGGTCAGCAGGGTCCTCTCTCCTCATGCAGATGTGCCATCACTCATTGTATTCTTCACTTGTTTACTTGTGATTATTAACTCCACCTTTGGGTCAGGAGTCAGATTCTAGTGGCAGCGAAATAAAAAACTGCATTGTGCACTGTATTTATTCCTGATTTCTCCTATGAATACCAATATACTTAACGCATAGAGATCTGCTCATTAATATTCACACCTTTACGTAAAGTTTCTAGGCCTTATGAATGTGTATAACAAAGTTCAACCTTTTGTGCTCCCAAAATAAGTGGCCAACCAAAGTAATTATATATACACAGAGCGACTCTAAAAAAGAATTGAGAGCTGTCAGCAATGGAATAATGTCCCTGCCAAGAAGGCAGAATTTGTTCTTTGTCCTTCTCTAAATTGATTTTGTAGAGAGAACCTTTACTTTTTAAAGTAAAAAATAAATAAAAAGTAAATGCAGGTAAAACTCAAGCGACTGACCGCCGGCTACTGAATACTGAATACTGAGCAGGTGACGTTCATAACAAAGAACCCATGAAACACTATTCCCAAAACACTTTGATTGTGTCTACTATGCAAATAAATCTAAACTCCATATAACAGGATATATTGTCTCACCAGCACAACGCCTTCTCATGAGTCCGATAGGAACATATGGAAATTATAGAAAGACGTCCTCCACCTAAGACATCCCTCTATTAGCTAAAGTCAAAAATTGCTACTAAGAGGAAAGTCCCCCATAAATATTAGATAAAACTTGTTCAAATTAGACTATTCGGGTCGTTCATCGAAAGGTTTCGTGTTTACGAACGATTGAGCAACAATCGACTTTATGTATGAACTTTCGAAGTCTATTCTGCCATATACAAAACGTGACAACGTTTCGACCTTTCAAAAGCTCTTTATCAAGTACAAACGAAGAGCTGCATGGCACGCATAAATAAAACGTGCAATCGATGTAATAGAAGATAGATATCATATGGGATAATATACATAACATTGTTTGAATGAAGACCTCGGCGATGATCATCCAATAAGAATGAAGCAATTTCATTACAAGGGCAACCAACACCCAATGCAGAAACAACCCGCCCCCAAGAGCAGTGTGCCTGTGCAGACATCACCCAATCACAGGACGGATATCAGTGTTGTCATCATGGAAGTGGTCACATAAGTGTATCCCAGCAATGACGAGGCATTGTGAGAATATGGACTGTCTTACCCCTTACCTACCCCGATGACAATCGCCGCATGCATATATGTAATGTGAGCAGTGTTATGCGTTTTATGCATTTAATGTGTATGTGTATAATCCCTATGTAATATGTTATGGTAATGTGTGGAATAGCGGGGCAAATGTGGAAACCGCATGATAGTGTATGAAGATAAGTGTTTTATAGATAAAAGAGTACAATGGTTATTACTAGTAATATACTGTAAAGATAGGAAATAGATAAGTAATAGCTACTGTTAGGTACAAACCCACAGAAGGGAGGGGAATAGTGTTCATAAAAGGAGAAGCACTTCCTGGTTACCGTCAGTTGGTATTAGTGGGAGGTTTAAGCAAGTTCACTGTGAAGTTCAAGTGAAGTGGGCTGCTAGGGTCAACATAGATTCATTTGTCGGGCCCGGGATCTCAAGACTGGCGTGTTGTAGTTTCCATACAATCAGTGTTTTATCATCAGGAGATTATCACTAAAGGACTATGTCTCATGAGCAAACCAGTGCAGCTAACCTGGGTAACTCTGCCCCCATCCTGATTAGCAGCTTGCTGAGAATGTGCAATGTACTCAGAGAGCTACTAATCAGAGTGGTGGGCGGGGTTATACATAGCTCAGTATTCTGAGCTCTGCTGGATCGAGATAACTGAAATTCTATCGAAACGGCACCAAACAGCTCAGTAAAAGACGCATTGCCGGCATCATAATGCTGCTTTCACATTACATAGCAAAAACCTGCTGATAGATTCCTTCTTTTTATTGAATTATCCTCCAGACACTGTGAAATTAAATTTTTTTTTTAAATATACTTACAATCTTTTATATATACAGTACAGACCAAAAGTTTGGACACACCTTCTCATTCAAAGATTCTTCTGTATTTTCATGACTGTGAAAATTGTACATTCACACTGAAGGCATCAAAACTATGAATTAACACATGTGGAATTATACAAATTACACTTTACAAAAAAGTGTGAAACAACTGAAAATATGTCTTATATTCTAGGTTCTTCAAAGTAGCCACCTTTTGCTTTGATTACTGCTTTGCACGCAGAAAAGGTGAACGGATGGACTCTACATGCCTGGTTCCCACCGTGAAGCATGGAGGAGGTGGTGTGATGGTGTGGGGGTGCTTTGCTGATGACACTGTTGGGGATTTATTCAAAATTGAAGCGGTGAGCGGTCCAGCTCACCCCAAACCATCTCAATTGGGTTCAGGTCTGGTGACTGTGGAGGCCAGGTCATCTGGCGTAGCACCCCAACACTCTATTCTTGGTCAAATAGTCCTTACACAGCCTGGAGGTGTGTTTGGGGTCATTGTCCTGTTGAAAAATAAATGATGGTCCAACTAAACGCAAACCGGATGGAATAGCATGCTGCTGCAAGATGCTGTGTAGCCATGCTGCTTCAGTATGCCTGCAATTTTGAATAAATCCCCAACAGTGTCACCAGCAAAGCACCCCCACACATCACACCTCCTCCTCCATGCTTCACGGTGGGAACCAGGCTTGTAGAGTCCATCCGTTCACCTTTTCTGCGTGCAAAGCAGTAATCAAAGCAAAAGGTGGCTACTTTGAAGAACCTAGAATATAAGACATATTTTCAGTTGTTTCACACTTTTTTGTAAAGTGTAATGTATAATTCCACATGTGTTAATTCATAGTTTTGATGCCAGTGTGATTCTACAATTTTTACAGTCATGAAAATACAGAAAAATCGTTGAATGAGAAGGTGTGTCCAAACTTTTGGTCTGTACTGTATATACTGTGTGTACTGTACTGTACTGTACCCTACTGTGTGTATAGATGAATATACAGTGTATATTTACATATATATAATGTAAGGAAGCAAATGGCCATGTAATCAATGGGAGGTATGTGTCACAGATATGACTGCTCTCTGTGAGGTAACCCGGAGTATTTTTCTTTAGTGCATGTAAGCACTAAGATGTTGTTTGGTGAACCTGTTTCCGGGTTGCCGGTAGCTATGAGAGATGGGTGGGTCTGGATACCCACATACCTCACATCTGGGTGTGGTTACAGCCTATTTAATGGAGGCTGTTGTTTGTCACAGGGGCTGTGTGTTGGGAGGGAGAAGGCCTCCTGTGCATGTGTGGCTCCAGACTGAGCCTGCGTGCTGGACATTACCCAGCCTGTGTGCCCACAGGCCTGGTGGAGCAGAGTCCTGCTATGGACATTGATGTTTGTTTGCCTGCTCTAAAGACTGTTTACCTTTTGTTGGTGCTTCCGGGTTTATGAAGCAAATAAACCCATATGAACTTTGAAAGGAACGTGCCTCCTGTTTTCCTCCTGTTGCCCCGAGTGAGTTCAACCCCTACAATACCTACAATATATATATATATATATATATAGCTTTATTTTTTTTTCTACCAAACCCTTTGCTGCAGTGCTGTTTTAATGTATAGATTATGCTCCTTTAGAAGATCCTTTCAACTGCTGTTTGGTAAAATTCATCCATATATTTAACATGCCAAAGTACAGGAATTTGCCCATCTGATTACATGGGTAGTGAGAAGAAGAGAGGCTCAGACAGGGAAAGTCTTCTACACGCATTGTTTGAATACAATATATGGATCTTTGCTGAGCAGCAGTTGTAAGAAACTTCTAAAGAGCCATGAACTGAGCATTAAAATAGCCCTATAGCGTACTATTTGAGAGAGAAGGAAGCTAAATAAAGTAATAAAGTAATTTACTAAAATTCATAACTTTAAAACGCTCAGTAGGATAATTACATAAAAAAGTCTTGATTACTCTTTAATCAATTTGTTATTCATGTATGTATGTAGAAGAGCTGCACTTTATGGATGAAAATCAAGGTTGCAAATATAGCAAAGTTGCAAATATTGCTGAAAATTTTGTTTATCACAAATAACTTCCAGATGTTTGAAAACAATTTTTGAGAGGAATTTTGGTTATTTAATAATTTTCAGATAGCTGCTTTATGTTATGTACAACATTTTCTTTGAATTTTTCTGCAAACACTTCATCACTTGATGTTCTTTAGTGAGATCAGGATTTTAAGCCTTTAAGTTTTGGGTAAGGGCGGCTCCTTCTAAACGAAAAGTCACTTCTAACTGAAGGAAAAATTGGAATCAGACTCAGTTCCATTTAAAAAGAAAATAGATGTTTAATGTCAGGTAAATGTTAAGTTAAGCGGTTTGGAATGGACTGTGTTCCTCTTCTGTGTTTTATGAAAACTATTAGGGTGAAAAACACGTTCCCTACGCTGGAACTTATGATCACAAGTAATGTGATTTAAAAAAAAAATCTCACAAATAATATACTGAGTAGAAAAATGTGACTTCAACTCTGGAAAGTCCAATATAATAAGAAAATCTCCACGCAAAATGATGCAGCAAAATTCTATTTATCTGACACCATTTGGACCTGATAGCAGACAGATTACATAAATAATGGTTTAAAAAGTAAAACTCTTGTAATGACGAAAACCTTTAGTGTCAAGAAAACGAGTACTCCATCCATCCAATTTGCTGATTGGTGAAGTCTTTGTAAAGTGGTACAAACATTATCTGCTGTTAATAGTCTAAACATTTTGTAGACAAATTTGAAATAGTCGTAATATGTTATCCAAAATTCATACTCAAATCCATCCTGTGCCTTATATACCTCTCTGCTTGAAACTCCATGTCTTCCTCACATATTATCTCCGGTCCTTCCAAGTCTCTCTTCTCTGCCACTTTTTAACCTGTTCTTCATATTATGGTCACCAATATTTCTCTTGCTCATCAACTATGCTCTAGGACTTGACGAATATGATAGTAAATCTTGGCGCTCTGCACATTCTCAATCACTTTGTGACCTAGCGTGCCACAGACATCAGTTTGACAGTTGGTAGATCTCCACTACGTATTTGTATTACAACTTCTTCACTCACTTACTGTTCCTTTTTTTTTCAATGTAGATTTTGTCGTCAGGTGTTGTAGCAGTTTTTTTAATTGATTATTAACACCACATACAAGGGACAAATACAGGGGCGTAACTAGGAACAGCAGGGCCCCACAGCAAACTTCACAATGGGCCCCCCCGCGCGTTGCCAATCCCGGTCTACCCAAGTTGTGTTAAGAAAGATACCTTTATTATCCAAAATTAGAGGTTTTTGGACTAATGATAGTGAAATAACAGAAAAGAACCAACACCCAGGAAGCAACTGAGGTAGTGACGAAGGTAGGCTTTCTCCAGAGTAAATGTGTGAAGAAACTTGTAATCCAGCCTGCAAATTGCTTTCAAAACAGATGATTTATTCAGTAGAACAACAGTCCGGTATACAGAATAATCTAAGATTGTTCTGTATACCGTACTTTTGTTCTACTGAATAAATCATCCATTTTGAAAGCAATTTATGGGCTAGATTACAAATTTCTTCTTCACAAGAATAATGCAACATAATTACCTTATTCAGCAGTTTCCTGGGGCCCTAGGCCCCTGATGGGCCTGCAGTTTTCTTTGGACCTAGGCCCCTAATGGCGCCTGCTGCTTCCTTTGGACCTAGGCCCCTAATGGGGCCTGCTGCTTCCTGGGGCCTCTAATGTTGCCCGCTGTGTCCTGGAGCCTAAGGCCCCTGATACACTCACACCTCCCCCCTCCGCTCTCCCCCCTCTCCTCAAGTGCCGGGATGGGAAGCTGCGGCTGCCGCGTCCCTGTAAAAGAGAGTCAGACTCAGCAAGCATACTTACCAATCTGCCAATCCTCAGGTGACTGCGTCCTCCAGCTCTTCTGCTCCGCGCGCCGCTCCGTCCTCCACGCTCTGACGTCCACCACGCCAGCCTTGCATGTGACGTGAGAGCGCGCGCATGCCCCCACGTCACATGACGCTGAAATGCCGGACTGCTCGGGGCCCGTCCCACCTCCTCTCATAGCGGCGCCGGAGGTGGCGGCGGGCCCCATATCAGACTCACACCACCGGCAGCTTGCATGGGCGTACCCAGGATCAAAACTAGGGATGGGCAAGCCAATGTCGCATTTTATACAGGTTACATCATATACACTGTACATTATCCTGCATATTAGGTATGGAGCATTAGAACTGTTGTATATTGTATAATACAGCAGTGTATGCGACACTACGCTGTATATACCATATATTATACATGACACACTCACCTCTATACAAAGAATAACAGGCATTATAACCTGTGTATGAAAAGTATAATACAGCATGTATATACACTCTATATACGCACACGATGTGTGTGACCCTGTATACACCATATACTACACTCTATATACCGCACACGATGTGTAGACCTGTATACACCAATACTACATCTATATACCGCACACGAGTGTATGACCTATACACCATATATACACTCTATATACCGCACACGATGTGTATGACCCTGTATACACCATATATACACTCTATATACGCACCGATTGTATGACCTGTATACACATATACTACACTATATACCGCACACGATGTGTATGACCCTGTATACACCATATACTACACTCTTATTTTGAAGTAAAAAAAAAACAAAACAGGAACAAATACAATACTTAAAATAAAGAACAAGTAAAGTTAAAAATCAACAAACTTACTGGTATTTCAATGGGAACTATGGGCCTGCTTTTGGCTAATGAGATGGTCAATGTTCGGTTCCATATTTGTCACAAGTGAAGCAATTTTTCTCTTTCTTGATATCATTATTTCCTAGGAATTCCAAATTGCTATTAGTAAAATACCAATATATATACAGCGCTACAAAAACAATATACCAGCAATAAAACTGCCCACACAGAGACATACAGCCTGCACTGCCCATCACTGCAGCCTTGCCAATCCATATCATTTCATCCTCATCAGTGCATATATTGGTGCAACTCCGCTTTTTCTGCCCCATATGATCCCCCCATCCTGCCCCATCTGTCTCCATCATATCCATCCTGCCCCATGATCCTGCCCCATCTGTCTCCAATCCTGCCCCCAGTGTCTCAAATCCTGCCCCCAGTGTCTCCAGTCATGCCCCCAGTGTCTCCAGTCATGCCCCGTGTCTCCAGTCATGCCCCGTATCTCCATTCTGCCCCCTGTGTCTCGCATTCTGTCCCGTGTCCGGCATTCTGCCCCATGTCCAGCATTCTGCCCCGTGTCCAGCATTCTGCCCCCATGTCCAGCATTCTGCCCCCTGTGTCTCGCATTCTGACCCTTGTCCAGCATTCTGCCCCCCGTGTCCAGTATTCTGCCCCCCGTGTCCAGCATTCTGCCATCGTGTCCAGCATTCTGCCACTGTGTCCAGAATTCTGGCCCCCGGGGCCAGCATTCTGCCCCCCGTGTCCAGCATTCTGCCCCCCATGTCCAGCATTCTGCCCCCCGTGTCCAGCATTCTGCCCCCGTGTCCAGCATTCTGCCCCCGTGTCCAGCATTCTGCCCCAAAGTCCAGCACTCTGCCCCCCGTGTCCAGCATTCTGCCCCCCGTGTCCAGCATTCTGTCCCAATGTCCAGCATTCTGCCCCCCCGTGTCCAGCATTCTGCCCCCCTGTCCAGCATTCTGCCTCCCATGTCCAGCATTCTGTCCCAATGTCCAGCATTCTGCCCCGTGTCCAGCATTCTGCCCCCCCATGTCCAGCATTCTGCCCCCCCCGTGTCCAGCATTCTGCCCCCCGTGTCCAGCATTCTGCCCCCCGTGTCCAGCATTCTGCCCCCGTGTCCAGCATTCTGCCCCCCCGTGTCCAGCATTCTGCCCCCCCAGTCCCGCATTCTGCCCCGTGTCCAGCATTTGCCCCGTGTCCAGCATTCTGTCCCCCCATATCCAGCATTCTGTCCCAATGTCCAGCATTCTGCCCCCCGTGTCCAGCATTCTGCCCCCCCATGTCCAGCATTCTGCCCCCCCCGTGTCCAGCATTCTGCCCCCATGTCCATTCTGCCCCCATGTCTCACAGTCTGACCCGGGCCCCCAGGATCGCCGCTCTCAAAAAAAACAAAAAAAAAAACAAGTTCTTCTTACCTGGCCGCGCTCCTGCGGTGAAACTCCCTCCATGCAGCTGAAGCGCGCACTCGCTGGCGACTGACAATGATGTCAGACGCTGGTGACGTGTGTGCCGATGTCAGCTGCTGGCCTGTGATTTGCAGCTGGTAACTATTGCTGTGCAGAAAGCCGGTGGCTTTCTGTATCGCAATATATTGCAACTGAATTTGCTTCCTCAGATGCACATTTAGATGAAAACTGCGGACCAGGAAACCGGATTGCGGCACCGCTTCTTGACTGTTCGGGCAACTGCCTGCTATTTTTACAAGCAGTGTCACTGAACCGGTGAGAGCCCCCTGAATCCCACCACTGCAGCCAGTGTCCCAGCTGGGTATGTTTCCCACGGTCAGTAAGCGCTGCGTACATCCGCAACGTGCAACGTGCAGCATCCAGATGTTACAGCATAGCGGATGGGATTTCAAGAAATCCCGTCTCTACTCTGCGTGCACCGACGCCCGCGGCTTCCCTGCGTATATGCACATGTGGCGCGTCTTTCAGACCGCAGCATGTCTATTTATCTTTCAGAGAAACGAGTCTCCGCAAGATAAATATCACCAGTGCAATGTATAGGACGCAGTGATTCCGCACGGTTCAATGAACACATGAGGAATCACCTGCGTTCAAAAGCCGGCAGCGCTTTGGATGGAGCGGACATGTGCTGCGCCCAAAGCGTTGCCAATACTGACCGTGGGAACATACATGCCCATATATATATATATATATATATAATATATACAGTATATATAGCTATATATCTATCTATATAGATCTACATCTGTCTATATCTATCTATATCATCTTCTCACCTGTGTCTTGCCTCTCTCTTGTGTTTTCAGTCTTCTTTCATCTTTTCTCTCTCCCACTCTTGTTTTTCTTTCCTTTTTGCCTCCTTCTCCCTGTTTGTCTGTGGCTCCACCCCCGACATTTAGCCCCGCCCCTCCATGGCTCTCCACAGTCTGAGAGCTATGAGGCTGCTGGAGGGGGAGGGATCCGATGCTCTGCTGCTGACTACAGGTGCGGGGGTAGGGGTGGTGAGTAGTGTCACAGTGTGTGTGACTGCGCCCCTGCTACACTGCAGCCGGCAACTCTCTGCACGGCCGCGTGCACAACCCGTACTCTGCTCCTCACTATGCAGAGAAGGGAAGGAGCAGAGAATGAGTGCGCGCGGCCGCGATGGTACCCGACGTTTCAGCACGCCGGCTTAGTACCAGGTAAACAGAAGTGAGGGGCCCGCTCCTTCTAGCCCGGGCCCTGTGGCAGCTGCTTCCCCTGCTTCCACGATAGTTCCGCCCCTGGACAAATACAATCACACCATGGCCAAACCATCTATTACCGGCACATAGTGACTGAATAATACCACATACAAGGGACAAATACCGCCACACCATGACCAGACCATATATTACCACCACATAGTGACTGAATAATACCATGTGCAAGGGAGAAATACTGTCACACCATGACCAAACCACATATTAAAAACGGCTCACCCAAGGACATAAATTCCACCCCCCACCATCAAGTTATCATTTGCTGTCCCCATCCGCCACCTTCAAGTCATCACTTGCTGTACCCCGTCCCCACCTTCAAAAATTATTGTTTTCTGCCCATCACCGGCAATTCATCATTATTTGCGCCTCCCTACTTCAATTCATCATTACTCACTGTCCCCCGTCCCCATCCTTTATTCACCATTTTGCTGTCTCTCACCACCAATGCATCATTATTTGCACTTCCAAACCTCATGGTATAATCATTTACAGTCCCACACTATCAATTCATCATCATTTGCTCCCCCTAAGCCCATGTAATTCATTTTATTAAAAAAAAAAAGTTTTTCATATCTCTCAAACAATCCCATGCAGACACAGCTCTGCTTCTGGTGTCCTGGGGTGCATACATGCTGGCGCAAACACAATGATGTCATCGAGTTTGACCAGTCACCAGCACATCACAGAATAGACAGAAGTACTCCCTTGGAGCTGCACGACTTATCCGTGCAGCTTCAGGAAGGCTCCCTGTGCCTGCACACAATGCTTTATTATACCCTGGGTCCGGGCCCCCCTTCTTTACTTCTGCTCACTGGGCCCCTACCACAGTAAGGGCAGTAATGCCTGATGGCAGCCCTGGTGAGTAGCAAAGTAACGAAGCACTGTGACATTGAAGGCCTGATCACTGAAGAATGGACTGTGGACACTGGAGACAACTGGGGTGCTGGGACAGATCTGAGTGGATCGAATTACAAAAAAATCTGTATTCTGGAATATAAAGAATTTTGTAAAATGTGCTAGAATTCACTCAAATAAATTTGCCCATCTATAATTATTACTATTATTATCTGCAGTGTACAAGGGGTGGAAAAATTATAAATCTGTAAGGTGATGCTTCAGCTGCAAATCAAGACATAAAGGAGGGACCGATCATTTTGACAAGTTCCCCTATATCAGCATTGGGTCATAGTACGCTGAATATTGGACTGAGACTTGCTCTAAGATGTCCCTGGATCAGTACAGCCATGTCTTATATCTTTGGATGCAGAATTTGCCTGATTCCAAAGAGAATCTTACATTCTAAAACCATTACAATCTGCAATGTTTCAGTGCCGTGTCTCGTCCTTATCCTTTGTAACACAATGATTCAGGACTTTGATTTCTGGCATCACATCGGCTTTATTTTGCCAAATGACTTTTGTGAACCTAATTAATGCATGATTTACAATTACATTTACGACTGAATGCTTTGGCTGAACAGAAAACTTGGATTTCATGAAACAGATTTCTGTCCATTCTGCTTACAATGCATATTTTATTGGCCAACATGCTGAACCTGTCTTGGATAATGTAACGTTTTGTTGCCTTACATCTTAAATGTTTAATACAGGAAACCAATATGTACAAAACGATTTCTGCAAAGCTATTTTTTCATTCTTGGAATAATATGGAACTGGTTGGCAGTAGTACAGAAGCCTGACATTTGCAATTAGACATAGACAACATTCGTTGCTTTTTGAAAGTTGACTTTACACTTACAACTTCTGCCAAGGAATGAGGCCAAGACTTTAAATCACAAAAGCCATACTTTAGTGCATGACTCTGCAGATTTGAGGTGTGGAAGTTATTTTGGGATATTAGTGTAATTTTCAATTACATTTCAAAGGATAAATCTATTTATTTTTCGTTGCGTATTTAAAGCATGGACAGAAGATCTAGGAGTCATCAGTGTTTTTACTGGTTCTGCATCTGCCTGTGGGTAAAATGTTGAAAGATTTAAAAAAAAAAGTCTAAGTTACAATGTGAAAAAACAGAAATCAAAGGAACTAGTTCAAAGAGTAGAACTGTGTCATTCCCAACAACAACCATGGACATTCTACAAAATTAATCAACTACAGAAGAGCTAATTGATCCTCCAGGTTCATCCATTTTCATCTGCCTCCTTATGCCTCATGCATATCATCAGGGTAATATAGAAAAGTCAGGGGACCCCATGAAATACATTGAATGGAACCTGTAAGTGCAAAATGACTATCCAAACAAACCACAGATGCTCGGTGAACATGTGATGTGGCTATCCCACCTACTTGATTTCCATCTATTTCTTCTCTCCTCTTCCTTGATTTTCAGGAGCCAGAGGAGGCAGAAACAGACACATGGGTAAAGTTATATAAGTGAATAATACATGACATAAACAATAGGAGTGTCACTGCCATATGGAGTTTTAGGAATAATGGAGGTATACTGACATCACTGATCAGGGGCACTGACTGGTAGGGATGTAGTGAGAGGAGGTCACGTCATACCAGGTTATCCTGATACCTATAAACCGTGGCAATACAATGATCACATAGTACACATCATGGTAGCTTGGAGAATATATTTGAGTAACTGTTCCTCATACATAATATTTGGCGCCCATATTGAACACTATATACATATACTCGCATACTCACTATGTCTGTACTGCTGTCTTTTTATCTGATGAAGGGTCATTCCATGGTAATTTACGTTACAGTCACAAACCAAAAACTGGCTACAGACTGTTCTTTGAAGGCAGCCACAAAAAAGAGTGAATGTATATTGTACATTAAACTATTCTAAAATAGATTTCAACACAGTTTGATTTTTCAACAATAAAATTAAATACAATATACAGTGTTATTACTTGGTAACTTACGTTACAAAAAAAGGAAGGCAATTGTCCATATTATGAGACCGCCAAATTATCTGTTCTGGTAAACAGAGGAGAAGCACTATTTTTATTGTATTAAAACAACATAGTCCAAGCAACTTTAACAAATTTATTTTAACCTCTCAAGTTAAATGCAACAGTTTTTATAACAAGAAATGTAGGTAACTTACGGTACAGCACAATATAGTAACTTACGTTACAATGAGCTACCTTCATAGGAAAAGACACTTGTAACGCAAGTTACCATCATTGTAACGTAAGTTACTATATTATGTTGTAACGTAAGTTACCATGGAATGACCCTGAAGAGGGTTTTGCCCAAAACATGTTATTTTTAGTCAATAAAGTTTTTTACGGTTCTCAAGTGGGGATTCCTATGTTTTTTATGTTAACCGTCTTAACCTTACTTTTTATGGCAATTGGATTCTGTTGGTAGGACCTCTTTACATCTTTGGTGATCATCGACCTAGATCTCTACTGCGGTTCCCTTATCACAGTGCATTAATCTATGTATTGTTGTTGTGACACTCACAATGACTTAAGGTGAGACGTTCCCATATTTATACCTATATCTGGTGAATACTGTACTACCCTATGTGACGTTCTGCATTTTTATGGCTTTGCTGCCAATCTTTAAATTAATACCAGCCACAACTTAGTCAGGGGTGTGACCTGAAAGTGGGAGGGATGCATAGCAAAACAAAGAGGCCCCATATCATGGTGAGGCCATCTACTCATGGAATATAAAGACTACTTGATTTCTATAAGGGATGGAAAGTGTAAGAAGATAACTGATTACTTAAAAAGTATGTGACTCTGGTCAGTACCCATGGACAGGCCGTGAGGCAGAGAAGTCAGTCGTCCCGAGGTCAATACCAAGAGAACACTTAGTAAACGAAGGGAAAAGACGAAGGGTAATTTTTAAAAAATTTATAGCGCAGGCGCCGGCTGATGAATACACCCATCAGCCACCACCTGCTCTCGCTGTTATCAAGGACAGCAGGCATGCGCTGATCTGAGTAGTAGTCCCATCAGCCTACACCTGTGACCAGACGTAAACTATTTACCTCCGGTCACAGCTGCAGGCTCACACTGTCAACTGAACCGCAGCTCTCTGACCGGCAGTGTTAATCTTACCGCTGATCCGAGGCAGTATTTGCCTTGCATGACAGCGTGGCAAACACTGGATGTCCAGATCCCCCATTCATGTGAATGAAGTCCGGGTTCGGGTACCTGAACCAAACTTTTTTGTGAGCTCTTCGACTGAACCCTGAGGACTCAAACATCCAGGGGTTCGCCTATTACTACTCACAACACAGGAATCAGGCAAACACACACCAGCAGAGCAAAAGCTTTTCGCTGGCAGTGATCTTGGCCAGACACCTCCCTTAAATAGCAGGTCAATTACTAAGAACAGGAAGTAACTGGAGAATTCTCTGCACCTCCCAGGCTCAGATAGGTCAACTGAGCTGTCAAATAAAAGCATCGATAGCTCAAGATGCCCCAGCATAGGATAGGATTATTATTATTATTTATTATTATAGCACCATTTATTCCATGGCGCTTTACATGTGAGGTGGGGTATACATAATAAACACAAGTACAGTAATCTTAAACAATACAAGTCACGACTGGTACAGGATGAGAGAGGACCCTCTACAAGGGATGGGTGAGGATACAGTAGGCGAGGGTAGAGCTAGTCGTGCAGCGATTTGGTGGATCGGTGGTTACTGCAGGTTGTAGGCTTGTCAGAAGAGGTAGGTCTTCAGGTTCTTTTTGAAGGTTTCAATGGTAGGCGAGAGTCTGATATGTTATGGTAGAGAGTTCCAGAGTAGGGGGGATGCGCGGGAGAAATCTTATATGCGATTTTGGGAAGAGGAGATAAGAGGGGAGGAGAGAAGGAGATCTTGTGAGGATCGGAGGTTGCGTGCAGGTAAGTACCGGGAGACGAGGTCACAGATGTATGGAGGACTCAGGTTGTGGATGGCTTGTCATGATTAGGGTTTTGAACTGGAGTCTTTGGGTAATAGGGAACCAGTGCAGGGATTGACAGAGGGGAGAGGCCGGGGAATAGCAGGGGGACAGGTGGATTAGTCGGGCAGCAGAGTTTAGAATAGATTGGAGGGGTGCGAGAGTGTTAGAGGGGAGGCCATAGAGCAGGAGGTTGCAGTAGTCAAAGCAGGAGATGATGAGGGCATGGACTAGGGTTTTGCAGATTCTTGGTTGAGGAATGTACGGATCTGTGAAATATTTTTGAATTGAAGTCGGCAGGAAGTGGAAAGGGTTTGGATATGTGGTTTAAAAGATAAGTCAGTGTCAAGGATAACCCCGAGGCAGCGAGCTTGTGGGACTGGAGAGAGTGAGCAGTTGTTTACTTTAATGGATAGGTCCATTGGGGGGGGTTGCGTGAGATGGGGGAAAGATTATGAATTCTTTTTTGTCCATATTAAGTTTTAGAAATCTAGCGAAGGATGAAATAGCGGACAGACATTGAGGGATTCTGTTTAGTAGGGAGGTAACATCTGGTCCAGAGATGTAGATCTGTGTGTCATCAGCACAGAGGTGATATTCAAAGCTGTGAGATTCTATGAGCTGTCCGAGGCCGAAGGTGTAAATGGAGAAGAGCAGGGGCCCTAGGACTGAACCTTGTGGGACTCCGATGGATAGGGGGCGTGCAAGTGGAAGACGCTGAATGTCAGGTCTGTTAGGTATGACGCGATCCAAGATAGTGCCAAGTCTGTGATATCAAGAGATGAGAGGGTCTGTAGTAATAGGGAATGGTCCACTGTGTCAAAGGTAGAGGAAAGGTCCAGCAGGAAGAGGACAGAGTAGTGTCGCTTGTTCTTGGCTTTTAATAGGTCATTGGTGACCTTATTTAGGGCAGTTTCAGTGGAGTGGTGTGGCCAGAAGCCAGATTATAAGTAGTCAAGGAGGGAGCAAGAAGAGTGGTGATCAGACAGTTCAAGATGGATGTGTTGTTCCAGTAGTTTTGAGGCATAGGGGAGAAGTGATATAGGGCAATAGCTAGATACAGAGGATGGGTCAAGAGAGGGCTTTTTGAGGATAGGTGTGATTGAGACATGTTTAAAGCTTGAGGGGAAAACACCAGTTGTTAGTGATAGGTTGAAGAGATGGGTTAGGGTTGGGATGAAGACTGGTGAGGTTTGGGATAAAGTGGGATGGGATCAGGTCAAGTAGTAGGTCAAGGTAGTGAGATGTGATCTTGAGGGTAGAGTGGAGAGTCGATCTGTAATGGTGGAGAAGTTGGTTTTGGAGTAGGAGGGCAAGGCAGTTAGGAGGAAGAGCTCTGGGGGTTGTTGACCAAAACTGTGTCTGATGTTATCAATCTTCTCCTTGAAAAATGAGGCAAGGTCTTCAGCTGAGATGATGGGGGAGGGAGGAGGTGCTGGGGGGGCGGAGGAGAGAATTGAAGGTGTTGAATAACTGTTTAGGGTTGTAAGACAGGGAGGATATGAGAGATGAGAAGTAGGTTTGTTTTGCTGCAGCGAGTTTGGCCTTGAAAGTAGTGAGGGACTGTTTGAATGCGATGAAGTTCTCATTGGAGTGGGATTTTTTCCATCTCCACTCAGCAGCCCCGGAAGCTCGCCTCAGTTCTTTGGTCAGGCTGGTGTGCCAGGGCTGTCTGTTGATTTTGCGATCTTTGGTATGTGTGAGAGGGGCGACTGATTCCAGAGCTGCAGCTATTGTGTTGTTATATAGAGCGGCAGCTGCATCTGCATTGTGTAGGGAACTTATGGTCTGTAAGAGGGAGGAGGGATTCAGACAGTGAGTGTAGATCGAGATGACAGAGCTGTCCATCACTGAGTGCCAGACACACCAAGCATAGGAATTGTGACAACGTAAATAGACTTGAAAGCCAAAACCAGCTAACACTTAGGCAGGGCGTGACCTGAAAGTGGGAGAGGTGCACAACAAAATAAACAGGTCCCTTATTCTGATGAGGGGAATCTACTCATATAACATAAAGACTACATAATTCCTGTAAGTGATGGAAAATGTAAGAGGACTACTGATTACTGAGAAAGTATGCAAAACCAGCTAATACTTTGGCAAGGGCGTGACATGAAAGTGGGAGGGCTGTACAGCAAAATGTAGAGTCCCTCTATTCTTGTGGAGACCCCATCTACTTGTGTAATATAAAGTCTATATGATTTTCTTAAGTGGAAACGTACTTTACCTTTTCTAACCTTATTCGTTTGTACAAGTCTCCAGATTCCTTTTCATTATCCCTTATTAATAATGACACACTTATACAGATGACTGTGATTTTCAATACTGACGGCTTTTCTCCTGGGACCTGTGAGCTTTCAGTGACTGTTTTGCAGAATATAACAAAGTGTATAATTTTCATTTGAAGTAACACACATTTCACAGTTTGGATTCGGTTTTAATTGAGTGAAGCATTCTTCACTTCTAATTACTTTTACGTTAGACTTTGATAAATAACATCGAAAGTGATTAATATCCGCTCTATAATCATAGGCTTAGACTTTTACAAGTCAAGTGTTTCCATTTCATTGATCACGGCGCTTTTTGACGCTTTAGCTCAACACATAAGATTTTAATTTATCTTGATGGTTCTGCAAATTATATTTTTAACGACATGTTTGATTATCATATACACTGATATTTCATGCTGTGTTGGTACAGTTTCATGCAGGATACATATGGTAAGCTCTGAATAAAGGAGCTGTCCGATTCCCCAATAAGCCTATTTCCTAATAGAGGACCTGCAGGAGGGTACACATGCAGCAATGGGCCCCTGTACAGGAAATACGTCAGGGCCGTCTTATGCATATACACTCTCATATAAAATACTCATAATCACAGACGTATGCATGTTCACATACATGTATAAACTGCAGGATAGACATATACACAATATGCAAACATTACACAATCAGACATAAAATATACACATACACATGTTCAGTATATGCATATACATATTACATGTCTTTATATAAAAATATGCAGAAATACATGAATATTCACATTGCACACATGCATAAAATATGCACATGCATGTACGACTTGAAGTTGCGCAAACATTCTGCGACTTTTGGCAGTGTAGTGCTGGCCAGCTTTGCCAAAGTGGACAGAGCAAGGGTGTGATGGGGGCATGACAAAGACCACCCAATAAATTCCTCAAAATTTATGCCTACAGCTGAGCGCTGCCACCGGCATCAGGAACAGATTATAGGAGGGGTTGACAGGTGTTGCATCCCCCACCGATCAGGTATTGATGACCTATTCTAAGTACAAGGCTATCAATGAACAATCCTTTAAGACTAGCATGCACATTGCCAGTCTTAATGAATGGGGACCATATTTCAAGTACATGCACAGATTAGGAATAAAACTGCACATACACATTAAATATACATGTATACATTATACACAGTATACACACGCATATAGTCTATCTATTATCTATCTATATATCTATATCTATCTATCTATCATATCTATCTATCTATCTATCTATCTACTATCTATCTATTTATCTATTATCTATCTATCTATCTATCTATCATCTGCCTGCCACAAACAATAGATGGGGAGACAAGGTCTGAACAGATTGGCACATATTTAAATTTCTTGATGGGGATGCCGCCATTCTTCCCCATGGGCACCTGTGTAGCTGAACTGGCTGCACAGGCCGTATGTCCGCCACTGGAGACTTGATACAACCACAAAGTAAAAAGTTTCTAATTTATTTGAATGATCATCATTAGTGTTGAGCGATACTGCTCGATATCTAAAAATATCGTATCGAAATGGTATCGCCGATATCACTAAATATCGTCGATATCCGATTCCGATACCGGAAGTCCAATGTAAGTCTATGGGAACAAAAAATCGCAACTAAAAAAAACCTTTATTTCCTTGTAAACACTAAATATACACACATAGAATACATATATATATATTACATGTCATTGTGACATATATATATACATATATGTATAGTTTATACACTTCTACATAGTAAAATATCCTCTGATTCAATTGCCGGGTAAAGCCGGCTTCTGTGAAAAGACAGAAGCACCCGACATGAAATGACACTTGGTGTACATAGGGTTAACCATGTCTTTTCATGTCGTTTGCAACTGATTTGCACAAACAATTACATCAGTCTATGTGTGCAAAATTTCACACCTGTAGGGGTTAATTAAAGGTGTAAATTCGATGTAAAAAAAAACGGACTTTTTTGCTACGAATTTACACCTTTAATTAACCCCTACAGGTGTGAAATTTTGCACACTTACACTCATGTAATTGTTTGTGCAAATCAGATATCAAACTACATGAAAAGACATGGTTAACTCTATGTAAACCAAGTGTCATTTCATGTCGGGTTCTGCATTTTCACAAAAGCCGGCAATTGAATTAGCGGCTATTATACTATGTAGAAGTGTATGAACTATAAATATAAATATATATATATGTGTCACAAATTCAATGACATGTATATATATATATATATATGAGGTGTAAAATTGTTTAAAAAAAATGCGTGG
This sequence comes from Oophaga sylvatica, assembly GCA_033576555.1. Taxonomy (NCBI): domain Eukaryota; kingdom Metazoa; phylum Chordata; class Amphibia; order Anura; family Dendrobatidae; genus Oophaga; species Oophaga sylvatica. The sequence goes on from JARQOD010000002.1 coordinate 616,396,355, forward strand.
GCTCCCGCCCTATTTTCGCAACCAGACAGACAAAGCCAGCGAATGGGGGCAGATAATAATAGCCCAGAGAGGGACCATTATTTTTGGCCCCCCCTGGCTACTAACATCTGCCCCCAGACACCCCAGAAAAGACAAATCTATAATTAGATTCGCCTTTCTGGCACTTTGCCCATCTATTCCCATTGCCCTGTAGCGGTGGCGAATGGGTTAATAAGGGGTTAAAATGACCTTGCAATTGAAAGGTCACTTTAAGCCAGGTTAATAATTGAGAGCTGTCAATTAGACAACTATCAATTATTAATCCTATTGTATGAAAGAAAAATCAAACACACACACTTTAATAAAAAAGAAGTTTAATGAAATAATCACACAGTTTTTTGACCATATTTTATTTACCTGCTAAAACCATTTCCTGTAATAAAAATAAAATAATAAAGCAAAATTATTCTTACCTATCCCATGCACAGTCAGGTCCCACGGTGTAATCCTTCAGAAAGGGTTAATGTTTACTGCAGGGACCGCAGCTAATGCTGCAGCCTCACAGTAAACCCCCAAATGAATGAGCTCCTCTCCTGGCTGACAGGAGAGGAAGTGGAAAGCTTAATTGATTGCTTTCCACTTTCACTTCAGGTCAGCCAGGGACACCATCAGTGACGTCAGAGGGAACTGATTAACAAAAATAGGGGTTCCCTTCGAAAAAAAAATGGCGTGGGGTCCCCCCTATTTTTGTTAACCAGCCAGATGAAGCAGACCGCTGAGGCCTGGTTTTTCAGGCTGGTAAGGATCCAATATCCATGGACCTTGCAAGCCTGATAATACCAGGCCACAGCAGTCTGCTTAGCTTGGCTGGTTAACAAAAATAGGGGATCCCCTCGAAAAAAAAAACGGCGTAGGGGTCCCCCTATTTTTGTTAACCAGCCAAGTAAAATGCAGACTGCTGCGGCCTGGTATTAAAAGACTGTCAAGGCCCATGGATTTTGGCCCTCAACAGCCTGATAATACCAGGCTACAGCAGCCCCACATTTGGCGCATCAAAAGATGTGCCAATTGTGGCACTTTACCCGGCTCTTCCCACTGCCCTGTAGCGGTGGCAAGTGGGGTAATAAGGGGTTAATGTCACAGTTGATTGCACGGTGACAATAAGCCCGGTTAATAATGGAGAGGCGTCAATAAGACACCGATCCATTATTAATCCCAAAGTTATTAAATGTTTAAAAAAAAGACACAGCAAGAAAAAAGTCTTTTAATGAAATAAAAGAGACAACACAGTTTTCATTTCTTTTATTGTACTCTCATTCCTGCGACGCCATCGATCTCCTGTAAAAAAAGAAAAAAAAAAACCAACAATATACCACCTGTCCGACGCAGTCCATAGTAACGAGTGCCCCATGACGATCCAGCTCTGCTACATCGCAATGACAGGCAGAGCCTGTCATCGCGACGCAGCACAGCTGATTACCTGCTTCCCCGGCGGTGACGTCATCGGACTGACTGCTTTACGGCCGGGATTACCCAGCAGTCACTGCAGTTATCGCGAGAAACTGCATGTGACCGCCGGGGAGAAGAGGATGGCGGCCATGAAGCAGTCCAGGCCGTGACCGCCGGAGATCTTCTGCCAGGTAAGTGCCGCTGACTCCTGACAGACCCGACCGACGGACACTGACAGTGACAGACCCGACCGACGGACACTGACAATGACAGTGACAATCCCGATTCCGGTATTCGATATGACGAAAATATCGGTATTCGGAATCGAAAGGCCGATACAGCTAATATCGGCCGATATCCGATATTTGCAGTATCGTATCGCTCAACACTAATCATCATATAATACAATTTTTTTCCCTGCCAAGATGCCAAGAGTGATTTCCATGGCTGTAAGATCAGATCACCAGGGCTTTAGAAGCCAAGAATGCATTGCATGTTTACTGGAAAACAGAAACTTCATTGCAACTTCATTTGAAGTTTCCCTTCTAATAAATTGCATAGGTCATCCAAAATGTGGAAAATGAATAAGGGACTTGACACACATATGTCCCCATGTATAAACACAAAACAGACTAACAAATGGGAATAGAAACAAGAAAAGTTCTTGCCCTCCCCAAATAAGTAGAATCACTAGGGTGTTCCTAATGTGAGAGAAGACAGAGGATAGCGAGCTCCTAGTGGAAGGAAGCAGAGAAGTGATTAAGAGATAGAGTGATTGACCGGAGATGGGTCCTCGGAGAGGATGCCTAGCAGCACGGCCCAGAATTTAAAACTCAGATAGGTAACAAGACAAGATGGGACAGAGTATGTGAGATGAAGAGAATGCCTTGAAAGGGAGTTCCAAGGCATCGGTGACAGAAAAATTAAGTTGCGGCTAGTGTTGAGCGAGTATACTCGTTGCTCGGGTTTTCCCTAACAAGCAGGTAATCCCCACATGTATTCAGGCTGTCAAATAGCCGCAAATCATGCAGCTGCAGCAACAGAAACTAAATCTGCGAGCACTTCCAAATACTCGGAGACCACCCGAGCATGCTCGGGAAAACCTGAGCAACAAGTATACGCGCTCATCACTAGTTGCGGCCATACTGGCAATATAATTCACTTGGGGGGAAAGTGACACGGGTGTGTCAGATGCAACAGATGGTCGCTTCGCATCTGGCTGCAGAAGGTCTCTGCGTTTGGCATTACAGATGCCTCCTTAATCATTCTGTCTCTGGGACCCAGCGGTAACCTCCCTCCGGCTCTTGTTGACACATCAGATCTTCAGAATGTCACTGGTGATATTCACCTTTCTCTCTTGTGAAGGCGTGGAGCTATAGCAGTCAGCTAACTTACTCTCTGGAGCTGTCTGAGGACGGTTGGTGTTACCTCTCTGAGTCTGCTCAAGCTAAGTTCATTCCCCTTGTCTGTCTACCTTTTTGTCTTTAGTTTACAGTGGGGATTGACCAGTGCTTATCCCCTCTCCCTCCCTATCCAGGGCCTAGTTCTAGGGAGATACAAGACTTAAGGGTATGCCACACTAAACAATATCGCTAACGGGATCGCTAAAAAACGTCACTATTTAGCGATCCCGTTAGCGATGTTGTTGTGTGTGGCAGCTTCCAGCGACGAGCTTCCTGCTGTGATCTCGCTCGTCGCTGGAATCGTTCCGGACCCTATTTTCTCGTCGGCGCTCCCGCTGGGTAAGTATATATCGCTAGTGTGGCACCTTTTCTTAGCGATTTAGCGGTACTTTTGTACCGCTAAAGTCGTTAAGAAGATCGCTAACGGCGATAGCGTCGTTAACTATATCGCTAAATGTGGCCGCATTTAGCGATATAGAAACAATCCCGCTAGCGATCGCATTAGTATGCGTCGTTATCGTGATCGCTAGCGGGATTGTTTAGTGTGGCAGTACCTTTAGGTTTCCTGCTTTGTGATTGGTAAGGAACCAATTTAGGGATGATAGGGCAGGTAGGGTGTTATCAGATCTGCCTACGGGTCTTCACTCACCCTTTCCCTATTGACTGGGATTCCTTCCCCTCATCCCTTTGTGTTGCACTTAGTCTTCCCACACTGTCCATAACAGAAAGAAGACACGGAACCCCAGGTTGAGAATAAGACTCTTGCTAACTGGATTGTAGTACTAAGGTGGGTTGTGGTGAAGCTGAGGGGAATGGTAAAGATAGAGGACTAGCAAACAAAGATTAAAGAATTGGAACTGTGTGTGGAAAATGCTTGGTGTTGTGAGAAAATGTTCATAAAGATGTGTACCCGCTATCTACTGTATATAGTCCCCAGCAAGCTATTGTTTAGCAAAAAGTTTATTATTGACTGGTGGTCTCTCACTGGACTGACAAGCATCTGGTTCTGGCCAGTCAAAGTCACTGGTATCATGAGGACTGCAAAGGCATAGTGCCCTCATAGTACAAGTCCACACAATCAGCCAGAACCTCCACCTTCATGTAATGTGCCAAGAGATGAGAACCCATGGCTACCGGGATGCGTTGTAATGGCACCACTGTGATTGGGCACATGACACTGTGACTGTGATGTGAACACTGTGCTTGGGCAGATGATGCTGTGGTTGTGATGGGAACACTGTGCTTGGGCAGACAACACTGTTGCTGTGATGGGGCACTGTGCATAGGCAAATAACACTGTGGCTGTGATGAGAGCACTGTACTTGGGCAGTTGACACTGAAACTGTGATGGGAGCACTGTGCTTTGGCAGAAGACTCAGCGGCTATGATGGAAGCACTGTGCTTGGGCAGATGATGCTGTGGTTGTGATAGGTGCACTGTTCTTGGCAAATGACCCTGTGGCTGTGATGAGATCACTATGCTTCTTCTGACTGCAGCTTCTGACTGACTTGAAATCAGAGATAATGGTCACAAGCTCCTGATGTAAGTCTACGAGATCATCATTCTGGCCTCATTCTAGCTCTCACATAGACTTACATTGAGTAGTGATCTCCAGCTCACCTAGCAAACACTGGAGTGATCTGGCAGGTCACAAACTGCTGAAGACGGACCAGAGCGGTGCCCATAAAAGATGAAGACGGTGGATGGTAAGTATAAGACTAGTCGCAGGGAACTTAGATTAGTAGCACCGCTCCAGCGCTGCAATAACAAGAATACTGGAGTGGTGGTTTAAGGCGAATCAGTCATCAGGATTTAGCTAAGTAAACAACAGGCAGGTTGGCGCCATTACACTGATTAAAATAATACCTTGGTTTATGAAATCCATCTTGTGGTTGTTGTTTATTCCTCGATTGCAGTTTTCAGTTAATGAAATCTTCTTGCTTCCGGACCGGTTGTAGGCAGGTCTTTTTTTGGTGCTCTGTTCTCTTATTAATCCTTATTGGCTTAACTGACAAGTCACTGATCCTTCAGTGACTTGCCTCCTATTTTAAATATTGCACATAATAGTGTTGGCTTTGAAAAAAAAAATTTCATCCAGCAAAATAGCTTACTGACAGATACTACTGTGCATGCGCTGCCATCTTGCTGGATGTATTTTTTTTTTGCTCAAACAAAATGGTGCCAGATGCTACTGGGCAGGCGCCGGCGGCAACATTTTGCTTGAAGTTAATTTTTTTTTTCAAAGTAACCCTATTATATGCAGCTTTTAAAATAGGAGGCAGGTCACTGAAGGATCAGTGACCTGTCATAAGCCCATGCACATGTAAGCAGAGCACCACAACAGAGCACCCCGCCCACAGATTGTCCACAGGCTGCCCTGGAGCACAAGAATCTCACTAACTGAAACCTGAAAATACAGATTAAACAACAACTGCAAGACAGATTTCATCAACCAAGGTATCATTTTAATTAGTGCAATGGCGCCAACCTGACAATGCCTGTAGTTTAACTTTCACCAAGTAGTGGCTGCAGAGTGGAATAAACTTTTTTATTATAATTATTATTATTATTATTTTGACTGTATAATGCGGAGATATTAGCAATCAAAGCATTTGGCACCTAATAAGTTAACTTTTGCTAAGTCCAACTGTGTGTTATTAAATTCTTTTCACTGGGGTATGCACTTTTTCTGCCAGTATAAGTTATAATTTTAACACCCACTTGGACTTATCAGAAGTTAAGACTTTAGGTGTCAATAATTTGATTTTTAATACCTCTATAATGGAGAGGCAAAATACAAAAAAAAAAGTTTTATTCTGCAGCCGCTATTACATCGTTTGTCTAGTTCAACAAGAAAAATTTGGTGAAAGGTTCTCTTTAACAACAATAGTTTCCATGCTGTTTTTTGAGTCTCGATACTGGGTAAGGTGGTCTCAAGACTTAATGGGCTTGTACGTCTCCAGAAACAATTTTTTTTTATTTAAATGAATGTATTACGGATATCAAATCATGTTTCAATAAGGTTTCATTAACAATTTTTGTACTGTTTTGCATTTGCAAGCTCTTTGTTTCAATGCACAATTACCTTTGATGGGGTCAGTGGTCATAGATCATCTGAGAGCTAAGAAAAAAAAACCATATAGAGAGTAAGAAACTCTCCTATTTGGTCATTAAAATGAGTTCACTGTTAGGGCTCGTGCAGGCGATCAAATTATCGGTCTGAGTGCGATCCGACAAAACACATGTCCAATTGCACATGTCCAATTTTTTCCTTAGGCCGGAGTCCCACTATACAATATGGCCGAGTGCTATGAAATAAAACATTGCATAGCACTCGGCCCAGTGTTACTCTATGGAGCAGCTCAGATCAGTGTATTTTTTCTCAGGCGTATTCAGCATGCTGCGATTGCCATCGATACTCGGGCAAGACTCCCAATGCAAGTCAATGGATGAGTGAAAAACTATCACACCTTAGACAGAGCTTATTAGGGGAAAAAATTGCAGCAAGCCCAAGTTTCATCTGCCATTCGGATTGAACTCTGCCATGCAAGGCAATGAGTCTGTGTAAACCATCGGACTGCACGCTGATGACATCCGATTTCCACGAACCAACAGAGAAAATGGTGAATTTTTTCCTTCATCTTCTCCTCTTCTGAGAGAATTTGATCACACTATGAACAAACTCGGATCAAACTGATCAAAATGTGTGATTTGCATAATGGGGCTCATTCTCTTGGATAAGAGAATACACCTCGTCTGTATCTAGCCTTAACCTAGCCAACAGCCATCAATAGACCGAGCAACCAAGAAACTAATATGATGACAAATAGTGCAACATTTTTAATGAAACCAGATTAGAAAAATTAATTTTAATCAAAAATACATGCATTTAAGTATGAAAAAAAATTATCCACAGAACTGACAATACTCTATACTCCTCTTTCTAGACCTGTCCTCTGCCTTCGACACAGTGGACCACTGCCTCCTACTACAGATCCTCTCTTCCTTTGGCATCAAAGACCTCGCCCTATCTTGGATCCCCTCATACCTCTTCAACCGCACATTCAGCATCTCCCACTCCCACACTACCTCCTCATCCCACCCTCTCTCTGTCGGAGTCCCCCAAGGCTCTGTTCCAGGTGTCTGTTCACATGGGATGCATCTTAATAGTGCTGGGCAGCCCGCCTGATCTAATAGAAGGGTTTAAATACTAGGCTGTTTAACTGGATGCTGTGCATTGCCATAATGTGAACAGCGCTGCATACAAGTCTTCATTGTGCATCAATATACCAAGCAGCCGCCCCCTCCATGGATTAGTAGGTTGTGAGCGGTTGTCTCATCAGTATTCTTGCACTTGTTTTGTCTTCATCTTAAACACGTGGGTCCACTGCATCCTGATAGTGCATTTGTTTGAAGGCCTGGGCAGGTGAGCATCTCTGCCTTTTTGATGTATTTTTTTAATTTTTGGAGGATTTTTAAGTCCTCTTTTTGTGCTTTTGCTGTTTAGTGTACAAATCTGAACTGATCATCTTTCCCCCATCTCACAGATCTTCCTTACCTGACTTATCTATAACAATTGACGACATCATGCTTTTCCCCGTACCGGAAGTCTGCTGCCTCGGAGTAACCCTCGACTCTGCCCTGTCCTTCAAACCGCACATCCAAGCTCTCTCCACATCCTGCCGCCTCCAGCTCAAAAATATTTCCAGAATCTGTCCCTTCCTCTGTGTGGCCCAGCTACGCAGGCACACATAAAAATCCAGGAGAGTGCACAGGAAGGTAACAGCAACGCTTGATATTCATTCACTGTCACTCACACTTTCAGACACACCCATCTGAGATATAGGGGGGAGTGACACGTGGCAGTCAGTTAGTTAAGCTACGGGTGGCTCAGGAGTGAGTCATCCCCAGATAGTTTCCTGTCTGAGATTAGAAGATCAGATCTTGAGGAAGTAGTGTTCAGTGGAACTTCAGTCTGTTAGCTTCTGTCTAAAGGACAGAGCAGCCATTCAGTCTCGGTCCAGTCTGGACTTTGGAGGAAACTGAGAGCTGTGCAGCGAGCTCTGGAGGAAGCTGACATTTTCCACAACTGCCACAAGTGCTTATGTTAAGAGCGGGAAGCAGGGCGAAGGGCGCAGTGGAGAAGTTAGAGAAGTGCCACAGGTATTGGATTACCTGCACTAAATTGCCGGACACCGGGGTCCGAAGCGTTGCTACAGTTTCAAGCTTAGTAACAAGAAAACCGGAGGCATCTGGACTACAGGTCGCAGAGAGCAGCTGTAAGGTTCTGTGTACATGTTCCTGAAACTCAGTTTGTTCGTCAGCCATTTTACTTTCTGTCTTGCTGCAGCTATCTTGCCCTCAGTCAAAATGGAGTTTCCAGCTTGCATGTTCCCGCCCTGATTCTCTCCTTTTGCTTCTTAAGCAGCCACAGCTGAGCAATCAGTGCTTCAGAATCTAGCCTGCAGTGAACCTGTGACCTGACTCCTAAAGCCTTGGACCTTCTACTCCAGCTATTCCTACTGAGGAACTCTGAAGCACTTGTGGACTCTGAACCCTGCTCTTTGAAAGACCCACGTTTGCATGGACTTACGGTAACAGAGAAGAAGATCCTGAACCTGTTGTGGAGAGTGATTGCTGAGCTTAGATTACTCTGGCCTGCTGTGTCTCCTGCTTCTGTGTCTGCAAACTGTGTGACTATTTTTGCCAACTTGTATGAAGTAATACAAGACTTTCTATATCAAACCTGTGTCTCATGTATTTTCATCGCACCCAAGCACAAGACGCTATATGAACTGTACCACATACATTACAAGATTCTGAAGCCAAAACGTTAGTGTCTGCTGGGTCTGGAAAGGCTGTGTCTGCTGTAACTGTGGATATCGGATGTCCGGTTGTACTTTCTGTGATGACAGTGGTTGTGACTTCTCACAACCATTCCAGGTGAGCAATTCCCTTAAGTGTTTTTTTTTCTGCAGTGTTACCACAGGTAAACACTATTGTTTTTTTTTTTTTCTTTTCTCTTTTTTGTCTGCTGTAACTGTGGATATCAGATGTCCGGGTGAACTTTCTGTGATGATAGTGGTTGTGACTTCTCACAACCATTCCAGGTGAGCAGTTCCCTTAATTTTTTTTTTTCTCTCTGCAGTGTTACCACAGGTAAACACTATTGTTTTTTTTTTTCTCCTCTCCTCTTCTTCCAGTACTCCTGTCTTAAAAGATCTGGAAAATGGAGGCCCGCATAAAGGAACTTTGCGGAGTGACTGATAATATCCTTGCAGATTTGCAGAATATAAAGACCCGTTTTTCAAGCCTACAGGACCGCACTAATCACAATTTGCAAGTGTTTGGACAGACTGCCCAGGATTTGCGAGCCAGGATTGAGGTTCTAGAAGAGCGAGTCCAGGCTCCTGCCGTAGCCCCGAGTTCTGGGATTCCCAAGTTGCCCCCTTTTCGTTTTGGCGGTGAACGTGAGAAATTCAGGGGATTTATTAATCAATGCAATCTTTTTTTTTCTGCACATGCTTCACAATTTCCCACTGAACGATCTAAGGTGCTTACTATAATTATGTTGCTTACCAACAAGGCTTTGATGTGGGCAAACCCTCTGATTGAGACTGAGGATGATTGTTTGAATCACCTTGATGCTTTTATTTCAGCCATGGGGCAGGTGTTTGATGACCCCAATCGAGGTGCAACAGCTGAAGCAGCCATGTTAGCTTTGCGCCAAGGTAAGCACTCGGTAGCTGAATATGCCTTGGAGTTCAGGAGATGGGCCCTTGATACCACCTGGGACAGTTCCGCCAAAAAATCTATTTTTCGAAAGGGGTTATCTCCACTGATTAAGGATGAACTTGCTCGTGCCGACCCTCCCACTGCGTTAGGTGACTTTATTAACTACTGCATCTGTATTGATACTCGTCTGACTGAACGCAGGCAAGAGAGATGGTTCGAAAGCAATCGCACTAACCTTTTCCTACCTTCCTCTCCAGCTAAGGAACCTTTGAGTAGGATTACACGGGAACCTGAACCTGAACCCATGCAGGTAGACTCTTTACAACGACGGGTTAGTGATGCACGCAAGGAACATCGTTTTAAGGAGAATCTATGTTTCTATTGTGGTAAGTCAGGGCACTTCATTATAAACTGCCCCAGCCGTTCTCGTAAGACTACTGCAGCACTCATTCATTGTGAGTGTTGCGAGAGGGGATCTGTTAGGTCCGAGCCTCAGGCTCCAGAGAGATCTGCAGCAACAGATCTTGATTTCTCGGACTTAAACTCCGTTACCTCTGAGGACGTTGACTGTGTAAACGCTGCCATTTTTCAAGTTTCCTCAGCGGTGTCCCAGCTGAGTTGTAAGAAAAACAATTCTCATTGCTTTCTTTCCATCAAACTCTGGGTTGACTCAGCTTGGGTGTCTAGCTCTGCTATGATCGACTCAGGGGCAAGTGGAAATTTTATGGATGTCTCCTTTGCTCTGAAACAGGGGATACGTTCAGTGAAGAAGGCTACTCCAGTACAGATGGAAACTGTGGATGGCTCCCTGCTGACCTCTGGACCAGTGGATCAGGAAACAGAGCCTTTGAGGGTTCTTATGGGTAAAGATCATCAAGAGAAACTGTCCTTTATGCTTATCTCTTCTCCCCACTTTCCCATTATTCTAGGGCTACCATGGCTGCAGGCTCAGAATCCTACCATTAACTGGGAGACCAAGGAATTACACTTTCCAGAGAAACAGATGAGTCCAAAAGTTTCAGCTTGCTCTGTTCCTAAAGGAACCATGTCAGTCCCTGAACTACCAGCTGTATACCAGGACTATGTGGATTTATGTGACAAGAAGAACGCTGACCAGCTTCCTCCTCACCGTCCATATGATTGTCCAATTGAATTATTGCCTGGAGCGGAGATACCTTTTGGTAAGATCTACCCCCTGGCGGGGCCCGAGCTAAAGGCTTTAAAGGATTACATAGACGAAAATCTAGCCAAGGGCTTCATACGCCCCTCTTCATCTCCTGCAGGTGCACCCATCTTCTTTGTAAAGAAGAAAGATGGATCTCTGAGACCATGCGTAGACTATAGGGAACTCAATAAGGTTACTATTAGAAACCGTTATCCATTGCCTTTAATCCCTGAGTTATTGGAGAGAGTGCGACATGCCAAAATTTTCTCTAAACTAGATCTTCGTGGGGCCTATAACTTAGTCCGTATTAGACCTGGGGATGAATGGAAGACTGCATTCAGGTCACGCTATGGACACTTTGAATATCTAGTTATGCCTTTTGGTCTGAGTACCGCCCCAGCCACTTTCCAACACTTGGTGAATGACATCTTCAGGGATCTCCTAGATACATTCGTGGTAATTTATTTGGATGATATTCTAATTTTTTCTAACTCCACACAGGAACATCATGGACATGTGAGAATGGTCTTGGAACGTCTAAGACAAAATCATCTTTACATCAAACTTGAAAAGTGTGAATTCCATAGGACCGAAATTCAATTTCTGGGGTATGTACTGTCTACACAAGGAATTAGTATGGATGGAAGCAAAACCCAAGCCATCAAGGATTGGCCAAGTCCTAGAAATGTGAAGGAGGTACAGCGCTTCATCGGGTTTGCCAACTTCTATAGACGTTTCATTAGAAATTTCTCTGAGGTAGTGTCACCTATCACCCAACTTACCCGGAAAGAGTCTAGGTTCTCCTGGACTCCCCAAGCCCAGGAAGCATTTTCCCGTCTAAAAGATAAATTTACCACTGCACCTATCCTAGTACATCCCAACCCCGAGCTTGCCTTCATAATAGAGGTGGATGCTTCAGACTGTGCCGTTGGAGCTATACTCTCTCAGAGAACAGGTGAGAAGAATGTCTTGCATCCCTGTGCCTTCTTTTCCCAGCAGTTGTCTTCGGCTGAGAGGAACTACGATGTGGGCAATAGAGAGTTGTTGGCCATTATTGCCGCCTTCAAAGAATGGAGACACCTTCTTCAGGGAGCTGCACAGCAAATAGTCGTCCTGACAGACCATCGTAACCTTGAGTTTATCAGGTCGGCTAAGTGCCTGACTCCTCGCCAGGCTCGCTGGATCTTTTCTTAAACCAATTTAATTTTATCATTTCTTATAGACCAGGATCGCGCAATGGAAAGGCTGATGCACTCTCTAGGATTTACTCAGCAGAGACACGTCCAATTACTCCTCCTAAGACTATTCTTCCTGACTCTAGATTCCTAGGAGTAATTCATAATCAAGACCTACTTAAGGACATCAAGGAAGCATACCATGCGGATTCCTTTTTGGCACAACCCCCAAGGGACGTAAGTCTTGTCTTTAAGAATGGTGTGTGGATTCAGGGACAACGCCTGTATATTCCTGAAACAGTCAGATTGAGAGTATTGCAACTCATTCACGATTCCAAGATAGCTGGGCATAAAGGAATTCTAAAGACACAGGAATTTCTCTCTCGTTTCTTTTGGTGGCCCACTTGCAGGAAGGATGTTTTAAACTATATCACTTCATGTGAAGTCTGTGCAAGATGCAAAACACCTCGCTCCTCACCAACTGGTCTGTTACAGCCTCTTCCCACCCCGTCCCGCCCGTGGGGATCCATTTCTATGGACTTCATTGTGGAGTTACCAACCTTTCAAGGGAAGAACACCATTCTAGTGGTGGTTGACCGTCTAACAAAGGCAGCTCATTTTATCCCTTGTGTCGGCTTACCCACTGCAAAACAGACATCAGATTTGATGATTAAAGATGTGTTTCGCTTACATGGAGTACCGGATGAGGTTATTTCGGATCGAGGGGTGCAATTCACTTCTAGGTTTTGGCAAAATTTCTGTGCAGCATTGGTCATTAAAGTAAACCTTTCTTCTGCTTTTCATCCTCAGACTAATGGACAGACCGAACGAACCAATCAAACCCTGGAGCAGTATCTCCGCTGCTTTATCTGCCACCTACAGGATGATTGGGTGGATCTACTTCCATTAGCTGAGTTCTCGTATAACAACTCTCAGAGTGCCTCCACTAAGCAGTCTCCTTTTTACTCTAATCTAGGTTATCATCCTAACATTCTACCACGATTTCCCATAGAAACGCCTTTACCAGCAGTGGCTGAAAGAATCACGTCTTTACAGAAGAATATGGATCTTCTAAAGGAGAATCTGGAATCGGCTCAGGAAAGGTACAAGAAAGCAGCAGATAAATTTCGTAAACCTGCACCAGCTTTCAAGGTAGGAGACTTGGTCTGGCTGTCAACCAGAAATCTTAAGTTAAGGATTCCATCGTCTAAGTTGGGACATAAGTACATTGGACCCTATAAAATCAGTAAAATTATAAGTGCCGTTGCTTGTCGTCTTCAATTGCCCAGAACTATGAGAATTCACCCTGTCTTTCATGTATCCCTACTAAAGGCTGCGACACCCAATACGTTTCCTGGACGTTCTTCTCCTTGCCCTGACCCAGTGCTAGTCGATGGTCAGGAAGAATTTGTGGTGGAAAGGATTTTAGATTCCAGGTTGTATAGAAATCAGTTACAATATCTGATTAAATGGCAGGGCTACCCAGTGGAGGACAACTCATGGGAACCAGTCAATAACGTTAATGCTCCTCGCTTGCTCCGTCAGTTTCATCAGAGGTACCCACACAAGCCTGGCCTGAGGTCATCCGGAGGTTGTCCCTAAGGGGGGAGTAATGTAAGGTTCTGTGTACATGTGTCATGTGTGCATCGCCACGAAGATCGTCGCGGTTGCACATTCTGACTTCTCACAGCTGAGTTGCTGTTTCTTTGTGTTTGGCAGTTAGGGAGTTAATTCTGTCTGTGCTCAGTTCTGGGACTGGGTGCAGTTTTCTCCTGGCTGCAATTAATTATTTGTTGATTGGTTTCCTTTAAATCTCTGGTTGTCTGTGTTGGGAGTTGCCAGTGAAATTCTTCATGCAGACCACAGATAGGATTGTATCTGTATAGACTTAAGTTAAAGAGCTCCTTAGTTGTTTTAAGCTCACCTTGCTTAGAGTTTAATATCCCAGATCATTTATGTTCCTTCTGTGTTTGAGTGTGTATGCAAGTCTGTGTTTTCTCCAGTCTGTCTTATATGTCTAATCTGTGTATTTAGCAGAGATCAGCCCATATCCCTTTGGTGGTAATCAGAATCCTTCTTAGGACTGATTACAGGGTTCAGGGACTGATAGGAGACAGGGTTAGGCTGGAGACTTGGACCTCTGAACCATTATCAGTACCTCCAAGGTGAGGGATTAGTTAGGACCCCAGTTTAGGGTCAGGTTAGACCCCCGGTCCTCCTCTTTCCTGTGACAGTGTATCAAGTCCTCAAGATTAACCCTGAGTTCAACGGATATCGTGTCAGGTAAATCTATTCTATATTTACATGCTGATGTTGCTAATCTATATGTTGTATAGAGTGTGGTTCTTTTAAGAATAGTTTACTGACATCGTACACATATCATAAGACCGCGTGACATTTTCACTGGCCCATAAAATTATTCCCAGTTGCCATGGATCCAGTAGCCCAGCTGGCTCTGCAGTTGCAGGGATTATCCATGGAGCTGACGGACATTAAGTCCAAAGTTTTGTCTCCCTCGGAGCAAACCAGATTTGAACCTAAAGTAGCTCTCCCGGACAGGTTCACTGGTGGGCGAGACATATTTTTTACCTTCAGGGAAGCATGTAAATTGTATTTTCGGCTTCGGCCTCGATCATCAGGGAGTGAAGAGCAGAGAGTGGGAATTGTTATCTCGCTCCTACAAGGGGACCCTCAATCCTGGGCCTTCTCCCTTCCTCCGGGATCCCGGCTCTACAGTCAGTAGATCGATTTTTTACTGCCCTGGGTTTGGTATATGATGACCCAGATCGGGTCTCTCTTGCTGAGACAAAATTACGTAAGATACAGCAGGGAGATCGTCCGGCGGAGGAATTTGCTTCTGAGTTCCGTAGATGGGCCACAGATACTCAGTGGAATGACCCAGCTCTTAGGAGCCAGTTTTGTCATGGGCTTTCTGACAAATTAAAGGACGTTTTGGCTCAGTATGATTCTAATCCATCACTGGAGGCTGCTATGGCCCTAGCTATCCGTACTGATAGACGGCTCCGGGAGAGGTGCGAGGTAACTCCGCCCCCTGTTGTTACTCCACCTACTACTAAAGTCCCTTATGTTGAGGTTCCCCTTGTCTGTTCGGAGGAGCCTATGCAGTTGGGAGGGACATCATTTCGTAGGAGGGGATTGGCGGTACGCCGCAGGACTAGAAGGTGTTTCTTCTGCGGGAAAGAGGGACATTTTGTTGGGGGATGTCCATCCCGTGCCTTGTTGAGCAAAAAGTCGCCGGAAAACTGTTAATCCCAGGTTGTGTGGTGGACGACAACCTGGGAGTATGTATTTCGTCCGCTAGTTCTTCTCAGTTCCTTGTACCAGTGGAGGTGGTGGTTGGTACGAGAGTGGAGAGATTTTCTGTTCTTCTTGATAGTGGGTCCGGGGCTAATCTGGTTGACGCTCAGTTTGCTCAGGCTCAAGGTATGCACCTGAGTGTATTGGTCAAACCGATCCCTATATTCTCCATTGACGCCAGGCCTCTCGGCCAAGGTAGCTTTGTTCATGAGGTTCATAACATTGACCTTCGGGTAGGGGCAATACATAGGGAACTATTATCTTGTTATGTGTTGGAGGGTCTACCTACTCCTATTGTGTTGGGACTTCCTTGGTTGGTTAAACATAACCCTGTGATTAATTGGCAGTCCAGAGATATAAGCCAATGGGGGGAGTTTTGCAAAAGTAACTGCATGAACACAGTCATCAGTGCGGTCGTGCCTAGTACTTTGCCTCCTTTTTTGGAGGACTTTGGGGATGTGTTCTCTGAGGAGGGGTGTCAGGAGTTGCCTCCTCATCGCGTGTATGACTGCTCTATTAATTTACTTCCTGATGCTAAGTTACCTAAAGCTAGGTTATATAACCTTTCTGGTCCTGAGAGGCAGGCTATGAAAGATTATATTTCGGAAAGTCTGGCCAAAGGGCATATTAGACCTTCATCTTCCCCAGTGGCCGCGGGGTTCTTCTTTGTGAAGAAAAAAGATGGAGGCCTACGCCCTTGCTTGGATTTCCGCGAACTTAATCGGATTACTGTTCGAGATCCGTATCCACTCCCTCTGATTCCTGATCTCTTCAATCAAATTGTTGGCGCCAAATGGTTCTCTAAATTGGATCTCAGGGGGGCGTATAATCTGATTAGGATAAAAGAGGGGGATGAGTGGAAAACGGCGTTTAACACGCCGGAGGGACATTATGAGAACCTTGTCATGCCTTTTGGTCTGACTACTGCACCAGCAGTATTCCAACATTTTGTTAATGACATTTTTCGTCATCTGGTGGGGCTGTTTGTGGTCGTATATTTGGATGACATTTTAATTTACTCACCAGATCTTGTGTCTCACCAGGAGCATGTGAGACAGGTGTTGCAGATCTTGCGAGACAATAAACTATACGCCAAACTGGAAAAGTGTGTATTCGCCGTACAGGAACTTCAGTTTTTGGATTTCTTGGTGTCAGCCTCCGGTTTCCGTATGGACCCTGAAAAGGTGAGAGCAGTGCTTGAATGGGATCAGCCAGAGGATCTTAAGGCTCTGCAGCGTTTTCTGGGGTTTGCTAACTACTACCGGAAATTTATTTGTAATTTCTCATCTGTTGTCAAACCTCTCACTGACATGACAAGAAAAGGGACGGATTTTTCTAATGGTCGGACAAAGCTTGCCAAGCTTTTTCCTCTTTGAAAAAATGTTTTGCTTCGGCACCCGTTCTCATCCAACCAGATGCATCACAGCCGTTCGTTGTGGAGGTGGACGCGTCTGACGTAGGGGTGGGTGCAATATTGTCCCAGGGTCCGTCCCCTGGTAAATGGCATCCGTGCGCTTTCTTTTCTAAAAAATTGTCGTCCGCCGAAAGGAATTATGATATCGGCAATAGGGAACTTTTGGCCATTAAGTTGGCTTTTGAAGAATGGCGTCACTTTTTGGAGGGGGCAGTCCACCCTGTCACCGTCATTACTGATCACAAGAACCTGCTGTATTTGGAATCTGCTAAGCGTCTGAATTCCAGACAAGCTCGATGGTCGTTGTTTTTTACCAGGTTTAATTTTGTTGTCACTTATCGCCCTGGATCTAAGAATGTTAAGGCGGATGCCTTGTCTCGCAGTTTCCCAGGGGCCGGGAAAATGGATGACCCGATTCCTATCCTTCAGGAGGGGTGGTAGTGTCGGCTGTATGTTCTGAGCTTGAGGAGGAGGTGTTAGAGGCTCAGGGGGATGCCCCTGCAGGACCTCCAGGGAGACTGTTTGTCCCAAATCAGTTGAGACAAAAGGTTATTGAGGCACATCATAATTCTGCTTTAGCAGGACATCCAGGGAGTAAGGCTACTTTAGATCTCCTTTCTCGCCGGTTTTGGTGGCCTAACGTTAATAAAGATGTTTTAACTTTTGTCGCGTCCTGTGGGGTTTGTGCTCGCTCTAAGACCCCTCATACCCGTCCGTCTGGGACCCTCTTACCCTTGAAACTTCCGGAGCGTCCATGGACTCATTTGTCTATGGACTTCATCACGGACCTTCCTCAGTCGTCAGGGAAGACTGTCATACTGGTGGTTGTTGACAGGTTCAGTAAGATGGCACATTTCATTGCTCTTCCTGCCCTCCCTAATGCTAAAACTCTGGCGCAGGTGTTCATTGGGGAGATTGTGAGACTTCATGGGTTGCCTTCTGATGTGGTGTCAGATGGGGGTCTCAGTTTGTGTCCAAGTTTTGGAGGGCATTTTGTTTACGTCGGGGATGCAATTGTCATTTTCCTCGGCTTTTCATCCGCAGACCAATGGTCAGACAGAGCGTCTGAATCAAAGCCTAGAGACTTATCTTCGGTGTTTTGTCTCAGAGAACCAGGAGGACTGGTCTTCTTTCTTGCCTCTGGCAGAGTTCGCTCTTAACAACAGGCGGAGCGAGTCCACTGGTAAGTCCCCGTTTTTTGGGGCATATGGTTTTCATCCCCAGTTTTGTACATTCAATGGGGGGGGCCCTTCTGGGGTTCCTGAGGAGGAGCGTTTCTCGTCGTCACTTGCTTCAGTGTGGAGAGGTGTATTGAATAATCTGAGTGCTATGGGGAACCGTTATAAACGTATGGCTGATAGGAGGAGAGTTTCTGGTCCAGATCTTAATGTGAACTATCTGGTATGGTTGTCTACCAGGAATATAAAACTTAAAGTTCCCTCCTGGAAGCTGGGCCCCAGATTCATCGGGCCGTACAGGATCAGTTCCATAATTAATCCTGTGGCATTTCGTCTGGACCTCCCTCCTACGTTTAAAATTCATAATGTGTTCCACAAGTCATTACTTAAGAGGTACGTGGCACCAGTCATACCATCACCTCTACCTCCTCCTCCAGTGGTGGTCAATGGTAACTTGGAGTTTCAAGTGTCAAAGATCATTGACTCACGTCTGAATCGCCGGTCCCTTCAGTACTTGGTGCATTAGAAGGGGTATGGTCCAGAGGAGAGGACGTGGGTTCCTGCGTCTGACATTAACGCAGATCGTTTGGTGCGGACCTTCCACAGAACTCACCCAGGCAAACCTGGCCCTGAGGGTCCGGAGGCCCCTCGTAGAAGGGGGGGTACTGTCATGTGTGCATCGCCACGAAGATCGTCGCGGTTGCACATTCTGACTTCTCACAGCTGAGTTGCTGTTTCTTTGTGTTTGGCAGTTAGGGAGTTAATTCTGTCTGTGCTCAGTTCTGGGACTGGGTGCAGTTTTCTCCCGGCTGCAATTAATTATTTGTTGATTGGTTTCCTTTAAATCTCTGGTTGTCTGTGTTGGGAGTTGCCAGTGAAATTCTTCATGCAGACCACAGATAGGATTGTATCTGTATAGACTTAAGTTAAAGAGCTCCTTAGTTGTTTTAAGCTCACCTTGCTTAGAGTTTAATATCCCAGATCATTTATGTTCCTTCTGTGTTTGAGTGTGTATGCAAGTCTGTGTTTTCTCCAGTCTGTCTTATATGTCTAATCTGTGTATTTAGCAGAGATCAGCCCATATCCCTTTGGTGGTAATCAGAATCCTTCTTAGGACTGATTACAGGGTTCAGGGACTGATAGGAGACAGGGTTAGGCTGGAGACTTGGACCTCTGAAACCATTATCAGTACCTCCAAGGTGAGGGATTAGTTAGGACCCCAGTTTAGGGTCAGGTTAGACCCCCGGTCCTCCTCTTTCCTGTGACAGTGTATCAAGTCCTCAAGATTAACCCTGAGTTCAACGGATATCGTGTCAGGTAAATCTATTCTATATTTACATGCTGATGTTGCTAATCTATATGTTGTATAGAGTGTTGTTCTTTTAAGAATAGTTTACTGACATCGTACACATATCATAAGACCGCGTGACAACATGTTCCTGAAACTCAGTTTGTTCGTCAGCCATTTTACTTTCTGTCTTGCTGCAGCTATCTTGCCCTCAGTCAAAATGGAGTTTCCAGCTTGCATGTTCCCGCCCTGATTCTCTCCTTTGCTTCTTAAGCAGCCACAGCTGAGCAATCAGTGCTTCAGAATTTAGCCTGCAGTGAACCTGTGACCTGACTCCTAAAGCCTTGGACCTTGTACTCCAGCTATTCCTACTGAGGAACTCTGAAGCACTTGTGGACTCTGAACCCTGCTCTTTGAAAGACCCACGTTTGCATGGACTTACGGTAACAGAGAAGAAGATCCTGAACCTGTTGTGGAGAGTGATTGCTGAGCTTAGATTACTCTGGCCTGCTGTGTCTCCTGCTTCTGTGTCTGCAAACTGTGTGACTATTTTTGCCAACTTGTATGAAGTAATACAAGACTTTCTATATCAAACCTGTGTCTCATGTATTTTCATCGCACCCAAGCACAAGACGCTATATGAACTGTACCACATACATTATAGCAGCCCTAAGTGTCAATACGTAACCGGAGTCAGGTGGAACAGGGACTTTGAGCAGGACGCTGCAAAAGTAAGGACTTAGTTTCATCACTTAGAAGGCTCCACCACAAAATTGGCCGGGCAGTACAGCTATTGAGAAAGCTGGAGATTCAGAGTTAACTTCGCTTCAGGCAAGTTGGACTCACATACATGTTGGAGTAAAGGAGGCCTCTAACCTGCTCAGCTGTTACCCGAGTGTACACTCTCCACCCCGACCAGCTCCCCGGGATCTTCTTGAACCATCTACCAGTAAAAGGTATGAAAAGAAGCTGCATTGTGTGCGACTGAATTATTATCTACACCCTGCATCATCACCATAGACTTCCAGGGACCAGTCTCACCTGTGGGAGACTTACCACCCAGCTGCCCCCATAACATCCCCTGTGAAGATCCTTATAGCAGCGCTGGTCCAATTAACCAGATACCACAGGTGGCGTCACGAACTACCTATCCTAATAATCCCCTGTAAATATCCCCCATTGCACGACCACCAGGGCCACGGACCGAGCCACCGCTACCAGTGACAACTCCCATAGACTTCCATGTTCTCGGCTCCGAGTACCCCATAGCCTTGGTACCCACAATTGTGGTGCGTGTCGGAACAACTTTGGCGTCACGAACAGGATGCGAAACTTGCAATTGTGAGTCCTGTGTGCCTATATTGAACTGTTTGGTGAAAAAGACTGTTTGCTATATTTGGCGCCAAATACCGCCATTTTAACCGCCATATTGGCGCCCTGAGGCGCTGGTGAAGAAGGTGGGCGTGCATTCGTGGGCGTGTACCCCCCTGAGGCGCGAAAGTTATGGCCACCCTCTCCAAATGCTACTATAATGTGCGATCCTGCCCCACTGCTAAAGAAATACGCCTCCTCTTCATCCTCTATCCGAAGAGGAGGGGATGCAAATCCCGCCTCCACGGAAGAGACCAGATTGTTCCTGATGGAAACTACACTCTGGCCTGGGACGAGATGGTGGAAGGACAGGAGAATCTGTGCCGAGGACCGGAAGATTTCCTACCTGTGCCAGAGCTGTCCCCGGATAGGGACACCGACCCCGCCATGACGGAGCTGCGGAAGGAGAACGCGGAGCTAAGGAGGAAGCTCCAGAGTCGTGCCGATTTAAAGGAGACGGAGAAACATTGGCGTGCCCAAACACAGCGGCTGCTGTGGGACGCAGTGTTCTCTCCTACAAGCATAATGCCGTCTCCTGATTTCCCAAGATCACTGCTGAAGAAGGCTGAGGGACGACCGGAGGATGCTACCAAAAGTGCTGTACCTGATCCCACCGATGCGGAGGTGGAGGCGAAGGAGGCTGAGGAGGTCCTGCCCGGTCCGGAGTGCCAGCCAAGCCAGGAGGCCACAGCAGAGTACGGTTCCCCAGTGAGATCACCGGTGGGGTCCCAGCCGTCATTGCCAGAAATCGACTGGGGTGAGATGGAGCGTCTGGACGACGTGACTTACGACCTCCAAGCCGGAAATGCCTGGCAGCACAGCGAGAGAGTGAAACAGCAGCAGGAGGAAGAGCGGAACATCCAGCGGTCCCGACAACGGCAGCATGAGGAGTTCATAGCTGACAAGGAAAGCGTCCGCCGAGAAAAAGGTACCCGACGGGAACCGCGGCGGCAGGGGTGCGTCACCGAGTTCCAGCTCCGCAAGGGCTGGGGCTTCATCCGCGAGCCGGGCCTCTATCCAGGGGTCTTTGTAAGCCGCAGGGATGTAGAATCCCACCTGCCCATCGGTCATCCTGGGAGGGACCTGATTAATGGGGACATTGTGAGCTACACCCGTCACTGGGGTATGAAGGGGTGGTATGCCCTGAACGTCTCCATCGTTAGTGACCCCGTTCCCGACGCCGGTGCCGAAGCGTCCGAGTCCCGAGCTCCCACCGCACCGGGCCGTGCCCTGGCATCGCCCCCTGCATCGCAATCAGCAACGTATCCCGCAACGAAACCTGCGACTCATTTTGTATCACAACCGGATGATGCGACCACAGTTAAATCGCAGCCTAAGCCTGCATCTTTGATGAAAAGTCAATATTTGCCTGAGACACCCGTTGCGTCCCTAGTGGTTCGCACAAGGACTGTGGCCACGCAAACGTTGATATCGGGCCATGACTTATTTGTTATGAGGTCCAAAGAACATCGCGTCGTTCCAGCCCCAGGAGTGGAAGACGTCATTGAGAGTTGTAAAAGTGAAGACCGGTAGGACCCAGACAGGGGTTTACCGCATTCAAGAAATGTATAAAGTATAATAAGAGAAAATTGCCAATTGCACTTTATTACTGCGTATGATGATGTTTTATATATATTGAGTAGAATACCCGGCTGGGTACAAGAGAATTTGAAAAGTTAAAGAATAAAGGTGTAGATTGCATAGTTGCATAGGATACCCCGGTTGGGTAAATTCAGTTGAGTCATAATGTGAATACTTGAAAAGTATATATGTATTTAACCCTTCATGGACTGAGAGGCTGAGGACTGTGCCAGCCCAAGAACTTGTTTGTAAATAGTTGCGCTTCGGTGCATTATCTTGGTTTTACATGAAACCATTACAATATCTACCTCTGAAGAAAAACCCGTATGGTGTGGCCTAGAGTGAGGTCTGCAGTCAGAAGTCCTGCAGCCCACCCAGGACCCACGTGGAAGGTTTTTGGTGCGGGTCCTCCACAAGTATCTTGTATATATGAGAATGTTTGATATTTTGATACTTTTGATACTTTTGTATTCTTTATTGTACAAATTGTAACGTTCAAGAAGTCGTACCTCCCGGATGGGAAGAGTTAAAATGTTGTATGTTAATGCAAAACAAAATGTTCTTTTTGTCTTTTACAGCCCGGGAGTGCTGTGTTTTACCAAGGGGGGATGTGTGGCCCAGCTACGCAGGCACACATAAAAATCCAGGAGAGTGCACAGGAAGGTAAAGCAACGCTTGATATTCATTCACTGTCACTCACACTTTCAGACACACCCATCTGAGATATAGGGGGGAGTGACACGTGGCAGTCAGTTAGTTAAGCTACGGGTGGCTCAGGAGTGAGTCATCCCCAGATAGTTTCCTGTCTGAGATTAGAAGATCAGATCTTGAGGAAGTAGTGTTCAGTGGAACTTCAGTCTGTTAGCTTCTGTCTAAAAGACAGAGCAGCCATTCAGTCTCGGTCCAGTCTGGACTTTGGAGGAAACTGAGATCTGTGCAGCGAGCTCTGGAGGAAGCTGACATTTTCCACAACTGCCACAAGTGCTTATGTTAAGAGCGGGAAGCAGGGCGAAGGGCGCAGTGGAGAAGTTAGAGAAGTGCCACAGGTATTGGATTACCTGCACTAAATTGCCGGACACCGGGTTCCGAAGCGTTGCTACAGTTTCAAGCTTAGTAACAAGAAAACCGGAGGCATCTGGACTACAGGTCGCAGAGAGCAGCCCTAAGTGTCAATACGTAACCGGAGTCAGGTGGAACAGGGACTTTGAGCAGGACGCTGCAAAAGTAAGGACTTAGTTTCATCACTTAGAAGGCTCCACCACAATATTGGCCGGGCAGTACAGCTATTGAGAAAGCTGGAGATTCAGAGTTAACTTTGCTTCAGGCAAGTTGGACTCACATACATGTTGGAGTAAAGGAGGCCTCTAACCTGCTCAGCTGTTACCCGAGTGTACACTCTCCACCCCGACCAGCTCCCCGGGATCTTCTTGAACCATCTACCAGTAAAAGGTATGAAAAGAAGCTGCATTGTGTGCGACTGAATTATTATCTACACCCTGCATCATCACCATAGACTTCCAGGGACCAGTCTCACCTGTGGGAGACTTACCACCCAGCTGCCCCCATAACATCCCCTGTGAAGATCCTTATAGCAGCGCTGGTCCAATTAACCAGATACCACAGGTGGCGTCACAAACTACCTATGCTAATAATCCCCTGTAAATATCCCCCATTGCACGACCGCCAGGGCCACGGACCGAGCCACCGCTACCAGTGACAACTCCCATAGACTTCCATGGGCTCGGCTCCGAGTACCCCATAGCCTTGGTACCCACAATTGTGGTGCGTGTCGAAACACCTCAACCCTCACTCTACTAAAATGCTTGTGCATGCCCTCATCATCTCCCGTCTCGACTACTGCAACATCCTTTTCTGTGGCCTCCCTGCTAACACCTCGCACCTCTCCAGTCCATCCTTAACTCTGCTACCCGACTAATTCATCTCTCTCCTCGCTACTCCTCCGCTTCTCCCCTCTGCAAATCTCTTCACTGGCTCCCACTCCCTTAGCGTATCCAATTCAAATTACTAATACTGACCTACAAGGCCATCTATAACCTGTCTCCTCCATGTATCTCTGAACTAATCTCCCGATATCTTCCCTCACATAATCTTCGATCCTCCCAAGACCTCCTTCTCTCCTCCACACTTATTCGCTCCTCACCCAATCGCTTCCAAGACTTCTCCCGAATATCCCCCATCCTCTGGAATTCTTTGCCCCAACACATCCGACTATCAACCACACTCGGATCCTTCAGACGGAACTTGAAAACCCATCTCTTCAGGAAAGCTTACAGCCTGTAATAACCCTGCTACCTCCTCATTACTACCAGAGCTACTGCCTCACGAACACCGGAGCTGCGGCAACCCCCCAACCTACTGTCTCCTTCCCCACCATCCTGTAGAATGTAAGCCCGCAAGGGCAGGGTCCTCTCTCCCCTCTATATCAGTCTGTAATTGTTAGTTTGTCTACTGTAAGTGATATCTCTAATTTCTCATGTACAGCACCATGGAATCAATGGCGCTATATAAATAAATATTAATAATAATAATAATAAATAATAATAACTGAATAATCCTTTAATAGGTTGTACAGTACTTTTATGTTGATGGCCTGCTGCGGAGCGGAACAACACGGCAACTGCAGAGGAGTAATTGCAGTGTTATGGCCGACACCCCGGCATGGCATCCTCTTCTCCCTCCATGTAGGGATGCTGGCATACTCACTGCCCTGGCCCTGCAGTGTGGTTCCCTGATGTGCTCCAGCTTCCCGCTGTAGTGTTCACTCCAGCCCCTGGGGGTGTGCCTAGGGCATGCACGCTCCCCTGTTTCTCAACAGGCAGCTCAAGCATATAGTAAATGTGCTCAGCTTGCAGCTAAGAGGCATTTAATATACCGTATATACTCGTGTATAAGCCGACCCCCCTAATTTTGCCACAAAAAACTGGGAAAAATTATTGACT
This sequence comes from Oophaga sylvatica, assembly GCA_033576555.1. Lineage (NCBI taxonomy): Eukaryota > Metazoa > Chordata > Amphibia > Anura > Dendrobatidae > Oophaga > Oophaga sylvatica. The sequence continues at coordinate 616,421,371 of JARQOD010000002.1, forward strand.
CGTCTATAAGCCGGGTGTATAAACTGCCCTCCTGCTCTGTGCTGCCCCCGTCCAGCTCTGTGCTCCCCCATTCTCCTCTGTACTCCCCCTCTCCTGCTCCGTCCTCCGCTGTGCTCCCCCATTCCTTCTCTGTCCTCCTGTGCCCCTGTCCTGCTCCATGCTCCTCTGTGCCCTCCATCCTCCCCTGTCCTGCTCCATGCTTCCCCCCCTCCTCCACGCTTCCCCGTCCACCGATCTCCCCCCCTCCTCCACGATTCCCCCGTCCACCGATCTCCCCCCCCGTCCTGCTCCATGCTTCCCCCGCCCTGCTCCAGCTTCCCCCGTCCTCCTCTATGCTTCCCCCGTCCACCGATCTCCCCCCCTCCTCCACGCTTCCCCCGTCCTCCGTTCTCCCCCTGTCCTGCTCCATGCTTCCCCCGTCCTGCTCCAGCTTCCCCCGTCCTCCTCTATGCTTCCCCCGTCCACCGTTCTCCCCCCCCCGTCCGGCTCGTGCTCCTTGTCCTCTCCTCCATCATACTCACCCCTCCCCGTGCCATCGCTGAGCGTCCCTGCAATCCTGCGTTCTCCCCGTCTTCTTGCAGCTCTCCAGCACTGAGCGGTGATGTAATACCGCTCATTAAGGCCATGAATATGGAGGCCACGCCCATGGGAGTGGCATCGCGTCCATATTACATGACCTTAATGAGCGGGTATTACATCACCGCTCAGTGCTGGAGAGCTGCAAGAAGAAGGGGAGAACGCAGGATTGCAGGGACACTCAGCGATGGCACGGGGAGGGGTGAGTATGATCCTAGCCACCGGCTCCTGCCGCGCCATCCCCTCCCCCGCTGGTTTCTGCCCTATGACTCGTGTATAAGCCGAGGGGGCATTTTCAGCACGAAAAAGGTGCTGAAAATCTCGGCTTATACACGAGTATATACGGCAATTATTACACCTTTTTCTGGGAGTCATCCTGTATAAAAGACTCCCTCTAGCCAAGCAACAAGTTTTGTCATTAGGTAGTTTGGTGTTCTACCAGAGCAGTCCCTGTGTTTCCAGTCCTGTTCCAAAAGTCCCTTGGTCCCATTGTGGCTAGTTTCCTAAACCTGAATCACTGGTCCCGGTGGGGCCAGTGCCTCAATGTCGTCCCCTGGTCCCGGTGCAGCCAGTCCTGTTCCCGAAATCCCCTGGTCTCGGTGTGGCTAGTCAAGAATCCGAATTCCACTGGTCCTGGAGTGGCCAATATCCTGAACCTGAATCCCTGGTCCCAGTTGGGTCAGTGCCTGAACATTCAGGCAGTCCTGAATCCGAAGTACCATGGTCACGGTGTGACCAGTGACCTGAGCCTGAATCTCTGGTATTGGTGCAGCCAGTATCTTGAACCCGAATCCCTTGTCCTGGTGGGGCCAGTGCCTGAACATTGTCCTCTGTACCTGGTATGGCCTGTCCTGTTCCTAAAACCCCCTGGTCCTAGTGCGGCCAGTGCCTGAACATTTCCCCTAGTCTCAGTGCGGCCAGTCATGAATCCGAAGTCCCCAGGTCCTAGTGCGGTGAGTCCTGTTCCCGAAGTCTCCTGGTCCCAGTGCGGACAGTGCCTGAATGTTGTCCCCGATTCTGGTGTGGTCAATGTCATGGACCCGAATTCCTAGCCCTGGTGGGGCCAGTGCCTGAATATTGTCTTCTGGACCCGGTACAGCTAGTCCTGTTCCTAAAGCCCCCTGGTCCCAGTGCGGCCAGTACCCGAACATTGTCCTCTGGTCCCTGTGCGGCCAATGCCTGAATACTATCCACTGGTCCCGATGTGACTAGTCCTGAATCCGAAGTCCCTTGATCTCGTTGTGGCTAATTTTGTTCCCGAATTCTCCTGATCCGATGTGGCCAGTGCATGAAAGTTATCCCCTAGTCCTGGTGCAGTCAGTCCTGAATCTGAAGTCCCCTTGTCCCGGTGCGGCCAGTTCTGTTCCGGAAGTCCCATGTTCCCAGTGCGGCCAGAGCCTGAACATTGTCCCTCAGTCCATGTGCAGCCTATCCCTTATCCAGTATCTTAGACTGATGTGTCTGAACATAGCCCTAGTCCATGTCAGTGAACCTGACCTCTGGTGTCAGCAGCTGTTGTACCAGCCTTTGCCTATGAGTGGTACCTAGCAGCCCAGTCTGTCTCCAGTGAACACCAGGTAGCCACTTAACTATGCCCTTTCCTAGGCACACCTGACCCTGTGGCACAGTGGGTTCACAAATCCACTTGCGCCACCGTTGGGCGTAACAGTAATGCAGATCTTCCCCTATTTATTTGAATAGGAGTGGATTTGCAGAACCCGGCTGTGGCCACTATACAGTCTCCGTTCACAGGGCTGCCACTAGGAATTCCGGGGCCCCATACTGGCAAAATTTTCGGGGCCCCCTTGAGACTCTGCCCAGGCTCCACCCCAGCCCCGCCTCCACCCTTCAAACTGTCCACAGTCCCACCGCTCTCTCTTGGAAAAACTCCACTAAGTTCTCACCAATCACACATTAACAGTTCCCATCACCAGATCACACATATAGCCACCAGCTTTTGTTTTGGCCAAAAGATTTTTTAAGCCGACATCACAACACTGTAGACACTTTTGGCTGAGCTCTACTCTACGCTAACCTATTAAATATTTGTTAAAATATGCGATACAATTTAGGTATACTTTTATTTATTTTTCAATTTTAAAATGACCAATAATATCACATACAAGGGACAAATACCACCACACGATGACCAGACACTATTACCACCACATAGTGACCTATAATACCACATACAAGGAACAAATGCCGTCACACCATGTCCAGACCACATATTACCACCACAGTGACTGAATAATACCACATACAAGGGACAAATACCACCACACCATGTCCAGACCACATTTTACCACCACAGTGACTGAATAATATCATATACAAGGAACAAATACCGACACACCATGACCAGACCAGATATTACCACCACAAAGTGACCAAATAATAGCATATACAAGGGACAAATACCGCAACACCATGTCCAGACCACATATTACACACCACATAGTGACTGAATACTACAATACTGATCAGTAACAAAAAAAACACAATACTATCACCATAAGTGCCATTATACACAGGGGATCTGTACTTAGTATGCAGAGTCTGTGTACAGGTAATACAGTGATCACTGGTGACATTATACACAGGAGCTCTGTATATAATGTACAGGTAATACAGTGATCACTGGTGACATTATACACAGGACCTCTGTATATAGTATATAGTATATAGTGTCAGTGTACAGGTAACACACTAACTCACCAGTGACGTCTCTAGGTGAAGTCCTTCAGCCTTGCTTTTCATCTTTCATCAAGCACAGACCGCCATCACTTCTTCCAGCCAGGGCTCGTCTCTGCAGGAAATAACACAGTTATCTAGAGCTCCGCTTGCAGAACACATTACTTATTTTTTCCCAATTTCTACATTACACCACATGAAGAAAAAAGCGACATAGTATCACTCTACACAGTAACCGCCTCCCCATTTAAAACAGTATCCTCAAAAAATAAAATAAATACATTACTGCAGTATTAATATCCCTTAATTAGCCCCTATTGTAATAATATCCCCCATCTTGGCCCCCGTGTATCTCATTCCTGGCTTCAGCCATATGTTCTCCCATCCCGCCCTCATGATTATCCATTCTGCCCCATATGGTCTCCCCATCTGTCTCCATCGTATCCATCCTGCCCCATGATCCTGCCCCATCTGTCTGCAATCCTGCCCCCAGTGTCTGCAATCCTGCCCCCAGTGTCTGCAATTTTGCCCCCAGTGTCTCCAATCCTGCCTCCAGTGTCTCCAATCCTGTCCCCTGTCTCCAACCCTGCTCCCTGTATGTCCAATCATGCCCCCTGTATCTCCAATCATGCCACCTGTATTTCCAATCATGCCCCCTGTATCTCCAATCATGACCCCTGTATCCAATCCTGCCCCCTGTCTCCAATGCTGCCCCCTGTATCTCCAATCCTGCTCCGTCTCCAATCCTTCCCCTGTACCCAATCCTACCCCATCTCCATCTGAACCAGTGTCTACAATCCTGTCCCGTCTCCATCCTACCCCCAGTGTCTCCAATCCTGCCCCGTCTCCATCCTGCCCCCAGTATCTCCAATCCTGCCCCGTCTCCATCCTGCCCCCAGTGTCTCCAATCCTGCCCCATCTCCATCCTACTCCCAGTGTCTCCAATCCTGCCCCGTCTCCATCCTGCCCCCAGTATCTCCAATCCTGCCCCGTCTCCATCCTGCCCCCAGTGTCTCCAATCCTGCCCCATCTCCATCCTGCCCCCAGTGTCTCCAATCCTGCCCCGTCTCCATTCTGCCCCATCTCCATCCTGCCCCGAATGTCTCCAATCCTGTCCCATCTACATTCTGCCCTGTCTCCATTCTGCCCAGTCTCCATCCTGCCGCCCCCGCTTTCAATACTAATTTAAAAAAAACCACTTTTCCTTACCTTGCCGCGCTCCAGCTGTGAGCGATCTGCATCCCAGCCTGAACGCGTTCACTCGCTGGCGACTGACAATGACGTCAGACGCCAGCGACGTGCGCGCTGACGTCAGCTGCCACCCTTCGATTGGCTGGCAGCTTTAACTATTGTCGTGCGGGCCCGCACGGCAGTAGAGTAACTGAACCTGCGTCCTGGACGCAGGTTCAGTTACTTAACTGGCAGAATCCTGCCGCTGGGGACGGGCAGTGGGGCCAGGGCCTCGTCTCTGCAGAAAATAACACAGTTATCTAGAGTTCCGCTTGCAGAACACATTGCTTATTTTTTCCCAACTTCTACATTACACCACATAAAGAAAAAAGGCGACATAGTATCACTCTACACAGTAACAGGACCACATACCCATTTAAAACAGTATCCTCAAAAAATAAAATAAATACATCACTGCAGTATTAATATCCCTTAATTAGCCCCTATTGTAATAATATCCCCCATCTTGGCCTCCGTGTGTCTCATTCCTGGCTTCAGCCATATGTTCTCCCATCCCGCCCTCATGAGTATCCATTTCGCCCCATATGGTCTCCCCATCTGTCTCCATCGAATCCATCCTGCCCCATGATCCTGCCCCATCTGTCTGCAATCCTGCCCCCAGTGTCTGCAATCCTGCCCCCAGTGTCTGCAATTTTGCCCCCAGTGTCGCCATTCCTGCCCCCAGTGTCTCCAATCCTGCCCCCTGTCTCCAATCCTGCTCCCTGTATGTCCAATCATGCCCCCTGTCTCCAATCATGCCCCCTGTATCTCCAATCATGCCCCCTGTATCTCCGGTCATGCCCCCTGTATCCAATCCTATCACCTGTATCTCCAATCCTGCCCCGTCTCCAATCCTGCCCCCTGTCTCCAATCCTGCCCCATTGTCTCCAATCCTGCCCCCAGTGTCTGCAATTTTGCCCCCAGTGTCTCCATTTCTGCCCCCAGTGTCTCCAATCCTGCCCCCTGTCTCCAATCCTGCTCCCTGTATGTCCAATCATGCCCCCTGTCTCCAATCATGCCCCCTGTATCTCCAATCATGCCCTCTGTATCCAATCCTGCCCCCTGTCTCCAATCCTGTCACCTGTATCTCCAATCCTGCCCCGTCTCCAATCCTGCCACCTGTCTCCAATCCTGCCCCAGTGTCTCCAATCCTGCCCCATCTCCATCCTGCCCCTAGTGTCTCCAATCCTGCCCTGTCTCCATCCTGCCCCCAGTGTCTCCAATCTTGCCCCGTCTCCATCCTGCCCCCAGTGTCTCCAATCCTGCCTGGTCTCCATCCTGCCCCTAGTGTCTCCAATCCTGCCCTGTCTCCATTCTGCCCCATCTCCATCCTGCCCCGAATGTCTCCAATCCTGCCCTGTCTCCATTCTGCCCGTCTCCATCCTGCCCCCAGTGTCTCCAATCCTGCCCCGTCTCCATCCTGCCCCAGTGTCTCCAATCCTGACCCGTCTTCATTCTGCCCCATCCCCATTCTGCCCCGTCTCCATCCTGCCCCCAGTATCTCCATTCTGCCCATCTCCATTCTTGCCCCATCTTCATTCTGCCCCGTCTCCATCCTGCTCCCAGTGTCTCCATTCTGCCCCGTTTCCATTCTGCCCCGTCTCCATCCTGCCCCCAGTGTCTCCATTCTGCCCAGTCTCCATCCTGCCGCCCCCGCTTTCAATACAAATTAAAAAAAAAAACTCTTTTCCTTACCTTGCTGCGCTCCAGCCGCGAGCGATCTCCATCCCAGCCTGAACGCGCGCACTCGCTGGTGACTGACAATGACATCAGACACGGCGACGTGCGTGCTGACGTCAGCTGCCACCCTTCGATTGGCTGGCAGATTTAACTATTGTTGTGCGGGCCCGCACGGCAATAGAGTAACTGAACTTGCGTCCAGGACAGTTACTTGACCGGCAGAATCCTGCCGCTGGGGACGGGGCATTGGGGCCCGATGGGTAGAGGTGACGGGGCCCGATGCGGTCCCCCTCTGCTGTTCAGGCCCCATACGCCAGTCAGGGCTGTAATGCCCTGATAGCGGCCCTGTCCGTTCAGTTTATAGAGTCTCAGCTCAAACTCACCAATGCAAGTCTATAGGACAGCTATCCACTTGCAAACCATTTTGACGCACTGTTTGAAATGAGAAGCTTGAGAAACATCCACTAATTAATTTCTTTTATTAAACAAAAACTGATAATACTTTGAACATTTTTTGAGCACGAAAACAGTCTCTGACGTCTGAATGGGCCATTAGAAAAATTACAAAAACTTTCTAGACACTGAATCTTTCGTTTGATCCAGATCAAATCAGTTTTGTTGGTCTATTCATACACCAACATGCCCCATGGGCTTCAGCGTAATTTCCATTCACTGTTCCTCTTTGTCATTGTAAATTTGTGAACAGATTTTTCATTGATATAAAATTACCAGCAATTTGGAATCTCTCAGTAGCCGATGTGCTGGAGGGAGAATATATAGACAAAAAATTGAATTTAATGTAAACATCCGTCGAGCGGATTATTTCTCGCTTCTGTATCGCTGCAGAGGTGATTATTCATCTGTTTAATTGACTTTCGGCAGCAGAAAAAGTCTTGTTTTATTGTATTTTTCTGTGCATATCCCAGTGGTAAGCAAAGTAAAGCAAATTGTTTTCATTAATGTAATTGCTTTTCTAGATGCTGCTGATGTCATTGACACCTTTGTGTGCTCAGAGGTTACATTATGTGGTGACCTCGTCAGAAGGCATAACGCATTGCTGCAGAAAAGCCTAGTTAATTGCATGCACCTGTCTCAAAGAGAAATTTTCACCATACTTCTAACTTAATCACCTTTACAAACATTGCCATTATTCTGGTATGGGTTTAATTAGAATCATATAATGTTTATTAACAACGTTAATAAAGTTATGTTGCATGAAGCTGTTTATTTTCTGATCTTATAAATTGTGAACTTAAGGCCGGGGTCACACTTGCAAGTGCAATGCGAGAAACTAGCGTGAGTCTCTCACCTCAATACCCGTCACTGCCGCCGGGACTCGGGACCAGAGAGTGCCGCTTCATGTATTTCTATACCTCTATACCCGAGTGCCAGGTATTGAGGCGAGAGACTCGCGTGATTTTCTCGCATTGCACTCGCAAGTGTGACCTCGGCATAAGCCCTGATTCATCAAGTCTAGAATTTTCTGTGCCAGTCTTGATGATCGGCGCACTGGAGTAAGATGCACCAAATTCTTTGAGAGCCTTGTAATGACTTTGGCACCATACGTTTGTTATGTCTTACCTGGTGGAACTCTTGGCCCGGAAGAGCAATTATGTCCTCAGCTGGAACAACAGAAACTGACACGTACTATAGTGAGAATATAAAATATTACTTTTGTTAAATATGTAACAAAATAAAAAATATTACCAATACCATATATATATATATATATATATATATATATATATATATAGTGCAACAGACAGTGGTTCAGTTCACCAAAAAAATGTGTATTGGTGCTGATGTCCCAAAAATAGTGACAGTGGTCACATATACATCCTATATCATATATATACAGTGGGTACGGAAAGTATTCAGACCAATTAAAATTTTCACTCTTTGTTTCATTGCAGCTATCTGGTAAATTAAAAAAAAGTTCATTTTTTTTTGCATTAATGTACACTCTGCACCCCATCTTGACTGGAAAAAAAACAGAAGTGTAGAAATTTTTGCAAATTTATAAAAAAAAAAACAACTGAAATGTCACATGGTCATAATAAGTATTCACACCCTTTGCTCAGTATTGAGTAGAAGCACCTTTTGAGTTAGCACAGCCACAAGTCTTCTTGGGAATGATGCAACAAGTTTTTCACACCTGGATTTGGGGATCCTCTGCCATTCTTCCTTGCAGATCCTCTCCAGTTCCGTCAGGTTGGGTGGTAAATGTTGGTGGACAGACATTTTCAGGTCTCTGCAGAAATGGTCCATTTGGTTTAGGTCAGGGCTCTGGCTGGGCCAGGCAAGAATGGTCACAAAGTTGTTCTGAAGCCACTCCCTTGTTATTTTAGCTGTGTGCTTAGGGTCATTGTCTTGTTGGAAGTTGAATCTTCAGCCAAATCTGAGATCTAGAGCACTCTGGAAGAGGTTTTCATCCAGGATATATCTGCACTTGGGAGCATTCATGTTTCCTTCATTTGCAACCAGTCGTCCTATCCCTGCAACTGAAAAACACCCCCATAGCATGATGCTGCCACCACCTTGTTTCACTGTTGGGATTGTATTGGGAAGGTGATGAGCAGTGCCTGGTTTTCTCCACACATACCACTTAGAATTATCACCAAAAAGTTCTATCTTCATCTCATCAGACCAGAGAATCTTATTTCTCATAGTCTGGGAGTCCTTCATGTGTTTTTTAGCAAACCCTATGCGTGTTTTCATATGTCTTGCACTGAGTAGAGGCTTCCATCGGGCCATTCTGCCATAAAGGCCTGACTGGTGGAGGGCTGCAGTGATAGTTGACTTTGTGGAACTTTCTCCCATCTCCCTACTGCATCTGTGGAGCTCAGCCACAGTGACCATAGGGTTCTTCTTTACATCTCTCACCAAAGCTTTTCTCCTACAATTGCTCAGTTTGGCTGGACGGCCTGGTCTAGGAAGACTTTTGATGGTCCCAAATGTCTTCCATTTAAGGATTATGGAGCCCACTGTGCTCTTAGGAACCTTGAGTACTGCAGAAATTGTAACCTTGGCCAGATGTGTGCCTTGCCACAATTCTGTCTCTGAGCTCCTTGGCCAGTTCCTTTGACGTCATGATTCTCATTTGGTCTGACATGCACTGTGAGCTAGTAGTGCAAACTGTAAGAAAACAAGGAGCGCAAATAGGGTCTTATCCAGGTATTACAATGTGCGTTTTTGACTGTCTTTGTGATATTTTCTGAAGAAAAAGTCATATAGACTTTGAAGCGCGTAGAATAAACCACCTTTATCCTTTATAATTTGCAATGGATTTGTCTGGAAGCGCTGATACAGTCCACAATCACCCTCGATAAATGCACTGTGAACTGTGAGGTCTTATATAGACAGGTGTGTGCCTTTACAAATCAAGTCCTATCAGTTTAATTAAACACAGCTGGACTCCAATGAAGGAGTAGAACCATCTCAAGGAGGATCACAAGGAAATGGACAGCATGTGAGCATGTGAGTGTCTGAGCAAAGGGTCGGAATACTTATGATCTTGTGATATTTTAGTTTTTCTTTTTTAATAAATTTGCAAAAATTTCTACATTTTTTTCAGTCAAGATGGGGTGCAGAGTGTACATTAATGTGAAAAAAATGAACTTTTTGAATTTACCAAATGGCTGCAATGAAACAACGAGTTAAAATTTTAAATGGGTCTGAATACTTTCTGTACCCACTGTACATCAAGGTAAACATGAAAAAAATTGAAATGATCTCACCCATATGCCTATGTCCAAGGAAAGAGGAAGACGATCATCACATCAAACACCCATCCTGTACATACCAGTTACTTCAGTCAGGTGGAGCCAGCAGGAGGTCCTATTGGACCCTGAGCACACTATTATGGCCCAATTTCCCCATAGCTCCCACCCTGATAAGGGCAGTCCACATCTAGCCTGAAAGTGAATAGCCCTAGAATGATAACGTGCACATTCCGTCACGTTTCTCCCTATCGGGTTCTTCAGGTGAATAGATGCACAATATTGTCATAGTTATAGATCTTATTCCCAGTATGCTGATGGTGGATCTGGTCAATGACTGGTATAACCAACTTTTAACAATGCATGCTCTTAAATACCTTTAATGTGGACCGAGCGACAATCAGGGAGTTCCCTCATGTTCCCAAATTTTGATCCAGCTGTGAGTAACATCAAAGTCATTGACTTGTATCCAGTTTTGGGAAGATGGGAGCTGAAACGCATGCCATCCAGTCCAGACCATTCTTATTAGTGGAAACACACCTCCCACTTACAAACTTTCTGTCTCATCCATTTCCGAAGAGAGGATCAATGAAACGCACGAGCTTGTTGTGCATGTCACTCCCTGCGTATACTCTCAGTCCTCATCAACGGCATCAAAGGACACTCGCTGCCTTAGGATGTGGGCATGACAAATGAACTGAACACGCCCATCGTCAATGCAGCGCCACATCACTGTGTGCGTGAGGCAATGTTGTCTTCCAGATGCGCCTCTTCTATTCATCATACCCCTGCTAATCATCTATCAGATGATACTGTTCACATGATTAATCCTAGCTGTATGTAAGTTATTCACAGTGCATACAGGGGCATGTGCAAAGGTATCCACTTAAACATATAATTTCTGGCACAGCAGTCGTAACCCTCCTTCTATTACAGTATACATATTCATTAATGCCAAAACAAATTCACAACTCACTCCAGAAATACATAAACTTAGTTAATGACTTCACGAGTATCTTTAAACTTGGGATCATAAGTCATTATAATGATGAGTGAACGTGTTGTGGCTGTCGAACAGGAGCGAGACATCCAGCCGCGGGGAGTCGAACATATTACTAAAGCACGCCGAAGACACTCAGCTAGCACCCGAGCATGATAACACCTTATCCGAGCCCGTTCATCATCACTAATTATTAACCCTATCACAGAAACATAGCATGTAAACACATTTTATTTGCTAAAGAATATTACAAAATATAGGGCAGGACAAGAGAAGGAGAGAGTAAGTCTCATAAGTATTGCCTTGACCAGAGCTTAGAGATTAATCATTAACAGCTGGCAACATACCAACTATTGGGAGAGCAATTAGGTTTTTGACATGTATACTAAAGCAAGGGATGGAAAACATATGCAAAGGAGGTACAGAATTTACATTAAGCACCCAAAATTAAGCTGTTCATTGAAGCCTAGTGGGAACGTTGTATACGGAAAATCCACTTCACTTCTCTCTCAAGGATCAATTGATCCCAGACTCCTCCTCTCATAGTTATCTCCACTTTTTCTACACCAAGAAACTTAATTGCATTTTTGGATCATGCTTACAGTTCATATTCTTAGCTAGGGTAGTGTCCCTCTTATGCTCGATATCCCTAAGGTGATCACCAACTTTCAGTCTGAATTCCTACTTTGTCTTCCAAACATATTTAATCCCACAATCAAAAGTAGCTTGAGTGCTTATTTTTCCCATAGACTTGCAATAGATGCAAACAAATCTGCAGGTAAAAAAATGCACATGCATTTTTAGTGTGTTTCCATGGCGGAAACGCATCAGAAACGCATGTAATCCGCACATGACTGTAATAATAAATGTTTGTCCAGGCCAAATACCAGGAAAATTGAAAAAAGCAGCTTCATTTAGAACATGAGACAGCAACAAGAGGCAAAAAATGCAGCAACAAAAACTAGGTAAAAACATGTTAAAAAAGCACTCAGAAATGCAATGAAGAAATGCAAATGCGAGTAACCTGATTTACCTAATAGGTGCAGAAATGATGCAAAAAATCTGCAACATCAAAAATTCACCAAAAGATATGAAAACCTGGTGAAAAACAACACAAACTAAACAAAAAAAACAATGCAAATGAACTAATGAATAGAGCCCAGAAAGTATTTTTGATTTAGCACAAAATTCATGAAACACACTTGCTCCATTCTGAAGAATGTCAGCAAATACCACAAGACAAAAAAAAATAAAAGAGTCTTAGAAAAAAATGCAAAATGATAAATCAGGACTTTAGTGATCAAACTAAAGGTTGTGTACTTAGCAAGTTGTGATTTGCTTGTTCAGGTGGATCCTTGAAATCTCCAATCTTCCTCATCATGTAAAGCAGCAGCTTTCTCCATTCATAATTAAGATGCTGTAAATGAGCGCAGGTGTTTACATTCATTGAATCTTTCTTGCTTGCACAAGCAGCCAATTTATTTAAATTAATGCATTTCTAAATTAATGCAACTGAGGTGTGACCAAATGTAGCAAATCAGAGAAATTTGAAAGCAATGAATAGATAAAACAATCCGTATGTTACTTAAAGGCAATATGTCACCCCATGGAACATTTTTAACCTTTCAATATGGGCATACAGGTGATACGATGGTAAAAACAGTCATATTTCTGCAGACATCATTATATTGTTCTTTAGATATGTCTCCCTCTTTCCATTTGATAAACATTTCATTCTTCCTTTTCAGCATGTGTTTAAGTTTTGTGTTCATCCATCCTGGTTTCCTTAAATGCTTCCTATTATTCCCTCTTTTGGAATTGTTAATGATTGTGCTTTGAGAATCTCATTTTTCAAGATTTCCCATTCTTCCTGGACATTTTTGTCCTTAAGGATATCGCCATTGGATCCCTCCAATTCTCTTTCTGAGTCCCTTAAAATTTGCCTTTCTGAAATCTAACCTTGAAGTCTGAGTCTTCACAGGTCTTCCTCCTCTAGTTATCCAAAATTCTAAAATAGCATGGTCACTACCTCCTAGGGTCCCAGCCACTCTTACCTCCTCAACCATTTCCTACCTGTTTATGAGGATTAGATCCAAGGTAGCAGATCCCCTTGTTTTCTCCCCTACCTTTTGGAAGATAAAGTTGTCAGCAAGAGAGGATAAAATTTCTGGACCTGTTAGTTTTGCCTGAGAGAGATTCCCAACAAATGTCTGGATAGTTGAAATCTCCCATGACCACTATGTCATATTTTTTAGAGAACTTGGCCATTTGATGCATAAATAGTTCATCCATATCCTCAGCTTGCATAGGCGGCCTGTAGTGAATGCCTACAATGGTGTCCTTTCCATTGTTCTGTCCTTGTATTCTTACCCAGTTTCCACAGAACTCCCAGTCACTGAAGCTCAATCTCTGTGCAGATATACGCTTTTCTAACATACAATGTGACACCTCCTGCTCGTTTATCAAGTCTGTTTCTTGCAAATAAGTTGTATCCTTCTAGCCTTGTATTCCAGTCATGTGTATCATCCCACTGTTTCAGTGATTCCAATGACATCATATTTCTTTTCCTGCGTTAGTAGTTCCAGTTCTCCTTATTTGTTGCCCATGCTTTGTGCGTTTGTATGGAAACATTTTAGTTTGTGATTGTTTTCTCTTTCTCCAATTTTTTTATTATTTACATTTTTTTGTCTTTGTTCTTCCTTTCCACTTCTAATAGCATAGTTCTCCATAGTATTTGTCAGGTGTATGGCTTTTTCTGGCGTTTTGCTTCACTTCCCGTATTGTTCTAGTTTAAAGCTCTCCTGAAGAGTGTAGCAAGGCGACTTCCAAATACATGTTTTCCAGTCTTCGTAAGGTGCACCCCATCTCTAGCAAGTAGTCCATCGTATAGGTAATTCACTCCGTGATCCAGAAATCCAAATCCTTGCTGACGGCACCATCGACGTAGCCAGTTGTTCACCTGCAGAATCTTTTTCCACCGCCTTGTTCCATGGCCATCCACTGGGAGGATGGATGAGAAGACCACCTGCGCTCCCAGTTCTTTCACTTTCTTACCTAAGTTTTCAAACTCACTGCAGATGGTTTCCAGGTCGTTTCTTGCTGTGTCATTTGTCCCCACATGTATTAGCAGGAATGGGTATTCATCTGTAGGTCTGAAGAGTCCTGATATCCTGTCAGACACATCTTTAATTTTTGCACCTGGAAGACAACACATTTCTCTTCAGTTTATATCCGGTCTGCAGATAGCGGCCTCTGTTCCTCTCAACAGGGAATCCCCATGACCACAACTCTCCGTTTCTTCTTCACAACATTTTTTTTCTCCATCCAGTAGGACTCTGAGGGCGTAGAAGGTTGTTCTTTGTGGGCAAAGCCTTATCTTGATGTATTTCTTCATTCTCCTGTGTGAGAGCCTGGTACTGGTTCCTGAGCAGTATGGGTGCTTACTGCCTCCGATCCTCCTGCTTCTCTGGGTCACATGCTTCCATTCCTCTATTTCTTCAGGTGCACTTCAAATTTCTTCTCTTCTGTAACATGAAGAGATAATTCTGCTCTGTCTATGAACTCTTCACCTTCCTAAATTATTTTCAATGTCGCTAACCTTTCTTCTAGATTTTGCAACTTTTCCTCCAACATGGACACAAGCTTGCATTTCTGGCATGTGAAATTTGTCTTTTGAACTGGTAAGTCTGTGAACATGTAGCAAGAAATGCAGCTCACCAAATGGCTCCTGGACTCTTCCATGTTCTTATTGTTAAAGAGATATCAAAGCGGTGAAAAATATGCCAATATTTGCACACCTATCGCATGTAGTTT
>JARQOD010000002.1:616436182-616517773 GCA_033576555.1 Oophaga sylvatica
ACAACAGAAACTGACACGTACTATAGTGAGAATATAAAATATTACTTTTGTTAAATATGTAACAAAATAAAAAATATTACCAATACCATATATATATATATATATATATATATAAAATATATATAGTGCAACAGACAGTGGTTCAGTTCACCAAAAAAATGTGTATTGGTGCTGATGTCCCAAAAATAGTGACAGTGGTCACATATACATCCTATATCATATATATACAGTGGGTACGGAAAGTATTCAGACCAATTAAAATTTTCACTCTTTGTTTCATTGCAGCTATCTGGTAAATTAAAAAAAAGTTCATTTTTTTTTCGCATTAATGTACACTCTGCACCCCATCTTGACTGGAAAAAAAACAGAAGTGTAGAAATTTTTGCAAATTTATAAAAAAAAAAAACAACTGAAATGTCACATGGTCATAATAAGTATTCACACCCTTTGCTCAGTATTGAGTAGAAGCACCTTTTGAGTTAGCACAGCCACAAGTCTTCTTGGGAATGATGCAACAAGTTTTTCACACCTGGATTTGGGGATCCTCTGCCATTCTTCCTTGCAGATCCTCTCCAGTTCCGTCAGGTTGGGTGGTAAATGTTGGTGGACAGACATTTTCAGGTCTCTGCAGAAATGGTCCATTTGGTTTAGGTCAGGGCTCTGGCTGGGCCAGGCAAGAATGGTCACAAAGTTGTTCTGAAGCCACTCCCTTGTTATTTTAGCTGTGTGCTTAGGGTCATTGTCTTGTTGGAAGTTGAATCTTCAGCCAAATCTGAGATCTAGAGCACTCTGGAAGAGGTTTTCATCCAGGATATATCTGCACTTGGGAGCATTCATGTTTCCTTCATTTGCAACCAGTCGTCCTATCCCTGCAACTGAAAAACACCCCCATAGCATGATGCTGCCACCACCTTGTTTCACTGTTGGGATTGTATTGGGAAGGTGATGAGCAGTGCCTGGTTTTCTCCACACATACCACTTAGAATTATCACCAAAAAGTTCTATCTTCATCTCATCAGACCAGAGAATCTTATTTCTCATAGTCTGGGAGTCCTTCATGTGTTTTTTAGCAAACCCTATGCGTGTTTTCATATGTCTTGCACTGAGTAGAGGCTTCCATCGGGCCATTCTGCCATAAAGGCCTGACTGGTGGAGGGCTGCAGTGATAGTTGACTTTGTGGAACTTTCTCCCATCTCCCTACTGCATCTGTGGAGCTCAGCCACAGTGACCATAGGGTTCTTCTTTACATCTCTCACCAAAGCTTTTCTCCTACAATTGCTCAGTTTGGCTGGACGGCCTGGTCTAGGAAGACTTTTGATGGTCCCAAATGTCTTCCATTTAAGGATTATGGAGCCCACTGTGCTCTTAGGAACCTTGAGTACTGCAGAAATTGTAACCTTGGCCAGATGTGTGCCTTGCCACAATTCTGTCTCTGAGCTCCTTGGCCAGTTCCTTTGACGTCATGATTCTCATTTGGTCTGACATGCACTGTGAGCTAGTAGTGCAAACTGTAAGAAAACAAGGAGCGCAAATAGGGTCTTATCCAGGTATTACAATGTGCGTTTTTGACTGTCTTTGTGATATTTTCTGAAGAAAAAGTCATATAGACTTTGAAGCGCGTAGAATAAACCACCTTTATCCTTTATAATTTGCAATGGATTTGTCTGGAAGCGCTGATACAGTCCACAATCACCCTCGATAAATGCACTGTGAACTGTGAGGTCTTATATAGACAGGTGTGTGCCTTTACAAATCAAGTCCTATCAGTTTAATTAAACACAGCTGGACTCCAATGAAGGAGTAGAACCATCTCAAGGAGGATCACAAGGAAATGGACAGCATGTGAGCATGTGAGTGTCTGAGCAAAGGGTCGGAATACTTATGATCTTGTGATATTTTAGTTTTTCTTTTTTAATAAATTTGCAAAAATTTCTACATTTTTTTCAGTCAAGATGGGGTGCAGAGTGTACATTAATGTGAAAAAAATGAACTTTTTGAATTTACCAAATGGCTGCAATGAAACAACGAGTTAAAATTTTAAATGGGTCTGAATACTTCTGTACCCACTGTACATCAAGGTAAACATGAAAAAAATTGAAATGATCTCACCCATATGCCTATGTCCAAGGAAAGAGGAAGACGATCATCACATCAAACACCATCCTGTACATACCAGTTACTTCAGTCAGGTGGAGCCAGCAGAAGGTCCTATTGGACCCTGAGCACACTATTATGGCCCAATTTCCCCATAGCTCCCACCCTGATAAGGGCAGTCCACATCTAGCCTGAAAGTGAATAGCCCTAGAATGATAACGTGCACATTCCGTCACGTTTCTCCCTATCGGGTTCTTCAGGTGAATAGATGCACAATATTGTCATAGTTATAGATCTTATTCCCAGTATGCTGATGGTGGATCTGGTCAATGACTGGTATAACCAACTTTTAACAATGCATGCTCTTAAATACCTTTAATGTGGACCGAGCGACAATCAGGGAGTTCCCTCATGTTCCCAAATTTTGATCCAGCTGTGAGTAACATCAAAGTCATTGACTTGTATCCAGTTTTGGGAAGATGGGAGCTGAAACGCATGCCATCCAGTCCAGACCATTCTTATTAGTGGAAACACACCTCCCACTTACAAACTTTCTGTCTCATCCATTTCCGAAGAGAGGATCAATGAAACGCACGAGCTTGTTGTGCATGTCACTCCCTGCGTATACTCTCAGTCCTCATCAACGGCATCAAAGGACACTCGCTGCCTTAGGATGTGGGCATGACAAATGAACTGAACACGCCCATCGTCAATGCAGCGCCACATCACTGTGTGCGTGAGGCAATGTTGTCTTCCAGATGCGCCTCTTCTATTCATCATACCCCTGCTAATCATCTATCAGATGATACTGTTCACATGATTAATCCTAGCTGTATGTAAGTTATTCACAGTGCATACAGGGGCATGTGCAAAGGTATCCACTTAAACATATAATTTCTGGCACAGCAGTCGTAACCCTCCTTCTATTACAGTATACATATTCATTAATGCCAAAACAAATTCACAACTCACTCCAGAAATACATAAACTTAGTTAATGACTTCACGAGTATCTTAAACTTGGGATCATAAGTCATTATAATGATGAGTGAACGTGTTGTGGCTGTCGAACAGGAGCGAGACATCCAGCCGCGGGGAGTCGAACATATTACTAAAGCACGCCGAAGACACTCAGCTAGCACCCGAGCATGATAACACCTTATCCGAGCCCGTTCATCATCACTAATTATTAACCCTATCACAGAAACATAGCATGTAAACACATTTTATTTGCTAAAGAATATTACAAAATATAGGGCAGGACAAGAGAAGGAGAGAGTAAGTCTCATAAGTATTGCCTTGACCAGAGCTTAGAGATTAATCATTAACAGCTGGCAACATACCAACTATTGGGAGAGCAATTAGGTTTTTGACATGTATACTAAAGCAAGGGATGGAAAACATATGCAAAGGAGGTACAGAATTTACATTAAGCACCCAAAATTAAGCTGTTCATTGAAGCCTAGTGGGAACGTTGTATACGGAAAATCCACTTCACTTCTCTCTCAAGGATCAATTGATCCCAGACTCCTCCTCTCATAGTTATCTCCACTTTTTCTACACCAAGAAACTTAATTGCATTTTTGGATCATGCTTACAGTTCATATTCTTAGCTAGGGTAGTGTCCCTCTTATGCTCGATATCCCTAAGGTGATCACCAACTTTCAGTCTGAATTCCTACTTTGTCTTCCAAACATATTTAATCCCACAATCAAAAGTAGCTTGAGTGCTTATTTTTCCCATAGACTTGCAATAGATGCAAACAAATCTGCAGGTAAAAAAATGCACATGCATTTTTAGTGTGTTTCCATGGCGGAAACGCATCAGAAACGCATGTAATCCGCACATGACTGTAATAATAAATGTTTGTCCAGGCCAAATACCAGGAAAATTGAAAAAAGCAGCTTCATTTAGAACATGAGACAGCAACAAGAGGCAAAAAATGCAGCAACAAAAACTAGGTAAAAACATGTTAAAAAAAGCACTCAGAAATGCAATGAAGAAATGCAAATGCGAGTAACCTGATTTACCTAATAGGTGCAGAAATGATGCAAAAAATCTGCAACATCAAAAATTCACCAAAAGATAATGAAAACCTGGTGAAAAACAACACAAACTAAACAAAAAAAACAATGCAAATGAACTAATGAATAGAGCCCAGAAAGTATTTTTGATTTAGCACAAAATTCATGAAACACACTTGCTCCATTCTGAAGAATGTCAGCAAATACCACAAGACAAAAAAAATAAAAGAGTCTTAGAAAAAAATGCAAAATGATAAATCAGGACTTTAGTGATCAAACTAAAGGTTGTGTACTTAGCAAGTTGTGATTTGCTTGTTCAGGTGGATCCTTGAAATCTCCAATCTTCCTCATCATGTAAAGCAGCAGCTTTCTCCATTCATAATTAAGATGCTGTAAATGAGCGCAGGTGTTTACATTCATTGAATCTTTCTTGCTTGCACAAGCAGCCAATTTATTTAAATTAATGCATTTCTAAATTAATGCAACTGAGGTGTGACCAAATGTAGCAAATCAGAGAAAATTTGAAAGCAATGAATAGATAAAACAATCCGTATGTTACTTAAAGGCAATATGTCACCCCATGGAACATTTTTAACCTTTCAATATGGGCATACAGGTGATACGATGGTAAAAACAGTCATATTTCTGCAGACATCATTATATTGTTCTTTAGATATGTCTCCCTCTTTCCATTTGATAAACATTTCATTCTTCCTTTTCAGCATGTGTTTAAGTTTTGTGTTCATCCATCCTGGTTTCCTTAAATGCTTCCTATTATTCCCTCTTTTTGGAATTGTTAATGATTGTGCTTTGAGAATCTCATTTTTCAAGATTTCCCATTCTTCCTGGACATTTTTGTCCTTAAGGATATCCAGCCATTGGATCCCTCCAATTCTCTTTCTGAGTCCCTTAAAATCTGCCTTTTGAAATCTAACCTTGAAGTCTGAGTCTTCACAGGTCTTCCTCCTCTAGTTATCCAAAATTCTAAAATAGCATGGTCACTACCTCCTAGGGTCCCAGCCACTCTTACCTCCTCAACCATTTCCTACCTGTTTATGAGGATTAGATCCAAGGTAGCAGATCCCCTTGTTTTCTCCCCTACCTTTTGGAAGATAAAGTTGTCAGCAAGAGAGGATAAGAATTTCCTGGACCTGTTAGTTTTGCCTGAGAGAGATTCCCAACAAATGTCTGGATAGTTGAAATCTCCCATGACCACTATGTCATATTTTTTAGAGAACTTGGCCATTTGATGCATAAATAGTTCATCCATATCCTCAGCTTGCATAGGCGGCCTGTAGTGAATGCCTACAATGGTGTCCTTTCCATTGTTCTGTCCTTGTATTCTTACCCAGTTTCCACAGAACTCCCAGTCTCTGAAGCGTCAATCTCTGTGCAGATATACGCTTTTCTAACATACAATGTGACACCTCCTGCTCGTTTATCAAGTCTGTTTCTTGCAAATAAGTTGTATCCTTCTAGCCTTGTATTCCAGTCATGTGTATCATCCCACTGTTTCAGTGATTCCAATGACATCATATTTCTTTTCCTGCGTTAGTAGTTCCAGTTCTCCTTATTTGTTGCCCATGCTTTGTGCGTTTGTATGGAAACATTTTAGTTTGTGATTGTTTTCTCTTTCTCCAATTTTTTTATTATTTACATTTTTTTGTCTTTGTTCTTCCTTTCCACTTCTAATAGCATAGTTCTCCATAGTATTTGTCAGGTGTATGGCTTTTTCTGGCGTTTTGCTTCACTTCCCGTATTGTTCTAGTTTAAAGCTCTCCTGAAGAGTGTAGCAAGGCGACTTCCAAATACATGTTTTCCAGTCTTCGTAAGGTGCACCCCATCTCTAGCAAGTAGTCCATCGTATAGGTAATTCACTCCGTGATCCAGAAATCCAAATCCTTGCTGACGGCACCATCGACGTAGCCAGTTGTTCACCTGCAGAATCTTTTTCTACCGCCTTGTTCCATGGCCATCCACTGGGAGGATGGATGAGAAGACCACCTGCGCTCCCAGTTCTTTCACTTTCTTACCTAAGTTTTCAAACTCACTGCAGATGGTTTCCAGGTCGTTTCTTGCTGTGTCATTTGTCCCCACATGTATTAGCAGGAATGGGTATTCATCTGTAGGTCTGAAGAGTCCTGATATCCTGTCAGACACATCTTTAATTTTTGCACCTGGAAGACAACACATTTCTCTTCAGTTTATATCCGGTCTGCAGATAGCGGCCTCTGTTCCTCTCAACAGGGAATCCCCATGACCACAACTCTCCGTTTCTTCTTCACAACATTTTTTTTCTCCATCCAGTAGGACTCTGAGGGCGTAGAAGGTTGTTCTTTGTGGGCAAAGCCTTATCTTGATGTATTTCTTCATTCTCCTGTGTGAGAGCCTGGTACTGGTTCCTGAGCAGTATGGGTGCTTACTGCCTCCCGATCCTCCTGCTTCTCTGGGTCACATGCTTCCATTCCTCTATTTCTTCAGGTGCACTTCAAATTTCTTCTCTTTCTGTAACATGAAGAGATAATTCTGCTCTGTCTATGAACTCTTCACCTTCCTAAATTATTTTCAATGTCGCTAACCTTTCTTCTAGATTTTGCAACTTTTCCTCCAACATGGACACAAGCTTGCATTTCTGGCATGTGAAATTTGTCTTTTGAACTGGTAAGTCTGTGAACATGTAGCAAGAAATGCAGCTCACCAAATGGCTCCTGGACTCTTCCATGTTCTTATTGTTAAAGAGATATCAAAGCGGTGAAAAATATGCCAATATTTGCACACCTATCGGCATGTAGTTTACCGATGTCCTCCTTTCAGCTGCAACGGACAAAATCCAGTGTTCTTTGAGCTCGCGGAGACTCTTCACTTATCCCAGAATGAAGTGGGAATATGCAAATGATCTCCTCAGGTCTCCTCCCCTGGCTTCCAACCTAACAAGTGGTTGGGCATCAGTGCACTCATTCTCTTCAACTTTTGGAGCAAGGTCAGGTGGATGAGTCACGGAAAATGGCAAGTAGAAGGCTGATGCCAATAATTTATTTTCCCAGACTAATAAAAGCCACACACCAGCCCTGAAAAATGAGTTTTGGGACCTAGAAATTGCAACGACATGGCTGATGCGATATATTGATTTTCAAAAGTACTATAAAACACACATTAGGCCTTAAAAATTATTTTAGGTGCCTAGACATGGCAACAACATGGCTATTAAGATATATTGATTTTCAAAAGTACTAGAAAACACACATCAGGCCTTAAAAATTATTTTAGGTGCCTAGACATGGCAACGATATGGCTATTAAGATATACTGATTTGCAAAAGTACTACAAAACACACACCAGGCCTTAAAAGTTATTTTTGGGACCTAGAAATGGCAACAGGAAGGCTAAAGTGATATATTGATTTGCAAAACTACTAGAAAACAGACACCAGGCCTGAAAAATTATTTTTGTGGCTTAAAAATGGCAACAAGACGGCTGATGCGATATATGGCTTTACAAAAGTAGTAGAAAACACACACCAGGCCTGAAAAAGTATTTTTGGGTCCTAGAAACGGCAATGGCACGACTGATGAGATATATGGATTTGTAAAAGCACTATAAAACACACATCAGTCATGAAAAAGTGTTTTGAGGCTTAAAAAGGCCAACGAGACTACTGATGCAATTGATGCAATATATTGATTTGCAAAACTACTAGAATACACACACTAGGCCTGAAAAATTATTTTTGGGGCCTACTAATAGCAATGAGACGATAGGGTGACTGCATTATACTCTATGGGGTGGCTGCACTATACTGTATGGGGAGCAGGTGGCTGCGTTATACTCTATGTGACGGATATATTAAACTCTATGAGTAAACTGCCTGGAATATATTCTATGGGTTTGCTGCATTATACCCTATGGAGTGGCTGCATTATAATCTATGAGTGGCTGCATAGTAGTTTATGAGGGCTCTGCATTCTACTCTATGTAGGGCTACATTATACTCCATGGTAGCTGCATTATACTGTATGGGGGGATGCATTATACTCTATGGGAAATGAGTTATACTTTCTACGGGGGCTGCATTATACTTTATGGGGGCTGCATTACACTCTATGAGGGGGCTGCATTATTTTCTATGGAGTGACTGCATTATTCTTTATGGGGTGGCTGCATTATACTCTTTGAGTAGGTCAGCATTTTACTCCATGAGGAGGGCTGCATTATACTCTATCGAGGACTATGGAGTACATTACACTATATGGGGGTTGCATTATACTGTCCCTTCAAGAAAGAGAGACCATGCACTCCCTAAGCACAGTGCTCAGAGATTTGCGAGCCGTGCGCAGACCCCGGGCAGCAGCAGGAAGAGGAGGAAATGCAGGATGGAGGCCGCAGGGGTGTGCAAGTCAGTGTTCCTGCTGGGGGAAGAGGGAAGGGTGTAGGGATGCAGGAGCTATAGGAGCTTTTTTGGGAGCTTGGAAAACTCATTTAATGCTTTTTAAATCTCCAGGAAAAATCAATGTCACAAAAAAATCAATTCCATTAAATTGTATAATTTCTCTACTCTAGATAATAGAAGTCTTGACTTGAGTAACGCCATTATTATTTTTAGGGCATACGGACAGGGTTTGTCTATCCACATGCTGTGTTAAAAGAAAAAAGAACTCCAACTTCTCATTTAAGAAAACAGAGGAACATGCATTTAATAGAATAATACAATAGAAAGAATGATTGATTTACTGGTTGAGTTTGTCTCTTGGTTGCCCGTTGGTTACTGTAACATTTATGTGGCTTTGAAAATTACAACTATAAGGAAAGGGCCCGACTCATCAAGGCCGGCATGAACAACCAGTTGTTTATGCCGGTCTTGATAAAAAGGCATGCTGTAGTCAGATACTCCTGATTCATGAAGAGATGTATGACTTGGTGAATGCTTCACCATAAATCCTACTCTAGCCCCTGCTGGAATAAAATTTGTGGCATAGAAAATGCCTCTGCTAGTCATGAATATCACAAGCGGCGGCTGTCATGCCCTTGTCCCATCCCAACTCTGGACATTTTGTCTAAGGAGAAACTGGAGTGATACTGTAAAAAGCTGGAAAATTTTGCTACAACTAATTTGTGTATTAATTTTGTGGCTTTGCAAATTTTTTAAGCCAGTATTCTGTCATTAAAGCTTTGATGAATCAGCCCTTAAGTCTTTGCCAACTTGAGACAATACTGTATTTACTGGGAAATATTGAGCTCCTACAATTTTACTATTCTGACTTCATAACTAGACTGCGAGTGTAGGGCGCTTGAGACATCGCTTCTATGGCTGTCTCTATCAGCCAGTACTCACACAAAGAGATTTCATCAGATGGCTTGACTCGACTGCAGAGGCAATTCTTAACATTCCAGAGGAAGGTTTATTTTCAAGCTGAATTCTTGTAGATATGCATAATTACAGTAGCAGGAGGTGCAACAGCTGAGATAAAACAATTCTGAACCAGAGATACAAAACATGTGACTTCTTAAAGAAGGGGCATTGCTGACATCAGAGCTATAGAGGGAGCCAGGGAAAGAGGGAGAATAAACGTCTAAAAGGCAAACCTTATTGCATAGCAATGCAACAACAACAACTCAATACAATACAATACTGTATGATTCTGAATCGTGGGACATGACCTTTACTATGATTGTCACTTTATAAAATATGTGAGTTCCTAGCCGTAATCTGAATGGTTGTTTTTGTGTAACTAATTTGCTTTAATTTCCACCAGCTTTCAAACATAAGTCATATGATACTGTAAACTCAAAAATGTGCCTTCATAGTGTTGTCTCTTGAATAGAGATGAGCGAATTTGTTCTAAATACGATTGGATTCAAATATTGTTTTTGCAATATTCGTTGAACACAGCCGAACTTCATTTGAGTCAATGGGAGTAGAAAGTACAGAATATGTTCGGAACCGACTATAAGACATACATTCGGCTCGAATAGTGTTCAAATATGGCCCGAATATGTCAAAATTAGATTCGAGGCCAAAAATCCGAACAAATTCGCTCATCACAACATCATGTATTTAATTTAGTCATTTAGATCCCCTCAATGAATCAGAATGGAGAACTGCTCTGTAAGTGTGGGTCACACTCTAAAGGTACTGCCACACTAAGCAATCCCGCTAGCGATCACAATAACGACGCATACTAATGCGATCGCTAGCGGGATTGTTTCTATATCGCTAAATGCGGCCACATTTAGCGATATAGTTAACGACGCTATCGCCGTTAGCGATCTTCTTAACGACTTTAGCGGTACAAAAGTACCGCTAAATCGCTAAGAAAAGGTGCCACACAGCGATTAGATACTTACCCAGCGGGAGCGCCGACGAGAAAATAGGGTCCGGAACGATTCCAGCGACGAGCGAGATCACAGCAGGAAGCTCGTCGCTGGAAGCTGCCGCACTGAACAACATCGCTAACGGGATCGCTAAATAGTGACGTTTTTTAGCGATCCCGTTAGCGATATTGTTTAGTGTGGCATACCCTTTACTCATGTAATCTATGTATTACAAGAATGATCATTCTTCTGAATGGCGGCTTATTAGTACTATAACAATTGGCTGTAGCGTTTCAAGGCACAATCATCAGTTTGCTAGCACTGGAGAGAGCCAATCCAGCATTGATCAGCTGATAACTGAAGTGAATAAGGACTAAAGTGTTTTGATCTAGGTAATTTAAGCACTGGTTTCCTAACACTCAGTCACAGAGGGCATTTGGAACAAGTTTGATCTTCATTACCTCTTATAGCCCAAGGCTTGTAAACCATGGGTTATTTGAGGACATTTTTGGGTAGAGCACACACTTGAATACATTGCATTGTCCAAGTTTATGGAGATTAAACAGATTATATCTGTGTCCTGCATGGAGGAATCTGTGTCCACTACAGATGAAAGGATCTGACCAAGTTCAAATTTGCCAAATCACCATGATTTTCATGGGAAATTTGATTAGAGGTTAAGTTTATCTCTGCAAAGTCCTCTCCAGACCTCAGGGCATTATAAACGTAAGATGTAAAAAAGAAATCTAAAACGCATACTCACTGCTCACCTCTACGATCACCGATACTGCTCCGTGTCTACTGTTCTGCCATGCTTCATGTCCAGCTTGGTTTTAACTGTAGACCAGGACTTCCAGCAGACTAGCAAATCAAAGACGTCAGTGAGCATGACCAATGTACTTAAGAGCCTGTTCAGGGCCACATGTCTCAGGACACAGTGAACATCGGGCTGGAGAAGCAGCATGACAGAGGCATGGAGAACTGGATAGCAGACTGGGAGCAGCATGGTGGCTGTAGAAGTGAGCATTGAGGTATGTTTTTTCTTCTAACCTACCAATCGTCTTCTGTAAAGCAAATGGGTGTCCTCTGCCAGCCACCACTTTGCTGAATTTGGAAAGAACTACAAAAAAATCTGTGTTCTCAAGAATTCAGATTTTTGTAATATTTAAACAGAATTCAATTCCACTCAAATAAATTTGTCCATTTATTGAGCATTCTTCAGAATTAGACTAAAAATACTGAGATAATCTTGGCACAATCTACATATAGAAAGTTGTACAGTTCTATGTTGACTATTGTAGCAAATATTAATATTAATATTAATAAATGAAATATCCCAGTGCCAATATGAACAAAAAAATTGGTCATTTCCAAAGCCTAAAATTACCATGATGTCTGTGCTCCCTACAGTAAATCATTGTTATCTGAGCCCTTTTCTGAAAACCTTATGACAAGGGATGAGCAAACCCGGTCAG
Organism: Oophaga sylvatica; assembly: GCA_033576555.1. Classification (NCBI taxonomy): domain Eukaryota; kingdom Metazoa; phylum Chordata; class Amphibia; order Anura; family Dendrobatidae; genus Oophaga; species Oophaga sylvatica. Next base: position 616,448,085 of record JARQOD010000002.1, read on the forward strand.
GTTCGGGTTTGGCAGGTTCAGCCGAACTTGAGGAAAAATGGCTGTAAAATGGTCATAGTAAGTGCTAGTAGGCTGAAAAAGGAAGCAAAATGGGGTAAGAGCAGACAATTGTGCTACAAACATATGTGGATAGGAAAATGACTTAACGTAAAATTAAAAAAAAAATAATGTTGAACTAGGAATCAGAGGTCCAAGAGGAACAGACAGCTGTGAGCTGGTCTTATTCTGCAAAGAGGCTAGCATCCGCTTAGCTTTTCAGCCCATTAGTATCAGCACTCAGCTGTCTGCTTTGACTTAGCTGGTTATTAAAAATGTGGGGATCCTAAAAAATGATGTGGGGTCTCCCCTTCTTTAATAACCAGCAAAGGCTAAACAGAACACCTGCGGGCTGATATTAATTAAGTAGGTCTTCTGGCTGCTGTGATGGAAAGGGGCCATGGATAGTGGCCTCTTCCCAGACTAATAACACCAGCCCTAAGCCACCACAGAAATGGCACATCCATTAGATGGTGCGGTGGCAATCGGGGTAATTGTTTTTGGGGTTGATGTCAGATTTGTAATGTCAGCTGACATCTAGCCCATGGGTTTGTGATGGAGAGTCGTCTATCAGTTAAAAGAAAAAAATAACACACATAGGAAAAAACATTTTTTTTTAAAATAAGACACCCATACATTTCCTACTTTGCTCACTTATTAGTAAAAAAAAATTATGCACAGATCCGACTACATCCAACTAGGTCCCACGTTGTCCACTGATTTTCTCATGGGCGATCATGTCAGTAACGTCATTGCCTGTGAGCCATGACCGTGAGAACGAGACTGCAGAGGTTATTCAAGGTCATTTCTCACGTGCGATGACGTGAGAAATAATTGAGAGTAACTTCTGTGTCTAAGAGAAGCCTCTCCATTACTAACCTATGGGCTTGATGCCAACAGATATTACAAAGCTGACATCTACCCCATAAACTATTAATCCAATTGACACCGCACAAGGGCAATCTGGAAGAGCCGAGGCTAAGCACCAGAAATAGTGCATCTAATGGATGCGCCATTTCTGGGGTGACTGAGGGAAGCTATTTTTAGGCTGGAAGGGAGCTAATATCTATCACTCTTCCCAGACTATTAATAGAAGCCCACAGCTGTCTGCTTTTCCTTAGCTGGATATTAAAAATAGGGGGACCTTATGTCATTTTTTTAGGGTCACCCCTACTGTTAATAACTAGTAGTGTTGAGCGATAGTGCTCGATATCTAAAAATATCGTATCGAAATTGTATCGCCGATAGCACTAAATATCGTCGATATCCGATTTCGATACCGGAAGTCCAATGTAAGTCTATGGGAACAAAATATCGCAACTAAAAAAAACCTTTATTTCCTTGTAAACACTAAATATACACACATAGAATACATATATATATATATATATATATATATACATGTCATTGTGACATATATATATACATATATGTATAGTTTATACACTTCTACATAGTAAAATATCCTCTGATTCAATTGCCGGGTAAAGCCGACTTCTGTGAAAAGACAGAAGCACTCGACATGAAATGACACTTGGTGTACATAGGGTTAACCATGTCTTTTCATGTAGTTTGCAATCTGATTTGCACAAACAATTACATCAGTCTATGTGTGCAAAATTTCACACCTGTAGGGGTTAATTAAAGGTGTAAATTCGTTGTAAAAAAAACGGACTTTTTTGCTACGAATTTACACCTTTAATTAACCCCTACAGGTGTGAAATTTTGCACACTTACACTCATGTAATTGTTTGTGCAAATCAGATATCAAACTACATGAAAAGACATGGTTAACTCTATGTAAACCAAGTGTCATTTCATGTCGGGTTCTGCATTTTCACAAAAGCCGGCAATTGAATTAGCGGCTATTATACTATAAACAACCTTATTGTAAAACATGCCCGTATAAATTTATAATTGATTAAATATATCAAAAATTCAGGGCATGCTTAAATGGATATACAAATATATGGACAATCGCATTACAGATAAAAAAACGCTGAACAACAAACGATCACTGAATCCAAAAATGAGTGGTATAAAAATATATTTTATTAACACACATCATAAAACAGAAAACAGGGAAGGACAGTGGTAAAGGCTCATGCCAATAAACAACAGTGGGAAAAAAATGACACAATCTGGTGGTGAAAGTGGTCTAGTAGAAATATAATATTGCTGACCATATATGCTCATATTCCAAAAGAGCAAAAGTTTGCTGTAGTGATAATATCGAATAGATGACCATATTGATTTGACCACAAATAATAAGTGGACAAAAGAACACTAGTGACTAGGCATGAATATGCCATACACAGGTAGTTGTAATAAACATCATTGAAGGATATCAATTGTCAGTATACCTGTACGGAATGGAGAGCAGCTACCAGATGCGTCCTCCCCGACGCGCGTTTCGGCTATAGTGCCTTTTTCAAGGGGTGAGGAGAGAGAGGAAGTGAGGGGTATAAAAGCAGCAAACCACCAATCACATAAGAATTACACTGCTGATGCATAATTGCTCATAATGAATGTTATTGTTGGAATACCAGCAAATGAAATAAAATGCCGCAGACCATATGCAAGTCATATGCCCATAGAGATACATAGATGTAGTTCCCGCTTAAAAAGCGTTATTGCAAAGAACCTATAATCTCACGTTGCCAAAGCATGGGAGACGTCATCCCAAAGCACCCTAAGCGGCCACTGATGACGCACACTATATCCTGGAAACCGAAGACGCCGAGCGGCGTCGGCGTCATGTTTCTGATGACGTCACACCACGTGATCGGTCACCAGAGCAACAGAAGACGCCGAAAGCCGCAGAGCGTGGACGATCAGCAGGAGAGAGCGCGTACCGGCCGTAAGTGTGACATGAAAGGGGGGCAACACAAATAGGTCATGAAAAGAATATAGAGGCGCAAAGATATACCCACAAAAACACATATACATACGAATATCAATATGGGACATAAAATAAAGAAATAGAAAAAGGATTATTAATGAAAAGAAAGGGAAAAATAGACAATATACAAAAATTATGAATAACACAGAAGGGAAAATGTGAAAGAAATATTGTGACATAATAAAGCAATAATGATCATCATGATGGACTGCTGGTAAACATGGAGAATTGCCAATCCAATGGAACAAATTGCTTCAGAACATTTAAGGATCAGGATGTACATCAATATTCTGTCCTTATGAATGTGAGGTGGAGAAGAAACTGCGGAGAATAAAAACAATTAAAACCAGAACCACTGATGCTTAACCAGAAGACAGAGTCCAGACAATAATACATATTAAAGAAAGGAGGAAAAACTTATGGTTTCATTAAGACCCTTAGGATGTACTGTATCTAGTAACCAGATCCATCTGGTTTCTTTCTGTAATAATCTCTGACATAGATTACCACCACGGATACCAGGAATTAACATGTCAATGCCCTTTATTCTTAATAGAGAACTGTCGCAATTATGGAATGTTTTGAAATGGCGAGGTAACGTCCTAAGTGTGGTTGGATCATCATGGCTGACCGCCGCCTGAATGCCCAAGACATGTTCCCGCGTGCGCACCTTTAATTGACGAGTTGTCATCCCTACATAAATCAGGTTACATGGACACGTGGCAAAATAAACCACGTGACGAGAATTGCAGGAAATACTCTGTCGAATGTCATAAGTCCTTGTCCCCGCAGAATTAGTAAAGGTGGCACTGCGGTCGATGTTTGGGCAGGCGACGCACCTGCCACAAGGAGCACAACCACACTTAGGGCGTCCCGCTTGAAATATGCCATGACCGGCATTGACATGGTAGTGGCTATGCACCAACTGGTCTTTTAAATTCGTGGATCGCCTGAAGGTAATACTCGGTCTATCAGAGATAATTTGTTTAATAATGGGGTCCGTCTGAAGGATAGGCCAGGCCTTCTGTAGGCAATATCTCATACGAGTGGCTTGAGAATGATAAGCCGTAATGAATCTAACCGTCCCGGGAGGGTTGTTGGTACTTTTCTTTTGATATAGTAAAGAGTGACGGGTAGAGTATTTTGCCCGATTATACGCTCTTTTCAAAACTCGTTTACTATAACCTCTCTCTAAGAAGCGTTTAAACATATCTTGAGCTTCTTTTTCAAATTCTATATCACTCGAGCAGATCCTGCGGATACGCAAGAACTGCCCTACTGGAATTGAATTGATAAGAGGTTTTGGATGTGCTGAAGTTGCATGCAGGAGCATATTGGTGGAAGTCTCCTTTCTGTGGACACCTGTTTGTAAAATGTCATTTTCATCTCTTTTAACTATGACGTCAAGAAAGTCAATATGATCAACATTTGAATTTGATGTGATGTGAATGTTCTTGTCATTCTCATTGATGTCAGATAGAAATTTACCCAAAGAAATGGAATCACCCTGCCAGATCAAAAAAATATCATCAATGTACCGCACCCAAAAGGGGATGCGGTCCATTGATGACATGCGATCCGGCAGGGAGAGGTCCCTCTCCCACAGCCCCAGGAATAGGTTGGCATAAGAGGGGCAAATGAAGCCCCCATTGCTGTCCCCTGGAGCTGCAGGTAGAAGGACCCTTTGAAAATAAAAAAGTTGTGCGTCAGAGAGAAATTCAGGAGCTCCAAAACAAGCCGAATGATATCTGCAGGTAAGTTAGACATCTCTAAGAAATATTTGGTGGCAAAAATGCCATCCGAGTGTCTGATGCTGGTATATAGGGATTCTACGTCCCCAGTTACCAGCAGAGTGTTGGGACCAACATGAAGGCTATCAACTCGTCTGAGGAACTCACTTGTGTCCACAAGAAAGGAGGGAAGGCTTTCAACAAGAGGTTGTAGTTTGGAATCAATCCAGAGATTTACTTTTTCCAAATAATTGCCAGAGCCAGATATGATTGGACGTCCTGGGGGCGTGTCCATATTTTTATGGACTTTGGGTAACAGGTACAACGTTGAAATTGTTGGTTCCTGGACTTGTAGTGCTGAAGCCAGATCTTTAGTAATGATTTCATGTTGAACAGCGGTAAGGAGGATTTTATCCAGCTGTTCTTTAAATGATGACAAAGGATTGTAGGTAAGCCGTTTATAACACACTTTGTTGTTTAATTGTTTAAAGGCCTCCTTTTCATAAAGGGTAGTAGGCCAGATGACAATATTACCTCCTTTGTCAGCTGGCTTCAGCACTACATCCGGTAACGCCCGCAGGACGTCCAATCTCTCACGCTCATTTTTAGTTAAGTTATCTCTCTCAATTTTTTTGGAAATTTGCATAAAATCTCTGGATACCACCTGCACGAAAAGATCAATTGGAGCACATGTGGCAAGAGGAGGAAATTTTTTGGATTTAGGTCTAATTGAAAGTGGGATCTTACCTCCCTCTCCAAGCTGATGTTCAGATGATAGATCTTCTAGATCTTGTAAAGCTATCTGTTCTTCCTCTGTAGGAAACAGATGGTTCAATTGAGGATTGAAATAATGGCGCTTAAACAATAAAGATCTAGCGAATAAATGAAGATCTTTAATGGCTGTAAATTTGTCAAAACTAGATTCAGGAGAGAAGGAAAGTCCCTTATTTAACAGCAGGTAATCAGTATCAGATAGTACATGTGAACTAAGATTAATTACCTTGTTTGATTTCTTGGCATCAGGAGATATGGTCTGCAATCTCTTATAGGGATGAAAATTCATATCCCTCGTGCGTTTGGGTCTTTGTCCCGAACGAGTCGACATAGAAGAGGCAGACCATTCAGATGAATCACTGATGTTAGAAAGTGAACTTGTAGATGGAGCTCCAGACAATTTGTTCGCGTGAATATTAGATTTACGCCATAAATAAACATTTTTGCTGGAATAATCTCTCATATCTCTCTGAAATTTAGATGTCTGTACATCTTGAATCCTCTTTACACATGTGTCCAAGCTCTTTTCAATGCGTGATTCATAACCAGTGATTTTGTCAGCTGGGCATTTAGATTTGAATTCACGTTCAGCATCATCGATCAATTTATCCAAATTAGAGATAGTTTTAGCATTCAAATCCACCAACAATTTCATGAGGGTATAAGAACATGTATTGCATGCCTCCTCCCAGGACCTAATAAATTCACAGTCCTCCACAGGGTAGGCAGGAGTTATTCTTATCCTGAGACCCCTAGGAATCATTTTACATGTCAAGTACTTTTCCAAAAAGGCGCGGTTCCACCATGTGCGAGTCCTTTTCAATAGCCACTTTTCGATGTCAAGGGCCTGATTGTCAATGGACTGATCAGCTGGTGGCTGAGAATCATTACCACTTGTCCCAAACACCTGCTCAATTTGACCGAGCCATGTTTGATCTTTGGCTCGAAAATCCATATCCAATATTGGAAAGAAACCTGTGCAGAACACAGCAAATAAACAGTAAACAACCTTATTGAAACAGTGGCTATTGAAAAGGACTCGCACATGGTGGAACCGCGCCTTTTTGGAAAAGTACTTGACATGTAAAATGATTCCTAGGGGTCTCAGGATAAGAATAACTCCTGCCTACCCTGTGGAGGACTGTGAATTTATTAGGTCCTGGGAGGAGGCATGCAATACATGTTCTTATACCCTCATGAAATTGTTGGTGGATTTGAATGCTAAAACTATCTCTAATTTGGATAAATTGATCGATGATGCTGAACGTGAATTCAAATCTAAATGCCCAGCTGACAAAATCACTGGTTATGAATCACGCATTGAAAAGAGCTTGGACACATGTGTAAAGAGGATTCAAGATGTACAGACATCTAAATTTCAGAGAGATATGAGAGATTATTCCAGCAAAAATGTTTATTTATGGCGTAAATCTAATATTCACGCGAACAAATTGTCTGGAACTCCATCTACAAGTTCACTTTCTAACATCAGTGATTCATCTGAATGGTCTGCCTCTTCTATGTCGACTCGTTCGGGACAAAGACCCAAACGCACGAGGGATATGAATTTTCATCCCTATAAGAGATTGCAGACCATATCTCCTGATGCCAAGAAATCAAACAAGGTAATTAATCTTAGTTCACATGTACTATCTGATACTGATTACCTGCTGTTAAATAAGGGACTTTCCTTCTCTCCTGAATCTAGTTTTGACAAATTTACAGCCATTAAAGATCTTCATTTATTCGCTAGATCTTTATTGTTTAAGCGCCATTATTTCAATCCTCAATTGAACCATCTGTTTCCTACAGAGGAAGAACAGATAGCTTTACAAGATCTAGAAGATCTATCATCTGAACATCAGCTTGGAGAGGGAGGTAAGATCCCACTTTCAATTAGACCTAAATCCAAAAAATTTCCTCCTCTTGCCACATGTGCTCCAATTGATCTTTTCGTGCAGGTGGTATCCAGAGATTTTATGCAAATTTCCAAAAAAATTGAGAGAGATAACTTAACTAAAAATGAGCGTGAGAGATTGGACGTCCTGCGGGCGTTACCGGATGTAGTGCTGAAGCCAGCTGACAAAGGAGGTAATATTGTCATCTGGCCTACTACCCTTTATGAAAAGGAGGCCTTTAAACAATTAAACAACAAAGTGTGTTATAAACGGCTTACCTACAATCCTTTGTCATCATTTAAAGAACAGCTGGATAAAATCCTCCTTACCGCTGTTCAACATGAAATCATTACTAAAGATCTGGCTTCAGCACTACAAGTCCAGGAACCAACAATTTCAACGTTGTACCTGTTACCCAAAGTCCATAAAAATATGGACACGCCCCCAGGACGTCCAATCATATCTGGCTCTGGCAATTATTTGGAAAAAGTAAATCTCTGGATTGATTCCAAACTACAACCTCTTGTTGAAAGCCTTCCCTCCTTTCTTGTGGACACAAGTGAGTTCCTCAGACGAGTTGATGGCCTTCATGTTGGTCCCAACACTCTGCTGGTAACTGGGGACGTAGAATCCCTATATACCAGCATCAGACACTCGGATGGCATTTTTGCCACCAAATATTTCTTAGAGATGTCTAACTTACCTGCAGATATCATTCGGCTTGTTTTGGAGCTCCTGAATTTCTCTCTGACCCACAACTTTTTTATTTTCAAAGGGTCCTTCTACCTGCAGCTCCAGGGGACAGCAATGGGGGCTTCATTTGCCCCCTCTTATGCCAACCTATTCCTGGGGCTGTGGGAGAGGGACCTCTCCCTGCCGGATCGCATGTCATCAATGGACCGCATCCCCTTTTGGGTGCGGTACATTGATGATATTTTTTTGATCTGGCAGGGTGATTCCATTTCTTTGGGTAAATTTCTATCTGACATCAATGAGAATGACAAGAACATTCACATCACATCAAATTCAAATGTTGATCATATTGACTTTCTTGACGTCATAGTTAAAAGAGATGAAAATGACATTTTACAAACAGGTGTCCACAGAAAGGAGACTTCCACCAACATGCTCCTGCATGCAACTTCAGCACATCCAAAACCTCTTATCAATTCAATTCCAGTAGGGCAGTTCTTGCGTATCCGCAGGATCTGCTCGAGTGATATAGAATTTGAAAAAGAAGCTCAAGATATGTTTTAAACGCTTCTTAGAGAGAGGTTATAGTAAACGAGTTTTGAAAAGAGCGTATAATCGGGCAAAATACTCTACCCGTCACTCTTTACTATATCAAAAGAAAAGTACCAACAACCCTCCCGGGACGGTTAGATTCATTACGGCTTATCATTCTCAAGCCACTCGTATGAGATATTGCCTACAGAAGGCCTGGCCTATCCTTCAGACGGACCCCATTATTAAACAAATTATCTCTGATAGACCGAGTATTACCTTCAGGCGATCCACGAATTTAAAAGACCAGTTGGTGCATAGCCACTACCATGTCAATGCCGGTCATGGCATATTTCAAGCGGGACGCCCTAAGTGTGGTTGTGCTCCTTGTGGCAGGTGCGTCGCCTGCCCAAACATCGACCGCAGTGCCACCTTTACTAATTCTGCGGGGACAAGGACTTATGACATTCGACAGAGTATTTCCTGCAATTCTCGTCACGTGGTTTATTTTGCCACGTGTCCATGTAACCTGATTTATGTAGGGATGACAACTCGTCAATTAAAGGTGCGCACGCGGGAACATGTCTTGGGCATTCAGGCGGCGGTCAGCCATGATGATCCAACCACACTTAGGACGTTACCTCGCCATTTCAAAACATTCCATAATTGCGACAGTTCTCTATTAAGAATAAAGGGCATTGACATGTTAATTCCTGGTATCCGTGGTGGTAATCTATGTCAGAGATTATTACAGAAAGAAACCAGATGGATCTGGTTACTAGATACAGTACATCCTAAGGGTCTTAATGAAACCATAAGTTTTTCCTCCTTTCTTTAATATGTATTATTGTCTGGACTCTGTCTTCTGGTTAAGCATCAGTGGTTCTGGTTTTAATTGTTTTTATTCTCCGCAGTTTCTTCTCCACCTCACATTCATAAGGACAGAATATTGATGTACATCCTGATCCTTAAATGTTCTGAAGCAATTTGTTCCATTGGATTGGCAATTCTCCATGTTTACCAGCAGTCCATCATGATGATCATTATTGCTTTATTATGTTACAATATTTCTTTCACATTTTCCCTTCTGTGTTATTCATAATTTTTGTATATTGTCTATTTTTCCCTTTCTTTTCATTAATAATCCTTTTTCTATTTCTTTATTTTATGTCCCATATTGATATTCGTATGTATATGTGTTTTTGTGGGTATATCTTTGCGCCTCTATATTCTTTTCATGACCTATTTGTGTTGCCCCCCTTTCATGTCACACTTACGGCCGGTACGCGCTCTCTCCTGCTGATCGTCCACGCTCTGCGGCTTTCGGCGTCTTCTGTTGCTCTGGTGACCGATCACGTGGTGTGACGTCATCAGACACATGACGCCGACGCCGCTCGGCGTCTTCGGTTTCCAGGATATAGTGTGCATCATCAGTGGCCGCTTAGGGTGCTTTGGGATGACGTCTCCCATGCTTTGGCAACGTGAGATTATAGGTTCTTTGCAATAACGCTTTTTAAGCGGGAACTACATCTATGTATCTCTATGGGCATATGACTTGCAGATGGTCTGCGGCATTTTATTTCATTTGCTGGTATTCCAACAATAACATTCATTATGAGCAATTATGCATCAGCAGTGTAATTCTTATGTGATTGGTGGTTTGCTGCTTTTATACCCCTCACTTCCTCTCTCTCCTCACCCCTTGAAAAAGGCACTATAGCCGAAACGCGCGTCGGGGAGGACGCATCTGGTAGCTGCTCTCCATTCCGTACAGGTATACTGACAATTGATATCCTTCAATGATGTTTATTACAACTACCTGTGTATGGCATATTCATGCCTAGTCACTAGTGTTCTTTTGTCCACTTATTATTTGTGGTCAAATCAATATGGTCATCTATTCGATATTATCACTACAGCAAACTTTTGCTCTTTTGGAATATGAGCATATATGGTCAGCAATATTATATTTCTACTAGACCACTTTCACCACCAGATTGTGTCATTTTTTTCCCACTGTTGTTTATTGGCTATTATACTATGTAGAAGTGTATGAACTATAAATATAAATATATATATATATGTGTCACAAATTCAATGACATGTATATATATATATGAGGTGTAAAATTGCTGAAAAAAAATGCGTGGGCTCCCGCCCTATTTTCACAACCAGACAGACAAAGCCAGTGAGTGGGGGCAGATAATAATAGCCCAGAGAGGGACCATTATTTTTGGCCCCCCCGGCTACTAACATCTGCCCCCAGACACCCCAGAAAGGGCAAATCTCTAATTAGATTTGCCCTTTCTGGCACTTTGCCCGTCTATTCCCATTGCCCTGTAGCGGTGGCGAATGGGTTAATAAGGGGTTAAAATGACCTTGCAATTGAAAGGTCACTTTAAGCCAGGTTAATAATTGAGAGCTGTCAATCTGACATTAATCCTATTGTATGAAAGAAAAATCAAACACACACACTTTAATAAAAAAGAAGTTTAATGAAATAATCACACAGTTTTTGACCATATTTTATTTACCTGCTAAAACCATTTCCTGTAATAAAAATAAAATAATAAAGCAAAATTATTCTTACCAATCCGATGTACAGTCAGGTCCCACGGTGTAATCCATCAGAAAGGGTTAATGTTTACTGCAGGGACCGCAGCTAATGCTACAGCCTCACAGTAAACCCCCAAATGAATGAGTTCCTCTCCTGGCTGACAGGAGAGGAAGTGGAAAGCTTAATTGATTGCTTTCCACTTTCACTTCAGGTCAGCCAGGGACACAATCAGTGACGTCAGAGGGAACTGGTTAACAAAAATAGGGGATCCCCTCGAAAAAAAATGGCGTGGGGTCCCCCCTATTTTTGTTAACCAGCCAGATGAAGCAGACCGCTGAGGCCTGGATTTTCAGGCTGTTAAGGAGCCAAGATCCATGGACCTTGCCAGCCTGATAATACCAGGCCACAGCAGTCTGCATATCTTGGCTGATTAACAAAAATAGGGGATCCCCTCGAAAAAAATTGGCGTGGGGTCCCCCCTATTTTTGTTAACCAGCCAGATGAAGCAGACCGCTGAGGCCTGGTTTTTCAGGCTGGTAAGGATCCAATATCCATGGACCTTGCAAGCCTGATAATACCAGGCCACAGCAGTCTGCTTAGCTTGGCTGGTTAACAAAAATAGGGGATCCCCTCGAAAAAAAAAAAACGGCGTAGGGGTCCCCCTATTTTTGTTAACCAGCCAAGTAAAATGCAGACTGCTGCGGCCTGGTATTAAAAGACTGTCAAGGCCCATGGATTTTGGCCCTCAACAGCCTGATAATACCAGGCTACAGCAGCCCCACATTTGGCGCATCAAAAGATGTGCCAATTGTGGCACTTTACCCGGCTCTTCCCACTTGCCCTGTAGCGGTGGCAAGCGGGGTAATAAGGGGTTAATGTCACCATTGATTGCACGGTGACAATAAGCCCGGTTAATAATGGAGAGGCGTCAATAAGACACCGATCCATTATTAATCCCAAAGTTATTAAATGCATAAAAAAAGACAAAGCAAGAAAAAAGTATTTTAATGAAATAAAAGAGACAACACAGTTTTCATTTCTTTTATTGTACTCTCATTCCTGCGACGCCATCGATCTCCTGTAAAAAAAGAAAAAAAACAAACCAACAGTATACCACCTGTCCGACGCAGTCCATAGTAACGACAGTCCCACGACGATCCAGCTCTGCTACATCGCAATGACAGGCAGAGCCTGTCATCGCGACGCAGCACAGCTGATTACCAGCTTCCCCGGCGGTGACGTCATCGGACTGACTGCTTTACGGCCGGGATTACCCAGCAGTCACTGCAGTTATCGCGAGAAACTGCATGTGACCGCCGGGAGAAGAGGATGGCGGCCATGAAGCAGTCCAGGACGTGACCGCCGGAGATCTTCTGCCAGGTAAGTGCCGCTGACTCCTGACAGACCCGACCGACGGACACTGACAGTGACAGACCCGACCGACGGACACTGACAGTGACAGACCCGACCGACGGACACAGACAGTGACAGTGACAAATCCGATTCCGGTATTCGATAAGACGAAAATGTCGAAACGAATTATCGAAAGGCCGATAGAGCTAATATCGGCCGATAGCCGATATTTGCATTATCGTATCGCTCAACACTAATAACTGGCTAAGTAAAATCACACAGCTGCGGGCTGATATTAATAAGCTGGGAATCTACATGGATATAGGTCCTTCCCAGGGACCGCACATCATTTTTTTTTAAGATTATTATTTTTTTTTATTTACTGTCAGGCCGGGTCACGTGATGCGTGGGCCGCATGCCTTTACTTCACATGGCTGTGATGAATCCGAAATTGTACACAGCCATAAAGCTTGTTGATTGGTGGCACGGCAGCCTTTGAACAAGCTTTATTAGGCTTCCGGACCTGAACAGGAGACAAGACATATGTTCAGGGTCCGGTACCGGATACTGGAAGTCTGGTATGAACCCCGAACTTTCTAGTTCAGGTTTGCTCATCCTTACCTATGATTGTACAGTATCTGCTCTCGGATTACAGCCATTGATCCAGACATTCTTGTTTGCATTCTATGTTATTGTGATTGTGTTTATGTCAAAACCTTTAATTAATTGTTGCTTGTACTTCAGGTATTGAATAGAATGCATTTGCAGAAAATGCATTAAACTGAGATAAGACACAACATTCACATAACATACCTTTAGAAAAGCTTTGCCTGCCTGAATGAATTCTCTGCCAAATATTCTGTACTTTATTTAGTACCAGAAACGCAAATTAAAGGGAACCGTGCCCCCAGAACCACCAGCAGTTGCGCCTGCATAAAGTCCGTATATGATATGTAAATGAGGGCTTTGACTAGCCGAGGGGGCGTAAGTGTCCCCAGACTAGTCAGCCCACTAAGCATGTTATCACGCCCCATCAGTGCATCTACGGAATTTAAAAGACTACAGATTGCAGGCCTTAGAGAAGAACACATGAATAAGATTGTGGATGACTAAATAAACAATGCTGTTCAATTTGAATTAAAGATTTTTCCTTTGATAATGGGAATACATTTTAAGATATTTATTGGTCCAAATTAACAAAAGATTGACTATTAAGTTAGAAGTTATGTGAGACTGAATTCCATTGCCTCCAATTGTTCTCTTATTGCTCTAATGGTAATATGGGAAATGAAAGGGTAACATTGACAGTTATCTCTCTCTCTCTCTGCCAGCTGGCCTTGGCAAGAACAGGCGAGGTTACTGCTGTCCATCTACTGCATTGACATTACAGTGAGGGGAGAATGACTGGAGGTCTCTGCAACGTAAAGGTCATGTCAAATGACTTGAAGTTTACAACTTCATCTGCTGTAAATGCTTTGATGATCTAGAGTCCTTTTTAATACTGACAGTAAAGAAAAAACCCTACAAACCCTTTACAGTATGCGACAATAGTGTTTGGAAGAAGGTATCATGTAATCTGTGCTCCCAAAATCCATTAAAATATGAATGTCCCCAGAGACATTAAAATTTTGACGCATTTCTTGAGAAATAATAATATTTTTACTTTTAAATTATCTGGATATTTGTTTACTACTATGTCCAGAACATCTCAATTATGAAATATTTTTCTAGAAAAGTTGTAAATTTGGAGATACCGTCAAGAGTGTATCGCTTTGGCCGCGCCCCTGCATGGTGTCCCCTTGCCCCTCCATGCAAGAATGCCGGCTTACTCACCGCCCCGACCCCGCGGTATAGTTCCCCAGAGTGCTCCTACTTCCTGCTGTGTTGTGCACCTCAGTCCTAGACCATTGTGTCTGAACATAGCCCTAGTCAGCGAACCTGACCCCTGTAGTGAGCAATAGCAGTACCTGGATCTGCCTTGGAGTGGTAACTGGTGGCTACCTGCAGCCTAGTCTGTCTTCACCATCAGAAACTCCAGCGAACACCAGGTAGCTGCTTAGCTACGCCCCTTCCTAGGCAGGTCCAGCCATCTGGCACACTGGGTCCACAAATCCACTTGCGCCACCGTTGTTTGTATCAAAGAGCATTTTTTGGACAAATCTCATCTTAACTAGAACTCTGCTCCACCTTCTTTATATAGGACAACTAGAGTGAAGGAAATAATTATTTGATCCCTTGCTGATTTTGTAAGTTTGCCCACTGACAAAGACATGAACAGTCTCTAATTTTAAGGGTAGGTTAATTTTAACATTGAGAGATAGAATATCAAAAATAAAATCCAGAAAATCACATTGTGTAAATTATATAAATTTATTTGCATTTTGCAGTGAGAAATAAGTATTTGATCCCCTACCAATCATTAAGAGTTCTGGCTCCTACAGACCATTTAGACTCCTAATCAACTCAGTACCCGCATTAAAGACAGTTATCTTACATAGTCACCTTTATAAAAGTCTCCTGTCCACAGACTCAGTTAATCAGTCAGACTCTAACCTCTACAACATGGGCAAGACCAAAGAGCTTTCTAAGGACGTCAGAGACAAGATGATAGACCTGCACAAAGCTGGAATGGGCTACAAAACCATAAGTAAGATGCTGGAATGAGAAGGAGACAACTGTAGGTGCAATAGTAAGAAAATGGAATAAATACAAAATGACTGTCAATTGACATCGATCTGGGGCACCTTGCAAAATTTCACCTCATGGGGTATCCTTGATCATGAGGAAGGTGTGAGATCAGCTTAAAACTACACGTGGCGAACTTGTTAATGACCTTAAGGCAGCTGGGACCACAGTCACCAAGAAAACGATAGGTAACTCATTACGACGTAAAGGTTTAAAATCCTGCACTGCCCGCAAGGTCCCCCTTCTCAAGAAGGCACATGTGCAGGCCCGTCTGAAGTTTGCCCATGAACACCTTGATGATTTTGTGAGTAATTGGGAGAAGGTGCTGTGGTCAGATGAGACAAAAATTGAGCTCTTTAGCATTAACTCAACTCGCCAATTTTGGAGGAAGAGAAATGATGCCTATGACCCAAAGAACACCGTCCCCACTGTCAAGCATGGAGGTGGAAACATTATGTTTTGGGGGTATTTCTCTGCTAAAGGCACAGGACTACTTCACCGCATCAATGGAGAATGTATGGAGCCATGTACTGTAAAATCCTGAGTTACAACCTCCTTCTCTCCTCCAGGACATTAAAAATGGGTCATGGCTGGGTCTTCCAGCAAGACAATGACCCAAAACATACAACCAAGGCAACAAAGGAGTGGCTAAAAAAGAAGCACATTAAGGTCATGGAGTGGTCTAGCCAGTCTCCAGACTTTAATCTCATAGAAAACTTATGGAGGGACTTGAAGCTCCGAGTTGACAACTGACAGCCTCAAAATCTTAACGAATTAGAGATGATCTGCAAAGAGGAGTGGAGCAAAATTCCTCCTGACATGTGCGCAAACCTCATCATCAACTACAAAAAATGTCTGACTGCTGTCTTTGCCAACAATGATTTTACCACCAACCATTAAGTCTTGTTTACCAGAGAAATCAAATACTTATTTCTCACTGCAAAATGCAAATACATTTATATAATTTATACAATGGGATTTTCTGGATATTTTATTTTTGATATTCTATCTCTCAATGTTAAAATTAACCCACCCTTAAAATTATAGACTGTTCATGTCTTTGTCAGTGGACACATTTACAAAAACATGCAAGGGATCAAATAATTATTTCCTTCACCGTATATAATTTCGATATGGCAGTAGACCGAGAACAACTGGGACTGCTCAAGTCAACAACCATGTGGCCATATCTATAACTGCAGTGCTTATTTCTTGAGGTAAGGATAATAGTCCTCCTCATAAATGTACCTTGTAGGAAGGGTGAATCATTATATTTTGGTGGTTAAGACAAAGTTTTCACAATATTTCATTGTTCTACTCTGCAGGGGCCTTACTGATTACCCAACCATAGCAGACTGGTCGGAGACGGTACTTTCTCCAGATAGCTGGAGGAGAGCAGGACTTCATGGACCTTTTTCTACCCCTTTCTCTACAGTTTAAAATTCTTGGCAAATAAGCAGAAAAGGGAGTTAGGAGTTTAATATTCAACATACCTACCTAACCACCCATTGGCTGACTGATCACCCAAAGGAAATAATAATTAAGCAGAATAAGTTGGAGTGGTGATTAGGGTGATTTTTTGTGATTGCTGTGGTTGATGTTGGATGACGCATTGGTCAAGGAAATGTGCTGAAGCAATCTCCAAGAATATTTTTGCTATTTTGACTATTATTAAAATGTAGTTAAGCTCCACCTTGATAGTTTATCTACCGTATAAAGAATTCTTAAATTATCTACATTCACACTGCCCCAATCTGGGAGCTTAAAGTTTGACTTGTGCACTGAGCTCCTCCGTAGTGCTTTAGATGGCCTATTTTTCCTGCCTTTCATTCTGTCCCTGCTTTATAGCCTTATAGTTGGGAATAATGGACGTACTGAACATACTTCTATTATTAACCTAATTTTACATTATATTTGAACAGTGCTACTCTAAAATCAGAATAGAAAATGAAAAATTGGCTGAAAAAGTTGAATAAAATAAGTCCTAATTTTTCATTCTGCCTCGCTATGGTTTCTTGTGTATCTACAGTCAAACAGACATGGCTCTGGAATGCTCTTTTTTATTTAGTCATTGGAAGACTAATTTACTCCTTAATTCACATCACTTTGTGTCTATTGTTCATTAATCACTCTTTTGTAAGGTAATGAATTCCGACTTCCCGCTGCTAAATGAATGTGTTCTTCTTCAATCCGAGCATGCCGTTCATTCATTATTTGCTGCCCTCCTTCATTACTAGGGCCATCGCAAATTCCTAATCAGTTCACTTAATTCTGTCTCTGTCTCTACTACTATAAATAAATAATTATTTTAACTCAATGATCAAGATTTAATACAGTTAAAAAAAAAGTTGAATGAAATTAATGAAGCTTAATGTTTTATTACATTAGAATGGGGGAAAATAAATTTAAACTTGTTGATAAAAATGTCTGTGTCTCTAATTAATATGAAACACTTCTTATTTTTCAACTTAACAAGACATGAAATTAAATTAATGTACGTAAATTACAATATTGAATTCTTTTTTCAATATCTTCACCATGCTAACAACACGGTCCTTTGAATGGAAATGATTCATGGAAGGGGCTAGAAACAAGTATGAAGAAAATACTCCATTGTTTGAGAGTGCACAAAACAACAGAAGAATAATATTATGTAAAAATCTTTATAGATTGTAGACTTTTTCTTAAAATAAATGTCTGCTTGCACTAAACGAGTGCCAAAAGGTAAATATTTGCTGATCACTTGGGAGGAAATTAACTTTATTCTTATCGGGGGCCGCTGGCTATCAGTCATTCTAGTGTGCCGGTGGGGCTACAGTCGCCATGCACATCCCTGTGATCAGCAGCTGTAAGCACGCCCAGGTATTTCGCCTGACAGCTCGCGCTGTGCTGATGCACTGAACCACAAATAGTTGTCTATTAAAGTTTCGGAGCATGCTTATGCCTCTGTGACTAAAAGCCAGCGGCTGATGGGAGGAATAAACTTCATTTTCTCCAGGGAGCCGCACTTTCAGCACTGCAGCCAGGCACCTTTATAAAGCTACTAGCCAGCAGATTAATCCCATATGTGCAGATTAGTAGCGTTATCCAACGTGAGAAGTTCCCATCTATATTTTGATATACTTAATGCTCTCTATAAAGCAATAAATTGTTTCCTATTATTCCTCATTTTAGGTCAGCACTTATTCTAGTCTTATTCATAAGGATTACTGGCAGGAAGCATAGGAAAATATTTGATCTCATGATCACTACACTCTTATACATACTGTAGCAAGGGCTTCTTTCACCTAGAGGAAAACATTTGCTGCCTTATCCTCATTGGTACCACTACCCAGCATTGCCATTGAAATAAAAACAGCTTTGAGAACCTTAAAAAAGTAATTAGCACTTACAGTTTTATACAAAGGGTTTAGGAATTCCCTTATGTCAAATTACATATTTATTTTTTTAAATAAAAGAAGTTAAAAAAAACTTTTTGTAGAGTGCAAATGCAAATATTACATAACTTTGAAAATTTTGGTTTGCGTACGCTTAATTTTTGTTTTAGTGGCGGAAAAGAAACTTAACATTTGCCGTCTTCAAAGCAAATATTTGTCAAATAATTAAGGAAAACTCGTAGCTTTCAGTCCTGCACGTACAATGACTACGTAGGATGAAGGTGATGTTCATTTCAGTTTATCCTGACAATTTTGGCTGCATGGTATCAAACTATCAGGAGGACATTGTACAGGAGATAATATAAATGGGGGGTCCGATAAGAGAAAGATTGCCAAAAGTTTTTCTGCAGTCTTGTAGCTGTCATGTTTAAATATTTGACAGTTTTTGTTCATTTATTATTTTAAGACAATTACGATAAAAACTATTTTGCCCTGTGCTATGTGTGCATTGGCATCAGCTAGGACATGGTCAAGCATGCACCAAGCAATGGTCTCCCAAGATGTACTCTGCTTCTCCCATCAGGTACTAAAAAACCATAGCCACATTCAAGCACATCATATTCAATTACTCAATCCAAGCTAATGGCAAAAACTAAGATGCTCAATCTAAATAATTCAATTCAATTTAGCATCTACCCGTGAGTGAATGATGATTTATTAGCAGGATTAGCAGCTTATAGGGTTTTTAAGACCTGTGGTTGACCATGGCTCCCTTTGGTCTATACCACAGAATACCAGTCAAAAGAATGTTGTATATTTAAAGAATGATATAGGAAAGATGTGTATCTTCGTACCGTGTTAGCCAGTAGATAGAAAAATATTTAGACTTGAGAGTCCTCAGTGGTTGATACCTTTTAATGGCTAACTGTCCTCCCCAACAGCTGCAGGTACCTTTCCTTGCAAACAAAAGAAATGCAAAACCTGTGCATCTATAATGACCACGGACAGGATAAAGATCCCCAACTCCCATCAGGACTACAAGATACCAGGTACTTTCAGCTGCATCACATCTAATGTGGTGTACCTAATTATATGTACTAAATGTCCAACTGGGGGTCTGTATGTGGGGGAGACCGGGCAAAAACTGAGAACAAGGATGAATTCTCATCGCCACACAATAAGAGAAAAAAGAATGGATTTACCTGTGGCAAAACACTTTTGTATGCCCGGTCATAGCATGACGGATATGGAATTACTTGTATTAAAATCTAACTTCAAATCTGAGAAGGATAGAAAAGTCTGGGAATATAAACTTATGATGACCTTTGACACTCTTAGTGCTGGGATGAATATATCCCAGAGTTTTATGTCTTTCTACAACAATTAAGGAATCTGCTTCCCTGACCTTTTAGGGTCATCACAACACAATACCAGACCCCAATCAGAGGGTAATAAAACTTTCACTCCTTATCTATGAACTAGTCATATTTATGTTCATCCCTCTGCCATAATGACAGTTCTGCTTCACGTCACTTGTCTTACCTATTGCATTATTCCTGTGTCCTCTTGTGTATAAATATGTGATTCTTCAGCTTTTGTTTTAGTCTTTGCCTGATGAAGAGACCTGCGTAGTCTCGAAAGCTTGCAATTTGTTACCATCTTTTCAGTTAGCCATTAAAAGGTATCAACCACTGAGGACTCTCAAGTCTAAATATTTTTCTATTTAAAGAATGATTCATTATTGTTTAATGTGTTGCTCACTGGACAATTCCTTTCCTCCTCAATAGGCTGTTACAGTGTGTCCTGCTTTTATGTCTTCAGGCATTATCTGAAATCTTCGGTTGGGAAACAATGTGGGCACAATAGGTATCCTCCTAGGTTCCAATATGCATCTTTAGTCCAGCACTTAAATAGAGCATAATTACTTAATTAGTAAAAACATCCAACAGATTAACATCATAACAATGAGGTGCAGATCCTACTATTTTGAGTGACTTATCTGCTCCTAATCATGGCATAAAATATTCACCCATCCTGCCTGGTTGACATTGAAGTGGTGAAGCCCAATTAAATGCTCTGATTTTTATTTATTTCTTCAAGAAATTGGATATAGCACGTGAATTCTCTTTAGTAGTCACTTGTCTTTAGTGTTCTATGGGGGTGAACTTTGCCGAATGATTGTCCATCTCATAGTCTCTCTCTTATCCATTCAGTTGAGTATGACTCTTGGTCATGCTATCAATCATCGCTCGCCTGGTAGTTCTATCCCGTTTTGCTTCTTTCAGTTTGCCAAGGGTCATCCTATTCTTCTTCTGCCAAGCATGATGTCCTTGTCCAATGGCTGACTCCACATAACATCATCAAAATAAGCTAATTTTTGTTTGGTTATCTTAGTGTAAGGTTCTTTGTCTCTGTTGACATGTTCCTTGAAACTCAGTTTTCCGTCGGCCATTTTGCTTTCTGTCTTTCTGCAGCTCTTGCCCTCAGTTAATATGGAGTTTCCAGTTTTCATGTTCCCGCCCTGATTCTTCCCTCTTGCTTCTTAAGCAGCCTCAGCTGAACAATCAGTGCTCCTGAATCAAGCCTCAGTCAGTCTGTGACCTGACTCCTGGAAGCCTTGGACTTGTACTCCAGCTATTCCTTGGAACACTTTTGGACTCTGGAAACCTGCTGTTTGGTGAATCCATGTTTGCAGAGGAATTACGGTACAGAGAAGAGATCCTAAACCTGCTTTGGAGATTTATTGTAGTGCTTGAAGTTACTCTGGCCTGCTGTGTCTCCTGTCGCTGTTCCTGCAAACTGTGTGAACTTTTCAGCATGCTTGTATGAAGTAATACAAGTCATTTCATTTCAACCTATGTCTCCTGTGTTTTCCTCGCACCCAAGCACAAGACGCTATAGGAACTGTACACTATACATGACACTTAGCTTCCAGTGACAGTTTTGGCTTGACTTGTTCCAAGTTGGTGATCCTCACTGTCCATGGAATCCGCAGAAGTCTCCACCAGCACCAAAGTTCATCACACATCTCATCTATCACACAGTAGTCACCTTGAATTTTAATAACCAAAGAGGAGGCAAATTCTGAAAACCTTACCTTGGGTATTATAAGATCTTGTTTGGGAATATCTGAAATTTTCCTGCAGTTACTGGGGCAACAAAGAAATACACTACTCCATTTTAACCAATGAGGAGAGATGAATGTTAGGCCCAGCGGGTTCTGCCAGTTAAAAAAAGCTCGGGTTCGGGTATCAGGACAGTACCCAGACCTTGACTCGAACCCAGACCCCATTCACTTGAGGGGCCCGAACATCCAGTGTTTGAACTGAAAACACTGCTTTGGATCAGCCGTGGTTCCCACACTGTCAAATGACATTGTGAACTTGTAATGTGATTGGAGGTAATAACAGCAAGAGCAGGCGTCGGCTGATGGGAGTATTCATGAGAGGACACCTGCACTCTAAATAAATAATAAAAAACGGTGTGGGTTCCCCTATATTTTTGATAATCAGCCAAGTAAAACACACAGCTGGGGACTGCAACCCTCAGCTGTCAGCTTTAGCAAAGCCTCACGCTGTATTTTTTAAGTATTTTAATAATTAAATATTTTTAAAAAACGGCATGGGGTTCTCCTTTATGACCAGACATGGATTATGGTGTGGGATAGAACGATGGACAGATGAGGGATATGGTTGTTTTTTATTCTTGTTTTATTACAGGAGACATTGGCTTCAATGGAATCTGCGATATAACTGTGTTTGTTATTTTTAAGTAAAAAATGCAAAGTGTGTTTTGTTTTTATTTCAAATAAAAAACTTTATATTGCTGTGTATTTATTTACCAAATAACTATAGGATTAGTAATGGATAGATTTGTTATAGACGCCTCTTTACTACTAAGCCATGGACTTGATGATGTCACCGGACAATACAAAGGTGACATCAACCCTATAGATATTACCCCACTTGCCACCGCTGCAGGGCTAGTGGGAAGAGCAGGGCAAAGTGCCAGAATTGGTGCATTTAATAGATGTGCCTTTTCTGGGTGGCTGCAGGCTGCTATTTTTAGGTTGGGGGGCAATGTTCATGGTCACTTACCAGCCTGAAAATACCAGCATCCAGCTGTCTGATTTGGCTTGGCTGGTGGTCAAAAATGGTGGGGACACAACACAATTTTTTAAAATTATTTATTTAAATAATTAAAAAATACAGCATGGGCAACGTGGGGGTCCCTCTATTTTTGATAACCAGCCATACAAAAGCTGACAGTTGAGTTTTGCAGCTCGCAGCCCTGAGTTTTGCCTGGCTGGTAATCAAAAATACAGGGAAACCCACAACGTTTTTCTTCTTTTAATAATTTATTTAAAGCGCAGGTGGCGGCTGATGAATGCTACCTTCAGACATGTCTGCTCTCGCTATTATTAGTGACAGCAGGCATAGGTTGATGGGAGCGGTAGTCCCATCAGCTGACGCCAGTGACTGGAGGAAAACTTTTTACATCCAATCACAGTTGCAGGCTTAAGGTCACTTGACCCCCCTGTTGTAATGATTTTCCCGCCGATCAGAGCCAGTGTTTGCCACTCTGTCACGCACATGACAGAGTGAGAAACACCCAAACAGTGACACAAACTTCCTGGAGAAGTTGAATTAGAAATCAACCAATCATTATGGTTTTGGAGCGTGGAAAGAAAGCAAAGTACCAAGAGTAAAATCATTGCAAAAAAGTGGAGGACATACAACTTCCATGCCGGTGTTGACCCTGGCTAGATAATAACCTGGGACTCAAATGCTGCACAGGAACAGTGATAACCACTGAGTCAACATTCTTTACATGTAATAGACGCTGTATGGTCTACCTGACATTCCCTTTTAGAAAATTCCTTATGGATAATAATCAGTGTAATATGAGATATTGACATGAGGCGTAGGCCGACCAAAGTAATACCTTTCAGTGGCATCTTGCTCAAACTGAAGCGTTCATTGTTTCCTTGTCGGCAAAAGGGATTTGTAAAGTTGACATGTTCTGTAATTGTACCAGAAAGTATTAATAGTGTCTCTTATCCTCTATGAAATGATTCCAGCCATAGTGTATGTATCTTAAGAAGTCAAAGCATCGCTTTGCCTCCCATTTTTTATCTCTTAACAGGAAAGAATATGTTGCACAGAGCACATTACTAAGAATTGAATGAAAATATTAAGAATTCTGTTCATCTTCCAAGTTTTTCAGTAAATCTGTCATCGTTGCACTCGTAAACTGACAGTAGAAAAATACATTGCACTGGATGATCTCATGCTGCAATCGGACTGTGCTATAAAGTTCACTTCTATTCACATCATAACAACCAGGAGAAATAGGCATAACAAAGCAATTTGTCATACGCCTCAACCGGGAGACATAAATAAGAACGGGAGCAGCTAAAGTGACAAATTTTACAAATTAAGATTTTGTTGCCTAGATGATAGAAAAATCTGTTCTACTTTTTTTTTGTTAAACTTAAGGGAAGAGTTTTCCTTTTACTATAGAGTTATACATTTTGTTTTTAAAGAAATATGCTAACGATGTGGAAGAACTGAACTTTAATAACTCATTGTGGGGCTGAGCATGGTGCAATGATCTTTAAAGAGTACTGTCAAAAAATGTAAAAAATATATATAATAATATTACCACTAGTCTCCTGGCCACCTCAATTGCACGCTCTACTCCATACGGTCCTCATGAGTCAACACCTCTTCTTAACGCCCCCCCCCTGTGCTTAAAATCCAAGCATCTACATGCTAGGTCAGGACTACTGGCCGGGAATAGTGGTGAGCGAGTATACTTGTTACTCGGGTTTTCCCGAGCATGCTCGGGTGATCTCCGAGTATTTGGAAGTGCTCGGAGATTTAGTTTCTGTTGCCGCAGCTGCATGATTTATGGCTGCTGGACAGCTTGAATATATGTGAGGAATGCCTGTTTGTTAAGGAATCCCCACATGTATTCAGGCTGTAAAATAGCCGCAAATCATGCAGCTACGGCAACAGAAGCTGAATCTCCGAGCACTTCCAAATACTCGGAGATCACCCGAGCGACTAGTTTACTCGCTCATTACCGGGAACAAACTCTGTGTATGCTCAAAGTCGTGACATCAGGACATGCAAAGCACACTTTCGTCAACACCTTACGACCTGAACTTTCGGCCTTGACTAGGCCCGGTATTTCAACGCAAAGAGGTGGTAAAAACAGATGTACAGACAGTGAGCCGTGGAGGTGAGCAGTGAGGAGAGTATTGGATTTTTTTATGCACCTTACTGTTATTATATTCTAAGGACCCCAGAACATAAGTGACATTCAATTTACAGAGAGCAAATTAGTTGTAAATCGAATTCCCATTGAAATCTGGCCGATTTGGTGAATCTTAATTTTTATCAGATTCACTCATCTCTACTAGAAACTGAGATATTAATTCATTCAATGTGTTTTTACTTTGTTACTATTTCCGCATTTAATTATGGTGGCAGCCGTCTTGCTTGTGCTCTGTTTTCAGAAGTTCTGAAATTTGCTCAGAGGTCAAGTGGCTATATAAAAAATCTAGTCTAGAAAAGGACTGACTTCCATAAGCAGGGAGGGGATGAGATCTTCACATAATGTGAATAATGGATCCTTCATTAACTGTATATGAGGGTTACGTTTTACAGTAACCCTGTCTGTGATGATAACAATATGATTGATAAAAGGCGATTTTTAAAGGAAAGGTAGTGCCAGTCTGAGACTTATTGGACAGTGTCAGTCTAAGGTCACACGAGCGTCTGTCCTCTCATCAAAGAGAATCGGTTCGATTATGCAAACCACACTGATCAAACTGTGTTCAAAGTGTGATCTAAGTGTGAGCACAGTGTGATCCGATTCTCTTGGATGAGGAGAAAATGGAGAAAAAAATTCTCTATCTTCTTCATTTTGACTGTCCGTGAAAATCGGAATTCAGTCAGATGTCATCCAAGTGCAGTTTGATAGTTTCAACAGGCTCATTGACTTGCATGACCGATTGCTATCATTTCAAACTCAGGCATGCAGCGATTTTTTTCTCCGACTGGCCGAGGTAAAAAACTGTTCACCGCCCCTAAGCATCTCATTGGTCAGAGACTCAGAGCGCGAGCCGATGCTTTGACCGATCTCACTTGGACCGATATTATGGTTGTCTGCGTGAGCCCTAAAAATGGGAGAACTCCTATTTCTGTTTTATATTTTAAGTGACATGAAAATGAATTAATTTGCGAAATTCCAAATTAATTTGATTAGAATCGATTGGCTGGTCCTTAGAGCTTTGTATTTTTCTCCTCAATATTAATGTGACTCTCAGGAGTTAATCGTGTAATAATATATGCATTTCATTGGATTTTACTTGTCCATTGGTGGCTGCTGTTCGCAATATAAATGTCAAGAGATAAAGATGTAGTAAGTGCACTGAATATGGATTATGGCTTGATGAGTGTGCTGGGGGGCTTTATTGCTCTATAATTTATACCCGGAAGGGGCTTTTCAAGTATTGAGATCCATAGATAGCATAACCAAAAGGTCAGCCATGCTTGACAGACAGCCAGATCTAGGACTTCATAATACATGTGCTTTACAAGACATTTTTAGACAATGTCTCTCTTTGTTGAATGATCTCTTGAAGATAATTATGAGAGATAGAGATTACAGGCTCTTAGGAAACATCAGTCAGCATAAGTACACTTCCACATGAGTCCCTATGAATACATTGACATTAGCGCTCCTTCACCACCGCTCCATCAGTCTGTGCTTTTCTCTACATTATCACGAGTATCTGCTTCTATTTATCACTGTAAAATATGTGACACAATAATAACTAACAGAAAGAAAAATCTTACAACATATTGATATTTATAAGAAATCAATTTATGGAGTTTTCCCATTAATTGATTTTCTTCACGTAAAGTGGTTCTCCACTGAAGACAATTGCTTTTTCTTAGAAAGGTCTCTTAAAGAGAATCTATTATCAGGTTTTTGTTATCTCATCTAAAAGCAGCATAACATAAGGGCAAAGACCCAGATTCCAGTGATGTGTCACTTACTGGGCTGCTTGCTATAGTTTTGTTATAATCCCTGTTTTATCTGCTGCAGATTGACCAGTTCTCTGAATGCAGAGCTCTGTATAACCCCGCCCACACCACTGATTGGTAGGTTTCTGTGTACACTGTGCACAGGCAGAAAGTTGCCAATCACTATAGAGGGCGGGGTTATACAGAGCTCATGAATATGGAGGACTACAGGACAGCAGGTTTATTAATCTTCTAGTGATAATTTACTACTGATAAAATAGTGATCAAAACTACAGCAAGCAGCCTAGTAAGTGACACATCGATCGAATCAGGGTCCCTGTCTCTCCACTGTGCTGTTCTCAGATTAGGTGGCAGAGACCTGGTGACACACTCTCTTTAACTATAGACTGATTACAGAGTGTCTGTTTGGTGGATCAGCTGTAATTTGTGGGAATATGAGGCCTGATTTTTGCATTGCATATTGATACCTATGGTGAAGAAATCCGTTTTGTGGATTTTGTGTAATCATGGTTTGAAATTTTCTTATAATAATAGCTTCGTGCATCGGGTGATACTGTGGGGTGGGACTGTGAGTAGGGTCTTCGGCTCTGCCACAGCCTCTCTGTTGATCCTGTTGTCTTTATCATCCCCCTGGTTTAAATTTCCGGCAGTCGACATCCTAACTGCGGGCGATGCATGTGCACATTGATCTTGTGGCAGTCTTTAGGAAAATGGTGTCAGAGGCGGCGCATGCGCAGATATAGATCTTGGCTCAATGATGAGCTGACAACTCAATCTGAGCATGCTTCGCCACCGGCACCATTTTACTGAAGACAGCCAGGAGGTTAATTTGAGCATGCGACACTACTTACACAAAGTTTAAACCAGGAGGACTATGAAAACAGCACATACAGTTGAGGGGCTGTGGCAGTGCTGAAGACCTTACCCACAGTCTTGCAACATAGTCCCGCCCCGGTGCACAAAGCTATGATTATACGAAAACATCAACCCCTCAGTTGCGCCCTCTCCTCCTTCCGTATGACCCCCATGCACCTTAAGTAATGTACGTATCCCTGTATTAATATACATGTGTTGTTATGTGTTCCCCGTTAATATGCTGTGTCTGACAGGTACGTAATGTATATAATAGAGGCAGGGACAGCAATAGTTAAATTTGTGGGCTGGGCCAGCAGCAGTGAGGAAAGTGGAAGCTGCTGTCCCCAGTCAGAACTGCCCAGATACTTAGCTAGGGCAGACATTTATTACAGAGGGGCACTGCTAGACCCCCTGGACAGGAGAGGTCTGTTGCCCCGGACCAGAGACTGAGCATCAGGACCAAGGACTACAACACAGGCCCTCAGGACTTTGCAAGGGCCTTTGCTGAAGGGGTCTCAGGCACCCAGATTCCAGCGATTGGATATTCTGCAAACTTCGGCCACTATGGCCATTGTGGGTACGGCCGTAGCAAGCATCAGGGAGAGAGCAGGAAGCCAGTGTTGAAATTATCTCTTTTGTCCTCCATCCTTGTTCAATAAAAGTTATTTTCCCTGTAGGAGAGCTGCTGCATTCCTGGACCCTTTATTTCCTGGACTGCTGAGACCCATGGAAAAGAAGGTAACTTGTCGGTCCTGTCCATTTATGCAAAATCCTGTTGACAGGTTTCTTTAATGATGGTTGTGCTAGAGTAAGATGAGCCTAATTCATTAAGTGGTGCACACCTTTGAATGAATTTGGTGCATCGTACCCCACATATATGCCGTGCCAGAAATGTTGATCCAGTTGCCAGTACCACCCATACGTTGGCAGATATTTCCAAGACTTGAAGTGGTGCAAAAATGTTGTGGCTTTTCAACCTTGTGATTTTTTTGAGGACTTTTTTACGTCTGGTAAATGACAGATAAATAGAGGTCACAGTATTTATAGGTCACAGGTCTGCAGCACCACGACATGACAAATGAGGCATTACACAATGAACATTCAATTCAAAGCATTATCTGTCTAATACAAGATAGGACAAATCTTCCAGAGCGAGAGTCGCTTTTCCTAATATCACTCCATCACCAATAGAGTAAGGATCCTCCTCTATGAACATCAAAAATGAATACAAATCTATATAAATGGATTTTCTAAACCAGACAACCCAAATTGTTGAAAGGAGATTTCCAGGATTATAAAAAACAGGCCCCAGATAGGGAAACGGAATGCTATAAAATAAAATAAAAAAACAATTAGTTCTAAAATTCCATACTATTCCATCATCTTAGATGATGTCTTGTCCATTAATTACCTGACCACTTCAGCCAGTTAACAGTTTCAAAGGTTATGTCCTGTACTGGCAAACATCACTTGGGGTTCAAGTCCACAGTCGCATTATGCAGACATGAGAATCCTCACAGAATACACAGTGCACACTATCAGGATTCTTTGGTGCCTGGAGTGGGCAGGCACTTGACTGTATGTGATTTTCATATTGTCATATGCAGACTAGACGTGTGTGGCCTCGTCCTTTTCAAGTGAGTAGAGTGAGGCCGTACATATCTAGTCGGAATGTGGCTGGGAAACATGTAAATCACATGCTTGCTGTCACATGACTACCCGCTCGTGGCACCGACACTGGAGAATCCTGACTTTGCGCAATGTGGATGCTGTGAAGTTACACAAGCCTGCAGTGGCACAGAGTGACTGCAGAGTTGAGTTCCAAGCCTGGACATCACTTTAAGTCCAGTTGAGAGTATAAGACATTCTTTACCGGTGAACATCACCTCAATCTATTCTCAAAATTCCTCTAAAGTGGCTGTCCAGGTTTGAGATTTAAGTCTTTAGTCACTCTATGTGATGGTAGACTTAGGCCTCTTTCACACATCCGTTTTTTGACTTCAGGCGCGATCCGGCGTGTTGCTAAAAAAACGGATCCGGTACCGGATGCATTTTTTTAGCACTGACTTTCATTAGTGCCGGATCGCGCCTGATGTCATTGCGTTCCATCCGTTTTTGTCTGGATCCAGCGGAAATGTACATTCCGGCGTCCGGACAAAACGGTCACTGCAATGTTTTTTTTTTTTTTCCTCAGCCGCTTGATAGTGCCTGAAGCGGTGCATCAGGCATCCGGAAATAATAGAAGTGTATGGAACCGGACCAGTCTTTTGTGCAAACCGTCAAAAGACTGATCCGGATTCTGGAAATCAAGGACTACTACTACTACTACTACTCGGTCCGGACATGCGTACCTGCATTTTCCGGGTTCAAAAGTTCAGGTCGGATCCAGCAAAAAAACTGATCCGTTGCATCAGTTTTTTCATTTCAGCGCCGGATCCGTCCCTTCAGGTATTCGACGGATTATGCCTGACCCAAAAAAACGGATGTGTGAAAGAGGCCTTATGAATCCTCACAGTGTGCACAGTGCATGCTGCCAGGATTCTAATACTGCTGCCAGTATGGGATTTATATTCTTTCAGCCACATTCAGATTAGAAGTGTCTGGCCTTGCCCAATTTACTTGCATTGAGCAAGGCACCACATGTCTAGTCAGCAGTGCGTGACCGAATGTATGCAAATCGCATGCTTGTGGTCACATGCCTGTTGTTTACAGTGCCATCATTGGAGAATCCTCAAGGAGCGCAGTGTCGACGATGTGAGGAGTCACAAGTCTGCAGTCACATAAAGTGCCTGTAGACTTTGGTGCGAAGCCTGGACAACCCTTTTAAGTCCAACAGTATATGTATTGTATGTTCTTCCCAGTTTCCTCCCACTCTCCAAAGATATACTGATAGGGAATTTACATTGTGAACCCCAATAGGGACAGTGGTGATAATGTCTGTAAAGCCCTGTGAAACTAATGCCGCTATATAAATGAGTGAAAATCAATAAATACATAAATATACAAGTAAGGGAGGAGGAGGGGGATGCAGCTGCAGTATCCTGTATTCAATTTCTATTGGTAAGACTCTGCTGTGAGATGCTGTGAGAGGGGAATGAGAGCAGCAAGAGAAGGTGTCCGATGAGTTAAATAACAACATGACAACACGAGAATGCAAAGAAAGAGAAAATGGACATTTATAAAAACCTGCAGAAAAAAGGAATAACATGAATAAACATGGCGCATAATTCTGTCTGTGCTACATGTAATAAACATCTACAGCTTTATAAAGAATCAATGAAACACTTTTGGCAATGATAGATATAAACTAGCAGGGGCATCTGGCAAATACTTTCTCATGTCAGTGTAAGAATATATTTTACATAAATCCATATGTATGATACAGACAAGTTAACGAGCTCATTCCCGAACATTTATGACATCTCTATTATAGCAACTGAAAGGAAGCAAAATTTCATCTTTCGGACCTGAACATGGTTGTTTTGTGCTCAGCTGCCACCAACTAACAAGATGAATCGTTTTAACGTCGACAGATGATTTATTGTTAGTTCTGAAAACTTTAAATTCACAAACAACCGAACAGAATCGAAAGTGTCTCTCCGGATGCAAAGTTTTATTAAAATCGGTTCATGGAAGAGTGAACTAAAATGAAGCATAGAGTGACAATAATTTGTACACGTCTGGGGTAATTATATGAAATTGCATCTCCTTCCTGCTAATGAAATTGGCATTTTAGGTTTTACATGTGCTTTCAGACTATGATTAGTATGCCGACAGCCAAGTGCCGCTCAAGTGTATGAGGGTTGTGTGCAGAATTATTTCCCTGGGATTGGAGATATGGTTTCCAACTTGAAAGTAAACCTTAAAATGATATTCCAGGGAAGCAATTTTATGCCTTGTCCATCAGACATGTTGTGAGACAAAGTACATATTCAGGAATTACATTCATAGCACTGTTAATAATCTTAAATTAGACCTATGTCTAAGATGCCCAAACTGTTGCCAAGGTTTGTCTTTGCTTCCTATGTTTCAGCTTTTGGAAGTAGCAAAGATCTATTAAATATTATAGTCCAATGAAAATAAGTTAAACACCTGTCAATAGGTGTGCAGCGTTCGGCAGCCCGATAGAGACGGAATTGAGCAGTGGTCTGATGACTGAAGTGGTGCTTCATGTTCTAACAGAGATAAAAGTTACTCGTTGGGGATATAAAAATATTAAGAATTGAGAGTCCTCATTGGTTGATACCAACCACTGAGGACTCTCAATTCTTAAACAACCACTGAGGACTCGTCTTAAACAACCACTGAGGACTCGTCTTAAACAACCACTGGGGACTCATCTTAAACAACCACTGAGGACTCGTCTTAAACAACCACTGAGCTCGTCTTAACAACCACTGAGGACTCGTCTTAAACAACCACTGAGGACTCGTCTTAAACAACCACTGAGGACTCGTCTTAAACAACCACTGAGGACTCTCAATTCTTAAACAACCACTGAGGACTTGTCTTAAACAACCACTGAGGACTCGTCTTAAACAACCACTGAGGACTCGTCTTAAACAACCACTGAGGACTCTCAATTCTTAAACAACCACTGAGGACTTGTCTTAAACAACCACTGAGGACTGTCTTAAACACCACTGAGACTCGTCTAAACAACCACTGTTGACTCGTCTTAAACAACCACTGAGGACTCGCAGAGTCGCAATTCTTAATATTTTTATATCTACTGGCTAACATGGTACAAAGATATACATCTTTCCTGTACAAAATCATTGGGGATAAAAATTTCTCATTCTACAGATCATTGAAGGACTTAGCGGTCAGACACACATTGATCAGCAAATTATCACCTATACTGAGGCTAGCCAGCTACTTGTTTTTACACGACAACCCCTTTAAAGCAAATGTAGGCAGCACCAATATATATTGACTAGAGATGAGCAAGCACTAAAATCCTCAGATGCTTGTTACTTTAACCAAGGAATTTCTAATGCTCGGATGCTTGTTTTTCATTTTGAGTAAAGAGTATGATGCGAGTCAAAGGGAAATACAATCATTTTTCAGCAAGACCCTACAAGGAGGTCTGGGGGACAGTGAAAATGTTGAAATAGATGGAAAAAGGGCTGAATGGAAAGAGAACAGCATAGGGAAGACCTCTGGCAGCTGGAAGCATCTCTGACTCCCAGATCGCTGCTGAGAATAATGATGTCACACTTTTACTCCACTTTAACCCCTTCACCCCCAAGGGTGGTTTGCACGTTAATGACCGGGCCAATTTTTACAATTCTGACCACTGTCTCTTTATGAGGTTATAACTCTGGAACGCTTCAACGGATCTGCGCGATTCTGAGATTGTTTTCTCGAGACATATTGTACTTTACGTTAGTGGTAAAATTTCTTCCATATAACTTGCGTTTATTTTTGAAAAAAATGCAAATATGGCGAAAATTTTGAAAATTTTGCAATTTTCAAAATTTGAATTTTTATTCCCTTAAAACAGAGAAATATGTCACACAAAATAGTTAAGAAATAACATTTCCCACATGTCTACTTTACATCAGCACAATTTTGGAATCAAAATTTTTTTTTCTTAGGAAATTATAAGGGTTAAAAGTTGACCAGCGATTTCTCATTTTTACAACAAAATTTACAAAGCCATTTTTTTTAGGGACCACCTCATATTTGAAGTCACTTTGAGGGGTCTATATGGCAGAAAATACCCAAAAGTGACACCATTATAAAAACTGCACCCCTCAAGGTACTCAAAACCACATTCAAAAAGTTTATTAACCCTTCAGGTGCTTCACAGGAGCTGAAGCAACGTGGAAGGAAAAAATGAATATTTAACTTTTTAGCCACAAAAATGATCTTTTACAAACTTTTTTTTTATTTTCACAAGGGTAAAAGAAGAAAATGGACACATAAAGTTGTTGTGCAATTTCTCCTGAGTACGCCAATACCCCATAAGTGGGGGAAAACCACTGTATGTGTGCACAGCAGAGCTCATAAGGGAAGGAGCGCCGTTTGACTTTTTCAAACTAAAATTGGCTGGAATTGAGATTGGACGCCATGTCGCGTTTGGAGAGCCCCTGATGCGCCTAAACAGTGGAAACCCCCCACAAGTGACACCATTTTGGAAACTAGACCCCCTAAGGAACTTATCTAGATCTGTTGTGAGCACTTTGAATCCCCAAGTGTTTCACAAAAGTTTATAATGCCTGGGTGTGAAAAAAAAAGAAACAATTTTCCACAAAAATGATTTTTTAGTCCCAAATTTTTGATTTTTCCCAAGGAAATTGGACCCCAAAAGTTGTTGGCCAATTTGTCCTGAGTACGCTGATACCCAATATGTGGGGGGGGAAACTGTTTGGGCGCACGGCAGGGCTTGGAAAGGAAGTAGTAACGTTTTGGAATGCAGACGTTGATGGGGGTCATGTTCCGTTTGCAGTGCCCCAGATGAGCCTAAACAGTAGAAACCCCCCACAAGTGACCACATTTTGGAAACTAGACCCCCTAAGGAACTTATCTATAGCTTTGGTGAGCACTTTGAACCCCCAAGTGCTTCACACAAGTTTATAATGCCCGGGCATGAAAATAAAAAATCCTATTTTTTTCCCACAAAAATTATTTTTAGTCACTAATTTTTTATTTTCCCAAGGGTAACAGGAGAAATTGGACCACAAAAGTTGTTGTCCAATTTGTCCTGAGTACGCTGATACCCAATATGTGGGGGGAACCACTGTTTGGGCGCACGGCAGAGCTCGGAATGGAAGGAGCACCATTTGGCTTTTTCCAACCAAAATTGGCTGGAATTGAGATTGGACGCCATGTTGCATTTGGAGAGCCACTGATGTGCCTAAACAGTGGAAACCCCCCACAAGTGACCCCATTTTGGAAACTAGACCCCCTAAGGAACTTATCTAGATCTTTGGTGAGCAATTTGAACCCCCAAGTGCTTCACACAAGTTTATAACGTAGAGCCGTAAAATTAAAAAATCATATTTTTTCCACAAAAATGATCTTTTCACCCCAATTTTTATTTTCCCAAGGGTAACAAGACTCCAAAAGTTATTGTGCAATTTGTCCTGAGTACGCTGATACCCCATATGTGGGGGTAAACCACTGTTTGGGTGCATGGCAGAGTTTGGAAGGGAAGGAGTGCCGTTTGACTTTTTCAACGCAGAATTGGCTGGATGCCATGTCGTGTTTGGAGAGCTCCTGATCTGCCTAAACAGTGGAAACCCCCCACAAATGACACCATTTTGGAAACTAGACCCCTCAAGGAACTTATCTAGATGTATGGTGAGCACTTTGAACCCCCAAGTGCTTCACAGAAGTTTATAACGTACAGCCGTAAAATAAAATTATTATTTTTTTTTTTTACAAAAATGATTTTTTCGTCCCCAATATTTTATTTTCACAAGGGTAACAGGAGAAATTGGACCACAAAAGTGATTGTCCAATTTGTCCTGAGTACGCTGATACCCAATATGTGGGAGAAAACTACTGTATGGGTACACGTTGGGGCTCGGAAGGGAAGTAGTGACGTTTTGGATTGTAGACTTTGATGGAATGGTCTGGGGGCGTCATGTCGCATTTGGAGAGCCCCTGATGCGCCTAAACAGTGGAAACCCCCCACAAGTGACCCCATTTTGGAAAATAGACCCCACAAGGAACTTATCTAGATGTGTGGTGAGCGCTATGAAGCCCCAAGTGCTTCACAGAAGTTTATAACGTACAGCCGTAAAAACAAAAAAATTTTTTTTTTTTTTACAAAAATTATTTTTTTCGCCCCCAATATTTTATTTTCACAAGGGTAACAGGAGAAATTGGACCCCAAAAGTTGTTGTCCAATTTGTCCTGAGTACGCTGATACCCAATATGTGGGAGAAAACTACTGTATGGGTACACGTTGGGGCTCGAAAGGGAAGTAGTGACGTTTTGGATTGCAGACTTTGATGGAATGCTCTGGGGGCGTCATGTCGCATTTGGAGAGCCCCTGATGCACCTAAACAGTGGAAACCCCCCACAAGTGACCCCATTTTGGAAAATAGACCCCACAAGGAACTTATCTAGATGTGTGGTGAGCACTTTGAACCCCTAAGTGCTTCACAGAAGTTTATAACGAACAGCCGTAAAAATAAAAATATATATTTTTTTTTTACAAAAATTATTTTTTTCGCCCCCAATATTTTATTTTCACAAGGGTAACAGGAGAAATTGGACCCAAAAAGTTGTTGTCCAATTTGTCCTGAGTACGCTGATACCCAATATGTGGGAGAAAACTACTGTATGGGAACACGTTGGGGCTCGGAAGGGAAGTAGTGACGTTTTGGATTGTAGACTTTGATGGAATGGTGTGGGGGCGTTATGTCGCATTTGGAGAGCCCCTGATGCGCCTAAACAGTGGAAACCCCCCACAAGTGACCCCATTTTGGAAAATAGACCCCACAAGGAACTTATCTAGATGTGTGGTGAGCGCTATGAAGCCCCAAGTGCTTCACACAAGTTTATAACGTACAGCCGTAA
The DNA here is from genome assembly GCA_033576555.1 of Oophaga sylvatica. Classification (NCBI taxonomy): domain Eukaryota; kingdom Metazoa; phylum Chordata; class Amphibia; order Anura; family Dendrobatidae; genus Oophaga; species Oophaga sylvatica. The sequence goes on from JARQOD010000002.1 coordinate 616,484,071, forward strand.
AAACAAAAAAAATCATTTTTTTTTTTAAAAAATGATATTTTTGCCCCCAGTTTTTTATTTTCCCAAGGGTAACAGAAGAAATAGGACAAATTGCACAATAACTCTTAGGGTCCAGAGTACGCTGATACCCATGTGGGAGTAAACTACTGTTTGGGCGCATGGCAGAGCTCAGAAGGGAAGGATCACCGTTTGACTTTTTCAACGCAGAATTGGCTGGAATTGAGATCAGACGTCATGTCACATTTGGAGAGCCCCTGATGTGCCTAAACAACGGAAACCCCCCAATTCTAACTCCAACCCTAACCTCTACACACCCCTAACCCTAGTCCCAACCCTAACCACAAACGTAACCCTAACACACCCCTATCCCTAATCCCAACCATAACCCTAATACTAACTTTAGCACCAACCCTAACCCTAACTTTAGCCGCAACCCTAACCTTAACCATAACCCTAATGGGAAAATGGAAATAAATACATTTTTGTAATTTTATTATTTTTCCCTAACTAAGGGGGTGATAAAGGGGGTTTGATTTACTATTTATAGCGGGTTTTTATGATTGGCAGCTGTCACGCTAAAAGACGCTTTTTATTGCAAAAAATAGTTTTTGCATCACCACATTTTGAGAGCTATAATTTTTGCATATTTTGGCCCACAGAGTCATGTGAGGTCTTATTTTTTGCGGTACGAGTTGACGTTTTTATTGGCACCATTTATGAGCCTGTGACATTTTTTGATCGCTTTTTATTTCGATTTTTGGGAGGTTAGAATGAACAAAAATCAGCAATTCATGAAATTCTTTTGGGGGAGGCGTTTATACCGTTCCGCGTGTGGTAAAATTGATAAAGCAGTTTTATTCTTCGAGTCAGTACGATTACGGCGATACCTCATTTATATCGTTTTTTTATGTTTTGGCGCTTTTATAGAATAAAAACAATTTTATAGAAAAAATAATTATTTTTGCATCGCTTTATTCTGCGAGCTATAACTTTTTTATTTTTTCGCTCATGATGCTGTGTGATGGCTCGTTTTTTGTGGGACAAGATGATATTTTCAGCGGTGCTATGTTTATTTATATCCGTCTTTTTGATCGCGTGTTATTCCACTTTTTGTTCAGCGGTATGATGATAAAGCACTGATTTTTTGCTTTGTTTTTATTTATTTTTTTTTAAGGGGTTCACTAAAGGGGTTAACTAGTGGGACAGTTTTATAGGGGGGGTCGTTACGGATGCGGCGATACCAAATATGTGTACTTTTATTGTTTTATTTTTTTTATTTACAGGAAAAAATGAATTTATTGGGGAATATTTTTTTTTTTTTTACTTATTTTGGAATTTTTTTTTTTACACGTTTATTTTTATTTTTTTTACTTTTTTACATTGTCCCAGGGTGGGACATCACTGTAAAATGTGAGATCGCTGGTCTCACAGTGTGCACAGCACTCTGTGAGACCAGCGATCTCACAGGCAGCGCTGCAGCTTCTCAGTGCCTGCTCTCAGCGGCACTGAGGAAGCCGCCTCCCTCCAGGACCCCGGCGCCATCTTGGATCCGGGTCCTGGGAGGGAGGAAGCCCTCAGAATAGCGCGATCACATCGCGCTGTTCTGAGGGTCTCAGGGGGGCGCGCAGGGAGCGCTCTCCCTGCGCGATGCCCCCCTGTGCCCCAGTACACCGCGATCATGTTTGATCGCGGTGTGCAAGGGTTTAATGTGCCGGGAGCGGTCCGTGACCGCTCCTGGCACACAGTCCCGGGTGTCAGCTGTGATAATCAGCTGACACCCGGCGGCGATCAGCTGCGCTCCCTCCAGGAGCGCAGCTGATCGCTATGACGTACTATCCCGTCCATGGTCAGATTGTCACGGGTTTTATGGACGGAATAGTACGTCTAATGTCAGAGAGGGGTTAAGGACTGACAATAAAACATTCAAAATCGGCGAGAAATTCCATTTTATAGGAAAAAAATGTTAAGAAACATATTTTCCTGTACAATGACTTATATATAGGGCCAATCTTTAAAAGGATTTAAAAAACTAATAATTTAAGTAAAACAAAATTATTTTTTTTATTAAAAAATTGGAAAATTAAGCATAATAGTGTTAATATATGAAGAAAGCAAAAGGTGAAAAAAGTTAGGGACTCAGAAGAACTCAGATAAACCATGTATTAGACATAAAGGATGGCCCCATACACATTCTGGTCAAATTTAAATATAGCGGTACTCCTAAACTCAGAAAGGCTATGTACTAAGTGCAAATCTTGTGAACAATTACAAGAAGGGTCATCCATACACCCTTGAAGGAACCAACTGTAGTGTATTTATGTTACTCCTAAACTTATTAAACCTCTGCACACAGTGCAAAGCCTGACAATAATTACAAGCATGGTCGTCCATACGACCTTGTAGGCACTAATTGGAGTTCCTCATAAAAAAATTAAGAAAGTGTATTTGTGGCACTTCTACAATCATAAAGACTTTGCACAAAGTGCCAAGCCAGGAAAAAATATAAGTATGTAAGTAGGGTCATCCAGTCATCCATAGACCCTAGAAGGCAACAATTGGAGGGCCTCATTCAAATATTATGCATTAAAAACACTTTATGTGCTGCTGTCATTTGATGGTGTGGAAAAGTAGGGTCTAATCTAGGCTTTGTTCATTGTTAGCAGAGTGATCCGGTCAGCACTTTCTGTTGACATTCGAAAGCGTCTGTCTGTTATGACCCCAACGGTGGTACTAAAAACCCACTCAGACAAGATGCTAGTGACAGGGCAGCACAATACATACAAGGCGCAGAGGGACAGCCCATGCCAAGTGTCCAGCATTGAGACCCAATAGCTGAAGGTCACAGAGGAATTAAGGAGTACGTGGTTTTGTCGGTAAGGTATTGCTTGGCCATTTTTAAAAATGTTTCCAGAGGGTTGTGGGAAAGTCAGCGGCACATAAAGTCTGCATACGTGCCAAGATCCCTACAGTGAACACTTCCCTGTCTCCATGGCAATGATTACTCTCTATCTCCTCCTCTATCTCTTCCTCCTCATTCCCCTCCTCAGCCCATCCATTTCCCTTCTCAGCCTGTTCCTTCTTCTTCTTCTCCACCTCTTCAGTCTTCATATCCTCATTGCTATCCAATCCGGCCTGGCATCCACAATGTTCACCCAGTGTGCCGTCCGTGTAATGTAGTGTACCTGGCCACAAGTACTTGTCCATGTGTCGGTAGTTAAATGGACAATCCCATTAACCATGTTGGTAAGGACAAGGGCTATGTTCCTGGACTCTTGCTGGTACAAGGTGGGGATGCCATACTGGGAGAAATAGTGGGGGCTGGGGTCCGAGTACCAAGGGACTAAATTTGTACACCTGTATATCAAACCAATGAAATTGCACACAAACCAAGTTCTACAGTATATGTGACAATAGTCAATTTTTGAACAACCAACTTTGGACACCTGTGGCAGGCCAATTTTGTTAATTATTTCAAACCATCAGAATTGCACACAAGCCAAGTTCTACAGTATATATGACAACAGACAATTTTTTAACAACCAAATTTGTATATCTGTAGAAATTTTATTTTTATTTCAAGCCAACAAAATTTCACACAAAGCAGGTTCTTCAGTATGTATGACAATAGTCAATTTTTTAACAATAATATTTTGTGAACTGTACCAGGTTAAGCATTGTTTAAAAATTTAAACCCACTGTAATTTTACACAAAGCACATTATACTGTATGGATGAATAATTGAATACATAAACATTTTTGAAAGGTTTTTTTAGTTTTATATGCCCCCATAATATAACAAGAACCAAGATAAACTATATGGATAGCTAATGGAATACATAAAAAATTTTGGAAGGTTATTTTGGATCGCTTTAAACTATATGGATGAATAATTGAATCCATAAATATTTTTGGAAGGGATTTTAAAATTTTATATACCACTGTAATGTAACAAAAACTGTGTTAAACTATATGAATGACTAATTAAATCCATATCAAATTTTGAGACTTTTTTATTGTTTTATATACCATTGTCATGTAATAAGAACCACGTTAAACTTTATGGATGAATATTTGAGCCCATCAAAAAATTTTGAAGGGATTTTTGAACTTTAATATACCACAATAATGTAGGAAGCACCGAGTTAAACTACATAGATGAATAATTGAATGCTTAAAAAATTTTGGAAGGTATTTTGGAGATTTTTGTACCAATGTAATGTAACAAGAACTGTGTTAAACTTCATGGATAACTAATTAAATTCATAACAAATTTTGGAACTTTTTTTGGTGTTTTATATATCACCGTAATGTAACAAGAACCATGATAAAGTGTATGGATGAATATTTGAATCCACAAACATTTTTACCACTGTAACACAAGAAGAACCGCGTTAAACTGTATGGATGATAAATTGAATCCATAGAAAAATGTTCTTTTTTTAATGTTATATACCACGGAAATTTAACACAAAACACTTAATACTGTATGGATGAGCAATTGAATCCAGACAAATTTTTCAATGCTTTTTTGGAGAGTTATATACCACCCTAATGTCACATAAAGCACCTAACACTCTGATGACTAATTGAATACAGACAAGTTTTTCAATGCTTTTCTGGAGTGTAATATACCACCTAAATACACCTAATACTTTATGGATGACTAATTGAATACAGGCAAATTTTTCAATGCTTTTTTGGAGTCTTATATACCACTGAAATGTAACAGAAAGCACCTAAAACTGTATGGATGACTAATTGACAAGAGACAAATTTTTCAACGCTTTTTTGGAGTGTTATATACCATCAAAATGTAACAAAAAGCACATAATACTCTATGGATGAATAATTGAATCCAGACAAATTTTTAAATGCTTTTTTGAAGTGTTATATACCACTCTAATATCATATAAAGCACCTAATACTCTATGGATGACTAATTGATCACATACACATTTTTCAATGCTTTTTGGAGTCTTGCATACCACCGAAATGTCATAGAAAGCACCTAATACTCTATGGATGACTAATGAATACAGAAAAATTTGTTCAATGCTTTATTAGAGTCTTATGTACCACTGAAATGTAACAGAGAGCATCTAATACTCTACGGATAGCTAATTGAATACAGCCAAATTCTTAATGCTTTTTTGGAGTGTTACATACCACTAAAATTTAACAGAAAACACCTAATGTTGTATGGATAACTAAGTGAATTAAGAAACATTTTTCTACATTTTTTGGAGTGTTATATACCATCAAAATGTAACAGAAAGAATCAAATACTGTATGGATGACAAATTGAATCCAGACAAATTTTTAAATGCTTTTCCGGAGTATGATATACCACCAAAATGTCATAGAAAGCAGTTAATATTCTATGAAGGACTAATTGGATACAAACAAATTTTTCATCGGAGCACCCAGATACTTGAGTGATATCCGAGTATCACCGAGCATGCTCGCTCATGCCTAATACTGACCAAACGGATACAAATAAAACTGGACTCTCTTTTAACATCCCTCATACGTTATGAGCATGTTACACATATGCTGTGCAGAAGAAGAATGCTCTAGCATGCTTAGATGCAATTTACTTGTGTATTCAAATATTGCAAAACATTTTCTTGATTTTCACAAACGAGGAAGCAAGGCATAGTTTTAAGATTCCGAGGAAGACTATTGGCAGACACCAGACTTGTCTTGTGCCACCTCTGCCTTCTCTTCGCATTGCTCCAGGTGATTGACAGGTTTCTCTCTGTGTACACAAATGGGATAAATCTGTCAATCATCTAGAGAGGTGCAATGATAAGCCAGTCGGTGCTAAACTAGTCATGTCATTGGCTATGGTCCCTGGCCAGATCTCAAAACTATATTTTCTATTAAAAACTCAAGCATTTCAGTGAAAAATATACTTGGAAGCAATCATGAGCAGTATGAATCCCTGACTGGTTCCCTTTCATAGTTAGAGTGTGTCAATACCGTAAAGTAAAGCCAAAGAAATGAGCTGGAGCATATGTTGCTTTAAGTGCAAAGTGCAGGTCCATGTTCACACTGTGGCCATCAAATAGAGAAAATCTAAGATAAGGTATTTGCTCTATACCTATGACTGTGACTGTTTCGGTAGCAAGCGAAGGTTTCGGTTCAGCCGTAAAGTTCTTGCTGCAAGCCTTCGAGTGTCTGTGTCAGATTCCCGTCTGAGAGCTCCAGAATCTGGTTGGGGATTTGTCAGGTGAAGGATAAGCCCTACCCAAAAGCAGGCAAGTCATTTCTGAATAGCTAGAGCTCCAGATAGGAGCATTGAGCATTGCATATGGAGAAGATCGTGTTCTATATGCTGTCTGGTGAATTCCACCCAGTTTACCTAGGCCCTCTGGAGCTGAGAACTCCAGTGCTCATTCAACTCTTAATATCCTGAGTAGTATTTTGCTGGGGAGTAACAGTGGAGTGCAGTAACAAGAAGTGTCTGGTACGTTAATGTCCAGTTCAGTCACCAGGGTGATAATTTTCCTCGCCAGGTCTGCTAGTCACCGACTTGCTATGTACTGACGTCTCTGATGGAATGGAAGTAGAGGTGATATCCCCATACAGTCTAAATGATTGTTCCCTTGATTTGCTCCCAGGAACCATCCGGCCTCGAGGATGTGTTGCCTTGGAGACCAGGCTGAAGATGGACCCAGAGAATGTATCTTCAGTTTCTAGGTGGTTGGTTGAAGGGAACATCAAGGCAATGGCATTTTCCACATCTCTGCGATCTACCAACCAGGTGGAGGAACTCCGATTAGTGCTTGAATACTCCAAGGTGGCAGCCACTCTTACCGGTGAGAGAGAGACTTTGTAAAGCAAGAGTCCTCGTACTATGCCAGCTTTGTCACACTCTGAGAATGGCTTGATGGAGAGAAGCATCCTAGTCGTGAAGATGATGAGAGATGTCAATTTTCATTATGTGCATTGGAGTGATCTTGGTCCTGAAGAGATGTCATGGAAGCCTGCGAAGATGAGTTGTGTCACAATTTCTCTGCAGAGATTTTTCACGGGCTTGAAGAGGAGGGGGCATAATAGGGGGAACTGTAAAGTTATTGCTGGTGCCCCTGCATTGTTCCCCGTCTTATCCATGAAGGGACACTGACATACTCACTGCCCTGGCCACACAGCATGTTCCCAGGTGTGTCCTACTTCTCATTTGTCTTTGCATGCCACAGTTCCTGTGATCTTGCTCCCCTGTGCTTAAAGGTGCAGTGTGCGCACCTGCTAAGATGCCCTTAGCCAATGGCTGGGAGGCAACCTGTATAAAAGGCAACTTTCCAATAGGGAGGTGCTAAAGCAACATGTATTCATTAGCTAGTTTAAGTGGAACTAGTGAGTTGTTTGGTCCTCTGGTCCTTGTGTGGCTAGGTCCTAAATCGTACCTCTGGTCCTTGTGCGGCCGGTGCCTGAACAAGCTTCCCTGGTTCTTCTCTGGTCAGTGCCTAAACCTGCTTCCCCTGGTCCTTGTGAAGCCAGTGCATGAACCTTATTACCTGAAGCTTGCGCAGCCAGTGCCTGAACCTCATCTCCTGGACCGTGTGTGGACAGTGCCTGAACCAGCTACTCGGTCCTTATGTGTCCAGTATGTGAACGTGTACTCAGAATATCCAAACAGCTAAACACAGTCTCCAAATCCAGTTCTGTGTGTGAATCCATGTCAGTATCCATCCTGCCCGAGGAGTAGTCTGAACGGAGCATGAGTCCATGTCAGCAAACCTGAGCTTTGAAGTGAGCAGATACAGTACCGGGGACTGTCTAGTAGTGTTACTAGTGCGGCTACCTGCAGTTCAAGCTGGACTCCACCATTAAGCGGTCCAGTGAACACTAGGTAGATGCTTAGCTACGCCCCTTCCTAGGTAAGCCCGATCCTGTAGCACAGTGGGCCACGTGTGCCACATGCGGTTGTGACAATCTTTTAGTTTGCAATTGATTCTCAGCTGTAGAGAGAAGACTAGCTAGTATGTTGTCTCCCATACACAGCACAGCAAATAGAGAGGAATTCCTGCTCTTCATTCCTTTTTAGCAGACCGACAGAATCAGCTGCAGTATGGAAGAAATTACACAGCAGTTCTCAACTGTCTGGATGAGAATGCAACTCGGGGTAAAGGGGCCTTTACACATAGCGATATCGCCAGCAATATCGCTAAAGCATCACCGATTTGGTGACGCAGCAGCGATATTGCTAGCGATATCGCTATGTGTGATACTTACCTCCGACCGGCTCCCCCGCTGTCTGTCGCTGATCGTGCGAGATCCTGCAGCTCCATTTCTCGTCAGGCATTTCCTGTTGGGCTTCCTGCTGGCGCTGACGAGCGACACGTGGAAGTGGGCGGGAGGACATCAGGATCGCCACGTCGTCTGAAAGGTAAGTAATGACCGCTGCTGTATCGCTAAGTCGCTGTGAGATCTGCCTGTGTGGCAGCTTACTAGCGACCATTTAGCGATGCACCAGCGATCCTGACCGGGTCGTATCGTGGTCGGGATCGCTGCTGCATCGCTAAATGTAAAAGGCCCTTAAGGTAAATGCTGAGCACAATTTTTTTTCTGTCTCCTTCTGCCTATTGCCTCTCCCTGCTCCTCACTCCTTCTCCCCAATCTCCTTAGAGCATAATGGCTAGGTAAATTACACTACACTGAGCTTGAGTCTGTCTTGTCTGAGCAAGACAAATTTGAGCAGTTTTTTTTAAGAGTGGATGACAAGTTTAGGACGCAGGGGAAGAGTAAGAAGTGTCTGATAAATGGATAAAAAAGCTGATCTCTCTGATAAGATGTATGACAAAGTTTCTGTACTATTGATTTATACAAAGTTGGTATAGTGAAAGTACAGTTCCTTTTTAATGAATTTACTGGCCGCAAATATCCATTTATAAATATAGGTAGACATAACAGCTAGAAGATTATTTATTTGATTACTGTGCTTTTTTATTATGGGCTAATTTTTATTAAAGGTTTGTTTGTATTTTAGGCATTACTAGCTTACACAAGAATAATTCCGTCTAGGAACAACAACAGGAGGCTGGGCCCAACCTCTATTCACTTGTATGGGTGTTATTTAAGCAGTCACACCAGGGCACTGAATATCAAGGGGCCCCAAAATGCTATTTGACTCATATGACAATACCAATAAAGTAAAGACCTGTGGTGGTTGGGTAACTTTTTGGATACTTTGCTTCTAGTTACGCCACCGGTATGCAGCATAGCTCAGCCGGTCTTCATGGTTTCCATTGCACCCACCTGTAGTGCCATAAAAGACTCAGTTTGTAGTAACCCTTTAGTAACAAAGTGATTATATAGTGAAGAATCTTAAGCTCCTAGGGCTACTATTGACAAGTATTACTAGTTTATAGATAAACTGTGACTATAGACATGGCTGAAAGCATTGAGGTAAAGAGGTTGTAATCGCTTTAGACCAAGGTGGCACAATTCCCTTAAATCATGGTTCCCAAGCTGACAGCCTCAAAACAAACATATGTTTTTTCAGCAGACACCAGGCCTGTCTGTGTTTACAGCTTTCTACATTGCTTTTCTGCGTAGATGCAATGGGCACTGTGAGATCTATAGTCCCGGTGTTAAAAAGCAACATAAAAAAGTAAAAACTATGTTTTTTTCATGGTCATAGACTACAAACAAAGACTGTATAGTCTGATCCTGCAGTCATATGTTATTCTCTTCCATCTACCTCCACTTCTAGTATCAGTGGGTTAGAAAGACGACGGTGCACAAGACAGTAGGATCAGGCTACATAAGGTTTATAAAGGAGATGTAGACACAAAACAACAAGATAGTTTTCAACTCCTTCATCAAAGCTTCCTTGACTTTAAAAGAGTGAGGCAATACCATTCAACCCATAAATCCAACATGCACCTTGTTAGTAATATGGTACCGTAATGTCCTTATTTATGGAGAAAACAACATTTACAAGAACCTGACAACATCCACAAGGGTTTGGGTAAACAGATCTCTTCCATGTAGTCAAATGGAATTAACAACATATTTTTTCAAGGTTTTTCACATCCAGAACCTCATTTTGGAAGCTTAAAAGCTAAATTTCCTGCATCAATTAATGTCAGGCTGGGACTGGTGGTAAGTAAACATTTTTACAGTCCTGACAAACATGAGCTTTCTTCTGATGGAGCCGTAATCCACACACAGCTGTCATATTGTAAGTTGCCAATTACCTGACTAAAGTTTTCAAGTTTAGAGTATAAATTCTGGCTAGATCAGTGAGCATATCATGTGTGATAGTGCAGCCAGGAGTGGCTTGCCGTCTCATTGGTGTTGGTGGCAGTTTTATGGAAATGGGTCACATGTGACCACTTCGTACCTAAGCCAAGGGACTTACAAAAGTTTACTGTCTGTTCTGCTTCAATTTTGCTTTTTAGCAGAGACAGGAAAATTAGCGCACATGAGTTTGGATCGCTCTGCGCTACTAATGTTTGATGGAAATGTTTATTATATCTAATGATGCTTTTACACAGAAACTTTGTGCCTGTGGTTTTCATAACCTAGGCAAGCAGGAACACATAACAAGTGGCCATGCAAGTTAGATAGCTATCAGCAAACACTAGTCGAACTCTGTCCCCCCAAGTGTCACGCCAGCAGGTGGTTCATAGACCCTAGCAAGGGGTGTAGCTAAAAACAGCTACCTGGTGTTCGCTGGAGCTCCTGATGGTGGAGACAGACTGGGCTGCCAGTAACCACCTGGTACCCCTTCCAGGCAGGTGCCGGGACTGCAGCTGCAGATTCCAGAGCTCGGGTTCGGTGATGCAGTGAGATGTGATCAAGGTCACTGACTAGCCTGAACCGGAGACTGATGGACAGCACAGACAATGTGGATGCAGGTAATAGGTTATTGTTCAGACTTGTAGACACCAGGAAAAGTTCTGGAGCTGGCTACACTGGGACCAGGGTGTGGGCATAGAGTACCGCAGGCACAGATACAGGAATAGGATGCTGAAGCATGGACAGGAACACAGGCAAACTATACTGGATTAACGGGAACATGGGAATAACTTTATAATACTCTATGGGAACACAGGATACAGCTATAGAGCAGTTGCACACACCAAACCACCTTATGTAACTATAGGGGTTGCTCAGGCAACTCCTAATTGGGGGGGTGCCTTATATACAAGATGCCTCCAAGCTATTGGCTGGAAGACACCTTGCATGTGCACACGTTAACTAAATGCCTCCCAGCTGTTAGCTGGGTGCAATTTACCAAGTGTGCGCGCTTGACCTTTACAAAGAGGAGAGCGCGTGCACTAGACACATCACCGGAGCACAATGCAGTGTGCATAAGGAATGAGGAGGGAGCATGCGAGGAAGCTGCTGTGGCCAAGGCGGTGAGTAAGCCGGCATCACTGCATGGTGGAAGGAGGGGACCCATGCGGAAGCGCCGGCAGACGTAACACCAAGCTCGGCATATAAAGTCAATACCAGAAGCCTCCTAACTTCCTGTGAGAACAAAAGTATAGACCATATTGAAATCCAACATGCCTGACCCTTCTTTCCTCCAAAACAAGGGCACCCTTACATACTATATAGTTGACAAGCCTTCTTGGAATCAACCACTTTGGCCAACATTCATTTAATGCATATGGCTAGCTTAAAGGGTATGCCACACTAAACAACATCGCTAACGGGATCGCTAAAAAACGTCACTATTTAGCGATCCCGTTAGCGATGTTGTTCAGTGCGGCAGCTTCCAGCGACGAGCTTCCTGCTGTGATCTCGCTCGTCGCTGGAATCGTTCCGGACCCTATTTTCTCGTCGGCGCTCCCCTGGGTAAGTATATATCGCTAGTGTGGCACCTTTTCTTAGCGATTTAGCGGTACTTTTGTACCGCTAAAGTCGTTAAGAAGATCGCTAACGGCGATAGCGTCGTTAACTATATCGCTAAATGTGGCCGCACTTAGCGATATAGAAACAATCCCGCTAGCGATCGCATTAGTATGCGTCGTTATCGTGATCGCTAGCGGGATTGTTTAGTGTGGCAGTACCTTAAGGCTATGGTAACATTAAAATTCTTTGTGCAAAGTAAAGTCAGTTAGAGATAAAAGATTACAAGTAAATGAGCTGCATCCCATTCATATCTAGACTCATTTCCACCTGGGACACAGAATCAGGTTGGTTTATTTTCCCGGTTTGTAAAAACTAAATAGCTTGGTCATGAATATCTTGAATATGTGTTGTCTATACCTGTCTTAGTACATGTACCATTTCTGTGCATCTTGCACCTTGATTGGTTCTTTCCCTCCAACGTTCCCTGCAAAAAGAATAAACCAAGAGACTGTCATAGAACACTACAACAGTAGAGAGGAGCAACAGGACTTTGGTTGATAAGTATGTGCTATAACCCACAGTGTACCATAACGAATACTGCATTCTCAGTATATGCTATGTCTCCCTTGCCTCCTGCTTGTGATATGTTTATTTATGTTAGCTCTTACAAGCAGAAGGCAGGGAAGACAGGCTGAAACTGCATTCACTATAAACACTGAAGAGTGCACACAATGCATATGAAATCTAATTCATGAGTCAATGACGTGTTATATGTCTGTAGCTAATCATTGTATAGACCTACCTACTAAATCACTGCTCTTTAAGCTTTATTGTTAAATTAAAGAGTTGATAAAGCCGATATCTTTTGCTACATACAGGAAAAAACAGAGGTAAAAGGAAGATGGAGCTTGTTTAGAAAAAGAGATCACTGGGGGTTTCCAGGAAGGACTGCTCTCAAGTTGACTTACAAGAGCATTCACAACACTACTAGTCACACTGGGATTAGCAGATGTCTATAATCAGAGAATTTGAATACGTGTGCACAACTGAATTAGAATGAAGCCAACAGCCCTGATAGACTAATGCAGGAGCTTTACTTTATGCAAAGGCTGGGTTCCCATGGCTTTCACATGCTGCTCTACTGCCCACCTGGGGCCACCAATAAATGCATGACTTTGCAGTAACACTGAGGTGTTATCTATCTGCAAACTATTTCGCTTTTCTTCCCCGCAAGTGGGCATATGTCTGTACTATCATATGAGATTGTGCAGCATGTGAACACAACCTAAACATTTTGTAGTTTGCAGTTTATGTGCTTAATGAGCTTTACAAATTACCTCAATTTCATGGTTGAAGGGTTAAGCCACCTCATCAATGACTTCCCTACAAATGTCATTATACTAGTTCTGTATGGCTTAGTATAAAGAACATCTAAATGTGGTTACATGGTTTATTGATTAAGGTTCTTTTATTCCAGATAATACCATTTTATATGTTTCATTGTAAGATTGTCATGTGTGCATTGCCACGAAGATCGTCGCGGTTGCACATTTTGACTTCTCACAGCTGAGCTGCTGTTTCTTTGTGTTTGGCAGCTAGGGAGTTAATTCTGTCTGTGCTCGGTGCTGGGACTGGGTGCAGTTTCTCCCGGCTGCAATTGATTATTTGTTGATTGGTTTCCTTTAAATTCCTGGTTGTCTGCTTGGGGAGTTGCCAGTGAAACCTTCATGCAGACCACAGATAGGAATGAATCTGTATAGACTTTAGTTGTGAGCTCCTTAGTTGTTCTAAGCTCAACTTGGTTAGAGTTTATTTCCCAGACCATTTATGTTCCTTTGGTGTTTGAGTGTGTATGCAAGCGAGTGTTATCCTGTCTGTCTTATATGTCTAATCTGTGTATTTAGCTAAGATCAGCCCATATCCCTTTGGTGGTAGTCAGGATCCTTCTTAGGACTGATTACAGGGTTCAGGGTCTGATAGGAGACAGGGTTAGGTTGGTGACTTGGACCTCTGAACCATTATCAGTACCTCCAAGGTGAGGGATTAGTTAGGACCCCAGTTTAGGGTCAGGTTAGATCCCGGTCCACCTCTTTCCTGTTTCAGCTCATCAAGTCCTCAAGATTAACCCTGGGTTCAGCAGATATCGTGTCAGGTAAATCTATTCTATACTTACATGCTGATGTTGCTATACTAGTTGTTGTATAGAGTGTTGTTCCTGTATTAATAGTTTACTGACATTGTATACATATCATTAGACAGCGTGACATTTTCACTGGCCATAAAAATTATCTCCAGTTACCATGGATCCAGTAGCCCAGCTGGCTCTGCAGTTGCAGGGATTATCCATGGAGCTGACGGACATTAAGTCCAAAGTTTTGTCTCCCCTGGAGCAAACCAGAGTTGAACCTAAGGTTGCTCTCCCGGACAGGTTCACTGGTGGGCGAGACAAATTTTTCACCTTCCGGGAGGCATGTAAATTGTATTTTCGGCTTCGGCCTCGATCATCAGGGAGTGAGGAGCAGAGAGTGGGAATTGTTATCTCACTTCTGCAAGGGGACCCTCAATCCTGGGCATTTTCCCTTCCTCCGGGATCCCCGGCTCTACTGTCTGTAGATCAATTTTTTACTGCCCTGGGATTGGTATATGATGACCCAGATCGGGTCTCTCTTGCTGAGACAAAATTACGTAAGATACAGCAGGGAGATCGTCCGGCAGAGGAATTTGCTTCTGAGTTTCGTAGATGGGCCACAGATACTCAGTGGAATGACCCAGCTCTTAGGAGCCAGTTTGGTCATGGGCTTTCTGATAAATTAAAAGACGTTTTGGCTCAGTATGAGTCTCCTCCTTCTCTGGAGGCTGCTATGGCCTTAGCTATCCGTACTGATAGACGGCTTCGGGAGAGGGGTGAGGTAACCCCACTCCCTGTTGTTTCTCCACCTACCACTAAAGTCCCTTATGTTGAGGTTCCCCTTGTCTGTTCGGATGAGCCTATGCAGTTGGGAGGGACATCATTTCGTAGGAGGGGATTGGCGGTACGCCGCAGGACTAGAAGATGTTTTTTTCTGCGGGAAAGAGGGACATTTTGTTGGAGAATGTCCATCCCGTGCCTTGTTGAGCCAAAAGTCGCCGGGAAAACTGTTAATCCCAGGTTGTGTGGTGGACGACAACCTGGGAGTATGTATTTCATCCGCCAGTTCTTCTCAGTTCCTTGTACCAGTGGAGGTGGTAGTTGGTACGAGAGTGGAGAGATTGTCTGTTCTTCTTGATAGTGGTTCCGGGGCTAATCTGGTTGACGCTCAGTTTGCTCAGGCTCAAGGTATGCATCTGAGTGTATTGGTCAAACCGATCCCTATATTCTCCATTGACGCCAGGCCTCTCGGCCAAGGTAGCTTTGTTCATGAGGTTCATAACATTGACCTTCGGGTAGGGGCAATACATAGGGAACAATTATCTTGTTATGTGTTGGAGGGTCTACCTACTCCCATTGTGTTGGGACTTCCTTGGTTTGTTAAACATAACCCTGTGATTAATTGGCAGTCCAGAGAAATAAGCCAATGGGGTGAGTTTTGCAAAAGCAACTGCATGAACACAGTCATCAGTGCGGTCGTGCCTAGTACATTGCCTCCTTTTTTGGAGGATTTTGGGGATGTTTTCTCTGAGGAGGGGTGTCAGGAGTTGCCTCCTCATCATTGATTATTTGTTGATTGGTTTCCTTTAAATTCCTGGTTGTCTGCTTGGGGAGTTGCCAGTGAAACCTTCATGCAGACCACAGATAGGAATGAATCTGTATAGACTTTAGTTGTGAGCTCCTTAGTTGTTCTAAGCTCAACTTGGTTAGAGTTTATTTCCCAGACCATTTATGTTCCTTTGGTGTTTGAGTGTGTATGCAAGCGAGTGTTATCCTGTCTGTCTTATATGTCTAATCTGTGTATTTAGCTAAGATCAGCCCATATCCCTTTGGTGGTAGTCAGGATCCTTCTTAGGACTGATTACAGGGTTCAGGGTCTGATAGGAGACAGGGTTAGGTTGGAGACTTGGACCTCTGAACCATTATCAGTACCTCCAAGGTGAGGGATTAGTTAGGACCCCAGTTTAGGGTCAGGTTAGATCCCGGTCCACCTCTTTCCTGTTTCAGCTCATCAAGTCCTCAAGATTAACCCTGGTTCAGCAGATATCGTGTCAGGTAAATCTATTCTATACTTACATGCTGATGTTGCTATACTAGTTGTTGTATAGAGTGTTGTTCCTGTATTAATAGTTTACTGACATTGTATACATATCATTAGACAGCGTGACAAAGATTAAAGGACTGGGATACATTATATATGTTCACTCTTACATGGTTTTCTGATGTGTTTTTATTAGGTATCGAAGACCTGTCTCTTTAGGGAGCCTTATCTGAGGCAACGTGATATTATGTAGGTTGCAAAAAGCTTAGCTTAGCTCTTTTCTGTGTACATGGCAGTTACAAAATGACTAACGGAACAAATTATCAGTTCCTGAAAAATAACTCCAGGATGCCAACATATAGTATTTTACTCTAATAGCAGTGCCATTGACTGCTTAAATACTACTTAAGGTCCCACACACATTAGGAAAAACGGGGCCCATACACTGATATTGGCAGGTCTGGCTAACTATTTAATATTTTTTGGAAACTCCCCTCTCTTACCAACAAATAATGTCAAGCGAGAGAGGGATAGGGCTCATTGAATATTAATGCTTGACCCTTTTGTGCTCACTAGAGATATTTCACTCCCAGGGGGGTCTGACATGCCACTCGTCTAAATGAAAATATATCTACGCTTGAGCAAAACGAGAGTGCCCTCATATTGTTCTGCCTTCATACACGTTGACACGGTGTGCAATCTAGCATACAGCCTAAACCACGATTCTATCTTCCAAGTAAGCAGACTGTCCTCTGTAGTATAACTTGTTTATTGGTGAACAGTATAGAACATGCGCGGTAAAACTATAAAAATACAAATGACATAGATAAGTATTGGGCACACAGCTGACACTTTACAATTAACAGGAAAGTATACAGTATGATGCAAACTTTACACAGGATTCTAATAACATCTCATATGCACTGGCTGCTATACAGTTAAGAACCTCCTAAACACTGCATTGCTAGAGAAGATGTTGATCTTACCAGATATGCTTTACCATGATAGCAAACTCAAGTTGGAGAGGTTACAGGAGAGTACATGAACACGTGTTTTCCCTGAAGTACATGGAAGAAAATGGAGCTTCTTCTTCCCAGCATACCTTGCTTCAATCCCACAATGCAATACTCTATCTGCTTGCTAAAGGCACAGGCTATAAATTCAGCCACCACTGGATGGTGCTATAACAAACAAACCAGCACACAGTACAAAACATACTGCCCTGTACTCAGATGGGCAGAACACATATTGGTTAGACCGGGGTCACACAAGCATACATTCTCTCATCCGAGAGAATAGGGTCAATTATTCAAATCACACACTGATCAAACACTAATCAGTTTGATAATAGTGTGATCTCATTCTCTTGGATAAGGAGAGGATGGAGAA
The DNA here is from genome assembly GCA_033576555.1 of Oophaga sylvatica. Classification (NCBI taxonomy): domain Eukaryota; kingdom Metazoa; phylum Chordata; class Amphibia; order Anura; family Dendrobatidae; genus Oophaga; species Oophaga sylvatica. Next base: position 616,501,440 of record JARQOD010000002.1, read on the forward strand.
AAAAATGTCCCCATCTTCTTCGTTGTGTCAGTCGGTGGAAATTGTACTGTTCTCAGATGTCATTTGAGTGCAGTCACATGTTCCTCATACACACATTGATTTGCATGGCCAAATGCAATCTGAATATCAGATCAAACTCGGGCATGCTACCATCTTTTGCTCGGACTTGCTTAGTCTGATGAAAAAATTCACTGCCCAATAGAATAACATGGGGATGTGTTATTATCCTATTACTATGGTCATTTCCATGAGTCCTAAGTATTCTGAGGGCAGTAGGTGCCAAGATCAGGTGATGAAATGGTGCCTGATCTAAAATTTGCTTTGTGGCCAATAGGACTCTACAGGGTGGGCCATTTATATGGAAAGACCTAAATAAAATGGGAATGGTTGGTGATATCGACTTCCTGTTTGTGGCACATTAGTATATGGGAGGGGGAAAACTTTTCAAGATGGGTGGTGACCATGGTGGCCATTTTGAAGTAGACCATTTTGGATCCAACTTTATTTTTTCCAATGGGAAGAGGGTCATGGTACACATCAAACTTATTCGTAAATATCTCTTCAGAAGCTTTTTTATTTTAGCAGTCTGCAAGCAAAACGTTTCAGTCTAAAATACACCTTCATCAGTCCAACTGCTTTGGTGCAGAGGGAAAGGATGAATGTATAGGATGCAGGTTATTGGCTCCTGTGTCTGCTTAATATTTGCTTAATCTAGTTCAAAGCTGAAAAATTAGCGCATGAGTATCTATCAAGTATTGGTTGTATATTACAGGTCCTTGTATTGCAGTGGTGGTCATGAGGTTAAGCCTGTTGTTTAAGACGCGGTATCCACCACTTGTCGTGTCTGTGACCTGTAATATACAACCATTACTTGATAGATACTCCTGCGCTAATTTTTCAGCTTTGAACCAGATTAAGCAAATATTAAGCAGACACAGGAGCCAAGAACCTGCATCCTATACATTCATCCTTTCCCTCTGCACCAAAGCAATCGGACTGAGGAAGGTCTATGTTAGACCGAAAGGTTTTGCTTACAGACTGCTAAAATAAAAAAGTTTCTGAAGAGATATTTACAAGTTGAGTGCCAAGTTTTTTATTATTGCACATTGGCTTGGGCAACCTACTTGAGCACCTCACGGTAGTGCTATGCTATACTTCACATCAAACTTATTGAGAATTTCACAAGAAAAACAATGGTGTGCTTGGTTTTAGCGTAAATTTATTCTTTCATGAGTTATTTACAAGTTTATGACCACTTATAAAATGTGTTCAAAGTGCTGTCCACTGTGTTGGATTGTCAATGCAATCCTCTTCTCCCTCTCTTGACACACTGATAGCAACACTGCAGAAGAAATGCTAGCACGGGCTTCCAGTATCCATTGTTTTAGATGCTGCACATCTCGTATCTTCACAGCATACTGCAGACAATTGCCTTCAGATACGAGATGTGCAGCATCTGAAACAATGGACACTGGAAGCCTGTGCTAGCATTTCTTCTGCGGTGTTGCTATCAGTGTGTCAAGAGTGGGAGAAGAGGGTTGCATTGACAATCCGACACAATGGGCAGCACTTTGAACACATTTTATAAGTGGTCATAAACTTGTAAATAGCTAATAAAAGAATAAAGTTACATTAAAACCAAGCACACCATTGTTTTTCTTGTGAAATGCTCAATAAGTTTGATGTGTCTTCCCATTGAAAAAAATAAAGTTGGATCCAAATGGCCAACTTCAAAATGGCCACCATGGTCACCACCCATCTTGAAAAATTTTCCCCCTCACATATACTAATTTGCCACAAACAGGAAGTTGATATCACCAACCATTCCCATTTCATTTAGGTGTATCCATATAAATGGCCCACCCTGTAGTTATATCACTGATTGTTAGCAAGTGTTCAATTCCCTGCAGCTCCAGGCAGAAGAAGATAAGCATTGCATAGAGACAGGGTCTTAACGAGTTTCGCTGAAGTGTAGACCCAGACATGACACAGTTTGTACAGGTAGGCAGTTATAAAAGGGGAGGAAGGTTGGAGAAAGATCTGTAGGGCAGTTAGGATCACATGGGGAGTTTTATAATGCCTTGATGGGATATAATGTTCTTGATGTGGGTTGAGGACTAACAACATCATTTAAGAGAGAGGAGAAGCCAAGGAAGCTTACATTCCTGAGGAACACAGGATCTGGTAGCAGACTGACCACTAGCCCTGTTTTTGGTAAAACCTGTTCTATGGAGTTAGAGTTCTTTTTGTTAATTCATGTTACGGCAGCTAGCTGTCAGGAGGTCAGGTATGGCCTTGACTGAGGTGGAGTTCAATCGGAGGTAGGGTTACTTCTATTATGTATTATGGTTTCCTGTTCCTGCTGGGATAATTCCCATGGAACTGGTTGAAAGGGAGCACCCTAATAATTTTTTCAGCTCCCCAAGTCAGTGTGGTGCAACTAGGGTATTTGAAACCGGGTGATGGCGCTTGGGGCCATTCATGATCGCTTCAATTGACAGTGATATTGGTTTTTCAGTAAATTGTACCATGTATATGTAATAAAGGATGCTGTGGCCACATATTTCCATCGTCATCCAGTGTGATGTCTTGGTTTATACAGCCAGAGTCATCTGCACTACCCTAGCCATGCCCAATGAAATCCTATTTGCTGGGTCCTCCATAGAAAGAGACCCTTTTGTACCTGCACATTAGTTTAGTCGATAGATGAGAGTGCGGAACGTAGAACCCAATCATTTAACTCAGAATTCCACATTAGGATGAAAATAAGCTTTTTTTTAGTCAAAAGACCCCTTCAATTTACTTAAAAGCAGCTCCTAAACTGCCGAATTTTCTTCCTGGAGGACATTTGAGATGATAACTTGATTTTTTCTATGTTTGGGAGTGTTGGTGATTTAACTGACGTTTCATTGTTCGACAGGACTTACTATTCTGTCCCCGGGGCCTGTGGCTGTAACTATGGCTCTGTGAGATGCCGGATCTCTTTCACCTTACTTACAATTGGCGACGATCGCAGATAGCTTAACTCAGCTGCCGGCACACATGTTATGAAGAATCCAGAAGAGACTTTGATTTCTTTAAGAATTCTTGTTGAATGCATACAAACAGCAGCAGGTAAAAAAGACTTTCTTCAGACAGACTGAAAACACATGTGAATCTGATAAATCAAGATGGAGAATGAAACACAGGAGAAAGAAGAAGGAAATGACATCACACCAGAAGAGGGAGACAGAGAGACAGAAGGGACAAACTTGATGTAAAGGGAGGATTTCAGCTATGCAAACACAGGGACACATAGCAACAGTAAACAATATGAGAGACTGCAATACAGCATGTAAAATACACAGGACAGTCTGTAAAATGTCTCATTCATGGGACATAACACTCCCCATCTGAAATCTATAGATTTCATAATTTTATGATGTCCACTGGAGATGTCACTGTAGACCTGAAAGACAAAAGGAAAAAACAAGCATGCAGGTAATAACAACAACAGTTGAAGTCCAATTGGCATGGTCCAATGTTCAGTTGGAGGCATGAAGTCCTCAACAGCAGAATAGTCCAAGTCCAAACGAAAACCCATCTTCGGATTGGGGAAGCGCAACGTGCAAACACTTCCACCAACCCAATAATCCGCTGGAGAAAGTTAAAATATTACAATGTTCCAACACAGCTGGAGGAGTATATGGCGGTAGGCTCCCCGCCGTGAGCTGAGTTCAGAGACGAAGCTAAGATCATGTGACTCCTGCTCGAAGGAGCCAGCAGATGATTTGCCTGAAATGTATGTCAGCAGATAGGATGGCTGACCAGCTGAAAGGATGTCCAGGGTAAAGAGAGCTCAGCTTCTGTACCTTTTTGCCAGTTTCTGAAGCGCTGGGAGAGGCTCCTGCAGCTGTAGTCTTCGTAGACACGTCGTAGGAAAGTTAGACTTGTCTCTTGATGATGGTTGAAAGAGTCTTTACAGAACTACGGGGCAGGACTTGTTGTAAGGCCTTTAGAGACTTCTTCGCCGTCTCCCATCTTTGCTGTCTCTGAGATGGTAGCATAGTGTTCCCGTTGATATCCGGAGTAGCAAGCTGTCTCAGTGGTACCCTGCCTAGAACTGCGATGGGTGTCTTAAACGCGAGAGGACCGTCAATGCTGTTTTCAACAGGCGAAGCTCCTCGTTTGATAGCAATTTCCTTACAGGGTGATGCTTGGGAAGTGAACGTGTCTTGTTCAACATCCGCCAGTGAGCTGAGGCTGAATTGCGTGGGGAAAACGCTGGCACCATCGGTCAGAGGTAGGCTGTTGAGAGAGCGGCTCTCACTCTGAGCACTGAAGTCTAGCATGGCTTCGGTTTGACCAGGCTTGTGATGGAGATGGGTATCAAAGGTTGGGAACTTAGCAGTTACTTGCTGTGGATCCCTTGGCAACTTAGTCTTTGCTGGAAGAGAAGGTGAGGGAGCTACCCAGCTGTTATAGTTGTCTTCGGTGGGTTTGACGCTCATGACCCTGATGATCACTTTGTCTCCCTCTGTAGGTAGTGAGTTGTTGTCCTTGGTTGAAGGATCGAATGCTGTTATCTCGAGGTTGTAGTCTCGAGGATAAAGCGGACTTGAAATATCGGATGGTTGCCGTTGACACGTATTGTCGTTTGACTTCTCCTTCATCCATTGGTGACGTGAGTATGACAGGGAGGACAAGTCGTTGTCATCCGACGTGATAACGGTTTTGTAAGAGGAGATGTCGTTCTGATTCTTTGTCTGGTCACTACAGACATTGCCAATGATGACCCAGCCCAGCTCGAGGCGCTGGGCATATGGTTCATTGAGTAGTCCGTGAATTTGTTGACGCATCTTGTGCAGTCGTATAATGTCTCTGCCGAGGAGAATTAGGATGTCTGCCTTATCATCCAGGGGTGGCATCTCTTTGGCTATCATTCTGAGATGAGGATGCTGAAGAGCGACTTCTGGTGTTGGGATTTCTTCCCTATTGAATGGTATTTGGTTACACTCTACAAGCGTGGGTAGTGGTATCTCCGTGGCGCCTTTCTCAAGAGAAGTTATTATGAGGCCACTGGCCCTTCTTCCAGAGGTTTGTAAAACGCCGCTGCAGGTGCCCAAGGTGTAGGGATAGACGTCTCCTTTTAAATCAAACAAGTCAAAGAGTTCTGACCTGGCTAATGATTTGTTGCTCTGGTCATCCAGGCTAACGTACACCTTGACTGCCTTCTCTGGATGGCCCTTGGGATACACCCATGACAGGCATATTTTCGCACAGGACTTGTCTCGAAGACCTTCTCCACAGACATCGGTGCATGAGGAAGATACTGCAACATGGCTTGTCACTTGGTCTGTACTCTCCCCGCCATGGCTTGTGGTGGGAGAAGGTGAAGACGCAGAGTCAGGCTGTGATGGATGGAGCGCCTGTACGTGGTCTTCGCTGTCGCACTTTAGACACTTGATGGGAATGACACAGTCCTTAGCAAGATGTTCGGTAGAGGCGCAGCACCTGAAGCATACTCCAAACTTCTTCAAGAGCTCCTTTCGTTCTTGAAGGGGCTTCTTCCTGAAGCCGATGCACTTCTTCAGGGGATGTGGTAGTTTGTGAATTGGACACTGGCGATTAGGATTCTCAACCTTCTCACCTTTGTCGCTCTTATCTTGTGATACTGAAGGTGCCGGAAGAACATCAGTCTTCTTGATGGACATTGGAGCTTGGTGGTTCCTGTAGTTAAGACGTGGACTGTCGTGTTTTGTAGATGAAACAGGGTCGCTGTGTTCTCCATAGGAAAAACTTGGATCGGTCTTACACTCTGCGATATTTTCGATGAACTCGCAGAAGTAGGAAAATGGAGGGAAGGAGACTTGGTTTTCCCTTTTGTATTTTGATCCAAGCATAGCCCACTTATTTTGGATATTGGGTGGCAGCTTGGAAACTATTGGGGTTACCCCATGAGCAGTGTCCAGGTAGCTGAGGCCAGGAAGGTACGGGTCTGCTTTGGCCAGCTGAAGCTCTAACAGGAGGTCGCTGAGCTCTTGGAACCTTGTACTGTCCTTATTAGATACCTTTGGAAATCCTCTAGTCGTTTGAACAGGGCCCTTTCTATGACCTCAGGACTGCCATAGCTTCTTTCTAGTCTCTTCCATGCGGCAGTGAGACCAGCAATGGGATTACTGATGTGGACAGATTTAAGTCTCTTGACCCGATCCGTGGATTGTGACCCAAGCCACCTGATTAGCAGGTCTAGCTCTTCAGTGGCGGTGATGCCGAGATCACTGATCGTGGTTTCAAAGGTACACTTCCAACACCTGTAGTTCTCAGGTTTATCGTCAAACTCTGTAAGACCGGTCTTAGTTAGATCACGCCGAATCATGTACAATGCGAGGCCAGTCATATCAGCATTCTCAAATTTTGGAAGGACCGATGCTGGCTGGATAGCTTTGTTCATACAGTCTGTGATTTGACCTGGGAATGCAGGTACGTATGGGGCAGCATAGGCGTTCAGTCCATTAACTGGCTTAATGAGCTTAGTTTCTGCTACACATGGGACTGGAATTGTGTGATTGACCGGAGTGTGGTGACTGGCCTGCATATTGGCCTGTACGTAGAATTCTGAGTATAAGATTTGGTGATTTGCAGGTTTCTGGTACATTTCGGTGCACAGAGGTGGATCAGGATACAAGATTGGCAGCGTATTGTAATTGTACTGACCTTGGGTGCAGGATGGGAATAAACGCTCTGTGTCCTGTTGTCTCAGGGGAGCATCAGTGTGGTCAGGAAGGATTGCAGGAGCAGGGATAGCGCTGTGTTGGCTTTGTACATAGTCTCTAGTACGCTTAAGAGGGTCTTCAGTATCAAAACCCTGATGTTTCAGGGGAGCATCTGTGTGGTCAGGAAAGATTGCAGGAGCAGGGATAGCACTGTGTTGGCTTTGTACATAGTCTCTAGTACGCTTAAGAGGGTCTTCAGTATCAAAACCACTTAAACTGATGCTGTCTCTTTGGCTCCCACTGATGGCTTGTTCCAGGACCTTTAACTTTGCCATGGCTATGGCGTGTTGGCGTTCCTTCTCTAGGGCATCTAGGGCAGCTTGTATTTTAGTGGCCTCTAGGGCAGCTTGTATTTTAGTTGCCTCAGTTTTCATTTCAGTTTCCTTTTGAGCAAAGGCAGCTTGTATTTTAGTGGCCTCAGCTTCCGCACGTGCTTTTATGAGCTGTTCGCTGAGGGTTGAGGATTTTGAAGAGCGTGACTTAGATGTTCGCTTTGACTGTCTGGCAGAGCCAGAAATGCAAGATGACATCTCGGCTATTAGTGCGATTCTTGCCTCTGTTTTGGCTTTTATATCGCGCACCATGCTTTCTCTCTCAGAGTTAAGTTTTTGGAAAGCTTGCAGCTCTTTGCAGGTAACTGGTGGGTTAAGTCTTTTTAACACTGCGATATACTGGTCTGTTATTTCTGCATAACATTGATAATCTGAACACAGTTGTGCGAGAGCTCCCTCCAGTGGTCGTTGGAGAGAAGCAGGCTGAGATAGGCTATTTATGTGGCATAAGAGTTTTTGCCATAGCTCTGCTGTTGCACGGAGAAGATCATGTTTACTGGATTCTAGATTCTCCCTTATTTTCCATGTTGGCTTTGTGACACGTCTAGCCTTCTGTCATGTGTGCATTGCCACGAAGATCGTCGCGGTTGCACATTTTGACTTCTCACAGCTGAGCTGCTGTTTCTTTGTGTTTGGCAGCTAGGGAGTTAATTCTGTCTGTGCTCGGTGTGGGACTGGGTGCAGTTTCTCCCGGCTGCAATTGATTATTTGTTGATTGGTTTCCTTTAAATTCCTGGTTGTCTGCTTGGGGAGTTGCCAGTGAAACCTTCATGCAGACCACAGATAGGAATGAATCTGTATAGACTTTAGTTGTGAGCTCCTTAGTTGTTCTAAGCTCAACTTGGTTAGAGTTTATTTCCCAGACCATTTATGTTCCTTTGGTGTTTGAGTGTGTATGCAAGCGAGTGTTATCCTGTCTGTCTTATATGTCTAATCTGTGTATTTAGCTAAGATCAGCCCATATCCCTTTGGTGGTAGTCAGGATCCTTCTTAGGACTGATTACAGGGTTCAGGGTCTGATAGGAGACAGGGTTAGGTTGGTGACTTGGACCTCTGAACCATTATCAGTACCTCCAAGGTGAGGGATTAGTTAGGACCCCAGTTTAGGGTCAGGTTAGATCCCGGTCCACCTCTTTCCTGTTTCAGCTCATCAAGTCCTCAAGATTAACCCTGGGTTCAGCAGATATCGTGTCAGGTAAATCTATTCTATACTTACATGCTGATGTTGCTATACTAGTTGTTGTATAGAGTGTTGTTCCTGTATTAATAGTTTACTGACATTGTATACATATCATTAGACAGCGTGACATTTTCACTGGCCATAAAAATTATCTCCAGTTACCATGGATCCAGTAGCCCAGCTGGCTCTGCAGTTGCAGGGATTATCCATGGAGCTGACGGACATTAAGTCCAAAGTTTTGTCTCCCTGGAGCAAACCAGAGTTGAACCTAAGGTTGCTCTCCCGGACAGGTTCACTGGTGGGCGAGACAAATTTTTCACCTTCCGGGAGGCATGTAAATTGTATTTTCCGTTCGGCCTCGATCATCAGGGAGTGAGGAGCAGAGAGTGGGAATTGTTATCTCACTTCTGCAAGGGGACCCTCAATCCTGGGCATTTTCCCTTCCTCCGGGATCCCCGGCTCTACTGTCTGTAGATCAATTTTTTACTGCCCTGGGATTGGTATATGATGACCCAGATCGGGTCTCTCTTGCTGAGACAAAATTACGTAAGATACAGCAGGGAGATCGTCCGGCAGAGGAATTTGCTTCTGAGTTTCGTAGATGGGCCACAGATACTCAGTGGAATGACCCAGCTCTTAGGAGCCAGTTTGGTCATGGGCTTTCTGATAAATTAAAAGACGTTTTGGCTCAGTATGAGTCTCCTCCTTCTCTGGAGGCTGCTATGGCCTTAGCTATCCGTACTGATAGACGGCTTCGGGGAGAGGGGTGAGGTAACCCCACTCCCTGTTGTTTCTCCACCTACCACTAAAGTCCCTTATGTTGAGGTTCCCTTGTCTGTTCGGATGAGCCTATGCAGTTGGGAGGGACATCATTTCGTAGGAGGGGATTGGCGGTACGCCGCAGGACTAGAAGATGTTTTTTCTGCGGGAAAGAGGGACATTTTGTTGGAGAATGTCCATCCGTGCCTTGTTGAGCCAAAAGTCGCCGGAAAACTGTTAATCCCAGGTTGTGTGGTGGACGACAACCTGGGAGTATGTATTTCATCCGCCAGTTCTTCTCAGTTCCTTGTACCAGTGGAGGTGGTAGTTGGTACGAGAGTGGAGAGATTGTCTGTTCTTCTTGATAGTGGTTCCGGGGCTAATCTGGTTGACGCTCAGTTTGCTCAGGCTCAAGGTATGCATCTGAGTGTATTGGTCAAACCGATCCCTATATTCTCCATTGACGCCAGGCCTCTCGGCCAAGGTAGCTTTGTTCATGAGGTTCATAACATTGACCTTCGGGTAGGGGCAATACATAGGGAACAATTATCTTGTTATGTGTTGGAGGGTCTACCTACTCCCATTGTGTTGGGACTTCCTTGGTTGGTTAAACATAACCCTGTGATTAATTGGCAGTCCAGAGAAATAAGCCAATGGGGTGAGTTTTGCAAAAGCAACTGCATGAACACAGTCATCAGTGCGGTCGTGCCTAGTACATTGCCTCCTTTTTTGGAGGATTTTGGGGATGTTTTCTCTGAGGAGGGGTGTCAGGAGTTGCCTCCTCATCGCGTGTATGACTGCTCTATTAATCTCCTTCCTGATGCTAAGTTGCCTAAAGCTAGGTTGTATAATCTTTCTGGTCCTGAGAGGCAGGCTATGAAAGATTATATTTCTGAAAGTCTGGCCAAAGGGCATATTAGACCTTCATCTTCCCCCGTAGCCGCGGGGTTCTTCTTTGTGAAGAAGAAAGATGGAGGCCTACGCCCTTGCTTGGATTTCCGCAAACTTAATCGGATTACTGTTCGAGATCCGTATCCACTCCCTCTTATTCCTGATCTCTTCAATCAAATTGTTGGCGCCAAATGGTTTTCTAAATTGGATCTCAGGGGGGCGTATAATCTGATTAGGATAAAAGAGGGGGATGAGTGGAAAACGGCGTTTAACACGCCGGAGGGACATTATGAGAACCTAGTCATGCCTTTTGGTCTGACTACTGCACCAGCAGTATTCCAACATTTTGTTAATGACATTTTTCGTCACCTTGTGGGGCTGTTTGTGGTTGTATATTTGGATGACATTTTAATTTACTCGCCAGATCTTGTGTCTCATCAGGAGCATGTGAGACAGGTGTTGCAGATCTTGGAGAGCAATAAATTATACGCCAAACTGGAGAAGTGTGTATTTGCCGTACAGGAACTTCAGTTTTTGGGTTTTTTGGTGTCAGCCTCGGTTTCCGTATGGACCCTGAAAAGGTGAGAGCAGTGCTTGAATGGGATCAGCCAGGGGATCTTAAGGCTCTGCAGCGTTTTTTGGGGTTTGCTAACTACTACCGGAAATTTATTTGTAATTTCTCATCTGTCGTCAAACCTCTCACTGACATGACAAGAAAAGGGACGGATTTTTCTAAATGGTCGGACAAAGCTTGCCAAGCCTTTTCCTCTTTGAAGAAATGTTTTGCTTCGGCACCCGTTCTCATCCAACCAGATGCATCTCAGCCGTTCATTGTGGAGGTGGATGCGTCTGACGTAGGGGTGGGTGCTATATTGTCCCAGGGTCCGTCCCCTGGTAAATGGCATCCGTGCGCTTTCTTTTCTAAGAAATTGTCGTCCGCCGAAAGGAATTATGATTAGGGTTGAGCATTCCGATACTGCAAATATCGGGTATCGGCCGATATTGGCTGTATCGGAATTCCGATTCCGAGTTCCGATATTTTCGTCATATCGGATACCGGAATCGGGATTGTCACTGTCACTGTCAGTGTCCGTCGGTCGGGTCTGTCAGGAGTCAGCGGCACTTACCTGGCAGAAGATCTCCGGCGGTCACGTCCTGGACTGCTTGATGACCGCAATCTTCTTTCCCCGGCGGTCACATGCAGTTTCTCGCGATAACTGCAGTGACTGCTGGGTAATCCCGGCCGTAAGCAGTCAGTCGTCCATGACGTCACCGCCGGGGAAGCAGGTAATCAGCTGTGCTGCATCGCGATGACAGGTTCTGCCTGTCATTGCGATGTAGCAGAGTTGGATCGTCGTGGGACAGTCGTTATGGACTGCGTCGGACAGGTGGTATACTGTTGGTTTGTTTTTTTTTCTTTTTTTACAGGAGATCGATGGCGTCGCAGGAATGAGAGTACAATAAAATTAATGAAAACTGTGTTGTCTCTTTTATTTCATTAAAAGACTTTTTTCTTGCTTTGTCTTTTTTTTAAACATTTAAAAACTTTGGGATTAATAATGGATCGGTGTCTTATTGACACCTCTCCATTATTAACCGGGCTTATTGTCACGTGCAATCAACGGTGACATTAACCCCTTATTACCCCGCTTGCCACCGCTACAGGGCAAGTGGGAAGAGCCGGGTAAAGTGCCACAATTGGCACATCTTTTGATGCGCCAAATGTGGGGCTGCTGTAGCCTGGTATTATCAGGCTGTTGAGGGCCAAAATCCATGGGCCTTGACAGTCTTTTAATACCAGACCGCAGCAGTCTGCATTTTACTTGGCTGGTTAACAAAAATAGGGGGGATCCCCACGCCGTTTTTTTTTTCGAGGGGATCCCCTATTTTTGTTAACCAGCCAAGCTAAGCAGACTGCTGTGGCCTGGTATTATCAGGCTGGCAAGGTCCATGGATATTGGATCCTTACCAGCCTGAAAAACCAGGCCTCAGCGGTCTGCTTCATCTGGCTGGTTAACAAAAATAGGGGGGACCCCACGCCAATTTTTTTCGAGGGGATCCCCTATTTTTGTTAATCAGCCAAGATATGCAGACTGCTGTGGCCTGGTATTATCAGGCTGGCAAGGTCCATGGATCTTGGCTCCTTAACAGCCTGAAAATCCAGGCCTCAGCGGTCTGCTTCATCTGGCTGGTTAACAAAAATAGGGGGGACCCCACGCCAATTTTTTTCGAGGGGATCCCTATTTTTGTTAATCAGCCAAGATATGCAGACTGCTGTGGCCTAGTATTATCAGGCTGGCAAGGTCCATGGATCTTGGCTCCTTAACAGCTGAAAATCCAGGCCTCAGCGGTCTGCTTCATCTGGCTGGTTAACAAAAATAGGGGGGACCCCACGCCATTTTTTTTTCGAAGGGAACCCCTATTTTTGTTAATCAGTTCCCTCTGACGTCACTGATTGTGTCCCTGGCTGACCTGAAGTGAAAGTGGAAAGCAATCAATTAAGCTTTCCACTTAAGGGCCCGTCTCACATAGCGATATCGCTACCGAGATTGCTGCTGAGTCACTAGTTTTGTGACGCAGCAGCGAGCTCACCAGCGATATCGCTGTGTGTGACATTCAGCGACGATCAGCCCCCTGCCGGGTATCGCTGATCGTCGCTGAAATGTCAGGACCTTTTTTTGATCGCTGGTTTCCCGCTGACAGGCACACATCGCTGCGTGTGACAGGCGGGAGACCAGCGATCCGCTTGTAACCAAGGTACACAGCGGGTTTCCAGGGCGGGGACTGTGCCTAGAAACCCGCTGTGTACCTTGGATACCAGCGCCCTGATGCAGGGAGCTGGTATCCAAGGTACACAGCGGGTTTCCAAGCGCTGCGCGGTGCCTGGAAACCCGCTGTGTACCTTGGTTACCAGCGGATCGCTGGTCTCCCGCCTGTCACACGCAGCGATGCTGCCTGTCAGAGGGAAACCAGCGATCAAAAAAAGGTCCTGACATTTCTGCGACGATCAGCGATACCCGGCAGGGGGGCTGATCGTCGTGAATGTCACACACAGCGATATCGCTGGTGAGCTCGCTGCTGCGTCACAAAACTAGTGACTCAGCAGCGATCTCGGTAGCGATATCGCTATGTGAGACGGGCCCTTAAGCGATGTTACCCGCAGTGTCGCTGTCCCAGATCGCTGCCTGGCTGCCTGTTTGGCAGCTCAGCAGCGATCATGTAGCGATACACCAGCGATCCTGACAAGTGCATATCGTTGTCGGGATCGCTGGTGTATCGTTATGTGACACCAGCCTTTACTCTCCTGTCAGGCAGGAGAGGAATCATTCATTTGTGGTTTACTGTGAGGCTGCAGCATTAGCTGCGGTCCCTGCAGTAAACATTAACCCTTTCTGAAGGATTACACCGTGGGACCTGACTGTGCATGGGATAGGTAAGAATAATTTTGCTTTTTTATTTTATTTTTATTACAGGAAATGGTTTTGCAGTAAAATAAAAGATGGTCAAAAAACATGTGTCTTTATTTCATTAAAATGATTTTTAATTAAAGTGTGTGTGTTTTATTTTTATTTCATGCAATAGGTTAATAATGATAGTTGTCTAATTGACAGCTTCAATTATTAACCTGGCTTAAGGTCACCTTTCAATAGCAAGGTGGCTTTAACCCCATATTAACCCATTCGCCACCGCTACAGGGCAATGGGAATAGACGGGCAAAGTGCCAGAAAGGGCGAATCTAATTATAGATTTGTCTTTCCTGGGGTGTCTGGGGCAGATGTTAGTAGCCGGGGGGGGGCAAAAATAATGGTCCCTCTCTGGGCTATTATTATCTGCCCCCACTCACTGGCTTTGTCTGTCTGGTTGCGAAATAGGGCGGGAGCCCACGCATTTTTTTTCAGCAATTTTGCACCTCATATATATATATACATGTCATTGAATTTGTGACACATTAATATATATATATATTTATATTTGTAGTTCATACACTTCTACATTGTATAATAGCCGCTAATTCAATTGCCGGCTTTTGTGAAAATGCAGAACCCGACATGAAATGACACTTGGTGTACATAGGGTTAACCATGTCTTTTCATGTCCTTTGCTATCTAATTTGCACAAACAATTAAATCAGTCTATGTGTGCAAAATTTCACACCTGTAGGGTTAATTAAAGGTGTAAATTGTAGCAAAAAAGTCCGTTTTTTTACAACGATTTTACACCTGTAATTAACCCCTACAGGTGTGAAATTTTGCACAACATAGACTGATTTAATTTGTGCAAATCAGATAGCAAAGGACATGGTTAACCCTATGTCACCAAGTGTCATTTCATGTCGGGTGACCCGAATGAAATGACACTTGGTGTACATAGGGTTAACCATGTCTTTTCATGTCCTTTGCTATCTAATTTGCACAAAACATTAAATCAGACTATGTGTGCAAAATTTCACACCTGTAGGGGTTAATTAAAGGTGTAAATTCGTAGCAAAAAAGTCCGTTTTTTTTACAACGAATTTACACCTTTAATTAACCCCTACAGGTGTGAAATTTTGCACACATAGACTGATTTAATTGTTTTGTGCAAATCAGATAGCAAACGACATGAAAAGACATGGTTAACCCTATGTACACCAAGTGTCATTTCATGTCGGGTGCTTCTGTCTTTTCACTGAAGCCGCTTACCCGGCAATTGAATCAGAGATATTTTACTATGTAGAGTGTATAAACTATACATATATGTATATATTATGTCACAATGACGTATATATATATATATATATGTATTCTATGTGTGTATATTTAGTGTTTACAAGGAAAGAATGGGGTTTTTTTAGTTGCGATATTTTGTTCCCATAGACTTACATGGGACTTCCGGTATCGGTATCGGTATCGCCGATATTTTAGTGATATCGGCTATACCATTCGATTCGATACTTTAGGATATCGGAAAGTATCGCTCAACTCTAATTATGATATCGGCAATAGGGAATTTTGGCCATTAAGTTAGCTTTTGAAGAATGGCGTCACTTTTTGGAGGGGGCAGTCCACCCGGTTACCGTTATTACTGATCACAAGAACCTGTTGTATTTGGAATCCGCTAAGCGTCTGAATTCCAGACAAGCTCGATGGTCGTTGTTTTTTACCAGGTTTAATTTTGTCGTCACTTATCGCCCGGGGTCTAGAATTTTAAAGGCTGATGCCTTGTCTCGCAGTTTCCCAGGGGCCAGGAAAACGGATGACCCGAGTACTATCCTTCAGGAGGGGGGTGGTAGTGTCGGCTGTATTTTCTGAGCTTGAGGAGGAGGTGTTAGAGGCTCAGGGGGACGCCCCTGCAGGACTCCAGGGAGACTGTTTGTCCCAATCTGTTGAGACAAAGGTTATTGAGGCACATCAAATTTGCTCTAGCAGGACATCCGGGAGTAAGGCTACTTTAGATCTCCTTTCTCGCCGGTTTTGGTGGCCTAATGCTAATAAAGATGTTATAACTTTTGTCGCGTCATGTGGGGTGTGTGCTCGCTCTAAAACCCCTCATACCCGTCCGTCTGGGACCCTTTTACCCTTGAAACTTCCGGAGGTCATGGACTCATTTATCTATGGACTTCATTAGGACCTTCCTCCGTCGTCAGGGAATACTGTCATATGGTGGTTGTTGACAGGTTCAGTAAGATGGCACATTTCGTTGCTCTTCCTGCACTCCCTAATGCTAAAACTCTGGCGCAGGTGTTATTAGGGAGATCGTTTAGACTTCATGGGTTGCCTGCTGATGTGGTGTCAGATAGGGGGTCTCGTTTGTGTCCAATTTTGGAGGGCTTTTGTTTACGTCGGGGGATGCAATTGTCATTTTCCTCGGCTTTTCATCCGCAGACCAATGGTCGACGAACGTCTGAATCAGAGCTTAGAGACTATCTCCGGTGTTTTGTCTCAGAGAACCGAGGATGGTCTTCTTTTTGCCTCTGGCAGAGTTCGCTCTTTAAAAACAGGCGAAGCGAGTCCACTGGAAGTCCCGTTTTTGGGGATATGGTTTTTTACCTCAGTTTTGTCTTTAATGGGGGGGGCCCTTTGGGTTCCTGAGGAGGAGCGTTTTCTCGTCACTTGTTCTGTGTGGAAGGGGGATTGAATAATGGTGCGTGGGGAACCGTTACAAACTTTTTGGCTGATAAAAGGGGGGTTTTTTGGGCCAGATCGAAAAATGAAAAGGTCGGTATGGTTGTCTACGGAATATAAAACTTAAAAAGCCCCCCGGAAACTGGGTCCCAGATTTTTCGGGCCCCACAGGATCGTTCCCCCAATTAATCCGTGGATTTGTTGGACCCCCTCTCGTTTAAAAAATTTAATGTGTTCCCCAAAACATTCTTAAAAGGATGTGGGGCCCCTCTACCACCTCTACCCCCCTCCTGTGTTGGTCAATGGTAACTTG
>JARQOD010000002.1:616517873-616619951 GCA_033576555.1 Oophaga sylvatica
CAATTTTTTACTGCCCTGGATTGGTATATGATGACCCAGATCGGGTCTCTCTTGCTGAGACAAAATTACGTAAGATACAGCAGGGAGATCGTCCGCAGAGGAATTTGCTTCTGAGTTCGTAGATGGGCCACAGATACTCAGTGGAATGACCCAGCTCTTAGGAGCCAGTTTGGTCATGGGCTTTCTGATAAATTAAAGACGTTTTGGCTCAGTATGAGTCTCCTCCTTCTCTGGAGGCTGCTATGGCCTTAGCTATCCGTACTGATAGACGGCTTGGGAGAGGGGTGAGGTAACCCCACTCCCTGTTGTTTCTCCACCTACCACTAAAGTCCCTTATGTTGAGGTTCCCCTTGTCTGTTCGATGAGCCTATGCAGTTGGGAGGACATCATTTCGTAGGAGGGGATTGGCGGTACGCCGCAGGACTAGAAGATGTTTTTTCTGCGGGAAAGAGGGACATTTTGTTGGAGAATGTCCATCCCGTGCCTTGTTGAGCCAAAAGTCGCCGGAAAACTGTTAATCCCAGGTTGTGTGGTGGACGACAACCTGGGAGTATGTATTTCATCCGCCAGTTCTTCTCAGTTCCTGTACCAGTGGAGGTGGAGTTGGTACGAGAGTGGAGAGAAATTGTCTGTTCTTCTTGATAGTGGTTCCGGGGCTAATCTGGTTGACGCTCAGTTTGCTCAGGCTCAAGGTATGCATCTGAGTGTATTGGTCAAACCGATCCCTATATTCTCCATTGACGCCAGGCCTCCGGCCAAGGTAGCTTTGTCATGAGGTTCATAACATTGACCTTCGGGTAGGGGCAATACATAGGGAACAATATCTTGTTATGTGTTGGAGGGTCTACCTACTCCCATTGTGTTGGGACTTCCTTTGGTTTGTTAAACATAACCCTGTGATTAATTGGCAGTCCAGAGAAATAAGCCAATGGGGTTGTTTTGCAAAAGCAACTGCATGAACACAGTCATCAGGCGGTCGTGCCTAGTACATTGCCTCCTTTTTGGAGGATTTTGGGGATGTTTTCTCTGAGGAGGGGTGTCAGGAGTTGCCTCCTCATCATTGATTATTTGTTGATTGGTTTCCTTTAAATTCCTGGTTGTCTGCTTGGGAGTTGCCAGTGAAACCTCATGCAGACCACAGATAGGAATGAATCTGTATAGACTTTAGTTGTGAGCTCCTTAGTTGTTCTAAGCTCAACTTGTTAGAGTTTATTTCCCAACCATTTATGTTCCTTTGGTGTTTGAGTGTGTATGCAAGCGAGTGTTATCCTGTCTGTCTTATTATGTCTAATCTGTGTATTTAGCTAAGATCAGCCCATATCCCTTTGGTGTAGTCAGGATCCTTCTTAGGACTGATTACAGGGTTCAGGGTCTGATAGGAGACAGGGTTGGGTTTGGGAGACTGGACCTCTGAACCATTATCAGTACCTCCAAGGTGAGGGATTAGTTAGGACCCCAGTTTAGGTCAGGTTAGATCCCGGTCCACCTCTTTCCTGTTTCAGCTCATCAAGTCCTCAGATTAACCCTGGTTCAGCAGATATCGTGTCAGGTAAATCTATTCTATACTTACATGCTGATGTTGCTATACTAGTTGTTGTATAGAGTGTTGTTCCTGTATTAATAGTTTACTGACATTGTATACATATCATTAGACAGCGTGACAAAGATTAAAGGACTGGGATACATTATATATGTTCAACTCTTACATGGTTTTCTGATGTGTTTTTTATTAGGTATCGAAGACCTGTCTCTTTAGGGAGCCTTATCTGAGGCAACGTGATATTATGTAGGTTGCAAAAAGCTTAGCTTAGCTCTTTTCTGTGTACATGGCAGTTACAAAATGACTAACGGAACAAATTATCAGTTCCTGAAAAATAACTCCAGGATGCCAACATATAGTATTTTACTCTAATAGCAGTGCCATTGACTGCTTAAATACTACTTAAGGTCCCACACACATTAGGAAAAACGGGGCCCATACACTGATATTGGCAGTCTGGCTAACTATTTAATATTTTTTTGGAAACTCCCCTCTCTACCAACAAATAATGTCAAGCGAGAGAGGGATAGGGCTCATTGAATATTAATGCTTGACCTTTTGTGCTCACTAGAGATATTTCACTCCCAGGGGGGTCTGACATGCCACTCGTCTAAATGAAAATATATCTACGCTTGAGCAAAACGAGAGTGCCCTCATATTGTTCTGCCTTCATACACGTTGACACGGTGTGCAATCTAGCATACAGCCTAAACCACGATTCTATCTTCCAAGTAAGCAGACTGTCCTCTGTAGTATAACTTGTTTATTGGTGAACAGTATAGAACATGCGCGGTAAAACTATAAAAATACAAATGACATAGATAAGTATTGGGCACACAGCTGACACTTTACAATTAACAGAAAGTATACAGTATGATGCAAACTTTACACAGGATTCTAATAACATCTCATATGCACTGGCTGCTATACAGTTAAGAACCTCCTAAACACTGCATTGCTAGAGAAGATGTTGATCTACCAGATATGCTTTACCATGATAGCAAACTCAAGTTGGAGAGGTTACAGGAGAGTACATGAACACGTGTTTTCCCTGAAGTACATGGAAGAAAATGGAGCTTCTTCTTCCAGCATACCTTGCTTCAATCCCACAATGCAATACTCTATCTGCTTGCTAAAGGCACAGGCTATAAATTCAGCCACCACTGGATGGTGCTATAACAAACAAACCAGCACACAGTACAAAACATACGCCCTGTACTCAGATGGGCAGAACACATATTGGTTAGACCGGGGTCACACAAGCATACATTCTCTCATCCGAGAGAATAGGGTCAATTATTCAAATCACACACTGATCAAACACTAATCGTTTGATAATAGTGTGATCTCATTCTCTTGGATAAGGAGAGGATGGAGAAAAAAATGTCCCCATCTTCTTCGTTGTGTCAGTCGGTGGAAATTGTACTGTTCTCAGATGTCATTTGAGTGCAGTCACATGTTCCTCATACACACATTGATTGCATGGCCAAATGCAATCTGAATATCAGATCAAACTCGGGCATGCTACCATCTTTTGCTCGGACTTGCTTAGTCTGATGAAAAAATTCACTGCCCAATAGAATAACATGGGGATGTGTTATATCCTATTACTATGGTCATTTCCATGAGTCCTAAGTATTCTGAGGGCAGTAGGTGCCAAGATCAGGTGATGAAATGGTGCCTGATCTAAAATTTGCTTTGTGGCCAATAGGACTCTACAGGGTGGGCCATTTATATGGAAAGACCTAAATAAAATGGGAATGGTTGGTGATATCGACTTCCTGTTTGTGGCACATTAGTATATGGGAGGGGAGAAACTTTTCAAGATGGGTGGTGACCATGGTGGCCATTTTGAAGTAGACCATTTTGGATCCAACTTTATTTTTTCCAATGGGAAGAGGGTCATGGTACACATCAAACTTATTCGTAAATACTCTTCAGAAGCTTTTTTATTTTAGCAGTCTGCAAGCAAAACGTTTCAGTCTAAAATACACCTTCATCAGTCCAACTGCTTTGGTGCAGAGGGAAAGGATGAATGTATAGGATGCAGGTTATTGGCTCCTGTGTCTGCTTAATATTTGCTTAATCTAGTTCAAAGCTGAAAAATTAGCGCATGAGTATCTATCAAGTATTGGTTGTATATTACAGGTCCTTGTATTGCAGTGGTGGTCATGAGGTTAAGCCTGTTGTTTAAGACGCGTATCCACCACTTGTCGTGTCTGTGACCTGTAATATACAACCATTACTTGATAGATACTCCTGCGCTAATTTTTCAGCTTTGAACCAGATTAAGCAAATATTAAGCAGACACAGGAGCCAAGAACCTGCATCCTATACATTCATCCTTTCCCTCTGCACCAAAGCAATCGGACTGAGGAAGGTCTATGTTAGACCGAAAGGTTTTGCTTACAGACTGCTAAAATAAAAAAGTTTCTGAAGAGATATTTACAAGTTGAGTGCCAAGTTTTTTATTATTGCACATTGGCTTGGGCAACCTACTTGAGCACCTCACGGTAGTGCTATGCTATACTTCACATCAAACTTATTGAAATTTCACAAGAAAAACAATGGTGTGCTTGGTTTTAGCGTAAATTTATTCTTTCATGAGTTATTTACAAGTTTATGACCACTTATAAAATGTGTTCAAAGTGCTGTCCACTGTGTTGGATTGTCAATGCAATCCTCTTCTCCCTCTCTTGACACACTGATAGCAACACTGCAGAAGAAATGCTAGCACGGGCTTCCAGTATCCATTGTTTTAGATGCTGCACATCTCGTATCTTCACAGCATACTGCAGACAATTGCCTTCAGATACGAGATGTGCAGCATCTGAAACAATGGACACTGGAAGCCTGTGCTAGCATTTCTTCTGCGGTGTTGCTATCAGTGTGTCAAGAGTGGGAGAAGAGGGTTGCATTGACAATCCGACACAATGGGCAGCACTTTGAACACATTTTATAAGTGGTCATAAACTTGTAAATAGCTAATAAAAGAATAAAGTTACATTAAAACCAAGCACACCATTGTTTTTCTTGTGAAATGCTCAATAAGTTTGATGTGTCTTCCCATTGAAAAAAATAAAGTTGGATCCAAATGGCCAACTTCAAAATGGCCACCATGGTCACCACCCATCTTGAAAAATTTTCCCCCTCACATATACTAATTTGCCACAAACAGGAAGTTGATATCACCAACCATTCCCATTTCATTTAGGTGTATCCATATAAATGGCCCACCCTGTAGTTATATCACTGATTGTTAGCAAGTGTTCAATTCCCTGCAGCTCCAGGCAGAAGAAGATAAGCATTGCATAGAGACAGGGTCTTAACGAGTTTCGCTGAAGTGTAGACCCAGACATGACACAGTTTGTACAGGTAGGCAGTTATAAAAGGGGAGGAAGGTTGGAGAAAGATCTGTAGGGCAGTTAGGATCACATGGGGAGTTTTATAATGCCTTGATGGGATATAATGTTCTTGATGTGGGTTGAGGACTAACAACATCATTTAAGAGAGAGGAGAAGCCAAGGAAGCTTACATTCCTGAGGAACACAGGATCTGGTAGCAGACTGACCACTAGCCCTGTTTTTGGTAAAACCTGTTCTATGGAGTTAGAGTTCTTTTTTGTTAATTCATGTTACGGCAGCTAGCTGTCAGGAGGTCAGGTATGGCCTTGACTGAGGTGGAGTTCAATCGGAGGTAGGGTTACTTCTATTATGTATTATGGTTTCCTGTTCCTGCTGGGATAATTCCCATGGAACTGGTTGAAAGGGAGCACCCTAATAATTTTTTCAGCTCCCCAAGTCAGTGTGGTGCAACTAGGGTATTTGAAACCGGGTGATGGCGCTTGGGGCCATTCATGATCGCTTCAATTGACAGTGATATTGGTTTTTCAGTAAATTGTACCATGTATATGTAATAAAGGATGCTGTGGCCACATATTTCCATCGTCATCCAGTGTGATGTCTTGGTTTATACAGCCAGAGTCATCTGCACTACCCTAGCCATGCCCAATGAAATCCTATTTGCTGGGTCCTCCATAGAAAGAGACCCTTTTGTACCTGCACATTAGTTTAGTCGATAGATGAGAGTGCGGAACGTAGAACCCAATCATTTAACTCAGAATTCCACATTAGGATGAAAATAAGCTTTTTTTTAGTCAAAAGACCCCTTCAATTTACTTAAAAGCAGCTCCTAAACTGCCGAATTTTCTTCCTGGAGGACATTTGAGATGATAACTTGATTTTTTCTATGTTTGGGAGTGTTGGTGATTTAACTGACGTTTCATTGTTCGACAGGACTTACTATTCTGTCCCCGGGCCTGTGGCTGTAACTATGGCTCTGTGAGATGCCGGATCTCTTTCACCTTACTTACAATTGGCGACGATCGCAGATAGCTTAACTCAGCTGCCGGCACACATGTTATGAAGAATCCAGAAGAGACTTTGATTTCTTTAAGAATTCTTGTTGAATGCATACAAACAGCAGCAGGTAAAAAAGACTTTCTTCAGACAGACTGAAAACACATGTGAATCTGATAAAATCAAGATGGAGAATGAAACACAGGAGAAAGAAGAAGGAAATGACATCACACCAGAAGAGGGAGACAGAGAGACAGAAGGGACAAACTTGATGTAAAGGGAGGATTTCAGCTATGCAAACACAGGGACACATAGCAACAGTAAACAATATGAGAGACTGCAATACAGCATGTAAAATACACAGGACAGTCTGTAAAATGTCTCATTCATGGGACATAACACTCCCCATCTGAATCTATAGATTTCATAATTTTATGATGTCCACTGGAGATGTCACTGTAGACCTGAAAGACAAAAGGAAAAAACAAGCATGCAGGTAATAACAACAACAGTTGAAGTCCAATTGGCATGGTCCAATGTTCAGTTGGAGGCATGAAGTCCTCAACAGCAGAATAGTCCAAGTCCAAACGAAAACCCATCTTCGGATTGGGGAAGCGCAACGTGCAAACACTTCCACCAACCCAATAATCCGCTGGAGAAAGTTAAAATATTACAATGTTCCAACACAGCTGGAGGAGTATATGGCGGTAGGCTCCCCGCCGTGAGCTGAGTTCAGAGACGAAGCTAAGATCATGTGACTCCTGCTCGAAGGAGCCAGCAGATGATTTGCCTGAAATGTATGTCAGCAGATAGGATGGCTGACCAGCTGAAAGGATGTCCAGGGTAAAGAGAGCTCAGCTTCTGTACCTTTTTGCCAGTTTCTGAAGCGCTGGAGAGGCTCCTGCAGCTGTAGTCTTCGTAGACACGTCGTAGGAAAGTTAGACTTGTCTCTTGATGATGGTTGAAAGAGTCTTTACAGAACTACGGGGCAGGACTTGTTGTAAGGCCTTTAGAGACTTCTTCGCCGTCTCCCATCTTTGCTGTCTCTGAGATGGTAGCATAGTGTTCCCGTTGATATCCGGAGTAGCAAGCTGTCTCAGTGGTACCCTGCCTAGAACTGCGATGGGTGTCTTAAACGCGAGAGGACCGTCAATGCTGTTTTCAACAGGCGAAGCTCCTCGTTTGATAGCAATTTCCTTACAGGTGATGCTTGGGAAGTGAACGTGTCTTGTTCAACATCCGCCAGTGAGCTGAGGCTGAATTGCGTGGGGAAAACGCTGGCACCATCGGTCAGAGGTAGGCTGTTGAGAGAGCGGCTCTCACTCTGAGCACTGAAGTCTAGCATGGCTTCGGTTTGACCAGGCTTGTGATGGAGATGGGTATCAAAGGTTGGGAACTTAGCAGTTACTTGCTGTGGATCCCTTGGCAACTTAGTCTTTGCTGGAAGAGAAGGTGAGGGAGCTACCCAGCTGTTATAGTTGTCTTCGGTGGGTTTGACGCTCATGACCCTGATGATCACTTTGTCTCCCTCTGTAGGTAGTGAGTTGTTGTCCTTGGTTGAAGGATCGAATGCTGTTATCTCGAGGTTGTAGTCTCGAGGATAAAGCGGACTTGAAATATCGGATGGTTGCCGTTGACACGTATTGTCGTTTGACTTCTCCTTCATCCATTGGTGACGTGAGTATGACAGGGAGGACAAGTCGTTGTCATCCGACGTGATAACGGTTTTGTAAGAGGAGATGTCGTTCTGATTCTTTGTCTGGTCACTACAGACATTGCCAATGATGACCCAGCCCAGCTCGAGGCGCTGGGCATATGGTTCATTGAGTAGTCCGTGAATTTGTTGACGCATCTTGTGCAGTCGTATAATGTCTCTGCCGAGGAGAATTAGGATGTCTGCCTTATCATCCAGGGGTGGCATCTCTTTGGCTATCATTCTGAGATGAGGATGCTGAAGAGCGACTTCTGGTGTTGGGATTTCTTCCCTATTGAATGGTATTTGGTTACACTCTACAAGCGTGGGTAGTGGTATCTCCGTGGCGCCTTTCTCAAGAGAAGTTATTATGAGGCCACTGGCCCTTCTTCCAGAGGTTTGTAAAACGCCGCTGCAGGTGCCCAAGGTGTAGGGATAGACGTCTCCTTTTAAATCAAACAAGTCAAAGAGTTCTGACCTGGCTAATGATTTGTTGCTCTGGTCATCCAGGCTAACGTACACCTTGACTGCCTTCTCTGGATGGCCCTTGGGATACACCCATGACAGGCATATTTTCGCACAGGACTTGTCTCGAAGACCTTCTCCACAGACATCGGTGCATGAGGAAGATACTGCAACATGGCTTGTCACTTGGTCTGTACTCTCCCCGCCATGGCTTGTGGTGGGAGAAGGTGAAGACGCAGAGTCAGGCTGTGATGGATGGAGCGCCTGTACGTGGTCTTCGCTGTCGCACTTTAGACACTTGATGGGAATGACACAGTCCTTAGCAAGATGTTCGGTAGAGGCGCAGCACCTGAAGCATACTCCAAACTTCTTCAAGAGCTCCTTTCGTTCTTGAAGGGGCTTCTTCCTGAAGCCGATGCACTTCTTCAGGGATGTGGTAGTTTGTGAATTGGACACTGGCGATTAGGATTCTCAACCTTCTCACCTTTGTCGCTCTTATCTTGTGATACTGAAGGTGCCGGAAGAACATCAGTCTTCTTGATGGACATTGGAGCTTGGTGGTTCCTGTAGTTAAGACGTGGACTGTCGTGTTTTGTAGATGAAACAGGGTCGCTGTGTTCTCCATAGGAAAAACTTGGATCGGTCTTACACTCTGCGATATTTTCGATGAACTCGCAGAAGTAGGAAAATGGAGGGAAGGAGACTTGGTTTTCCCTTTTGTATTTTGATCCAAGCATAGCCCACTTATTTTGGATATTGGGTGGCAGCTTGGAAACTATTGGGGTTACCCCATGAGCAGTGTCCAGGTAGCTGAGGCCAGGAAGGTACGGGTCTGCTTTGGCCAGCTGAAGCTCTAACAGGAGGTCGCTGAGCTCTTGGAACCTTGTACTGTCCTTATTAGATACCTTTGGAAAATCCTCTAGTCGTTTGAACAGGGCCCTTTCTATGACCTCAGGACTGCCATAGCTTCTTTCTAGTCTCTTCCATGCGGCAGTGAGACCAGCAATGGGATTACTGATGTGGACAGATTTAAGTCTCTTGACCCGATCCGTGGATTGTGACCCAAGCCACCTGATTAGCAGGTCTAGCTCTTCAGTGGCGGTGATGCCGAGATCACTGATCGTGGTTTCAAAGGTACACTTCCAACACCTGTAGTTCTCAGGTTTATCGTCAAACTCTGTAAGACCGGTCTTAGTTAGATCACGCCGAATCATGTACAATGCGAGGCCAGTCATATCAGCATTCTCAAATTTTGGAAGGACCGATGCTGGCTGGATAGCTTTGTTCATACAGTCTGTGATTTGACCTGGGAATGCAGGTACGTATGGGGCAGCATAGGCGTTCAGTCCATTAACTGGCTTAATGAGCTTAGTTTCTGCTACACATGGGACTGGAATTGTGTGATTGACCGGAGTGTGGTGACTGGCCTGCATATTGGCCTGTACGTAGAATTCTGAGTATAAGATTTGGTGATTTGCAGGTTTCTGGTACATTTCGGTGCACAGAGGTGGATCAGGATACAAGATTGGCAGCGTATTGTAATTGTACTGACCTTGGGTGCAGGATGGGAATAAACGCTCTGTGTCCTGTTGTCTCAGGGGAGCATCAGTGTGGTCAGGAAGGATTGCAGGAGCAGGGATAGCGCTGTGTTGGCTTTGTACATAGTCTCTAGTACGCTTAAGAGGGTCTTCAGTATCAAAACCCTGATGTTTCAGGGGAGCATCTGTGTGGTCAGGAAAGATTGCAGGAGCAGGGATAGCACTGTGTTGGCTTTGTACATAGTCTCTAGTACGCTTAAGAGGGTCTTCAGTATCAAAACCACTTAAACTGATGCTGTCTCTTTGGCTCCCACTGATGGCTTGTTCCAGGACCTTTAACTTTGCCATGGCTATGGCGTGTTGGCGTTCCTTCTCTAGGGCATCTAGGGCAGCTTGTATTTTAGTGGCCTCTAGGGCAGCTTGTATTTTAGTTGCCTCAGTTTTCATTTCAGTTTCCTTTTGAGCAAAGGCAGCTTGTATTTTAGTGGCCTCAGCTTCCGCACGTGCTTTTATGAGCTGTTCGCTGAGGGTTGAGGATTTTGAAGAGCGTGACTTAGATGTTCGCTTTGACTGTCTGGCAGAGCCAGAAATGCAAGATGACATCTCGGCTATTAGTGCGATTCTTGCCTCTGTTTTGGCTTTTATATCGCGCACCATGCTTTCTCTCTCAGAGTTAAGTTTTTGGAAAGCTTGCAGCTCTTTGCAGGTAACTGGTGGGTTAAGTCTTTTTAACACTGCGATATACTGGTCTGTTATTTCTGCATAACATTGATAATCTGAACACAGTTGTGCGAGAGCTCCCTCCAGTGGTCGTTGGAGAGAAGCAGGCTGAGATAGGCTATTTATGTGGCATAAGAGTTTTTGCCATAGCTCTGCTGTTGCACGGAGAAGATCATGTTTACTGGATTCTAGATTCTCCCTTATTTTCCATGTTGGCTTTGTGACACGTCTAGCCTTCTGTCATGTGTGCATTGCCACGAAGATCGTCGCGGTTGCACATTTTGACTTCTCACAGCTGAGCTGCTGTTTCTTTGTGTTTGGCAGCTAGGGAGTTAATTCTGTCTGTGCTCGGTGCTGGGACTGGGTGCAGTTTCTCCCGGCTGCAATTGATTATTTGTTGATTGGTTTCCTTTAAATTCCTGGTTGTCTGCTTGGGGAGTTGCCAGTGAAACCTTCATGCAGACCACAGATAGGAATGAATCTGTATAGACTTTAGTTGTGAGCTCCTTAGTTGTTCTAAGCTCAACTTGGTTAGAGTTTATTTCCCAGACCATTTATGTTCCTTTGGTGTTTGAGTGTGTATGCAAGCGAGTGTTATCCTGTCTGTCTTATATGTCTAATCTGTGTATTTAGCTAAGATCAGCCCATATCCCTTTGGTGGTAGTCAGGATCCTTCTTAGGACTGATTACAGGGTTCAGGGTCTGATAGGAGACAGGGTTAGGTTGGTGACTTGGACCTCTGAACCATTATCAGTACCTCCAAGGTGAGGGATTAGTTAGGACCCCAGTTTAGGGTCAGGTTAGATCCCGGTCCACCTCTTTCCTGTTTCAGCTCATCAAGTCCTCAAGATTAACCCTGGGTTCAGCAGATATCGTGTCAGGTAAATCTATTCTATACTTACATGCTGATGTTGCTATACTAGTTGTTGTATAGAGTGTTGTTCCTGTATTAATAGTTTACTGACATTGTATACATATCATTAGACAGCGTGACATTTTCACTGGCCATAAAAATTATCTCCAGTTACCATGGATCCAGTAGCCCAGCTGGCTCTGCAGTTGCAGGGATTATCCATGGAGCTGACGGACATTAAGTCCAAAGTTTTGTCTCCCCTGGAGCAAACCAGAGTTGAACCTAAGGTTGCTCTCCCGGACAGGTTCACTGGTGGGCGAGACAAATTTTTCACCTTCCGGGAGGCATGTAAATTGTATTTTCCGCTTCGGCCTCGATCATCAGGGAGTGAGGAGCAGAGAGTGGGAATTGTTATCTCACTTCTGCAAGGGGACCCTCAATCCTGGGCATTTTCCCTTCCTCCGGGATCCCCGGCTCTACTGTCTGTAGATCAATTTTTTACTGCCCTGGGATTGGTATATGATGACCCAGATCGGGTCTCTCTTGCTGAGACAAAATTACGTAAGATACAGCAGGGAGATCGTCCGGCAGAGGAATTTGCTTCTGAGTTTCGTAGATGGGCCACAGATACTCAGTGGAATGACCCAGCTCTTAGGAGCCAGTTTGGTCATGGGCTTTCTGATAAATTAAAAGACGTTTTGGCTCAGTATGAGTCTCCTCCTTCTCTGGAGGCTGCTATGGCCTTAGCTATCCGTACTGATAGACGGCTTCGGGAGAGGGGTGAGGTAACCCCACTCCCTGTTGTTTCTCCACCTACCACTAAAGTCCCTTATGTTGAGGTTCCCTTGTCTGTTCGGATGAGCCTATGTAGTTGGGAGGGACATCATTTCGTAGGAGGGGATTGGCGGTACGCCGCAGGACTAGAAGATGTTTTTTCTGCGGGAAAGAGGGACATTTTGTTGGAGAATGTCCATCCCGTGCCTTGTTGAGCCAAAAGTCGCCGGAAAACTGTTAATCCCAGGTTGTGTGGTGGACGACAACCTGGGAGTATGTATTTCATCCGCCAGTTCTTCTCAGTTCCTTGTACCAGTGGAGGTGGTAGTTGGTGCGAGAGTGGAGAGATTGTCTGTTCTTCTTGATAGTGGTTCCGGGGCTAATCTGGTTGACGCTCAGTTTGCTCAGGCTCAAGGTATGCATCTGAATGTATTGGTCAAACCGATCCCTATATTCTCCATTGACGCCAGGCCTCTCGGCCAAGGTAGCTTTGTTCATGAGGTTCATAACATTGACCTTCGGGTAGGGGCAATACATAGGGAACAATTATCTTGTTATGTGTTGGAGGGTCTACCTACTCCCATTGTGTTGGGACTTCCTTGGTTGGTTAAACATAACCCTGTGATTAATTGGCAGTCCAGAGAAATAAGCCAATGGGGTGAGTTTTGCAAAAGCAACTGCATGAACACAGTCATCAGTGCGGTCGTGCCTAGTACATTGCCTCCTTTTTTGGAGGATTTTGGGGATGTTTTCTCTGAGGAGGGGTGTCAGGAGTTGCCTCCTCATCGCGTGTATGACTGCTCTATTAATCTCCTTCCTGATGCTAAGTTGCCTAAAGCTAGGTTGTATAATCTTTCTGGTCCTGAGAGGCAGGCTATGAAAGATTATATTTCTGAAAGTCTGGCCAAAGGGCATATTAGACCTTCATCTTCCCCAGTAGCCGCAGGGTTCTTCTTTGTGAAGAAGAAAGATGGAGGCCTACGCCCTTGCTTGGATTTCCGCGAACTTAATCGGATTACTGTTCGAGATCCGTATCCACTCCCTCTTATTCCTGATCTCTTCAATCAAATTGTTGGCGCCAAATGGTTTTCTAAATTGGATCTCAGGGGGGCGTATAATCTGATTAGGATAAAAGAGGGGGATGAGTGGAAAACGGCGTTTAACACGCCGGAGGGACATTATGAGAACCTAGTCATGCCTTTTGGTCTGACTACTGCACCAGCAGTATTCCAACATTTTGTTAATGACATTTTTCGTCACCTTGTGGGGCTGCTTGTGGTTGTATATTTGGACGACATTTTAATTTACTCGCCAGATCTTGTGTCTCATCAGGAGCATGTGAGACAGGTGTTGCAGATCTTGCGAGACAATAAACTATACGCCAAACTGGAGAAGTGTGTATTTGCCGTACAGGAACTTCAGTTTTTGGGTTTTTTGGTGTCAGCCTCCGGTTTCCGTATGGACCCTGAAAAGGTGAGGGCAGTGCTTGAATGGGATCAGCCAGGGGATCTTAAGGCTCTGCAGGTTTTTTGGGGTTTGCTAACTACTACCGGAAATTTATTTGTAATTTGTCATCTGTCGTCAAACCTCTCACTGACATGACAAGAAAAGGGACGGATTTTTCTAAATGGTCGGACAAAGCTTGCCAAGCCTTTTCCTCTTTGAAGAAATGTTTTGCTTCGGCACCCGTTCTCATCCAACCAGATGCATCTCAGCCGTTCATTGTGGAGGTGGATGCGTCTGACGTAGGGGTGGGTGCTATATTGTCCCAGGGTCCGTCCCCTGGTAAATGGCATCCGTGCGCTTTCTTTTCTAAGAAATTGTCGTCCGCCGAAAGGAATTATGATATCGGCAATAAGGAACTTTTGGCCATTAAGTTAGCTTTTGAAGAATGGCGTCACTTTTTGGAGGGGGCAGTCCACCCGGTTACCGTTATTACTAGGGTGTTTAGCATTCCGATACTGCAAATATCGGGTATCGGCCGATATTGGCTGTATCGGAATTCCGATTCCGAGTTCCGATATTTTCGTCATATCGGATACCGGAATCGGGATTGTCACTGTCACTGTCAGTGTCCGTCGGTCGGGTCTGTCAGGAGTCAGCGGCACTTACCTGGCAGAAGATCTCCGGCGGTCACGTCCTGGACTGCTTCATGGCTGCCATCCTCTTCTCCCCGGCGGTCACATGCAGTTTCTCGCGATAACTGCAGTGACTGCTGGGTAATCCCGGCCGTAAAGCAGTCAGTCCGATGACGTCACCGCCGGGGAAGCAGGTAATCAGCTGTGCTGCGTCGCGATGACAGGCTCTGCCTGTCATTGCGATGTAGCAGAGTTGGATCGTCGTGGGACTGTCGTTATGGACTGCGTCGGACAGGTGGTATACTGTTGTTTTTTTTTTTTTCTTTTTTTACAGGAGATCGATGGCGTCGCAGGAATGAGAGTACAATAAAATTAATGAAAACTGTGTTGTCTCTTTTATTTCATTAAAAGACTTTTTTCTTGCTTTGTCTTTTTTTTAAACATTTAAAAACTTTGGGATTAATAATGGATCGGTGTCTTATTGACGCCTCTCCATTATTAACCGGGCTTATTGTCACCGTGCAATCAACGGTGACATTAACCCCTTATTACCCCGCTTGCCACCGCTACAGGGCAAGTGGGAAGAGCCGGGTAAAGTGCAACAATTGGCACATCTTTTGATGCGCCAAATGTGGGGCTGCTGTAGCCTGGTATTATCAGGCTGTTGAGGGCCAAAATCCATGGGCCTTGACAGTCTTTTAATACCAGGCCGCAGCAGTCTGCATTTTACTTGGCTGGTTAACAAAAATAGGGGGGATCCCCACGCCGTTTTTTTTTCGAGGGGATCCCCTATTTTTGTTAACCAGCCAAGCTAAGCAGACTGCTGTGGTCTGGTATTATCAGGCTGGCAAGGTCCATGGATATTGGATCCTTACCAGCCTGAAAAACCAGGCCTCAGCGGTCTGCTTCATCTGGCTGGTTAACAAAAATAGGGGGGACCCCACGCCAATTTTTTTCGAGGGGATCCCCTATTTTTGTTAATCAGCCAAGATATGCAGACTGCTGTGGCCTGGTATTATCAGGCTGGCAAGGTCCATGGATCTTGGCTCCTTAACAGCCTGAAAATCCAGGCCTCAGCGGTCTGCTTCATCTGGCTGGTTAACAAAAATAGGGGGGACCCCACGCCAATTTTTTTCGAGGGGATCCCCTATTTTTGTTAATCAGCCAAGATATGCAGACTGCTGTGGCCTAGTATTATCAGGCTGGCAAGGTCCATGGATCTTGGCTCCTTAACAGCCTGAAAATCCAGGCCTCAGCGGTCTGCTTCATCTGGCTGGTTAACAAAAATAGGGGGGACCCCACGCCATTTTTTTTTCGAAGGGAACCCCTATTTTTGTTAATCAGTTCCCTCTGACGTCACTGATGTGTCCCTGGCTGACCTGAAGTGAAAGTGGAAAGCAATCAATTAAGCTTTCCACTTAAGGGCCCGTCTCACATAGCGATATCGCTACCGAGATCGCTGCTGAGTCATAGTTTTGTGACGCAGCAGCGAGCTCACCAGCGATATCGCTGTGTGTGACATTCAGCGACGATCAGCCCCCCTGCCGGGTATCGCTGATCGTCGCTGAAATGTCAGGACCTTTTTTTGATCGCTGGTTTCCCGCTGACAGGCACACATCGCTGCGTGTGACAGGCGGGAGACCAGCGATCCGCTGGTAACCAAGGTACACAGCGGGTTTCCAGGCGCGGGGCTGTGCCTAGAAACCCGCTGTGTACCTTGGATACCAGCGCCCTGATGCAGGGAGCTGGTATCCAAGGTACACAGCGGGTTTCCAAGCGCTGCGCGGTGCCTGGAAACCCGCTGTGTACCTTGGTTACCAGCGGATCGCTGGTCTCCCGCCTGTCACACGCAGCGATGCGTGCCTGTCAGAGGGAAACCAGCGATCAAAAAAAGGTCCTGACATTTCTGCGACGATCAGCGATACCCGGCAGGGGGGCTGATCGTCGCTGAATGTCACACACAGCGATATCGCTGGTGAGCTCGCTGCTGCGTCACAAAACTAGTGACTCAGCAGCGATCTCGGTAGCGATATCGCTATGTGAGACGGGCCCTTAAGCGATGTTACCCGCAGTGTCGCTGTCCCAGATCGCTGCCTGAGCTGCCTGTTTGGCAGCTCAGCAGCGATCATGTAGCGATACACCAGCGATCCTGACAAGTGCATATCGTTGTCGGGATCGCTGGTGTATCGTTATGTGACACCCAGCCTTTACTCTCCTGTCAGGCAGGAGAGGAACTCATTCATTTGGGGTTTACTGTGAGGCTGCAGCATTAGCTGCGGTCCCTGCAGTAAACATTAACCCTTTCTGAAGGATTACACCGTGGGACCTGACTGTGCATGGGATAGGTAAGAATAATTTTGCTTTTTTATTTTATTTTTATTACAGGAAATGGTTTTTGCAGTAAAATAAAAGATGGTCAAAAACATGTGTCTTTATTTCATTAAAATGATTTTTAATTAAAGTGTGTGTGTTTTATTTTTATTTCATGCAATAGGATTAATAATTGATAGTTGTCTAATTGACAGCTCTCAATTATTAACCTGGCTTAAGGTCACCTTTCAATAGCAAGGTGGCTTTAACCCCATATTAACCCATTCGCCACCGCTACAGGGCAATGGGAATAGACGGGCAAAGTGCCAGAAAGGGCGAATCTAATTATAGATTTGTCTTTCCTGGGGTGTCTGGGGGCAGATGTTAGTAGCCGGGGGGGGCAAAAATAATGGTCCCTCTCTGGGCTATTATTATCTGCCCCCACTCACTGGCTTTGTCTGTCTGGTTGCGAAAATAGGGCGGGAGCCCACGCATTTTTTTTCAGCAATTTTACACCTCATATATATATATATACATGTCATTGAATTTGTGACACATATATATATATATATATTTATATTTGTAGTTCATACACTTCTACATAGTATAATAGCCGCTAATTCAATTGCCGGCTTTTGTGAAAATGCAGAACCCGACATGAAATGACACTTGGTGTACATAGGGTTAACCATGTCTTTTCATGTCCTTTGCTATCTAATTTGCACAAACAATTAAATCAGTCTATGTGTGCAAAATTTCACACCTGTAGGGGTTAATTAAAGGTGTAAATTCGTAGCAAAAAAGTCGTTTTTTTTACAACGAATTTACACCTTTAATTAACCCCTACAGGTGTGAAATTTTGCACACATAGTCTGATTTAATTGTTTGTGCAAATTAGATAGCAAAGACATGAAAAGACATGGTTAACCCTATGTACACCAAGTGTCATTTCATGTCGGGTGACCCGACATGAAATGACACTTGGTGTACATAGGGTTAACCATGTCTTTTCATGTCTTTGCTATCTAATTTGCACAAACAATTAAATCAGACTATGTGTGCAAAATTTCACACCTGTAGGGGTTAATTAAAGGTGTAAATTCGTAGCAAAAAAGTCCGTTTTTTTTACAACGAATTTACACCTTTAATTAACCCCTACAGGTGTGAAATTTTGCACACATAGACTGATTTAATTGTTTGTGCAAATCAGATAGCAAACGACATGAAAAGACATGGTTAACCCTATGTACACCAAGTGTCATTTCATGTCGGGTGCTTCTGTCTTTTCACTGAAGCCGGCTTTACCCGGCAATTGAATCAGAGGATATTTTACTATGTAGAAGTGTATAAACTATACATATATGTATATATATATGTCACAATGACGTATATATATATATATATGTATTCTATGTGTGTATATTTAGTGTTTACAAGGAAAGAATGGGGTTTTTTTAGTTGCGATATTTTGTTCCCATAGACTTACATGGGACTTCCGGTATCGGTATCGGGTATCGCCGATATTTTAGTGATATCGGCGATACCATTCCGATTCCGATACTTTAGGATATCGGAAAGTATCGCTCAACTCTAATTATGATATCGTCAATAGGGAACTGTTGGCATTAAGTTAGCTTTAAGAATGGCGTCACTTTTGGAGGGGGCAGTCCACCCGGTACCGTTTTACTGATCACAAGAACCTGTTGTATTTGGAATCCGCTAAGCGTCTGAATTCCAGACAAGCTCGATGGTCGTTGTTTTTTACCAGGTTTAATTTTGTCGTCACTTATCGCCCGGGGTCTAAGAATGTAAAGGCTGATGCCTTGTCTCGCAGTTTCCCAGGGGCCAGGAAAACGGATGACCCGAGTACTATCCTTCAGGAGGGGGTGGTAGTGTCGGCTGTATTTTCTGAGCTTGAGGAGGAGGTGTTAGAGGCTCAGGGGGACGCCCCTGCAGGACCTCCAGGGAGACTGTTTGTCCCAAATCTGTTGAGACAAAAGGTTATTGAGGCACATCATAATTCTGCTCTAGCAGGACATCCAGGGAGTAAGGCTACTTTAGATCTCCTTTCTCGCCGGTTTTGGTGGCCTAATGCTAATAAAGATGTTATAACTTTTGTCGCGTCATGTGGGGTGTGTGCTCGCTCTAAAACCCCTCATACCCGTCCGTCTGGGACCCTTTTACCCTTGAAACTTCCGGAGCGTCCATGGACTCATTTATCTATGGACTTCATTACGGACCTTCCTCCGTCGTCAGGGAATACTGTCATACTGGTGGTTGTTGACAGGTTCAGTAAGATGGCACATTTCGTTGCTCTTCCTGCACTCCCTAATGCTAAAACTCTGGCGCAGGTGTTCATTAGGGAGATCGTTAGACTTCATGGGTTGCCTGCTGATGTGGTGTCAGATAGGGGGTCTCAGTTTGTGTCCAAATTTTGGAGGGCATTTTGTTTACGTCGGGGGATGCAATTGTCATTTTCCTCGGCTTTTCATCCGCAGACCAATGGTCAGACAGAACGTCTGAATCAGAGCTTAGAGACATATCTCCGGTGTTTTGTCTCAGAGAACCAAGAGGACTGGTCTTCTTTCTTGCCTCTGGCAGAGTTCGCTCTTAACAACAGGCGAAGCGAGTCCACTGGTAAGTCCCCGTTTTTTGGGGCATATGGTTTCATCCCAGTTTTGTACTTTCAATGGGGGGGGCCCTTCTGGGTTCCTGAGGAGGAGCGTTTCTCGTCGTCACTTGCTTCTGTGTGGAGAGGTGTATTGAATAATCTGAGTGCGATGGGGAACCGTTACAAACGTATGGCTGATAGGAGGAGAGTTTCTGGTCCAGATCTGAATGTGAAGGATCTGGTATGGTTGTCTACCAGGAATATAAAACTTAAAGTGCCCTCCTGGAAACTGGGTCCCAGATTCATCGGGCCGTACAGGATCAGTTCCATAATTAATCCTGTGGCATTTCGTCTGGACCTCCCTCCTACGTTTAAAATTCATAATGTGTTCCACAAGTCATTACTTAAAAGGTATGTGGCACCAGTCATACCGTCACCTCTACCTCCTCCTCCTGTGTTGGTCAATGGTAACTTGGCATTTCAAGTATCAAAGATCATTGACTCACGTCTGAATCGCCGGTCCCTTCAGTACTTGGTGCATTGGAAGGGGTATGGTCCAGAGGAGAGGACGTGGGTCCCTGCGTCTGATGTTAACGCAGATCGTTTGGTTCGGACCTTCCACAGAACTCACCCGGGCAGGCCTGGCCCTGAGGGTCCGGAGGCCCCTCGTAGAAGGGGGGGTACTGTCATGTGTGCATTGCCACGAAGATCGTCGCGGTTGCACATTTTGACTTCTCACAGCTGAGCTGCTGTTTCTTTGTGTTTGGCAGCTAGGGAGTTAATTCTGTCTGTGCTCGGTGCTGGGACTGGTGCAGTTTCTCCCGGCTGCAATTGATTATTTGTTGATTGGTTTCCTTTAAATTCCTGGTTGTCTGCTTGGGGAGTTGCCAGTGAAACCTTCATGCAGACCACAGATAGGAATGAATCTGTATAGACTTTAGTTGTGAGCTCCTTAGTTGTTCTAAGCTCAACTTGGTTAGAGTTTATTTCCCAGACCATTTATGTTCCTTTGGTGTTTGAGTGTGTATGCAAGCGAGTGTTATCCTGTCTGTCTTATATGTCTAATCTGTGTATTTAGCTAAGATCAGCCCATATCCCTTTGGTGGTAGTCAGGATCCTTCTTAGGACTGATTACAGGGTTCAGGGTCTGATAGGAGACAGGGTTAGGTTGGTGACTTGGACCTCTGAACCATTATCAGTACCTCCAAGGTGAGGGATTAGTTAGGACCCCAGTTTAGGGTCAGGTTAGATCCCGGTCCACCTCTTTCCTGTTTCAGCTCATCAAGTCCTCAAGATTAACCCTGGGTTCAGCAGATATCGTGTCAGGTAAATCTATTCTATACTTACATGCTGATGTTGCTATACTAGTTGTTGTATAGAGTGTTGTTCCTGTATTAATAGTTTACTGACATTGTATACATATCATTAGACAGCGTGACACCTTCTCACTAAATGGTGGATCAGGGTCTATGCACTCTTCCTCTGACAATGGGTCTGGCAGAGACCATGTAGTCATTCCTTCAGCCATCCTGCTGCACAGGGAGAAGGGGAGCTGTATAGACTCTTATATGTTGAGAGCGGATGCTCTGCAGGAAGTTCTGTAGCTTTATAGAAGCTGTGGGTTTTACAGATGAATCTGAAAAGTCTTTTTTACTATTCTGTCCCCGGGGCCTGTGGCGGTAAATATGGCTCTGTGAGATGCCGGATCTCTTTCACCTTACTCACAATTGGCGACGATCGCAGATAGCTTAACTCAGCTGCCGGCACACATGTTATGAAGAATCCAGAAGAGACTTTGATTTCTTTAAGAATTCTTGTTGAATGCATACAAACAGCAGCAGGTAAAAAAGACTTTCTTCAGACAGACTGAAAACACATGTGAATCTGATAAAATCAAGATGGAGAATGAAACACAGGAGAAAGAAGAAGGAAATGACATCACACCAGAAGAGGGAGACAGAGAGACAGAAGGGACAAACTTGATGTAAAGGGAGGATTTCAGCTATGCAAACACAGGGACACATAGCAACAGTAAACAATATGAGAGACTGCAATACAGCATGTAAAATACACAGGACAGTCTGTAAAATGTCTCATTCATGGGACATAACACTTACTGTAAAGTGACACTTAGGCTATTGCTTTATGATAAATAACCCAAGATGAATTATTCATGGTTCTGAAACCGGAGAACTGAAGTATTACCTCTACTGATTGTCATGCCCATTGTGTCTGTGACTGCAGCAAAAGCAGCTTTCAAGTCATATTAAAAAAGCCAATGAAGAGCTGGAGGGAAGATGATTCTTACTTTAGTAGGAAAATAATAAGGGCCACATTAAACTGGTGAGAGCCAACAGTCCAACAAAACCTTTAGATATGCGCATTATTTGCAGTAATAGAGTAGCAGTGTTGCTGCTGACTGGAAAAACTGACATTTCACATTTATTTTTTCACCAAAACACCATCATAATGTAAACCTCTCACACAGTGCCATTACATGTGAATGTTATCATCCAAGAAAAACAAACCCATTTTTTCTCTGGTGTCATCATAGTCGCATCTTTTTTTCTCATCTGTTTTTATCGCTGAAGAAGGTAGACTTTCTTATTATCCATTGACTTTTAGCAATGCATCAGTTATGAATAGATGAAATTCCAATGGAACTCTGAACTACAAAGCCTGCTTTCATATTTCATCCATTCTATATGGATCACAATAGATTTAAGGAGGTGAGTATGAGTCACAAAACAAAAGAGAAAAGGACCTGCTCTGAGACTCACCTGCTCTGAGTCTCATGGACTAGAGGCACAAATCCAGTTTTACAACTGATGTGTATGTAACACCTGCAGCGCGAGCTAAGTGAACAGAGACTACTGTTGCTGGGATTAAACAGATATTCACAGCAGCAGACATTAATGCTTTTTTTTTTTGTTGCACTGGCATGGAATACAACTCCCAGCAGACTTTGCTTCTCTTTACATCCTAGAAGAGAAAGACTAGCAGTGGAAGAGACTGATTGGCTGAATAAGGTGGAGAAGGAGGAAGGATCCAGCAGGGAACAAGGATGTGCTTGCTCCTCCATTGCAGACTGGTGCAAGCCTGGAACTGGAGAGCAGAAAACAGAGGCACAGAGTGAGTGCTGACAGCCAAGCAGCTCAGTGTGAGGGGAGATCTTCCTGCAGGCAAGTCAGGTGACCTGGAGATGTCCACCACCACCTGATCTACCATAGAGAAAGGAACTGGCCATTCAGTCCTTTTGTCACAGGTATCAGGACTCTGCAGCCCCCAGCTGGATCCCTGTGTGACCCCAGACTTGCTACATCACGGAGTGAGTAGCTACAGCTGGGACTTGTTGTTCCTCTGTTGACGACTTTATAACAGAACTACTTGCAAATAATGTATTGTCCTGTCTTGTGGTTCCTTGTGCAAGAGGACCATTTAGGAAGGGGATTTTGATCTTATTAATTTATTAAGTGCACAGTGGTCCCTGAAAGCGCGCCAACATCCGTGACAACTGGGCCCCGATGTTGGACTGTATTACTTGCACTACTGCAGCAATTTGTGGGTTGTGTGATTAGTTAGGAGTGTGTTTTCTGTAACTTAAAGGAAACGTGTCATCCTTAACTATGACCAGCAGCATATGTAGAATTGGGTAACTTATGATGCGATAGATGTAGTGTTGTACCCTTCAGGGATTGCTCCACACTAACACAATATCCACAAAGCACATCCTTTACCTTTAAGAGTGTCACATATCTGCTGTGTAATATTTGTTTGCTGTTCCTAGTTATACCCCCTGCCTTTTACACCTTTTTACCCTGTACAATAAACCTGTTGGGTTGTTTTAATCAAATCTCTTGTGAGTATGTATGGAGTATAGACAGGGTTTTCCTGAGTTGACTCCTGGCAGAAGATGAAGACCATTCTAGATTCCTTTACAGCTTCCAGCAAGATTTGGGTGGAGTCACTGCACAATACTGAGGCGAGAACTACTGGTCACCCTGCCAATAAAGGCGACTTAGAATGGTGTTACATGTATATGGCTCAATTAAACTCTATGGGTAAAAAAAACATACAGCGCTAGAACATGTCACATGAATTTGTGAATGTATTCTAACCCTGAAAAAATCAAGTGACCATAAAAAGAACTTTCCACCACCACATCCACAGTGGACTCCATTTTTGACCAAATCAACTATTGAGCGCTGTCTAAAAAAATAACTACTAAAAAAATAACTGCTTACAGTGAAACCACAAAAAATCACCCTGTTATTCAGGCCTGCTTTCCTGTAAAATATTTTCAGCTTTACCAAATATTACGTATACTGGCTACCTTCTTTGAGAAGACCACCAAATAGAATTCCACTTTTCTATGCAATTTTACTTGGTTGTCTTAAAGAAGTTTCACAGCATAGATTCCATCTTCTGGGTCTCAATTGCTGAAAATTACTCCACATTAAATTAAATCAATAATTTGTGGGGAAATCATCAGAAAATCAGCACCTAATTGTACTAATTTTGAACTTTATTTTGTGGCTGATTTTTCAAAGAGGATTGCAAAGGCTTCCTTGGACCACCAGCCTTTTCCTGTGCTTCCAACTCCATCAATGATATTTTTCAATATGTGAAACTTTGCTACAGGAAGCTGTGGATGTTATTTTTAAATTCAGACATGTTTTTCCCCAACCATGGATTTTATTTCAGGCAATCTACTGTAAAATGTGCAAAATATGGATTAGATTGTGGATATGACAACGAAACACAAGGTGTGGAAACTAAACTTGCATAAACAAATATACAACATCCAAAAAGAGGGAAAAGAATATGGGAGTAATGACTTATCGGTTGGAGTTTCTGTTGGGGAGTGGTTGGAACAACTCCCGATGGCATCGTAGTCCATGGACAAAGTCTCTGGCTCTGCTGCGTAGGAAAGAGGTGCACTGTCTTCTGACCATGCCGAAGTATCTGGGTCTGTTTGTCTTGGGTCTGCATGGATAAAGTTCTTTCTGTTGGTTCCTCTGGAGTGACGCAGTACACTGGGAGCACACCACCATGCAGGCCACAGGGGTAACAAGGCCTCGCACGGACTCACAAAGTTCGGGAAGATAAGAAATGTCTACTGCACTACACGTTATGGATCGGGACGGTAGGAGGGCACCCGGTAATAATGAAGTAAGTGCGTGCTGGCAGGGTCAGTCAGTCTGTCGGGAGCTGGCATAAGTGGCGGTGGTAATCGGAGCAGAGGAGAGGGAGTCAACATTCGCCCTGCTCTGTAGTCACCTTCCGTCAAGTCTCTCGTGTTACCACGCTCAGTCCCTTTTATCCCCCCATGCCCCCTTCTGTCAGGTGTTCAGGCCCTCCGCATACAGGCAAGTCGTCCCCCGGCAACAGTGGTGAATGCCCCGATAGTTCCGGCTCCAAAGCGCATCTCGAACTGACGACACCGTTCCTGTTCATCCTCTTACAAGAACACAGGAGCACTCAACTGACCATAGTTTGGCTGACAGCTAAAAAATGTGTATGTGGGCATTAACAAATCTGGTGGACAAAGTCTAAGGAGCCATCTCATTATTTATTATTAACCTCCTCACAAGACTGGACATTTTTTCGTTTCAGTCCCAAACCACTACCCTTGACATAGTAGTCACCAGTGAAACAGGAATTACTAACAACGAGTGGTAGCACACCGCTAGAGAACCGAGAGGTGAGTCGTAACACTTACCGTACATCCATTTACATTAATCTGTCTGCAGGACTTCACACCCCAAACTACGGTATTTATATGAACATGTTGCTCTTTCAAAGACAAGTCCAGCAATACCTTTACATGGCCAGTCCACTCCTCCATTACTGCACTTGAATTGATATGCAAATGTCTATGGTAGATCTAAAGACTCTGTCACTCCAGCTCAGCGCCGCCTCCTACTGCATGCCTGATTGCCTTTATGCCGTGTGACTTCAGGCAAGGAAAGGAAAAGGAGCCATCAGTCAAGCAGTAGGCGGCAACGGTTGGTAGGGATAGAGCTGGAGTGACAGAGGCTTCAGAGCTACCATATTCATTTACCTATCAAATCAAATGCTGACTTTCAGTAACAAAGGAATGGACTGGTTATGTTAAGGTATCACTAAACTTGTCTTTAAAAGAGCTACATGCACATGTAAATATTTATGGGGTGGGGGCTGAAATCCTGCTGACCGATTCCCTTTAAAGCCAGGGAAAGCAGAAAATATCCGAGGTTTAATGGCTAATAACACGTAAAACTAAAAGAAAACTAGAGCATTACAAAATCATTCACAAAGTAAACGGGATGCCCTACAGACTGCATTATATTTTGTAACAAGTTTTTCAATTTCACCACCATACATAGTTTGAAAATAATAAGAACATGTCCATCTAGGTAAATCTTCCCAGACCTGACCATATAATCTAGAAAAGAACTACGATAATTAGATTTATCTCATTTTGCATGAAGCGTAAAAGTCATTTCTTTCTCACTTGATAAAGGTGGCAAAATATTTTCCCAAGATCTGTTTTACATATTTCTCCCTATACTTTCTCCAATCCATTGGTCATTTTATAAATGTTTAAACCTTCTTTTTTATATAAAATCTATTATTGCGTTTTTACCAACGCTACCTTTTGTGATAAGAATTTCCAAGGTTAGACTACTGTTACTGTAAGGAACTCTTTCCTTTGCTGATAATACATTCTTCTCTCTTCTTCAAGTACGTTGTAAATGATTTTCCATAATCTGTCGCACAATGCTCGACATTAAATCTGTAAGCTATATACAGAATATTGGTCTTGCATTTATTTATTGACTCCCGACTTCAGTTTTACATAACCAATAAAATGTGTGCAATTTTCAATATTACACTGTGCACTACCGTATGGACATATTTATGTGATCAATCATCATAGCAGTTTTCATTTGCAGCCATTGTCACGCTATCCCAAGTTTGTGTTCCTGGGATTTCATTTATTCATTTTTATTACTAAATATTTGACTATTCCATTACTAGACGTACGAGAGAGAAACATGAATTGCTTATCTAGATTTATAAAGCTCACAATTACATTTGCTAATTCATTATTGATATATCTTCCAATGCATATAAGTTGTGGTCAAAGAGCAGTTAATAAACTGTAGTCCTGGAGGCATTGACGCTCTCACCCTGTTTGTTTCTGATAGAGTTTCAGGAGGTTCTTAAATGGCAAAACTATAAATAGTTTTCAGATTATCAAACTGTTCTTCACGTCTCATTCTTCCAGGAATTTTCTCGCTAAGACTTACATTTTTTTCCAATATCAGAAGAAAGAATTCTAAAGGTACCAATTACTGTGTCTTTAAAATGGAATTCAGAGAAAATTTCTGTCCTGAAAGATGAAGCCCTAATCAGATCTATTTTGAAATATCTATCGACGTTTCAGCCGTCATTCAATTCCGCGTTCTTCATACCGGCTTTTTCGAGGCTACTCGTCATCCTTTGCCACTGCAAAAGCAATAACGTTGACTTTCAATTGCTGTTGTGATTGAGTTTTTATAGGGCCAATGGTCAGAAATATTGATACTTAAAGGGCTTTTAAGGGACATTAACATTGATTGCCTTAGGATAGGTCATCATTGTCTGATCGGTGGGTGTGCGACACCGGCATACCCGCTGACCAGCTGTTCAGTGTAAGTGGCGGCCAGAACACAACTGCACAGCACAGCTCCGTCAACTGTATAGTGACAGCAGCACATTTTCCCCCATATCCAAATCAATAGGGGGAGAATGTGCAGTACCCGGCCACGGCCACTCAGCCATCGACAAAGCTGTGCAGCTCCATAACTGAGAAGTTTCTGCAGCCGTCGCTGACACCGGATTGGGTGACGTGCCAGGTGTCGCTCCCCTACTGATCGGACATTGATAACCTATCCTAAAAATAAGCCATTAATGTAAAAGTCACGGACAACCCCTATAATATACTGATTTATACTAGATATATTAGTTGGCATTTTTTTGGGAACAAATAATGAAGATAAACCAGATCTATCTAGTAGTAATGGTCAGATGCTCACTTTACCGAGGGCACCTATTCTAGCAGGAATGTAATGGTAGCTTTGTAGCTCTACAGGGTCTAGCGAGAAGAAGGATTTCCTGGCCCAGGAAATCAATATCCTTCTTGCCAGCCTTCCTAACTACACAAGTACCTCTATATAAGTAAACATAGATAAAGAATTGCAAGCATAACTC
Source organism: Oophaga sylvatica (assembly GCA_033576555.1). NCBI lineage: Eukaryota > Metazoa > Chordata > Amphibia > Anura > Dendrobatidae > Oophaga > Oophaga sylvatica. The sequence continues at coordinate 616,545,052 of JARQOD010000002.1, forward strand.
CATATTTCAAGAGAATGGAGTAAGCAAAGGTACTGTCACACTAAGCGAGATCGCTAAAGCATGAGCGATTTTATGACGCAGCAGAGACCTCGTTAGCGATGTCACTGTGTGTGACATGTAGCGGCGATGTGGCCCCCGCTGCAATGTCGCTGATCGTTGATGAACGTTATGAGCCGTTTTTTGGTCGTTGGTGTCCCGCTGGTGAGCCTGAATCGCTGAGTGTGACACCCTTTATGAACGACTTTACCAGCGTCGCGGTGGGACTAGGTTTTCTCAACGACCGCAGAGGTCGTTATACAGATCGCTGATCTCTGATGAGATCTTTGTGTTTGGAAGCTACTAGCTACAATATAGCGATCGCACCAACGATTTCGCCAGGTCGTGTCCTTGTCGTGATCGCTGGTGCGATCGCTAAGTGTGACAGTGCCTTAAGTAAAAAAATCTCTGTCATTCGGTCCAATAGTCTGGCCAGTCTGGTAGCCCAATAGAGGTAGGTTATGAATTGAATTAACGTTAAATACAGGGGCTCAGTTTTGAAATTCGAGACACTTATTATGCATACTCCAGATTGATAACGGCGGGTCATATATCTACAGTATTTTGTTGACCACTAAAGGGAACTTCTCACAAGGTTTTCCAAATATCACGTATGGCCACTACTTTTAAGGCCTCTTTTACAGCATTTTAGTATGCTGAATGTATGTCCCCAAACTCCTCTGTAGATCCCAAAAAAGGCCTTTTATTATACCCACAGACGGTGTGGTGCGATCCGATGGGCGTCTCTTGTCTTGATCCGGTATTTCCTCTCTTCTTACAATCACCATCCTCCTTCTTGTCTTGCGTCATTCACACAGTGTCCCCCAATTGTGCTCCTGCACAGGCATACTTCTCTCTGCCCTATTGAGTGCAGAGAAAAGTACTGTAGTGCGAATGTGCTGGGAAAGACCAAAGTGTGCTGATGACCCGAAAGTAAAGCCAGCGTATGTGGAGTACAGTACTTTACTTTGCACTCAGCAGGACAGAGATAACTGCGCCTGCGCAGGAGAATAACTGGAGGACCCTGTGTGAATGATCTGGGGCGTGTGATCCACATGAAGAAAGCAGGATCACGGCTATTTTAGGAACAGAGGAGGTGAAGGATCAAGACCAGAGACCCCTATCGGAATGTACTGTGCCCTCTGTACGTGTAAGAAAAATTATTTTTTTCAGAGGCGATTGGTAACTTACTACTGCATACTAGTATGCTGTAAAAAAAAAGGCAATAATGGTGATGGCGTACTTTATATTGGGAATACCTGATGACAGGGTCCCTTTAAACTAATGTTGCCTGATTTCGACACAACTGACCGACCATCTAGGTGTTCAATAAAGATGAGCGAATCACAGTGTGCAACGCCATTCCGTTGTCCAGATCGGCGCTCTCTGTCTGTGGACAAGATCTGCACGAAACTTCTGAGTTTCCAGGCAAAGTGTTTGACTTGCTGGCCTGGCATGATGTCATCTGTGTGTCACGTGTCACTCAGGTGACATCTCACCAGCTGGCTAATCATAAGCCGACATTGGGATCCCGGAGAATAAGGAAATTCGTCCAGCTTCGGTCCTTAACCAGAGAGTACCAACACGGACGGTGGACCAGGTTTGCACAAAGCAATCCATTCATCTGTAGCCAAAAACATGTTCCATTATTTTGATAATACAAGCATTGATAGCAGACTAAGTATGAGTGTGTATGGGACCATCAGGAGGAATAGATCTTGCTCATCAGTTTTTAACCAACAACTACTGAAATTACAATGACGTTAATACATCCTTGAGCTTTATAGTTATAACTGGTATCTACATGCAATACTTCATATATCCCATTCTATAGTACTCTACCCATCTAGATCTACAGAGCTGGAAGACAAAATGGTGCCCAACCAAAGAAGTATATACCATGGCTACTGAAGGACAGAAAAAGGTTAAGGTTTCGTAAGTCTCCTCATTTTCAAGATTTTTCACTGTCTTCTGCAGTGATAAAAGTGAAATGTACATGTCTTCCTCTCATTCGGAATAATGAGGCATAGCAGAAGTAATAGGATTGGATTAGAAATAGTAATAAAAGATAAGCTGCCCAGTGCCTTGGCTGACTGATAAGTATAATGATAGATCTCTGAGTCATTCCCATGCAGTTGGATTATTGCTCTAGGTTAGGGATAATTGGATTGATGTTGACTCTGAGGGCTGTGAGAGGTGATTACTTTTGTTTCTCTGAAAGATCAGTATATGCTGTACTGTCCTTTAACACTGTCCTTTAATATTCAAAAACTTACGTACAGTATTTCCAGAGGCCACAGATGTGAAAATACTAAACTTAGAAACAATTGCTGGGGCTGATATGTTTGACATGTCCTATGGTTTTGGACTTGTTGTAACATCGCATTTATAAAAGATTAGAGATGGTATAGCATGTTAGTGGTAAACATACACTTTTTAGGATGTGATATTCATGGAATATAGTTAGTAAACCATATGTATACAGTATATACTGTGTATATAGATAAAAACACATACATCAAAATAGAAATACAGTCATCGATTTTTACCAGACGATGGACCAAGAATGTGGATGAAGGAAGAAGGATTGGTCTTAAAACTGGAAGGAAACAGAGAGCTTAGTCTTAAAGGGAACCTGTCACCAGGTTTTTCCCATATAAAGTAAGGCCAGCACCTGTAAGCCCTTATATATTGCATTATGGAATGCTGTATATAAGTCCCGAATGTGCCCGACATAACACCAAAAAGCTTTTATTATACTCACCTATGGCGCGGTCTGTTTCGATGGGTGTCACTGGTCTTGATCAGGTGTCTACTCTCTTCCTATGAATGCCGTTCTCCTGCTTGCTTCGTGTGGATGATGTATCCTACATCACTCAGTGTTCTCCATCATGCACTTCTCTGTGCCCTGTCGAGGGCAGAGCAAAACGCTGTAGTGTGCAAGCGGTGTGAAAGGCCAAAGAGCGCTGATGACCCGGAAGTAATGTCGGCACAAGTGCACCACAATACTTTGCTCTGCCCTCGGCATGGCAGAGACAAGTGCACCAGCACAGAAGAGACATTGGGGTACACTGTGAGGATAACATTGGACACGTCATCCACATAAAGTAAGCAGGAGCACAGAGACTGAAGGAAGAGAGGAGGAGCTGGATTAAGACTAGAGACCCCTATTGGAATAGACTGCTTGTCTCTGGTCTTGATCCAACACCTTCTCTCTTCTTGCAGTCACAGTCCTCCTTCTTGCTTCATGTGGATAAGGTGATTTTTTTCCCATTACACCATTTACCAATCGGATTTTACGAATGCAACAATACCAAATATGTGTATTTTTTATTTATATTGGGCAAAATGGGGGTGATTTTAACTTTTGTGTTTTTTACTTTTTATTTTTTTATTTTTTTGCTCTATGTTTGCTGTATTGAAGAATCCTCTTAAAGGGAACCTGTCTGCAGGATTGTGCATAGTAACCTACAGACAGTGTCAGATCGGCACCATTATACTGACTAAAATGATACCTGGGTTGATAAAATCCATTTTGTGATTGTTGTTTAATCTTTTTTTTCAGTTTTCAGTTAATGAGATTCTCGTGCTCTGGGGCGGCCTGGTGGGGGGTTACGTGGTGCTCTCCTTAGGTATTCATACTGATGGCTTATTACAAGTCCACGATAAAGTGAAAAATAATTGCTTTATTTACTTTTAAAAATTAGCAAAATAGAGGATAAAATATCAGCATAGCTAGCACCAGGTGTTGCGTTATCAATGCGTTTCGGGTGTCACAGCACCCTTAGTCATGAAGTGATAAAATTCGGTACAGTTCTGGTACCCGAACCGAACATTAGAATAAAGTTGAGTTAGGGTACCAGAACCCAAAATTTGCTAATGAAGATGCCTTTGCTGGGAATTTGGGTTACTTAGGCTGTGGTTCCACGGTCCGGAACCACAGCGCTTTGGACGGAGCGGAAATTCCGCTCCGTCTAAGCCCCGCCCCCTTTCTGACGTGCGATCTTTCCAGAGGTGTTCAGGACACCTCCGGAACACCTCCGGAAATAACGCATGGCTACATAGCCCTGTGTTAAATTCTGTTGCGGCGACGCACCGTCGCCGCAACACGCGAGGACATGCTGCGGTCTGAAAAGACACGCCGCATGTCCGTTTACGCAGGTCCCCCCTCCCCTCCACTATGCTGTAACATCTGGACGCTGCGTGTTTGGCGCTGGGCCAGCGCACAGCGCCAAACACGCAGCGTTTACTGATCGTGGAAACTCACCCTAAAAATTATGCTGTCTATATCAATTGTAGGAGTTGCGCTATTGTCAACGATCGGTATCACTTTCATCAGTATTTGCCCTAAAAAATCTGTACTTGTCATCCATGGTGCTCACAATTTTGTTAAAATTTTAATTTCTCCAGATATGGTCAGATGTGAACCTGAGATCTGTAGGGCTTAAAGAAAATAGTGCTATCTGCAGAATAACCCCTGGGACAAGGTGCTGATTTCTGCATATTGAAGAGTAAGTCTATGCGTTTTCATTATATGATTCGGCACAGTGTGTCTGTCTGTAAGCTCCTCTTTCCCACAGAGATGCGGAGTATCACACCTTATAAATAATAGATATTAATATAAAGTTAATTTCACACCTCTGGGATGTATCACGCAATCCACGCACCTGAATCACTGTCAGTATTTACAGCATTTCATGCCCTCTTTTTAATCACACACACCTGACAAGCATGAATTATCACTTAAAAAGTGATGAAATATTAATAGGCTTATATCTGATGTATGAAATGAGCAGCAAATCAATAAAATATTAAGATAGAAGAAAATGAATGCTGACGAGTGATGCCTTACACTTGCATGTTACAGTCATTATAAATTATAGTATCTGATACCGCGTCTGCCACGTTACTATTGAATACTTGTTAAGGGGCTCAATACACTTGCAGAATTTCCTCCACCTGCCTAAATTTCTATTGAAGTAAATGACACTCTGGGCCAATTCAACACTGTTTTTGTGCCTTTCATTTGGTAACTCCCCCTTTCATTCATAATGAGTCTTGGAAGCTGATTCTCAAGGAGATTTATGTCCGGCCCATAGATCTTAACAGCTCATTTACATATTAATAAAAACTTGGATTTCTCTGGAAAAAGACATTGGATTGCAGATATCAAGTTATCCTTTTTTCAACTTTCTATGACCTGCATGCCTATTTAGACGGCCTAGGAGGGATGATCCTACGGACAGATTTCCTTTAAGTTGACTTTACAAGGTTTTATCCATTATGGAAGCAGTTTTCATTATTCAGATGTTTTCGACTAATTCATCATTTGTGAGTTTTTGAAATGCTGCAACATTTTTGCACCCTGGTGGAATAATAAATCTTTTTATTTTGTTCAGTTGAAGACTATCGTACGACATTTTAAAGTTTATTGAGAGACTTGTGAGACTTTTTACGCTAAAGAGGTACAAAAAAAGCACGAGAACAAGTTTCTTTGAATTTGTGACAATTCATTTGACATTGCGTACCTATTTTAGTGCATTCGCCACAAAGTCTGCCTGTGCAAAAAGAAAAACTTAAAAAAAAATCACATCGTGAATCAGGGCCACTATGTCAGGTTGAAGTGAAGAACAGAAAACATTTGTTCCAGATGAGCTTGCCACCACCAAGTACAATAAAAAGTGCAGATCTTCCATGTGGAGGCCTCAATTTTCCTCTAATTTTATATAGAGGTCTAATTATGTCTGACTCCAACATAATTAAAAAAATAATACAAAATGGTATATATGTGCAGTTACACCAGATAGGACTTTCTGGATTATTTGACAGAGATATCTGGTGTTCTCATTGAGCCAGCTTCAAGGCGGTCAATATATTTCCTTTGGGCACTAAGGCAACGGTATAATAGAGATTTATTGTTTCCTATCTGTGATGTAATACGGCGCACCCCCGCTGAAATAAGTCAATGAAATAGAGGAGCGTTTGAAAGTCATGTTAACTTGTACTTGATAGTACTGGCAACATCTTCTGTCATTTAGAGGCATCACGCTTGAACACATGAACAGCATTGTATTTCACTGGGTGGCCGTGTCATTTCTTATTCTTGAATGCACAGGGCTGTATCATCTGTGACCTCTCCAACTCACCCACTATATAAGGCATCAACTTCTTTGGACTTATGTCTGTGGCTCTGCTCACTTCCACTATATAGGGTTTCACTATAATGGGTCTCAAGTCTGTTGGTCTTCCCTCTTCCAGTCTACAGGGTATCACCCCAATAGGTCTCATGTCTGTGGCTCTTCCCTCTTCCACTCTACAGGGTATCACCCCAATAGGTCTCATGTCTGTGGCTCTTCCCTCTTCCACTCTACAGGGTATCACCCCAATAGGTCTCATGTCTGTGGCTCTTCCCTCTTCCACTCTACAGGGTATCACCCCAATAGGTCTCATGTCTGTGGCTCTTCCCTCTTCCACTCTACAGGGTATCACCCCAATAGGTCTCATGTCTGTGACTCTTCCCTCTTCCAACTCTACAGGGTATCACCGCAATAGGTCTCATGTCTGTGGCTCTTCCCTCTTCCACTCTACAGGGTATCACCCCAATAGGTCTCATGTCTGTGGCTCTTCCCTCTTCCAGTCTACAGGGTATCACCCCAATAGGTCTCATGTCTGTGGCTCTTCCTTCTTCCACTCTACAGGGTATCACCCCAATGGGCCTCATGTCTGTGGCTCTGCCATCGTCCACTCTACAGGGTATCATGTCAAAGGGTCTCACGTCTGTATCTTTTCACTCACGAACTCTTTACAGTAACAGCCAAATGAGCCTGATAACTGCATCAATACTCCATTGTCTTCCATCCTCTAGGGTATCACCCTAGTGGACCTGAATATGGATCACCCGCCAGGGCAGTGGGGTGTTCAGTACCGGGCCGCATCTTAAAGGGGAAATGTCACAGCGGCAATGACCCAGTCCGTGGCCCTGGGCGTCCAATAAAAGGGGTATATTTACAAGGGATAATAGAGTTTGTAATAAGATGTTCGTGACGCCTCCTGTGGTTTCTGGTCAGAGGTGACCAGCGCTGCAGTGCAGATTCTCTGGGACTGATAGTGATGCAGCAGAGTTGGTAAAGCTCCCCACGAGTGGAGCTAAGTCCCAGGCAGGTGTAATGTAAGGTAGATGGTAAAGATGTAGCATTTAGCAAGGGATGTAGCAGTGTTGAGTGGGTGCTTCAGGAAGAACTTGAGAGGACACAGTCAGATGCAGTTTCCAAAGCTTTACTCACAGTTCTGCAGGCAAAGTGTCCTGGGATCAGGTTACAGATGGTGCTGGAGTCAGTCAGCCTGAAAGCAATTTGGGAATCTCCTTATTTCAGGTGAGTTAGAGGGCTCCTTTCTAGCGCTATTCTCTGAGGTACTTACTGCTGTAAGCTCTGTTCAAGTTCCTCTCTCTCTCTTAATTAAGTAGAACTTCACTCTCATGACAGGCAGATGTAGCCTACTTCAGGGATTGCTCCACTATGGCGTCTCCAGCTCACACGTGCTGCTGTGTAGTCGAGTGTTAGTTGGGACAGAGGACCTGCTGTCTTCTGTCCTCAGGATTCTGCTGCTGGGGCATTAGTTTACCCACTCAGCGTCGTACTCTGGGGTCTGATTTCTGGCGCTCAGGACTAGGGGTGAGCTCAGCTTTAGCTCCAGTCCCCCAGCTTGTCTCCAACACGTCCTTCCTCTCTCAACCCTGCTCAGACACTAACTAACTTTTAACTTCTCCCCCAGCCAGAACATTCCAGGGAAGCTCCCCTGAAATCAGGTGTTAGAGCTCCCCCTTCTGGTCTGGAGTAGGAAAGGTGTATGCTGTGTGTTACCTGTTAAAGGGATCCTTCCTTGCTTTCAGGCATGACATCACTCCCCCCAGGAGGGAGGCAAGGTCACTGCGGCAACCGAACTCCTGGGGTGCCACAAATACAGCATACAAGAAATAGTCAGTAAGCACTACGTGGACAAACAGTTTAAGAGAGACACACACAGACTATACTGTTGCTTTCTAGTAAGTGGTTTATCTTACCACCATGTTAGAATCAAAGCTACACTGCTATATATTGTTTTTCTTAGAGCCGGATGAGGGTAAAACTACAAAGTAGAGGATAATCATGTAATGTAATGTTATGTAATGGCCAGAAATTGTATTTTTTTTCTCATGTATATACACTCTTATTATGATTAATCTCCTGAAACATATGCTTTTGAGTCTTGCTTGCATGCAAAGTCATTGAAGAAGTGTCTATACAGTTGAAAGAGAGATTTAGTAAGCTCGATCTCATTAATGTGGGGTCGGATTGGGAATCCTTTCCGAGGTATCCTCTGGGGTCCATAAGACTAGTTATACGCGTCTTTGAGAGACTGTCATTGTACAGTCATGGCTAGTGTTGAGCATTCCGATACCGCAAGTATCGGGTATCGGCCGATATTCGCGTTATCGGAATTCCGATACTTAATTCCGATACTTTTTCAATATCGTATACCGGAATCGGAAGTTCCCATAATTCTTTGAGAGGCAATGTGATGTTAGTCAGCCAATGATGAATCTTATGAAGTGTGGGCACATCCTGTAATGCTGCGGTCATCTTAACTAATGGCATGGCTGTGATTGGCTGCTGAAATGATGTCAGAATGCACTATAAAAGGCGCCGCCGCCATTTTAGCGTCACTGTGCTGTGAACTCAGTTAGGGACAGAACGCTACTCTGCTCACTCTGAGGGACAGTTAGATATTGCGATTTTGTGTACTACTGTGCTTGAGGCAGGCTAGTTTACCAACAGGTCCTGCCCACATCCTTCTTCCTAGTGAGGATTCAACATCATCAGCCGGCGTTCCTGATCTGGCCACGGAGGCCAGAGATCACCGGCTTTCATCAACGGATGTAAGTTTCGTCTGCGGGCCATAGGAGGCTGAAGTCGGACTTTCTACTGCAAGTGACCCATCGGGGTTGTCAGCAGGCCAGAGGAGGCTGAAATTGGACTTTCTATTGCAAGTGACCCATCGGGGTTGTCAGGTAAAACCTGTGCAAACAGGACTATTTTCTCCACAGTGCACCACTAATACTCATTCATCTGAGCTGTCACCGGCCGGGACAGTGTCAATTTCTTCTGACCTTTCTGCATAAAAGGTTTTTTAGGATTTCTGCAGCGTTTTTCTGCTCCATCGTTAAAAGAGGACCTCTTTTACTTTTTCAGGGTTTGTCCATATTAATACCCATATGAATAAATACCTTATGCGTATTATGACTATTTAGTCCTTTGGTTTGGGGTTTACTACATAATAGACTACAGGCTTTTCTCATCACCTTTTTCTCACGGGTCTTAGTGCAATATTTATTTATTACTGTATTATTACATCTGCATCTCAAACTGTTCTACAGAGTGCGTCTGAATTTATGTATTGTTTTCCATTTGACACATGCATATTCCTATTTTTCTACAGATCCTTTTGTGTCTTGTAGTTTTTATGTGCGCAAACTATTTTTATTTTCAATTATAGAGGGCCATGTTATTGACTTTGCATTGACGTGTAAAAGATTTATGTTGTGCCACTGGCTATATGTATTCTAAAGGTGTACCCAGTCTCAACAGATCATTAGTCTGATTGTTCTTTGATTCTCCTAAATGTGAATTTGTCTGATTTGGTGTCAAACTTGACTTTGTCCCTATTTTTGTTTTGCCATGTGACCCAATGATTATACAAATCTATATAGGGTTTGGCATCATCAAAAGTAACAGAATATTAGCATGCATGCATATTTAGGATATAAAAGAGAAGTATCTTGTTGTGCCAGAGTGTTCCTAACTCCTGAATGGATATAAAACAATATGGTCTACGGATCAGGTAAAATCGAGGGTCCGCATGTCTATATTTTATACAATTTGAGTGGGCAAGGGTGGGATTTAGAGATTAGCCCATTCATGAAAGTTTTGGGAGCTGAGAACCTTCAGGAGTTGTTAACCATGCTTTGAGGTCGATTGAATGCCATGTCACTCAGGCAGCCAATCACTGCTGTCAAGCGCAATGGAAAGCAACACACGGTTGGTCCTGTGGCCAGCAGCACAGGAGGGGTAAGGGTAAAACATGAATATATTAGATTATGTTTTACTATTTGGAGCAAGTTTGAAGTTTTCTTTAAGGATTGGAAAACCACCTTCAGTTAGGAATCGGATCAATCAAACAGGGCACAATATGGAATAATGTGCGTTGTTATACACAGTAACTTACAAACGTGGTTCTCTCTGGCATCTATGTACATGGGCAAGTATTACTCTAATTTGGGTCTAATGTGTAGTTTATTGGGTGCAATATAGGCTCATTGTAGGACTGCAAACACACAATTTGGTTCTTTGCAGGTAGAATATGGTACTTTATGCAAAGTATATGGCTGTGTGCAGGCACAGAATCGCACTGTCCTATGAAAACAAACTATGGGACTATTGTGGCATGGTATGGCGGTCTCTGGCCACTGTTTAGCATAATATAGTACTATATGGACATTGGACAACAACAACTTTTTAATGTGCTGGTATTGTTGTGGTTACAATTAAAGAAATATTCTCAATTTGTCTCTGGAGCAGGTCAGAGCTATGTTGCTCTTTACTTCTTTGTTTCTGATAGGATAGGCTGCGTTATAGTATTAGTAGAACTATAAAGTTCTGCTGTAACACATTCAGCTATTAGTGATTTGTTTTATAATGTACACTGCTATCACTGTATTTACGGTACATATAGAGATAATGGCACTTGAACAAGCACATAGCTCAGGATAGTCAGAGCTGTGATTAGGAGAACTGCTCTTGGAGAAGCTAGTGCTATAGATTGGTGATTTTGCAAGTAGAGATGGGCGAACCCGAACAGTAAAGTTCGGCATCCAGACCGAACACCTATGACCTATGACCTATGACCCGACATGAAATGACACTTGGTGTACATAGGGTTAACCATGTCTTTTCATGTCCTTTGCTATCTAATTTGCACAAACAATTAAATCAGACTGTGTGCGCAAAATTTCACACCTGTAGGGGTTAATTAAAGGTGTAAATTCGTAGCAAAAAAGTCCGTTTTTTTTACAACGAATTTACACCTTTAATTAACCCCTACAGGTGTGAAATTTTGCACACATAGACTGATTTAATTGTTTGTGCAAATCAGATAGCAAACCACATGAAAAGACATGGTTAACCCTATGTACACCAAGTGTCATTTCATGTCGGGTGCTTCTGTCTTTTCACTGAAGCCGGCTTTACCCGGTAATTGAATCAGAGGATATTTTACTATGTAGAAGTGTATAAACTATACATATATGTATTATATATATATGTCACAATGACATGTATATATATATATATATGTATTCTATGTGTGTATATTTAGTGTTTACAAGGAAAGAATGGGGTTTTTTTAGTTGCGATATTTTGTTCCCATAGACTTACATGGGACTTCCGGTATCGGTATCGGGTATCGCCGATATTTTAGTGATATCGGCGATACCATTCCGATTCCGATACTTTAGGATATCGGAAAGTATCGCTCAACTCTAGTCATGGCCAAAAGTTTTGAGAATGACACAAATATTATATTTTCACATGATCTGCTGCCCTCTGGTTTTTATGTGTGTTTGACAGATGTTTTTATCACAGACAGAAATATAATTGCAAACATATGAGTAACAAAAGCTTATATTGACAGTTAAGGGTATGCCACACTAAATGAGATCGCTAACGAGATCGCTAACGAGATCACTAAAACGTCACTATTTTGCGATCTCGTTAGCGACCTCGTTGTGTGTGGCATGTAGCAACGATGTGGCCCCTGCTGTGATGTCGCTGATCGTTCACTAGTGTTCTGGACCATTTTTTTTTATCGTTGGCGTCCCGCTGGTGAGCCTATATCGCTGTGTTTGGCACCTTTTGCGAACGACGAGCGACCTCGTTTGTGACGCATATGAGTTTTTAGCATCACGGAGTGGATCGCAATATCTGTAAGTTCTCTTTTGCGTCACAGAGAGGATTGCAGAAGTTGCAAAGCAGGCTAGCAGGACGCAGAGAGCAGGAGCGATGCTGGAAATTCCTATGAATCAGAAGCGCTCAGTACATGCTAATGACATCCTAACGACCGCCAAAGTCGTTAAAGAGATCGCTGACCGCTGATGAGTTGTTAATGAGATCTCCTGTTTGGCAGCTACTAGCGACCTAAAAGAGATCACACCAACGATCTCATTAGCTTGCGTCGTTATTGAGATCGCTAACCAGATCGCTAAGTGTGGCAGTACCTTTACGCCCAACGGTGGCGCAAGTGGATTTGTGGACCCACTGTGCCACAGGGTCGGGTGTGCCTAGGAAAGGGCATAGTTAAGTGGCTACCTGGTGTTCACTGGAGACAGACTGGGCTGCTAGGTACCATTCATAAAGATAAATTATAACGTGCACACAGCCGTAGATAAAGAAAAGGTGCTGGTGTAATGGACCAGGGGTCCTCAATACATAAATGATAATGACAGATCCTAACGACCACCAAAGTCGTTAAAGAGATCGCTGACCGCTGATGAGTCGTTTATGAGATCTCCTGTTTGGCAGCTACTAGAGACCTAAAAGAGATCACACCAACGATCTCGTTAGCTTGCGTCGTCATCGAGATCGCTAACGAGATCGCTAAGTGTGGCAGTACCTTTAGAATGAGTTAATGCAGCAAGTCAATATTTGCAGTGTTGACCCTTCTTCTTCAGGACCCCTGCAATTCTCCCTGGCATGCTCTCAATCAACTTCTGGACCAAATCCTGACTGATAGCAGTCCATTCTTGCACAATCAATGCTTTCATTTTGTCAGAATTTTTAGGTTTTTGTTTGTCCACCCGTCTCTTGATGATTGACCACAAGTTCTCAATGGGATTAAGGTCTGGGGATTTTCCAGGCCATGGACCCAAAATCCCTATGTTTTGTTCCCTGAGCCATTTAGTTATCACCTTTGCTTTATGGCAAGGTGCTCCATCATTCTGGAAAAGGCATTGTTGATCGCCAAACTGCTCTTGGAGGGTTGGGAGAAGTTGCTCTTGGAGGACATTCTGGTACCATTCTTCATTCATGGCTGTGTTTTTAGGCCAGACTGTGAGAGAGCCGATTCCCTTGGCTGAGAAGCAACCCCACACATGAATGGTTTCAGGATGCTTAACAGTTGGCATGAGACAAGACTGGTGGTAGCGCTCACCTTGTCTTCTCCGAATGAGGCGTTTTCCTGATGTCCCAAACAATCGAAAAGGGGATTCATCAGAGAAAATAACTTTACCCCAGTCCTCAGCAGTCCACTGCCTGTACCTTTTGCAGAATATCAGTCTGTCCATGATGTTTTTTCTGGAGAGAAGTGGCTTCTTTGCTGCTCTCCTTGAGACCAGGCCTTGCTCCAAGAGTCTCCGCCTCACAGTGCGTGCAGATGCACTCACACCTGCCTGCTGCTATTCCTGAGCAAGCTCTGCACTGCTGGTAGCCCGATCCCGCAGCTGAAACACTTTTAAGAGACGGTCCTGGCGCTTGTTGGTCTTTCTTGGGTGCCCTGAAGCCTTTTTGGCAACAATGGAACCTCTCTCCTTGAAGTTCTTGATGATGCGATAGATTGTTGACTGAGGTGCAATCTTTCTAGCTGCGATACTCTTCCCTGTTAGGCCATTTTTGTGCATTGCAATGATGACTGCACGTGTTTCTTTAGAGATAACCATGGTTAACAGAAGAGAAATAATGATGCCAAGCACCAGCCTCCTTTTAAAGTGTCCAGTGGTGTCATTCTTACTTAATCATGACAGATTGATCTCCAGCCATGTCCTAATCAACACCCACACCTGTGTTAATGGAGCAATCACTGAAAAGAGGTTAGCTGGTCCTTTTAAGGCAGGGCTGCAATGATGTTGAAATGTGTTTTGGGGGATAAAGTTCATTTTCTAGCCAAATATTGACTTTGCAAGTAATTGCTGTTAAGCTGATCACTCTTTATAACATTCTGGAGTATATGCAAATTGCCATTAGAAAAAGTGAAGCAGTAGACTTTGTAAAAATTAATATTTGTGTCATTTTCAAAACTTTTGGCCATGACTGTACATACAGCGCCCAACAGAGCTTGAACAGGCACGCATGGACTGGAGTAGGGCTCTGTACAGGCTGCATGCCCTTGCGCATTTATACTTATTGCATTTTTTTGAATTACCCAAATGTCTTTGGGCATATATAGAAAAACTTTGCTATCCCCACTTTGTTGTCTGCACAGTGAGCAAATTTTTTTCAACCCTTTTTCAATATTTCTCACCACTGAAATCAATGTACCTTTTCCTCTCCTTTATATGCCATTTGTTATTGTTCTGTGCTGTCTTTGTGGTGTTCACTATAGATCATGCTGATGAGAACAATTTTACCATGTTTGCAGAGCCCCGGCCTGCTGTACTCTTCATATTTTCAGGTTTATCTATTTCAGAAAGGTCTTTTCATTTTATTTGGTTTATGTTATTGATCTACTATTCAGGCTTTATTGTGCTTCCTCTTTATATATGAATATATCATTGTAAATGTAAAAGTCTTTTATAAAAAATAGAAGCTTTATAGACAGATACGAAAAGTATTCGGAGACTTTAGGCAGAAAAGAAATGAACTACAAGTGAGCATAAAATAGGAAATATGGCAAAACTATGGCTCCATTTATGACAGGAGCCATGACACATTGCCGATTCTGTCCTACAACCAGTGGATCCCATTGACTTCTAATGGTGACCATCATTTGTGGCTAAATTAATGCATCCTTTGCCCTATTCTTGATGTCTAAGCAATGTCAAATAACACCTAATAGTACTCCTGAAGAAGGCGCCAAAAGCGAAACTTGAGGATTGCGATAATGAGGCCCTAAGAACAGAGGTGAAGAACTTGGTGCTCTACTGGATTCTAGTGCTGAGTTCTTCACCTTTATTCTATATAACCATTGGAACTTTAATCGAACACCCCAATTTCGACTCAGATTGCCGTACATTATGTACAGGTGCATGTCACAAAATTAGAATATAATCAAAAAGTTAATTTATTTCAGTTCTTCAATACAAAAAGTGAATCTCATATATTCTATAGAGTCATTACACACAGAGTGATCTATTTCACGTGTTTATTTCTGTTAATGTTGATGATTATGGCTTACAGCCAATGAAAACCCAAAAGTCATTATCTCAGTAAACTAGAATACTTTACAATCCAAGCTGCTGTGTTAAGTTTCCACAAACAGTGATGGAAGGGACATGAATTTGCATGCGTTTGTGTACGCATGCGTCGTTTCGCGGTGTGCGGCAGTGTCCGGCGAACGCAACATGTTGCATTTTTTGAAGCGTCAAAAATCCGTCAATATGCGCAGTCATCCGTCAAAACAACGCATTACTGTCTATGGGAATGCATTGGTACGCAAGGACATGCGCATGGATGCATTCGATGCGCATGTGGACTTCAGACTGCCCATGTTCAGGAACTGATTACAGCACCTGTAAATATCGAACGCATGCGCATAAACAATGCAAACACATGCAAAGACGCATACAAACGCATACACATGCAGCGGTTTTTTTTGCGTCATGCGTAAGATGCGTAAGATAAAAAAAGCTGTGTAAACATGCGTTTTTGCTGCGCACACAAAACGCTAATGTGAACCTAGCCTTACTGAAATAATGAGTTTTGGGTTTTCATTGGCTGTAAGCCATGATCATCAACATTAACAGAAATAACCACGTGAAATAGATCACTCTGTGTGTAATGACTCTATAGAATATATGAGATTCACTTTTTGTATTGAAGAACTGAAGTAAGTTAACTTTTTGATGATATTCTAATGTTGTGAGATGCACATGTATTACTATCCGAAGAATTGGCCATTAATACAAGATCAGGTCTGACATGGAGCAACCACATAATTAGCTGTTGCAGGCGCCCTGATTTCTTGAAGCACACAGTGTATGGAGCTAGAACACTACATCTCCTTACATTCTGGCTGTTCTTGGTACTGCAGCTCAGTTCCTGTAAAGTAAATGGCAGCTGAGCCATAGTACCTGAGAATTGTCACAATACAGTGTACAGAAACTGTGTTATTCCAGTTTTCTAAACTCTGTACTTCTGGCAGCAAAAGGACCTCTAACAGCTTATCAATGGGAGTGCGTTTGTTGTACCTGATCTGATTTATTTCACGTGTCCTAAGGATAGGTCATAATATTGCATTCCAGGGAAACCCTCCTAAGCTCCCTATACACTTTAGATACCTGGTGCCTTGTCAGCGATTCTTCTTCACGCCCTAGCCACCCTAGCTGCACACCCATGTTTCTGGTAGATTTACTCAACTGAGCCATCAAATCCCAATTGGTCTGAATAAGACTGGTCAGAATCAAAAAAGGTCCTGGATTGCTGATAAAATATGTTTATTATGCTCTGAGTACTCTCCAAATCCCAAAATTTGATAAATGGAGAAGAGAGAATGGGTTAAAAAGCATAAAATACATTACAGTCACCTGTCCGAGGCGCTCAACTGTCCTTAAATTTCTTCCACGACTGAAGCTCCTTGGTCCTCTGGCCTAGTCTTCTATATTTCGTGGGATGTGCTTCTGGAGCTGAGGCCAGCGGTTGACATGCGACAACGTTGGACAAGGTAATTAGGACAGGTGAGGACCTGGTGAGTATAATGTAACTTTATATATTAACCCCTTCCTGTACCTCAAAAGGAGGTACGCAATCTTGCAAAATTTGTGCAAATTGAAATTAAAAAATTTGTAACAAATCTGCTCTTTTGATCCCATCCCAAAGAAGGTTCAATGATCCTAAAATAGAAGTATTTATGAACATTGTTTTAAACTGTTTTCGTTTTCCTTAATGGGCATAGTTACTTTTTGCACTATGTAGCGGCGGCAAGCAGTGGCAACAATACAACAGCTTGGATGAGACATGTATACTGTGGAAGCTGCATAAATTGCGGACTTTATAGCCCACGACTTCTAAGGCTAGGTGCTGAGCTCCACCTGACGAGAGCCAAATCCTCCAGCCAAAGTCACATGAAGTAATCAATCCGTTGGGTTTCCTTCTTAATAGCTTGACTTTCTGCTTGTACGAAAAAACAAAACGTCGGCAGCTGTAATGAAAGCGATGTTTACTCCGCAGCCGGCAAATGAAATAGGCTGAATAATGTCCCTGCCTGTTCAGTTTACCGTGTGCTGGAACCTTACAAATAGCTGATGGGCCATAATAATGCACAGAGCAGATTTCCAGCTAAATTTCTATTCTGTTTAATACACCGTATGATGCTGAATCTCATTCTCTCCCATTCCTAATTCATCATTTTTGCTGCTTATTCCTTCATTATGCATTTTGCCTGTGCCGTGCAGACCAAAGTCACCTCTGTCGTTTTCGTATAGGGAAAGGCAAACAAGTATAACTCATGGCTAATGTGAAATAATAAATATACTACATTTTTATTATTATTTTTTTTTTATTTTCACCAAAACATCAAACGAAATCTGAAGTCGAGAGTATACATTGTAAATAAAACAGAGATTTTCCCTTTACATTTACTTTTGACATTTTTTGGAATTTTTAGGAAAAAAAAGTGATATTAACATTTATTACATTGCTGATACAGTACAATTTTATCCTACAGTTCTTGGATAATGAGGTGCAAACTACTGCATATATGAAAAAGAGACCAATTAATAAAAAGGGTGTCACCATAAAGCATCTACCCCTAGCTCCATTAGTGCATTCGATTGTAATAGTCTCGACCTCAGCCTGTAGTCTGAGCTGTCCGCAAATACAATGCGCAAATCCTATAATTGACATTCATCATGGAGAAACCTTAGTTGCACGATTATTACATATGGCTATACGATCTGTAGGCTTGACATATATGGCGACTATTTATTTGCACCACAAACCACACAATATATTTCTTTTTTATGGCGTGAAGAACCTTATTGATCCTTCTATATGAAAATGTATGTTTACCAGTTCAAAAAAAAACCCAATGGATTGCATTGGGTATAAATGTCCATTTTTTTATTTATTTAATTACATTTTTAAGGGAATTTAGCATCAGAAAATAAGCTATTGTTTAACTCAGGTTTCTGTGTTGAAGGCATTTTTTAAAGTAAAAAAAATTTAAAATTGAAATCTTGCATTTCCCATTTCCCATTTGGCCACATGGGGTATTTTACAATGCTACTTCATGTTCTTAAAAGAAGACTTTTCAGAAGTGTCATTATCATTACAGGCAATAACTGAAAACATCCCTGCTAAAACAGGATCCAACAATCACAATAGGTGATGTTGCATCTCATCTACAGTTCTACATCTAACATAAAAACCTGATTTAAACAGTTGATAATATTCTAATAATACATTCCCTCAAAATGGTCTTTTGACAATACGCTCTTCACAAAGTTATTTACCACATGTCCATGCCTTATATTAATGGGACATATTTCCCTGCAAAACAGGTAGCTTAAAATTTGAAAATCTCTATTACAAGTTATGAGTTTATGGATGGAAGTCTTACTTCTACTTCTACTGGCTTCCTACATGGACCTATGATGGTAGTTGAGTAGGCGTAAGGACAAATACCAATTAGTCTTGTGTAATATTATATATTGTACAGTTAAAGGGATTGTTTTAACTTGGTAACCCCTCTTTAAATAAAGTGTTAATTTTTATAAAATTCACCTCTTATACCAGTGCCATTTCAGCAATGTCAATGCCAGATCTCTCATGGCTCGTGTGACGTTGTTATGTCACATGAGCCCTGAAACTAATTAGTGGCCACTATTGGGCTGCTACACTCTCATAACTTCTGCTTGTCCAAGGTCGTAAGGAAGTGAGCATGCAGCAGCCCAATGGCGGCCATTGACTGGTTGCAGGGCTCATGTGCTGGTTTATGCACTTTGGTAGACCTGGGACATTTTTGGAATGGCATCGGCATGGAAGGTGAGTATATGGTATTTTTATTTTTGACGACAGAGTACTTCATTTAAAGAGGGGTTTCCAGATAGTGGACAACTTCTTTAAAGTTGGAGTAGACCAAATAAGGACACAATAGACTAAGTAACATATGGCATGTGATAGTTGAGGGGGATCTGGTACTCCTTTTACATAGGAGTTGAGGAGCTTCGAGCTACTATACATTGTTGTCTATATGCATCAACAAAGCCGTTTTTATGGAAGTAAATAGCTCCAACCATCAATGCGTTGTTGTAAAGCCCCACTATTTGGAGAACATTTTCTGATTTTGAGTCTAGCCTTTTAGGAACGACTTTTTTGATGGCCAATACCAAACATAGAAAATGGCCATACATTAGTATGTCGTAGATGGAACACCAATTTTTTGTAGGTGTCAAGTCGAAAATTTCCTTTAGCTATAGTTTAAAGCTTAAATGGACTGATAATGATGGAGATTCGAAGAAATGATCTTTTGGTTAATAATGTCCTACACAACTAATAGCTATGAAACTGATACTCTCTTCATATCGGATGTTTTGTAGCTTTTCCAGTTTTGCGTAGAGTATAAAATAGTGCTACATAATTGCCCTAATATCAATTAGAAGAAGAAAGTTTTCTGTGCCACGGAACTAATGTAAGATTGATATATGTGGGAGATGTGTTGGCCCACCATGTAACCACCGACAGTGTCATGGAGGATGTGGATAAAATATAGGATCCTTTTGTTGGACCGAGTAGTTACACAAAATTGGAGCCTTGTCGCAAAGAAGTCTATTCAGTTGAGTATCTTGAAGCTCCTGGGGTCTATTGAAAATTCAATATCAGGGCCTGCCAACATCATGTAAAATGAATATTTGGCAACATCTTGGCTCCATATGCATCTACACCCTTGAGTATTTGACTACATATTGCTACGTGGCTTGGTTCTACAAGGTTTATGAAAGTGGACATGTCTTTAGGCTTGTCCTTCAGAACACTTCCCTTTGGTAGGCTACACTTAAGCCAGTGCAATGTCATCTGTGGGCAGCAAAGACATTTTTGCACTGAGAACATTATCATTAAAGCAGCCCCAATCACACACTGGAGATACATTGTCATGTAAAAATGCCCGTGTTATATTTTACAACATCTACGTCATTTTTTGCATTCGGCTCAAATTTGCATGTTCACATTTTACAGACATATGCAAGATTTTTATTTGGCCATCGTCAAAATACATATAACCGAAGCTACCTGATCAGTGAAAATACAGCAACCACCCATCGGTTGAGCATCGTTCATTTTCGATATGATGTACAGTAGAATTTATGGCATGAGGCAAAATACCCAACTTATAAAAATAACACAGGTAAATATGCACACAATTACAAAGAAAAAGTGTTGGCATGGCAAGCATGAGTGCAAAGAATGGTGGATTATATGACAGTTTTATGAAATATAGTCATATTTTCTATTATAAATTCATAGTTGATTTACTCGATATATTTATACTGTTATTCTAATTTGTCTATTATTGACAAACGTTATTAATAGAAAAGGTATATTTTAATTAATCTATTTCACTTATCTACAAATATACTTTTTGTGTTTTGGGAAAAAAAAATTGTCTATATTTATAATAAAAATATATATGTCAACCACTTTTGTGTAACGTGTATTTCTTGAGTTTTAGTTTTTGCCCTGTTCCAACTGCCATGGATGACTGGACTGGATGCCGGACAGGGCAGTGTTAATCTTTATGCTCAAGACTTCTAAGGAGGCATTTCCTGAGCATCACAATATGACCAGAAGGTAGTGAGAAGCATGGACTAAGTAAGCAGCAAAGTAAAAAGTGAAGGTTTGGTGAGGATTGAATTTTTTAAAATCAGTCGAAGGTCGTTATTTTTTTGGTCACCCTTTAAAGGTGTAGAAAAGCATAGCTGCTTTCCTCTAAAATCAGAGCCACAACTGTCCACAAATTGTGAGTGTCTTTGCTCCTCAACCACACTCACTTCAATGAAGCAGAGTTGATATATAAGACACAACTCATCGTCAGGTTTCTTGAAGAGCCCTCATTATTTTATGATTATGTTCATTTAAGTCAAAGAAGCCCTTCTGGTGAACTGCTCTACAAATCCCACCAATCCTAGAAGATATCCTTACTAGTGATGAGCGAGTATACTCGTTGCTCGGGCAGCTCGGGTTGTCTCTAAGTATTTGGAAGTGCTCGGAGTTTCAGTTTTTGTTGCCGCAGCTGCATAATTTGCGGCTATTTGACAGCCTGAATACATGTGGGAATTCCTTAACAACAGGCAATCCCCACATGTATTCAGACTGTCCGGCAGCCATAAATCATTCAGCTGGGCAACAGAACCTAAATCTCCGAGCATTTAGAAATACTCGGAGACCACCGAGCTGCTCGGGGAAAACTCGAGCCATAAGTATACTCGCTCATCACTAATCATTACCAATCTCTTCAAAGGCCAAACTATAGACTAAAGTTCTTGCAAGCTTGGTCCTTGAAAAACAGCAGAACCTCAACTCTATAGTCCTAGCTCAGTGTCAATACTAGATTGGTGGTCGATGGTTGACGATTGTCATCCATATTTTAGTATCTAACTTTAAAGGTAACCAAAGTCTTTCACGTTATACAGCAGATTTTGCATCCTGTACTTGAAAAATCATCAACACTGGGAAAAAAAACAAAACTGAAAGTTTCTATTAAAGTTTTTTTAAGTGTACTTTATACTAAGTGAACTTAGTTTGACCTGAATTTCATAAGACTACGTAAGTACATTTTGTTCAGCAGTGCGCGTAGACCATTGCCTGTCAACAAAAATAATGAAAAAAGATTAACCAAAAAATGCAATTTTTTTAAACTTTTCCTTGAAAGGCAAAACAAGCTGGTGTCAGAATATAGTACTATAAAGAGAATATATTTATATATATTATTTACAGTATATGTATATGTACATTTATCTTATATTGAATGCTTTTTTGCAAAACATAGAAAACATAAAAAGCAACCAGCGCCGCACATAATGTAAACTCATAAAGTGTACTATTAACACACAGGCAGCATAAATAAGAAAAAAAAAGGACGAGAGTAAAACATGTTAAATACAAAACTTGTACAATCGGTATTTTTGCCTTAAATAAAAAAATAAATAAAATCATTACATATGTATTTTCACATACGAGTTGTACAAACAATAAATTATTTTTTTTTGTTTTTTCATCGCTTTTTTTCAGTGCCGCATTGCAATCAAAGGAGAGTTACAGCGAAGCCGTAAGTTAGGATTCTTTAGGTAAATTAGAAGTCTCATATGTATAATTTTTCTACTTATTGAAAAAAAAATATACCGTATATAAAATGGAAGATATGACATAGGGACATTTTTTTTACTTGAAAAAATAAAATATGTTATATATTTTTAGACTGCCAAATTAAAACTGTCAGAATATGTATTATTCCATAAAAATAGAATATTTAGATAAAAAATAAAGCCTAATTTATTATTTGGCCCTTTTTCTCCTTTTGTGCCTTTTGTATATATTTTTTTCTTATCTTTTTCTTTTTTTTAATTAATATTTTTACATATTTTTTTTGCACAAAGTAACTGATAAAGCCAGATTGAAATTTGGTATTTGAGATGTTATTTATTTTTTTCTTTCACCGACTATGAGGCTGCAGTCTTTTACTAAGCCTTTGGTAACAGAAAACCTCCAAATCTCAGAACAATGTCCTTGTCATTGAGAAAAATGATACTGTCGAGGACACTTTCTATAACGCTCCCTGCCTTTCGTATACGCTATGCATTGATTTTTTTCTCTCTTAGTACATAATCAATATAGTTAGGATTAAGGAAGATCTTATAGCGCACAATTTTTTTTGTTGTGATTGTTTTTGCCTTTTTTATGAGAACAAGAATCTAATTTTAATACATAAAATATATATATATTCCCACGTTGAAGAAAATGACTTTGGGTCAACCCTTTTTGTCTACATTCATGGCGCCTGTCGACTGTTAGAGCTAGGCGTTGGTTCACATGTCCCATGGGGAAGTCAACCTGAGTTGTGGCACCCTTTTGATGAGCCCCGTGTGGAACCTATTCCTTGATATCGTATGTGACTTTGCTACAAGAAATATCTTTCCAATTTAGTTTTAATTGGTCAGGCAGCCAACAAATTTAGTTTTAGCATTAGAACAGTTGAGCAAATGAAAATACCATATTACCAAATGGGTAAACATGGAAAATGTATGATAGAAGAAATACTGAATTTAATAAACAGAAGTAATATTTTTTTTTACTTTTATGTTCTCCATCGATGCCTCTCGAAGTAACTGGTAGCACCTTGTACTGTAGTATTTGTAAGATCATTACATGGAGAAATTCACTATCCCTAAGATCATCTTATCTCAGGATGTTGGGTTAGTCTTAGTTAGAGTCAACTGGACGCCTCATTCAAAAATCGATTACTTATCTGCTCTCGCGAAACTATAGTGTTTTTCTTTTTTTTAGTTATTTTTTAACTACCTCTTGCCATGTTTACGCAGAATATTAATCTTTGCATAGAAAAAAACACCTCCTCCAGGTGAAGGTAATGTGAGATAACCAGACACCACTTTGAAATATTTTATATGAAATCTAAACTTTCAATGCCCTTGACTTTTTCACTGTGGTCAAAATGCATACCGATACCGTACATTTCGGTGGGTTGTTCTGATTTGTAAACAAAGGTCATTGAAATATCACACTTTCTAAAATAAAATGTTGATCCGTCAGAAAAAAAATGTTAAAAGTTACAATATCAGGCTGATAATCACCAGCGAACCTTTTTGTTGTTTGTTTCCAGTAAATATCCACAGCTGTTTCTGAAATATTTGAAGACAAGAAGCTGTAGATCTACTTTGGTCAATCACTGTTCGAGTGATATATAAAGTGACACATCTAAGGACACGTATGTACAAAACACCACAAATATAACCTACGACATGCCGTCCACAAGTTTAGTTTTGCAGATTTTTCCTGAAGACTTTCATCTTGAGAGGTAGGTGATGCAAACAAGACGTTAATGAAGCCGGCATCCACCCCATCACCTACAAAATCTGATTTACGAAGGAACTCCCTTTCCACCTTTTAAGGTTGGTTGCAGAGCCCCTGTCACAAAGAGCATCTTCATGGAGGCCCAAATTTGGTACAGCCCTTAAGTTATTTTGGTTGAGCTCAAACCAAACCTTAACCAACTTTGACGTTCTAGATCTACGTTTACACAGCAAAAACTGTGTCGTTGGAGATGATGTCCATCCTTTGGCTAACATTTTTTCAGTAAGCATTGTTTAAAAGCTGAGGGTCTTTGAGAAAGTAGACATCCTTTAGCTAATTTTCCTAGTCCATCTTGGCATTGAACAGTTCTGGTGTGCCATCCAGTGTCACATGTTCTAGAGCATGATAACCAAGGACCAGTCACCCACTGAGGTTGAGAACTTTGAGGAACTACATTATTGTTTATGCTGTTTGAAGAAGAAGCTTGTTTTGATGGGACAAAGAAACTATAACGAACATCGATTGGTCTACTAATATCTGTAGCAAGAATCTGTATAATTAAAACTTCCTTTATAGAGGAATGCCCCATACTGTGAAATGAATCCTCGGCATGGCTCCAGCCACTGTAGTTCATGGCAAAGCCATTCATTTCAATAATGTTTTCTGAAGTGGATATCATATATTTTCCATTAATGATGTAGTCACCAGTCTTCTTCTTTAATGCTAGGTAAGCAGTAAATTTAGTCTGGTCTTTGGCCTTGTACTGTTTCACTTTTATATGGGTTGCTCCTTCTGGAATCTTAACAATATCTGTGTAGCCTTTGCTGTAAAACAAATTAAAATAATAAATATATTATATATAATTGAAAAACAATAGAAACACACCATAAAATATACAAGTTAGCCAAAAACTACTGGATACTGGCGGAGGAACATAATATTTGCCTTTTCATTTGGTTCATACTATAGCGAGGAATCGGAAATGTAATATCCGTTCTGGATTCCGCTTTGGCCGCTAAGAGGAGCCACGTCTTTGTTGCGGGTGATGCTTGACAGCATCAATCCTATTTTATTTCTGGGACATGTGGCTCTGGCCAGTCCAGAAGCTATGTGGTTAGCTCTGTTAGTTGGGATTTCTTCCTGTTGTCAGAACTGGGTGGGGATGCTCACGAAATAAACCTGAGCATCAGTTCTCACTGCCAGTCAATGTTTGTGTTACCTGGTTTTACTTGTGTTTGATTTATCCTGTTTCCTGACCTCAACTAGTTTATTGGCGTTTCTCCTGCCTGGTGATTTTATAACTACCCTAACTCCTGGTTACGACCCAGCTCCCTGACTATCCTTCTTGCTAGCTTGAGCCACTTAACAGCAGCTAATTCCATGGCCCCATCCCAGGGACCCTGTGTAAGTTTACATCCCTGTACATGGGTCAAGGGGTGATGGCCAGGGCAACACCTGATGTTAAGCCTATTTGTGTTCTCCATTTTTGAGCTGCCTTGTGACCACGAAAAGTGGCAGGGAATCAACTGTTTGGTGTTCTATTGAATCTTATTAATTTCTTGGAAAGACTTGCTTAGGCTACTTTCACACTTGCGTTTTATCGCGCAGCGCATCGTGCGCTATCGGACACATGCGCAATGTTCCCCTATCTTTAACATGGCGGGCGCAGGGTCTAGCGCTTGCACGCGTTCATGTGCGTTTGTCGTGCGCTGCGCATTTTCCCGGTGTGCGCCCATACGCGCTAGACGCTACATGTTGCTTTTTTTTTGCCCAACCGCTTTAAAAACCTCGTGCGCACATGTGCGCATGCTATGCGCAAAAAATAACATTGCAGTCTATGGGGGCGCTGGCGTGCGCATGGCTTTGCGCTCGTCAGCGCTTTTGCACGCACGCGATTTTTCTGTAAATAATGTCTAAACACTTGTTTAAACCATGATAGAGCCATAGATGATAGAGCCAAAGATGATAGAGCCAGAGATGATAGAGCCAGAGGATAGATGATAGAGCCAGAGATGATAGAGACAGATGATAGATGATAGAGCCAGAGATGATAGAGACAGATGATAGATGATAGAGACAGAGATGATAGAGACAGATGATAGATGATAGAGCCAGAGATGATAGAGCCAGAGATAATAGAGCCAGAGATGATAGAGACAGATGATAGATGATAGAGACAGAGATGATAGAGACAGATGATAGATGATAGAGCCAGAGATGATAGAGCCAGAGATAATAGAGCCAGAGATGATAGAGCCAGAGATGATAGAGACAGATGATAGATGATAGAGACAGAGATGATAGAGACAGATGATAGATGATAGAGACAGAGATGATAGAGACAGATGATAGATGATAGAGACAGAGATGATAGAGACAGATGATAGATGATAGAGACAGAGATGATAGAGACAGATGATAGACGATAGAGACAGAGATGATAGAGACAGATGATAGATGATAGAGACAGATGATAGAGCCAGAGATGATAGAGACAGATGATAGATGATAGAGACAGAGATGATAGAGACAGATGATAGATGATAGAGACAGAGATGATAGAGACAGATGATAGATAGAGACAGAGATGATAGATGATAGAGACAGAGATGATAGAGAGACAGATGATAGATGATAGAGACAGAGATGATAGAGACAGATGATAGATGATAGAGACAGAGATGATAGAGACAGATGATAGACGATAGAGACAGAGATGATAGAGACAGATGATAGATGATAGAGCCAGAGATAATAGAGCCAGAGATGATAGAGCCAGAGATGATAGAGACAGATGATAGATGATAGAGACAGATATGATAGAGACAGATGATAGATGATAGAGACAGAGATGATAGAGACAGATGATAGATGATAGAGACAGAGATGATAGAGACAGATGATAGATGATAGAGACAGAGATGATAGAGACAGATGATAGATGATAGAGACAGAGATGATAGAGACAGATGATAGACGATAGAGACAGAGATGATAGAGACAGATGATAGATGATAGAGACAGAGATGATAGAGACAGATGATAGAGACAGAGATGATAGAGACAGATGATAGATGATAGAGACAGAGATGATAGAAATGTGACACATAGACAACCCATGCGCCAAAAAACCGCAAACGCATGCAAAAACGCATGAAATCACAGACAAACGCTGCGTTTTTTTGTCGAAATGCGCATGCTAATGCGACTAAATATCGCAGCGTTTACAAGCGTTTGCACGCGTTTTTTTAATGCGCTTCACGTGCGCTCGAAACGCAGCGCAAAAAAAAGCAAGTGTGAAAGTAGCCTTAAAGGGGATTAGTAACCAGATTTTTTCATCAAGTCTGAGAGCAGCATAATGTAGAGACAGAGAACATGATTGCAACCATGTGTGGCTTACTAGGCTGTTTACAGCAGTTTTGATAAAATCATAGTTTTATCAGGAGATTATCACCATAGAAATAATAAATCTGATGCCATATAGTACCCCATATTCACTAGCTGTGTAAACCCCTCACCAGTAATTGTGAGGTTTCTGCCTATGCACAGTGTATAGAGAAAGCTGTCAGTGATGTGGACGGATTATACAGAGCTCAGAATTCAGAGAACTGGTAGATCTATAGCAGATAAAACTGTGATTTTATCAAAACTGCATCAGGCAGCCCAATAAGTGTTACATCACTGAAATCAGGGTTTCTACATCATGCTGCACTCAGATGGGATAGCAAAAACCTAGTGACAGATTCCATTCAGAAGATTGTGAGGTTGCCAGAACCAACACCAACCATAGACCTACATACGATTGCCTTGTATTGTTTCTCAACTGTAGATGCGCCAAAGCATCGTGTGGTTCTCCCCGAATACATTGTGGTCATTCCCCACTGATCTTGTTGTTTACATTGTTGTCATACCCTGAGATCTCGATCTTTCGTTAACTGAGTCAGTTCCGCTGACAAACTAGTAGTATCTGGGTGGATTTTCAGTCTTTTTAGTGCAACCACCACGGAATATCTATTGTTGGACACTTCATAGAATTGGAAGGGACCTCCTGCGTCACCAGGTCCAACCCCCTACTTCAAACATGTTCATCCATAGCCATAACACTAGATTCTCTTTATGTTTTATTTTTTTGGATGGTTTGTTTTAAATTAAAAAATTGAAAAAAAATACCATTTTGTGTATACAGCTCCTATGAAGACCAAAGAGCCTCTAAGGTTACCAGTTTTGATGAAGAATCTACCTAGTTCCTGTGGATTGGAGACTACAAGCAAACACTGATCTCCAGGCCATACTCCTTCCTTGCGACCTTCTCCTTGACTACCCATAGATTTTACACCTTATCATCAAGTAGGGTATAAATAGAGGTAAACGCAAGTCAAACTTGTAGCCATGGAGAAATGGTGGCGAATACTTATTAGGCCCTATACAAAATTCAAATTAATTTTCAGGGACCCCTGTAATGCCATACAAATCCATATTTTACCATGTATGAAAATAAATATCGAAATAAACAAATACAAGCCGAGTGCCTAAGAGCGCAATATATCTACCGAAGAAAACAAATCACAATTTCTTCCCTGGAGACTTTGATAAAAATGATTTGTTGACTTCATTTTTTTTTTTTGAAGACGCATTAACTTCCCGTTGAGGATCCCGCTGTTTAGCTCAATTCCAGCGTAACAAGAAAATGTTTTGTATTTCCATGCTGGATGAGATAATCTGCTGTCACTTGCAGAATATCACTTGTGTTCCTACACGACTGGTACCAGGATCTGCAGGAGAACGCTCGCAATGAATCTGCTTTGAAGCTTTTAGCGTACGGGCCATAGTGTAGAATTGCCATCCTCCGGATTTTATCGAGTGGCTGATTTCACTTATGAAAGCTTTTGGAAGAAAAGGAATGCTTTTAGCAGCAGTCTTTGAATTTTATAGTAAGGGCAACTTCTGAATTATAGATCTGCTTCATTCCAATTTTAGATGTATGTTTGAGGTTTTTCTCAGTCATAAATCATTTCTTATAGAAAACGATTGAAAATCCTGATTTGGATTTAATATACAGCAGATGGAAAAAAACCAAACCCCAAAATTAGCTCCATAAGTTGCTTTATTCCAATGGTCAAACAATAATACCTAATCTGTGGTATAACTAAAAGGATCGGATAAGTGACTTTTTATGGGTTATTTGTGCTGGGGCCCTGAGCAGGCGGGGGGGCCCACTCACAGTCGGGGACACCGGCATGCTATGGGGACCCGCTGCCTGTGCCAGTACCGGGGCCGGTGCCTCAAGCAGAGCAGCGGCCAGTGAGGAGAGGTATTTCATTTTTTATTTTTTTTGTTTGGTGCAATATATGGAGACCATCATATGGGGCCAATCATACACTGGAGTATCATATATGGGGCCCATCATGACCGTAATACTGTATGGAGCAATATATGGGGCTCATTATTCTGTATGGCGCACTATGTGGTGCCCATAATACTGTATGGAGGACTATACTGTCCAGTTTTTGAGCTATTGTAGAATTTACAATAGATATCACTCATGTAATGTAAGAAGAGAAGTGTTTTGCATTGTACTGTACCTATATTTCTCTGCCGTATCGGAGCATCATGAATTGTGGTATGTGTTAAAGGGGCCCACTGAGACTCTTTCCCCGGGGCCCATGAAAATCTGTAGCCAGCCCTGCCTAGATGCATAATTTTACATTTGTCCACATTGAACCTCTGCCAAATACATGCCCAAACTCCAAGTCAGTCTGTAGCTTATGAACATTCTCCATAGACTGCACTGCACTACATAATTTGGTGTCATCTGCAAAAACAGACAGAACACTATTAATCCTATATTCTAATTCATTAATACATAAGTTAAATTAACGTGAACCCGACATTGAACCTTGGTAGTAATTCACCACAACTCTCAGGGTGCATTTTTTGTGAGAGCTTTCATTTTATTATTTGCTACTAAAATTGCATTACGGTAAGTTTTGGTCGGCAATCTTCATTCATTCATTTTAAGGCCCTCTGATATGCATTTTGCAACCTGATCCAAGTTTCAGTCTTAACTATTGTAGGAGTGCCTCACTTAGTTATATAGGCTGGATGTGTCTCTCTCAGTAATATAGGCTGCACGTGCCTCTCTTGTTAATATAGGCGAAATGTGTCTCTCTCAGCAATATAGGCTGGATGTGTCTCTCTCATTAATATATTCTGGATGTGTCTCTCAGCAATACAGGCTGGATATGTCTCATTAATATAGGCTGGATGTGCCTCATTAATATGGGCTGGATGTGCTTCTCTCAGTAATATAGGCTGGATGCATCTCTCTCAGCAATACAGGCTGAATATGTCTCTCTCATTAATATAGGCTAGATGTGCTCTCTCGTAATATGCTGAGTTCTCTCAGCAATACAGGCTGGATGTGTCTATCTCAGTAATATAGGCTGGATGTGTCTATCTCAGTAATATAGGCTGGATGTGCCTCTCTCAGTAATATAGGCTATATGTGCCTCTCTCAGTAATGTAGGCTGGATGCGTCTCTCTCAGTAATATAGGCTGGATGTGTCTCTCTCAGCAATACAGGCTGGATATGTCTCATTAATATAGGCTGGATGTGCCTCTCTCATTAATATGGGCTGGATGTGCTTCTCTCAGTAATATAGGCTGAATGCATCTCTCTCAGCAATACAGGCTGAATATGTCTCTCTCATTAATATAGGCTAGATGTGTCTCTCTCAGTAATATAGGCTGGATGTGTCTCAGCAATACAGGCTGGATGTGTCTCTCTCAGTAATATAGGCTGGATGTGTCTCTCAGTAATATAGGCTGGATGTGTCTCAGTAATATAGGCTGGATGTGTCTCTTTCAGCAATACAGGCTGGATGTGTCTCTCTCAGTAATATAGGCTGGATGTGCCTCTCTCAGTAATGTAGGCTGGATGTGTCTCTCTCAGTAATATATGCTGGATGTGTCTCTCTCAGCAATACAGGCTGGATATGTCTCATTAATATAGGATGGATGTGTCTCTCAGCAATACAGGCTGGATGTGTCTCTCTCAGTAATATAGACTGGATGTGTTTCTCTCAGTAATATAGGCTGGATGTGTCTATCTCAGTAATATAGGCTGGATGTGCCTCTCTCAGTAATATAGGCTGGATGTGCCTCTCAGTAATGTAGGCTGGATGTGCCTCTTTCAGTAATATAGGCTGGATGTGTCTCTCAGTAATATAGGCTGGATGTGCCTCTCTCAGTAATATAGGCTGGATGTGCCTCTCTCAGTAATATAGGCTAGATGTGTCTCTCTCAGTAATATAGGATGGATGTGTCTCGCATTAATATAGGCTGGATGTGTCTCAGTAATATAGGCTAGATGTGTCTCTCACAGTAATATAGGCTGGATGTGTCTCTCTCAGTAATATAGGCTGGATGTGCCTCTCTCAGTAATATAGGCTGTATGTGCCTCTCTCAGTAATATAGGCTGGATGTGTCTCTCAGTAATATAGGCTGGATGTGTCTCTCAGTAATAAAGGCTGGATGTGTCTCTCAGTAATGTAGGCTGGATGTGCCTCTCAGTAATATAGGCTGGATGTGTCTCTCAGTAATATAGGCTGGATGTGTCTCTCTCAGTAATATAGGCTGGATGTGCCTCTCTCAGTAATATAGGCTGCATGTGTCTCTCAGTAATGTAGGCTGGATGTGCCTCTCAGTAATATAGGCTGAATGTGTCTGTAAGGTTCTGTGTACATGTTCCTGGGACTCAGTTTGTTCGTC
This sequence comes from Oophaga sylvatica, assembly GCA_033576555.1. Taxonomy (NCBI): domain Eukaryota; kingdom Metazoa; phylum Chordata; class Amphibia; order Anura; family Dendrobatidae; genus Oophaga; species Oophaga sylvatica. Next base: position 616,576,905 of record JARQOD010000002.1, read on the forward strand.
GGCCATTTTGCTTTCTGTCTTGCTGCAGCTATCTTGCCCTCAGTCAAAATGGAGTTTCCAGCTTGCATGTTCCCGCCCTGATTCTCTCCTTTTGCTTCTTAAGCAGCCACAGCTGAGCAATCAGTGCTTCAGAATCTAGCCTGCAGTGAACCTGTGACCTGACTCCTAAAGCCTTGGACCTTGTACTCCAGCTATTCCTACTGAGGAACTCTGAAGCACTTGTGGACTCTGAACCCTGCTCTTTGAAAGACCCACGTTTGCATGGACTTACGGTAACAGAGAAGAAGATCCTGAACCTGTTGTGGAGAGTGATTGCTGAGCTTAGATTACTTTGGCCTGCTGTGTCTCCTGCTTCTGTGTCTGCAAACTGTGTGACTATTTTTGCCAACTTGTATGAAGTAATACAAGACTTTCTATATCAAACCTGTGTCTCATGTATTTTCATCGCACCCAAGCACAAGACGCTATATGAACTGTACTACATACATTACAAGATTCTGAAGCCAAAACGTTAGTGTCTGCTGGGTCTGGAAAGGCTGTGTCTGCTGTAACTGTGGATATCGGATGTCCGGTTGTACTTTCTGTGATGACAGTGGTTGTGACTTCTCACAACCATTCCAGGTGAGCAATTCCCTTAAGTGTTTTTTTTTCTGCAGTGTTACCACAGGTAAACACTATTGTTTTTTTTTTTTCTCTTTTCTCTTTTTTGTCTGCTGTAACTGTGGATATCAGATGTCCGGGTGAACTTTCTGTGATGATAGTGGTTGTGACTTCTCACAACCATTCCAGGTGAGCAGTTCCCTTAATTTTTTTTCTCTCTGCAGTGTTACCACAGGTAAACACTATTGGTTTTTTTTTTTTTTTTTCTCCTCTCCTCTTCTTCCAGTACTCCTGTCTTAAAAGATCTGGAAAATGGAGGCCCGCATAAAGGAACTTTGCGGAGTGACTGATAATATCCTTGCAGATTTGCAGAATATAAAGACCCGTTTTTCAAGCCTACAGGACCTCACTAATCACAATTTGTAAGTGTTTGGACAGACTGCCCAGGATTTGCGAGCCAGGATTGAGGTTCTAGAAGAGCGAGTCCAGGCTCCTGCCGTAGCCCCGAGTTCTGGGATTCCCAAGTTGCCCCCTTTTCGTTTTGGCGGTGAACGTGAGAAATTCAGGGGATTTATTAATCAATGCAATCTTTTTTTTTCTGCACATGCTTCACAATTTCCCACTGAACGATCTAAGGTGCTTACTATAATTATGTTGCTTACCAACAAGGCTTTGATGTGGGCAAACCCTCTGATTGAGACTGAGGATGATTGTTTGAATCACCTTGATGCTTTTATTTCAGCCATGGGGCAGGTGTTTGATGACCCCAATCGAGGTGCAACAGCTGAAGCAGCCATGTTAGCTTTGCGCCAAGGTAAGCACTCGGTAGCTGAATATGCCTTGGATTTCAGGAGATGGGCCCTTGATACCACCTGGGACAGTTCCGCCAAAAAAATCTATTTTTCGAAAGGGGTTATCTCCACTGATTAAGGATGAACTTGCTCGTGCCGACCCTCCCACTGCGTTAGGTGACTTTATTAACTACTGCATCCGTATTGATACTCGTCTGACTGAACGCAGGCAAGAGAGATGGTTCGAAAGCAATCGCACTAACCTTTTCCTACCTTCCTCTCCAGCTAAGGAACCTTTGAGTAGGATTACACGGGAACCTGAACCTGAACCCATGCAGGTAGACTCTTTACAACGACGGGTTAGTGATGCACGCAAGGAACATCGTTTTAAGGAAATCTATGTTTCTATTGTGGTAAGTCAGGGCACTTCATTATAAACTGCCCCAGCCGTTCTCGTAAGACTACTGCAGCACTCATTCATTGTGAGTGTTGCGAGAGGGGATCTGTCAGGTCCGAGCCTCAGGCTCCAGAGAGATCTGCAGCAACAGATCTTGATTTCTCGGACTTAAACTCCGTTACCTCTGAGGACGTTGACTGTGTAAACGCTGCCATTTTTCAAGTTTCCTCAGCGGTGTCCCAGCTGAGTTGTAAGAAAAACAATTCTCATTGCTTTCTTTCCATCAAACTCTGGGTTGACTCAGCTTGGGTGTCTAGCTCTGCTATGATCGACTCGGGCAAGTGGAAATTTTATGGATGTCTCCTTTGCTCTGAAACAGGGGATACGTTCAGTGAAGAAGGCTACTCCAGTACAGATGGAAACTGTGGATGGCTCCCTGCTGACCTCTGGACCAGTGGATCAGGAAACAGAGCCTTTGAGGGTTCTTATGGTAAAGATCATCAAGAGAAACTGTCCTTTATGCTTATCTCTTCTCCCCACTTTCCCATTATTCTAGGGCTACCATGGCTGCAGGCTCAGAATCCTACCATTAACTGGGAGACCAAGGAATTACACTTTCCAGAGAAACAGATGAGTCCAAAAGTTTCAGCTTGCTCTGTTCCTAAAGGAACCATGTCAGTCCCTGAACTACCAGCTGTATACCAGGACTATGTGGATTTATGTGACAAGAAGAACGCTGACCAGCTTCCTCCTCACCGTCCATATGATTGTCCAATTGAATTATTGCCTGGAGCAGAGATACCTTTTGGTAAGATCTACCCCCTGGCGGGGCCCGAGCTAAAGGCTTTAAAGGATTACATAGACGAAAATCTAGCCAAGGGCTTCATACGCCCCTCTTCATCTCCTGCAGGTGCACCCATCTTCTTTGTAAAGAAGAAAGATGGATCTCTGAGACCATGCGTAGACTATAGGGAACTCAATAAGGTTACTATTAGAAACCGTTATCCATTGCCTTTAATCCCTGAGTTATTGGAGAGAGTGCGACATGCCAAAATTTTCTCTAAACTAGATCTTCGTGGGGCCTATAACTTAGTCCGTATTAGACCTGGGGATGAATGGAAGACTGCATTCAGGTCACGCTATGGACACTTTGAATATCTAGTTATGCCTTTTGGTCTGAGTACCGCCCCAGCCACTTTCCAACACTTGGTGAATGACATCTTCAGGGATCTCCTAGATACATTCGTGGTAATTTATTTGGATGATATTCTAATTTTTTCTAACTCCACAGAGGAACATCATGGACATGTGAGAATGGTCTTGGAACGTCTAAGACAAAATCATCTTTACATCAAACTTGAAAAGTGTGAATTCCATAGGACCGAAATTCAATTTCTGGGGTATGTACTGTCTACACAAGGAATTAGTATGGATGGAAGCAAAACCCAAGCCATCAAGGATTGGCCAAGTCCTAGAAATGTGAAGGAGGTACAGCGCTTCATCGGGTTTGCCAACTTCTATAGACGTTTCATTAGAAATTTCTCTGAGGTAGTGTCACCTATCACCCAACTTACCCGGAAAGAGTCTAGGTTCTCCTGGACTCCCCAAGCCCAGGAAGCATTTTCCCGTCTAAAAGATAAATTTACCACTGCACCTATCCTAGTACATCCCAACCCCGAGCTTGCCTTCATAATAGAGGTGGATGCTTCAGACTGTGCCGTTGGAGCTATACTCTCTCAGAGAACAGGTGAGAAGAATGTCTTGCATCCCTGTGCCTTCTTTTCCCAGCAGTTGTCTTCGGCTGAGAGGAACTACGATGTGGGCAATAGAGAGTTGTTGGCCATTATTGCCGCCTTCAAAGAATGGAGACACCTTCTTCAGGGAGCTGCACAGCAAATAGTCGTCCTGACAGACCATCGTAACCTTGAGTTTATCAGGTCGGCTAAGTGCCTGACTCCTCGCCAGGCTCGCTGGAATCTTTTCTTAAACCAATTTAATTTTATCATTTCTTATAGACCAGGATCGCGCAATGGAAAGGCTGATGCACTCTCTAGGATTTACTCAGCAGAGACACGTCCAATTACTCCTCCTAAGACTATTCTTCCTGACTCTAGATTCCTAGGAGTAATTCATAATCAAGACCTACTTAAGGACATCAAGGAAGCATACCATGCGGATTCCTTTTTGGCACAACCCCCAAGGACGTAAGTCTTGTCTTTAAGAATGGTGTGTGGATTCAGGGACAACGCCTGTATATTCCTGAAACAGTCAGATTGAGAGTATTGCAACTCATTCACGATTCCAAGATAGCTGGGCATAGAGGAATTCTAAAGACACAGGAATTTCTCTCTCGTTTCTTTTGGTGGCCCACTTGCAGGAAGGATGTTTTAAACTATGTCACTTCATGTGAAGTCTGTGCAAGATGCAAAACACCTCGCTCCTCACCAACTGGTCTGTTACAGCCTCTTCCCACCCCGTCCCGCCCGTGGGGATCCATTTCTATGGACTTCATTGTGGAGTTACCAACCTCTCAAGGGAAGAACACCATTCTAGTGGTGGTTGACCGTCTAACAAAGGCAGCTCATTTTATCCCTTGTGTCGGCTTACCCACTGCAAAACAGACATCAGATTTGATGATTAAAGATGTGTTTCGCTTACATGGAGTACCGGATGAGGTTATTTCGGATCGAGGGGTGCAATTCACTTCTAGGTTTTGGCAAAATTTCTGTGCAGCATTGGACATTAAAGTAAACCTTTCTTCTGCTTTTCATCCCCAGACTAATGGACAGACCGAACGAACCAATCAAACCCTGGAGCAGTATCTCCGCTGCTTTATCTGCCACCTACAGGATGATTGGGTGGATCTACTTCCATTAGCTGAGTTCTCGTATAACAACTCTCAGAGTGCCTCCACTAAGCAGTCTCCTTTTTACTCTAATCTAGGTTATCATCCTAACATTCTACCACGATTTCCCATAGAAACGCCTTTACCAGCAGTGGCTGAAAGAATCACGTCTTTACAGAAGAATATGGATCTTCTAAAGGAGAATCTGGAATCGGCTCAGGAAAGGTACAAGAAAGCAGCAGATAAATTTCGTAAACCTGCACCAGCTTTCAAGGTAGGAGACTTGGTCTGGCTGTCAACCAGAAATCTTAAGTTAAGGATTCCATCGTCTAAGTTGGGACATAAGTACATTGGACCCTATAAAATCAGTAAAATTATAAGTGCCGTTGCTTGTCGTCTTCAACTGCCCAGAACTATGAGAATTCACCCTGTCTTTCATGTATCCCTACTAAAGGCTGCGACACCCAATACGTTTCCTGGACGTTCTTCTCCTTGCCCTGACCCAGTGCTAGTCGATGGTCAGGAAGAATTTGTGGTGGAAAGGATTTTAGATTCCAGGTTGTATAGAAATCAGTTACAATATCTGATTAAATGGCAGGGCTACCCAGTGGAGGACAACTCATGGGAACCAGTCAATAACGTTAATGCTCCTCGCTTGCTCCGTCAGTTTCATCAGAGGTACCCACACAAGCCTGGCCTGAGGTCATCCGGAGGTTGTCCCTAAGGGGGAGTAATGTAAGGTTCTGTGTACATGTTCCTGGGACTCAGTTTGTTCGTCGGCCATTTTGCTTTCTGTCTTGCTGCAGCTATCTTGCCCTCAGTCAAAATGGAGTTTCCAGCTTGCATGTTCCCGCCCTGATTCTCTCCTTTTGCTTCTTAAGCAGCCACAGCTGAGCAATCAGTGCTTCAGAATCTAGCCTGCAGTGAACCTGTGACCTGACTCCTAAAGCCTTGGACCTTGTACTCCAGCTATTCCTACTGAGGAACTCTGAAGCACTTGTGGACTCTGAACCCTGCTCTTTGAAAGACCCACGTTTGCATGGACTTACGGTAACAGAGAAGAAGATCCTGAACCTGTTGTGGAGAGTGATTGCTGAGCTTAGATTACTTTGGCCTGCTGTGTCTCCTGCTTCTGTGTCTGCAAACTGTGTGACTATTTTGCCAACTTGTATGAAGTAATACAAGACTTTCTATATCAAACTGTGTCTCATGTATTTTCATCGCACCCAAGCACAAGACGCTATATGAACTGTACTACATACATTACAGTAGTCTCTCTCAGTAATATAGGCTACAGAAGTGTCTCTCTCAGTAATATACGGACTGCATAAGTATGTCGCTCTCATTAATATAGGCTGAGATGTGTCTCTCCCAGTAATATTCAGAAATCTACAAGCCATTAACCCTCAGACACTTTCAGACTCCCTGCACTCATCGCTGTCCCCAATCTCCTCTTTTTCCTGTTCTGATCTGGCTGTTCATCACTACAATGACATTCTTAGAAGCACCCTTGACCAAGTAACACCGCTCACCCTCAGAACCTCCAAACACACAGTAAAACAGCCCTGGCTCACATTGCAAACTCGACTTCTTCAGCGATGCTCTAGGAGTGCTGAACGCCTCTGGAGAAAAACCCGCACACCAGAAGACTTCATCCACTTTAAATTCATGTTAAGAACTTATAATGCTGCCCTTCACCTCGCCAAACAGACCTACTTCACCACACTGATCTCCTCACTAGCCAACAACCCCAAGAAACTTTTTGACACTTTTCACTCCCTCCTCAGGCCAAAAGCACAAGCCCCTATCACAGACATTTGTGCTGACGACCTGGCCTCCCACTTTATAGAAAAAATAGATACTATCCGTCAGGAAATCTGCTCTCAACTACCAAGTGCTGTGACTCCCATCCCTCCCTGCATTTCCCCTGGCTCACTTTCCACATTTGATTCCATCACAGAAGAAGTCTCCAAACTCCTCTCTTCCTCTCGTCCGACTACATGCACTACCGACCCCATCCCCTCACATCTCCTCCAGTCTCTCTCTCCAGTTGTCACAACTCACCTAACTACAATCTTTAATCTCTCACTCTCCTCTGGCATTTTCCCATCCTCCTTCAAACACTCCATCATTACTCCATTACTAAAGAAACCCGCTCTCGACCCTTCCTGCACAAACAACTACAGACCGGTCTCCAATCTCCCCTTCATCTCTAAACTTTTGGAGCGCCTAGTCTACTCCCGCCTCACCCGTTACCTCTCCACTTACTCCCTCCTAGACCCTTCACAGTCCGGCTTCCGCCCCCTACATTCGACTGAAACTGCACTCATCAAAGTGACCAATGACCTTCTTACAGCAAAACGTAACGGCGACCACTCTCTGCTCATTCTACTCGACCTTTCTGCAGCTTTCGACACTGTTGACCACTGTCTCCTACTGTCTAGGCTCCAGTCACTAGGTATTAAGGACACTGTTCTCTCCTGGTTCTCCTCCTATCTTTCTGACCGCTCCTTCAGTGTTTTGTTCTCTGGCTCCACGTCATCTCCTCTTCCTCTCACTGTCGGTGTACCCCAGGGCTCAGTCCTTGGCCCCCTTCTCTTCTCTCTCTACACGGCCCCAATTGGACAGACCATCAGCAGATTTGGCTTTCAGTACCATCTTTATGCCGATGACACACAACTATACACGTCATCCCCCGACCTTACCCCCGCTGTTCTACAGAACACCACCGACTGTCTGTCCGCAGTCTCCAACATCATGTCCGTCTCTATCTGAAACTCAACCTCTCCAAAACTGAACTTCTTCTGCTCCCACCGTCTACTAACCTCCCTAAATCTGACATTTCCCTCTCCGTGGGCGGCACCATAATAACACCCCGGCAGCAGGCTCGCTGTCTGGGTGTTATGTTTGACACCAATCTCTCCTTCACCTCCCATATACAATCTCTTGCCCGCTCTTGCCGTCTTCACCTAAAGAACATCTCTAGAATCCGCCCTTTTCTCACCATAGAAACAACAAAAACCCTCACTGTAGCATTGATCCACTCCCGCCTGGACTACTGCAACGCTCTATTACTTGGCCTCCCCATTACTCGACTATCCCCTCTCCAGTCCATCCTTAATGCAGCAGCCAGGGTCATCCATCTGGCTAATCGGTACTCGGACGCGTCCGCTCTTCGCCAGTCCTTACACTGGCTGCACATTCATTATAGGATCCAATTCAAAGTACTGGTTCTCACCCACAAAGCTCTCCACAGTGCAGCACCCCCCTACATCTCCTCCCTCATTTCTATCTATCGGCCTAACCGACTGCTGCGCTCTGCAAACGACTTTCGACTAACCTCTGCACTAATCCGTACCTCCCACTCCCGACTCCAAGACTTCTCCCGCGCTGCGCCAATCCTCTGGAATGCTCTACCCCAAGAAATTAGGACTATCCACAATTTGCATGGTTTCAGGCGCTCCCTCAAAACACATTTGTTCAGAGTGGCCTATCACATTCACTAACCAAATCGTTCTATGTTTAAGTGTGTATGTGTAGCCCATTCACTATCTCCATCCATGCCTCACTCCCTCAAGATGGCTGGACCATCATTGTAAATGCACCATTGTATATACACACCTGTACTTTGTATCTCCCCCACCTCATTGTAGATTGTAAGCTCTCACGAGCAGGGCCGTCTTATTTTGCTTTAATTATTGTATTGTTAACGTTGTTACTTATGACTTGTGTTTTGAAACTGTTAAACTGTAAAGCGCTGCGGAATATGTTGGCGCTATATAAATAAAGATTATTTTTATTATTATTATTATTATTATTATAGGCTGCATGTGCCTCTCTCAGTAATGAAGGCTGGATGTGTCTCTCTCAGTAATGTATACTAGATGTGAAGTCTGTCTGTATCTAGGGTGCTGCTGTCTTCACTTGCTTTTGTATATCTGCACTCTGCACTTATTTCCTCCTCTTCTACAACCTGTTTTGTCTGCCTTCCAAGATACTTTCTCCTCTCTCCAATGCAAACCTGTATACAACCCTGAACCTTCTACCTCCTACAATCACTAACACTGAGAGAAAGGAGGGGAAAACAAAGAGTTGTCAGGAACAGAAGCAAGAGCTATGATGAATCTATAACATTTTGGCAAAATACTGAGCTACATGAAGGTCTGGGAAAATTTTTAATGAAGACTATTTAGAAAGTTGTTTAATTTTGCATTTATGAAGCAAATGAGCAATAAAAAAAAATCTGTTTAAAGGTGTACATGCTAGATACCCTTTTGATTGAGTTTTGATCATCTTTAATATTACTAGGTCAGTCATTTATTATACTGATGAAGCTCTAATGTTTAGATGATAATCCCGCTAGGGTTACATAAGTTATTGCTTTATCTCCACCAAAATTACTCTAGTCCTGCCGGGAACAACGACTCATATTCTTTTCTCATTAAAATATTATGTATGAGGTAAGCATTTTGCATTTTAATACTGAAATTAATGTAATTTTTGAGGCACCCACTTTCTGGGAACTGTTGTGTTAGTCCAAATATAAATACAGAGAGTAAACCTGAATAATCGCATCTCAAAACACGCAGAGAATCCTTCTATTGGGAAATACGAAAGCTAATACAGAAGATGGTAGAGAGACAGAATTTAGATTTGCTAACAAGAGCATCAATTAATGAATGCATCCTCAGCTCTTCACACAAAATCACTAGCTTACATGAGAAGACATTAGAATTAGAGCAGTAGACGCTCGTTGGGGGCTCGGTATAGCTCGTTGGGGGCTGTGTCATATACCCTGGGTGCTGGCTACCTTCGGGTGCGTCAGCTAGTCTCTCTGCCTTGGCCAGGGCATTAAAATACTGGGTAAGAATAGGGAACTGGAGTGATGCAAAAATATTTGATCTGCCCTGGTCCAGAATCTGGTCTAGCCTAAGGCCAGTTGGAATAGGACAGTCTTCTTTTCTGCATCAGGAATCTATGGCCTGTCATTATGGGTGTATCTCATGCTTACCGGGACCCGCAACATTATTATTATTATTATTATTCATTTTTATAGCGCATTTATTCCATGGTGCTTTACATGTGAGAGGGGGCGAATATAGACAAGTACAATAAATATGAGCAATACAGGACACACATAAGTACAGAAGGAGAGAGGACCCTGCCAGCGAAGGCTCACAATCTACAGGGGACGGGTGAGGATACACTAGGAGAGGGTAGAGCTGGTCATGCGGCGGTTCAGTAGACTGAGGATCACTGCAGGTTGTAGGCTTGTCGGAAGAGGTGGGTCTTCAGGTTCTTTTTGAAGGTTTCCATGGTAGGCGAGAGTCTGATGTGTTGGGGTAGAGAATTCCAGAGTATGGGGAAGACACGGAGAAGTCTTGTATGCGGTTGTGGGAAGAAGGGATAAGGGGAGAGTAGAGAAGGAGATCTTGAGAGGATCGAAGGTTGCGTGTGGGTAAGTAATGGGAGACCATGTTACAGATGTATGGAGGAGACAGGTTGTGGATGGCTTTGTATGTCATAGTTAGGGTTTTGAACTGAACATCATAATGTTAACTAAGGCACCAAACACTAGGCTTCATGCAACATCATGAAATGCATTGCACCACTATGTCATGATGTCGTAAAGCCCTCGTAATACAAAGTTCTTCAGCTCACTACTTCAAGGTAACAAAAATAGCTTGTTAGGTGCGGTGCACAGGCTGGTTCCCAGGATGTGAAATAAGTAAAGTAGATGATTCCAGCATCCACAATTGAAAAAGTGAAAAAGAAAAGATTTTTTTTTTGATGACTATAGAATCTTAAAAATGAAAAAAATGAAAAATTACACCTTTCCAACGCATTTCAAACCCATACAGGGCCTTAGTCATAGCTATGATTTAGGGCCCCTATGGACTTGAAACACATAGACCCCAATAAGCCCTGGTCCAAAGATGCTGGGCACAAAAGTGAAGACTACAATGTTCTGCTTGTCATGAAGGACCCAACAGAATGCTGGACCAGGGCAGCACCAAGTTATTTGCCCAAATCTACAGGGATTCAACCAAAGCATAAAAAGCTGAATTAAAGCATTCTTCTAGGTCTTCTGACTCTAACAAGCAATGATTCTTTTGATTGATTGTTTGCCGCATACAGTGTCATGCAGTTGGAGGTGACAGCATAGTGACCTTACATGCCAACTGAGCTAAGCTGCAAATCCGGGACCTTCCCAAGATTTCACGAATAAACTTCCATCTATAGAGCTCATTTAAAAGGGCCGATAATCAGGAGCAAGTGTTTGTATGAAAGCTGCTTCCCAATTATCGGCCCATCTAAATGAACTTGCAAGCTGAAAAACCATTGTTATCGGCAGTACATCAAGCTTTATAAAGAGGTGATGTGCTGCCAATAACATGATATTCTGTGCATACACAACGATCGTATTATCGGTAGCCTGTGGAAACAAGACAGTAAATGACCAACAATTGGCCACTGTCAAATATTGTACATGGGCCATAAGTTAACGCTCCAAAAATTATAATTAATACATAGGGCCATGCATTGTGAGTTTTCCTGCGCAGCCCATGCATTAGACATAATACAGTTTTATAAAAAGTGTTGCTTTAAGAGATGGGAAGAAACAGAAAAAAATGACCGAGGGTGGCAGTAAGTGTAAATCGCTGTCTGGCGTTTGGGATTCTAGTCTAAAAATAACATATTTTTTCTTCCATATCGCAGCAGCCAAGTGTTTGAAGCGAGAACTATTTTTTGGGCATCATGCCTTAAAAACAGCATTTCCCATGTTCAGTAGAAGCCAATATCTTTAATTGCATTTCCACCAGCTCAAGATTTCTCAAAATAGTCTACATGCCATCAACTAATGTAGAAATTCTTTTCCGGCTTAGTAAATCCAATGTGCCTATTGATGTACAGCCTTCACAGTAGAGCACATAGATGAAAGGTACTCTATACAAATACCAACTATTTGCATCATTTTATATTCACACGCAGTATGGACGTTTTATCAAGAGCTATTCAGGGAAAAAGTGATGTAGTTACCTATAGTCACCAATCATAGCTTCTTTCATTTTTGGAATGGCCTCTGAAAAATGAGTCCTTGGGTGCTATCGGAAACCTCTCCATTTTGCGATTGCACTCGTTTTTTTTATAGCCCTGTACCTATCATCACTGCAGTCTTATTTAATGGGAGCCTAACACCAAGATCTGACCACCCAAAAGTCTATACTGATGCAATAAACATGGTGTTCCTCCAAACCTTATTAGTTTCTAAACAATCTCCTGTCCCTAGCCAATCTTTGTCCAAATTTTTCATGCACAGTACATTAATTAGGTGAAAAAGTCCATTGTGTCATCAACAGTTGGGAAGAGTCCAGTGTATTCATCAGTTAAACCACTTGTCCTATGGCTTGATTGACAACCAGTCTCATATCTTATGCACCAATGAAATTCTGCAACTAGGTACAAGTATGCAGAAACAAGCATTTTTCTACTGTCTAGACCACAGAAGTTCAGTGCATGCACAACATAAGGGGTCTACTCTATACTGAGCAAAGGGTCTGAATACTTATGACCATGTGATATTTCAGTTTTTCTTTTTTAATACATTTTCAAAAATTTCTACATTTCTGTTTTTTTCAGTCAAGATGGGGTGCAGAGTGTACATTAATGAGAAAAAAATAAATGAACTTTTTGAATTTACCAAATGGCTGCAATGAAACAAAGAGTGAAAAATTTAAATGTTGGCCGGACTGGTCATCTGGCAATTCTGGCAATTTCCAGGAGGGCCTGTCTGGTCGAGAGTTGCCTTGTCTGCTACGTTGTTGGCAGAATCTGTGTTCTCAAGTCACCCATACTATTAAGAGTTGTGACGGAGCCTAAAGTCGCTGACTCCGTCACCCCAGCAGGCCACAGGTATCATTAGAAATATTGGTCTGGTAGTAAATTTTGATTTCCTCCATTAAGGGTAATATTAGTAATATATCCCATCGGATGCTTGGGGATGGGAACAGCATGGGCCTGTGTGATTTCAAATGTCAGGGCTGAATTTCAGCCCCAGTCCGTACCTGGGTCTGAATACTTTCTGTACCCATTATATACATTTGGATTAAGCAGGGTTTATAAAATACAACTATATAGTTGTAAAACTAAAAGCAAAATCAGATCATTTTATGTGGTTTTATACTGATGCCTTTATGAAATGTTTGGGAGGTTTTTACGTTGTAACATACTATGACAATGGCAAAACTAAATGACTAGCTTTCAAACTTCCAAAGAAATATTACAATTTGTAGGTGACGATGGTGACCATAAATAACTCTGGTCAATGGCCCTAATGAAACATAAATAGTAGAGACTACAGATCTACTGCTACATCCTAATAATTATTTGGTTTATTTTCTTTGTTCTGGATAATGTCAGGCAGGTAGCTGTAAAGCTAGTTGAAGATGTAATTCATAGCAAATTCTTAGTGTCAACCAAGGTAAAGCATTGCTAATTTATGTGAACTCTATTTTAAGTTGAAAGAGTATGTCCAGTTTTTTAGTGGCCTTCGCCTGTATATAAACCTCAATCAGTCACTTGGATTGGCTAATAATTTTCAGCAAGGCCAGTTACATAAGGTCAAGAGCTGATTGATTCAAGGCTACTGAGCACCAGTGCTGTAAACTAAGCTCGTGGTATTTAGGGCCAAATGCTAAATACATTATGAGGGAAAGTAAAAATATAATGTAAATATATATGGGATGACAGACTTTCTTTGTACATTTTTTTATCCCACAGAATACAATGAGAGAATATGAGCCTATTATTGCAAAAAAAATGTATGCTAAGCCGCTCTACAAAACGTCAAGGTAACTCATATTAGAGCAGTCCTTAACTGTTGTATTTAAAAACCTGGTCATGTGTGTAGTACCTATATGAGCAGGATTGAGACAGGTAATGTCCGATGTGGACACTCTGCAGAGGACGGCTTCACTGTGTGCATGGCTCATGTGTTTGTATTCAATTGGTTTCTTGTTTTTGCAAGATTAGGGAGGTTTTCCACCCCTCCCTTGTGGGCCATGCACATATAAGCCGTCCTCTGCAGCATGTCCACATCGGACATTACGTGTCTGAATCCTGCTCATATAGGTACTATACACATGACCAGGTTTTTAATACATCAGTTAGGGACTGCTCTGATACAGGTATACCTTGACGTTTGGTAGAGCGGCTTAGTATACATATTTTGCAAAAAACGTATCAACCAAATACCCTGTTTTTTATGTTTTTACCAGCACTTGCTGTTTACTGTTATTTCTTTATAACAGAGTATTTTTATACGTTTGTTTTACAGTGCTTTTCTATGTTTCAGTCTTTTGGTGGTGTGAGCACTGTCCTACAGACTTGTTCACTGTGTGCATGGCTCATGTGTTTATATTCAATTGGTTTCTTGTTTTTGCAAGATTAGGGAGGTTTTCCACCCCTCCCTTGTGAGCCATGCACATAAAGGCCATTCTCTGCAGCGTATCCACATCGGACATTGCCTGTCTGAATCCTGCTCATATAGGTGCTATACACATGACCAGGTTTTTAAATACATCAGTTAGGGACTGCTCTGATACGGTTATACCTTGACGTTTGGTAGAGCGGCTTAGCATACATATTTTGCAGAAAACGTATGAACCAAATACCCTGTTTTTTATTATCTTTTTACTAGCACTTGCTGTTTACTGTTACTTCTTTAACACAGAGTATTTTTATACGTTTGTTTTACTATGCTTTTCCATGTTTCAGTCTTTTGGTGGTGTGAACACTGTCCCACAGACTTGTTCACTGTGTGCATGGCCCATGTGTTTGTATAGCATTGGTTGTAAGATTGATGTTCGAAGCAATGGAAAATTTCATTTTAAAAGTATGGTTGGCCGCATCCCCATCCTTTTTGCTTTTGGGTTGTGAGAACCTGTGAGAACCTTTGTCTATATTGCTTTCAAACTTGAAAATTGAGGAATGGACCCAAATACAGAGAAAATGGAAAGGAGGAAAGCCAAGTAGCAAATACCAGTGGGTGGTAAAATATAGCACCATAATGGGGGCTCATTTTGATATTTGTCAGGGATCCCTCTCTCACCATGAGAAGCAAGTAGTGGAGATCTGGAGCTACCCATATTGGTTCCAAAACTGAAGTCGGAGGCAATTTCTATCTATCATTTGCTTCTTCTTTTAAATACCTAGATAATGGACACATTCTGTCTAGGGTTAGGAGGAAGATGTTACACAACTTCTTAAAACATTTTTACTTCTTAGATTCTTAGTATCAAGGGTTTTGAAACTGCGGCATAAGTCCTACCTAATTATATCGCTTTATTGAGTTCTGTAACATTTAAATGACTCTTTAAAATGGGATAGATTGAGATCCAAAGTCATTTCAGCAAGTGCAAAGTGTTAGCAGTGCGTGCAGTAAAGGCCAATTTGCAGACTAGGAAATTCACTTTTCATTCACTCTAAAACTGTATTTTCTTTACATTAGAAGTACTCAGTCTTCCATCAGTATTTGAAAGAAGTAAAAGCCCCTGCAAATTCAGCGCCTTTCATAGCTGAGTGAAGGGAGATGCTCTGCAGGATAAGGCTTCCTTATTGCCATATCTTTCCAAGTTCCATTTTAATACCTTCAGTTTAGCTCCATTGCGTTGAGGATTTAGAGCGGTGTCGATGGGCTGAACACATTAGATTAAAACCAACCTTTGCATTCTCGGGGCAATGTGATGTGAAGATGACTATTAGCATAGTGCTGAATGTTCAAGAAGGACTATAAATGACTTCTAGTCAAGAAATTATAAACTTTCGGGAAATTTTTGCTTACAGGGATTTTCCAAGAACAAATTTTTAACTCCCTATGTTCCCACAGGTAAAAATTAGCAAACGGAGGTTTACTCATTGAGCCCTGCTACCCTGACGGCTCTCCTTGGCCTTTGTTGATAGGCTGCAGCAGTGACATTTATCTAGTGTCGACCACTTCTGTATCGCTGCTGAGCCCAGTGATTGTCTGCAATGATCAAATACACTATATTCGTCACATCAACATTGCAACCTAAAACAATGAACTGTAGCAATGGCGGAGAGCAGGGGTCAGTGAGTAAACCTCTGTTTGCTATTTCTAACCTGTGGAGACATATGGGGTAAAAACAAAATGTTCTTGTAAAATAAGCTAAGCAGTTATTCTGATAGGCTAGAACCTAATAGTGTCTAGAAATGATGACCTTGTGGTCGGTGACCGGAAATATAAAGGACTGCCGCATAGAAGTATACCCAAAACACTCTTATTATACCTAGGTCGTTGGTACAGAGAAGTGACCTTGGTAAAAGTTAGACAGATTTTTTTTACATCATTTTATGGTCACTAAATCTAAAAAAGAAGAGTCCAATAAATATTAAAAAAGGTGTTGCTAAATGTCTTTATATATTTCATATATGTGATCCTTGGGAATCTAAGAGACATTTTTGTAGACTTCTAGACTAAAGCGAGCCAAACTTACTTGATTAAATGCCAACTTCCTTCATTCTCATGACATCTCTTACAAATACACATTGGATAAATGTCAAACCCACCAATTATGGCAGAATGGGCCAACTATCTAATGCGCATGGTGGTGTCCTTATTTTCCCCCCACTGGCAGAGGATTGGGCACAGGGCCGGCGTCAGCACCCGGCACACCCGGGCAAGTGCTGGGGCCCTGAGCAGGCGGGGGGGCCCACTCGCCGTCGGGCACCCCGGCGCCCGTTAGCGGAGGAGAGCGGTGTCAGTGCCGCCACTGGGCCCCCCCCCGGCTTGCTCAGGGCCCCGGCAGCAGCTGGCACAATACTTACCTCTCCCGTGCCTTTGCTGCCGCAGCTCCGGGCTCCAGGGGGCGCCGGCGCTTCCTCTCACAGCAGCGCTGCTGAATGACGTCATCATTCAGCGGCCGGCTGTGGCAGAGAGCGCGCGGACGCTGGACAGGTGAGGCGTGTGTGTATGTTTCTGTGTGTGTGTGTGTATGTATGTATGTGAGAGAGTGCTTGTGTGCTGTGGTGCTGTCTGTGTGTGATTATGGGCAGGCATTGATGATATTGGGGAGGCGATGATGATGATGGGCAGGCATTGATGATAATGGGGAGGCCGTGATGATGATGGGCAGGCATTGATGATAATGGGGAGGCCATGATAATGATGGGCAGGCATTGATGATAATGGGGAGGCAATGATGATGATGGGCAGGCATTGATGATGATGGGGAGGCCATGATGATGATGGGGAGACAATGATGATAATGAGGAGGCAATGATGATGATGGGGAGGCGATGATGATGATGGGCAGGCATTGATGATGATGGGGAGGCAATGATGATGAGGGGGAGGAAATGATTATGAGGGGAGGCGATGATAATGGGGAGGCCATGATGATGATGGGGAGGCAATCATGATGATAATGGGGAGTCTTTCCACAGCGCCCTTTCCTGAGCCGTAACAGTGCAGAACGCAGTACAGCGCAGAGGAGAGCTCCATATTTTGTATGGAGCATTATATGGGGACCAGTATCCTGTATGGAGCATTATATGGGGACCAGTATCCTGTATGGAGCATTATATTAGGTCCAGTATTCTGTATGGAGCATTATTTTGGGTCCAGTATTCTGTATGGAGCATTATATGGGGGGTGACATCCTGCATGGGGTATTATATGGGTGATGAGGGGGAGACTATGTGGTGCCCATAATATTGTATGGAGGACTGTACTGTCCAGTCTGTACTGTGCGCTGTGAGGATTTGGCGGTTTTTGAGCTATTGTACAATTTACAATAGATATCACTCATGTAATGGAAGAAGTGAAGTATTTGGCATTGTACTGTACCTATATTTCTCTGCTGTATCTGTGCATCATGAATCGTGGTCTGTGTTAAAGGGGCCCACTGAGGCTCTTTGGCCCAGGGCCCATAAAAACCTAGAGCCGGCCCTGATTGAGCATGTTGAATTTTAACATGTTGGAGCTTTTGTTCTCAAAGGACATAAGCCCATGCCTTGCTCTCATGTCACTATTGGAAACACAGGCACTTTGAGGCAATTGTACAATGTCTGGAGAGTATTACATACAGGTCCAGTTCTACTTAGAACCTATGTGGGAGAATTCTTAATCTCTTATCAACCACCATATTGTTGTTTTTTTTTTACAGCAGCCGCTAAGGTTACTTCTTGTGAAACAATGCCTGTTTATGGTGGTGCTTTGGAAGAAGTTTGAAACACTGTGCTCTACACAATCCTAATGTCCAGACTATCATGACATCGACATTAAGAAATGATCAAGACATCAATCAACCCCTTAGATGCCTTGGTCAATAAAGAACATAGCATCTAAGGTGTTGCCTGTATGTTTATCTGTTAATTGGTTATGGATTAAGGGTGTACTCAACTGAGTTTTTGGGGTGGAAAGTCTCCAAAATCCACATAAGAAAACTCAAAACTCCTCAAAAACTTGTGAGTTTCTGCTCAAAAACTCGAGTGATTCTCCCTCCCTTTGTTAAAATATACAAGGGTTCAATGCTTTCTTATATCTTCTGGGGGCCTGGCAACGAACCCATTGTCTGCCATAAGTATCAGAGGCATGACCTAAAAGATTGCGGCATTAACAATTAATAATGCTTTGAAATATAATTTATTTCAAAACACTATAAAATAAATCGTATGGTTGCTGCTACAAGAAAAATATTTATATAAGTTTAATAAACATAAAAAAAGTTTCCCCCTAAAAAAGCACAATAAAGTGCTAGAAAAAATACAGGGGCACTGTATAAATAAACTGAACATGATAGCAAAAAATAAAAATAAAAATCTACACAGTTGTTACTTGTGCAATCGCATTGATTGACCCATATTATTTTACCCCATTGTAAAATTACTGGAGGAATTAATAATTAGTTTTAGACAACCTTTAAACAGACTTCAGACAGGGTGGCGAACATTCTTTTAGGGTTGTATATTTTTGATTTAGTATGTTTATTGCTATCCGTACATGAAATGTAATTCTGTCTTCAATGAAAATAATGTAGACTCAACGGCTCGTGAGCCAAAAGATCATATGAATCGGTGGATTAATTAATCAAAATCAATCTATCCATCATTCATGATTTTCATAGGCCTGTACCCCATTATGAAACCATCAATACCAGGTCAGTTCCAACCAGAGAACATCTGAATTACGTCTCAAAGCACTGATCCATCAAGTAGTTTATCAGAATATTTCATGACCTTCTCTAAAATTCAATTTAAGGAATGTTTTTCCCCGAGTTCTATAGAAAATTTATATACATCATACATAACAAATACCTTTTGGTGGTGAAGGTTCCCATGACTTTAGTGCAGCTGGAGTTGTCTCCTCCACAAATTCCACATTTGTCAAACTGAAGCTTGGATCCTATAATTCCATCACACCCAGTACGGACACATTTCCCTTTTACACAAACAGAATTACTGTACGGTCTACATTCAGTGCCATCGGTCACCTACAGAGAACAGAAACAGGACATCTCACAATTATACACATGTTAACTGAAAAACTTACATAGTTATGGATGCTTCAATGAAGTCAACATCATCTCTGGATCAGCAATTTTCAAGTCACAGTGATATCAACATTAGTGGACAAATACTTTTTAGGAGGACTTGAGAACTGTTATGCAACCTCCTGGGGTTACCATACAGTGGTTACTGATTTGTTCCCTTAAATCATTAATGTTGATTTTAATTTGGAGAGATCATCCAGTCTAGATCTACAAAAATTAGTAGTCTGTACATGTACAGTAGCATGAAAGGTATGGCAGAACGAGTGAGTATTGACACTATAGTTTCTCCATAATGGTGGAATTGAGGGCCATGGCCAGCCTTAGCTATGCTTAGATCTTTATGGTTGCACAGGCAGCCAACAGCCAGAAACAAGACAATGTTCTCCTTTGAGGCAGGACTTTAGGTGGAGGGCCTCTTGTATTTGACTGCTCCTAACTAGTGTTGAGCGATACGATACTGCAAATATCGGGTATCGGCCGATATTGGCTGTATCGGAATCCCGATCCCGAGTTCCGATATTTTCGTCATATCGGATACCGGAATCGGAATTGTCACTGTCACTGTCAGTGTCCGTCGGTCGGGTCTGTCAGGAGTCAGCGGCACTTACCTGGCAGAAGATCTCCGGCGGTCACATCCCGGGCTGCTTAATGGCCGCCATCCTCTTCTCCCCGGCGGTCACATGCAGTATCTCGCGATAACTGCAGTGACTGCTGGGTAATCGCGGCCGTAAAGCAGTCCGATGACGTCACCGCCGGGGAAGCTGGTAAGCAGCTGTGCTGCGCCGGGATGTCAGGCTCTGCCTGTCATTCCGATGTAGCAGAGCTGGATCGTCGTTGGACTGTCGTTATGGACTGCGTCGGACAGGTGGTATACTGTTGGTTTGTTTTTTTTATTTTTTTACAGGAGATCGATGGCGTCGCAGGAATGAGAGAGTAATAAAAAAATGAAAACTGTGTTGTCTCTTTTATTTCATTAAAAGACTTTTTTCTTGCTGTGTCTTTTTTTTAAACATTTAATAACTTTGGGATTAATAATGGATCGGTGTCTTATTGACACCTCTCCATTATTAACCGGGCTTATTGTCACTGTGCAATCAACGGTGACATTAACCCCTTATTACCCCGCTTGCCACCGCTACAATGCAAGTGGGAAGAGCCGGGTAAAGTGCCACAATTGGCACATCTTTTGATGCGCCAAATGTGGGGCTGCTGTAGCCTGGTATTATCAGGCTGTTGAGGGCCAAAATCCATGGGCCTTGACAGTCTTTTAATACCAGGCCGCAGCAGTCTGCATTTTACTTGGCTGGTTAACAAAAATAGGGTGGATCCCCACGCCGTTTTTTTTTTCGAGGGGATTCCCTATTTTTGTTAACCAGCCAAGCTAAGCAGACTGCTGTGGCCTGGTATTATCAGGCTTGCAAGGTCCATGGATATTGGATCCTTACCAGCCTGAAAAACCAGGCCTCAGCGGTCTGCTTCATCTGGCTGGTTAACAAAAATAGGGGGGACCCCACGCCAATTTTTTTCGAGGGGATCCCCTATTTTTGTTAATCAGCCAAGATATGCAGACTGCTGTGGCCTGGTATTATCAGGCTGGCAAGGTCCATGGATCTTGGCTCCTTAACAGCCTGAAAATCCAGGCCTCAGCGGTCTGCTTCATCTGGCTGGTTAACAAAAATAGGGGGGACCCCACGCCAATTTTTTTCGAGGGGATCCCCTATTTTTGTTAACCAGTTCCCTCTGACGTCACTGATTTTGTCCCTGGCTGACCTGAAGTGAAAGTGGAAAGCAATCAATTAAGCTTTCCACTTCCTCTCCTGTCAGCCAGGAGAGGAGCTCATTCATTTGGGGGTTTACTGTGAGGCTGCAGCATTAGCTGCGGTCCCTGCAGTAAAAATTAACCCTTTCTGAAGGATTACACCGTGGGACCTGACTGTACATCGGATTGGTAAGAATAATTTTGCTTTATTATTTTATTTTTATTACAGGAAATGGTTTTAGCAGGAAAATAAAATATGGTCAAAAACTGTGTGATTATTTCATTAAACTTCTTTTTTATTAAAGTGTGTGTGTTTGATTTTTCTTTCATACAATAGGATTAATAATTGATAGTTGTCTAATTGACAGCTCTCAATTATTAACCTGGCTTAAAGTGACCTTTCAATTGCAAGGTCATTTTAACCCCTTATTAACCCATTCGCCACCGCTACAGGGCAATGGGAATAGACGGGCAAAGTGCCAGAAAGGGGAAATCTAATTAGAGATTTGCCCTTTCTGGGGTGTCTGGGGGCAGATGTTAGTAGCCGGGGGGGGGCCAAAAATAATGGTCCCTCTCTGGGCTATTATTATCTGCCCCCACTCACTGGCTTTGTCTGTCTGGTTGCGAAAATAGGGCGGGAGCCCACGCATTTTTTTTCAGCAATTTTACACCTCATATATATATATATACATGTCATTGAGTTTGTGACACATATATATATATATATAATATATATTTATAGTTCATACACTTCTACATAGTATAATAGCCGCTAATTCAATTGCCGGCTTTTGTGAAAATGCAGAACCCGACATGAAATGACACTTGGTGTACATAGGGTTAACCATGTCCTTTGCTATCTGATTTGCACAAACAATTAAATCAGTCTATGTGTGCAAAATTTCACACCTGTAGGGGTTAATTAAAGGTGTAAATTCGTAGCAAAAAAGTCCGGTTTTTTTACAACGAATTTACACCTTTAATTAACCCCTACAGGTGTGAAATTTTGCAAACATAGACTGATTTAATTGTTTGTGCAAATCAGATAGCAAACGACATGAAAAGACATGGTTAACCCTATGTACACCAAGTGTCATTTCATGTCGGGTGCTTCTGTCTTTTCACTGAAGCCGGCTTTACCCGGCAATTGAATCAGAGGATATTTTACTATGTAGAAGTGTATAAACTATACATATATGTATATATATATATATGTCACAATGACATGTATATATATATATAGTATTCTATGTGTGTATATTTAGTGTTTACAAGGAAATAAAGGTTTTTTTTTAGTTGCGATATTTTGTTCCCATAGACTTACATGGGACTTCCGGTATCGGAATCGGATATCGCCGATATTTAGTGATATCGGCGATACCATTCCGATCCGATATTTTTAGATATCGAGCAATATCGCTCAACACTACTCCTAACTGATGATGCCTCTCTTTATTTCAATCATTTCTCAATATTTTAATAATCCTAATCTTTTATCTTGTGACTTTCAACATTCAAAATCAGAATCTGTGACATGGAAGGCAGAGACTTTAACAGTGAGCCATAATCTCATGTAAAAGTTACTGAGTTTCAGAAGCTGTTTTTCTAAATAAGTTTCTCATTTGAACCACACTGCCGTAGCCACCAGCATAGAGGTGATACATGTGGGGCTCATCTCATGGTGCTACTTTGACTCCACCACAACATCCCATGTCTATCATCTTGAGTATAGCTGTACTGTATATTGTAGGGGGTAACCTCAGCACAGAAATAAATGATGAATGAAGACTTGATGCTTTTTCAAAGGTGAGTACATTTATTAGGATCCGGCAACAGATGATTTCCAACGTTTTGACCGGTACAATGGTCTTTTTCAAGGACATCTGTATGACGAAGAAGCCGGTTATATGATGATGTATGGTGTTATGGCAGATGCATGTTATAACACCTCACATCATCATAAAACCGGCTTTTTACTCATATAGATATCTTTGAAAAAGATCTTTATACTTTTCAAACGTTGGAAATCATCTGTTGTCGTATTTGAGACATATGCTCACTTTTGAAAAAATAATTATATTCTATCGCCATAATATATTTATTACTTGTTTTGGAATTTTTAATATCTTGGTGGAATACCTCAATTTAGGAATTTAATGTGTTGATTTCCAGCTTACACAAGTCATATGTAGCTGGAGGTGTTTATAGTGTGGTTTCAATGGTTTGTAAACATTTGTGGAGTTCATTGCCTAAAATAATGTGCACACAGTTCTTGCATTACTTTGCTGTTGTATATCTCATTTGATCCATAGGTCATGATATCATTAGCCAACACCATAGCAATTAAATATTCATCTCTGCACAATAGATTCACTCCTCTGTAATCTACAGCAGCCATTATATTCACTTTTACCGTTTTGAATACCATAGCAACATAAAGGCAATCTGTCAGGGTCTTCAAAGTGACCATACACAGTAGGCGTCTGTTGGCCGAATGAAGATAAGACCAATGGTTTGGTAACTGCCCTCTTGGCCGTCTCTCCCATTCACAGGGTAGCTCATGTGGCTGAGCGCTTCTGTGTTTTCAACTTACATGTCAGCCGGTAGGTTACCTCTCGGAGAACAATGTGATCAACAGTCTGAAATTGGACTTGTGCGATAGACATCTCTCCTTACCATCTGTTAGACGATGCCCCCATACATATTAGACCATCGACCGAACCCGTCAATATCGGTGGGCTTGGGCAACATTAGTCTAATGTGCATGGGGGCCTTTAGAGTCACCAAACTAATCACAAAAATTGGTAGGGCAGTAAAAGACAAGTTCACAGATACCTTCATAGCCACAAATGGATGTTCCATTCTTGAGAAAATCAAATTTGAATCTTTGTATAAATGAGGCCGAGAGTGCAATGAGGCAGGCTGATTCCCAGAAAGTGCATTGGTCCTCCCCCTTGTTCTCTGCCTAATGTTGCCTCCATGTGATTGACATCTGTTCAGCATTGTTAAGTCAGCAGAATCATAAAATCATCTGTGTTCAACAGGCATCAATCAAGCCCATGGAAGTGGTGCTATGGAGAGAATAATGAAGGAGAATGGCGCACTTGCCAATAATTGTCCCACCCTTGTTGCACTTATGACCTCATTTACTTAAAATTTCAAAGTAGATTTTACTTTAGTGATAGAATATCCATTTTTGGTCAGGAAGTAATATGTGAACTAGTCTTTTACTTTCCTAACCAGCTTTTGACAGCATGTAAAATCAAAGAATAGCTGATCAGTGTCGGAGTGGGTTTACAGATTTCTCATATTTTACATTTTAGTATAATAATGTGATAATTTTACCTTTTGTGAGAAGACAACATAATATCCAGTTCCTTTAGCCTGACATATGAGCTTGCAGACATCTCCCGGCTGAATCCCTGCATATTTCGGAACCCACTCAACAAATGTCTTGACACCCTTTGCATCAGTTTGATAACCGTTCCTCGCTTCACACTGCTGCTGTCGGAATGATTTAGCTTTAGGGAAAAAAGAAAATAAAGTTCTGATGTTATATCTCCTTTCATATTATTCTTTTTTGTACATTCTTAGAACAAGAAGAAAAAAATGGCAACGTTTCTTGTCTTCATATTTCTTGCCAAAAACAGGGACACATCACAGCAGGAGACAAGTTAACAAAATTGTCATCTGGGAAAGCTTTTTTTCTGCTTTTCTCTGCTTGGCTAAATTTCCATCCTTGATTAAAAAAAAATATTCTGAAAACACAACCTAAAATATGGAACCTTAAGGTAGTAATTCCTAAACTTATTATTGAGGGAGAAATGGAAGTGTTTTTCTTTTCACTTCTGGGAAACTTTATGCATGAATGTCTACTTTAAAAAGTTAAGTGGAGACTGTAACCCCAAAACTCGATCTAAGCCACATATAGAGTCCCATGCAGTATCTGTAGTAAAGATTTCACTTCTTTAGTTGTTGAGAAAAAAAAAAACTTTTTATACCACATGGAAATGAAAGCTTCTTGGTGCATCCTTGGCGTGGCCAAGGTCTACGTGCATCATAGAATGATACAATGCTAGAGTTGGAAGGGACCTCAAGGATCATCGTGTCCAACCTCATTTCCTCCCCCTCACTCAGCATGCCCCGTATCTCCCCTTAGTTTGGCTGACAGCATTTATTTACCTAGAGAGGTCAATATAGAGAGGTCCGTTATTGTGTGACCCTGTCTGTGTGCAGCGAGTGAAATCTATACTGCAGATATGATTTTTATAGTCCATTTTTGGACAGAATTAGGAGTTGAAATTGAGTTTTTAGGGTTACAGGCTCCTTTTAAACTGATATTTGTAAAATTGAAACAGATCCCCTATTCTCTCGATTTATTGTCTATGGATCTGCCAGAGAAAGAAAAGTACAGCACTTGGCTATTTCTGTCCGGTCTATAGACAATAAATGCAGTGGATGATAATCGTGGGCACCTTCACACCATCCAAGACTGGATTCTGCAGAGAGTAGTTTTCAGGCAGGAGGTCCCAACACACAGACCCCCCATAATCAGGAAGTTATGACCCAGACTAAAAACTAGGGATAATTTTCAATTCTGAGAACAATTTTTAAGCATGGCTTTATCATGGCAATAATCCGTGTGCCACTTTGTTGGCCTCCATGCCAAAAATCTTCATACATCTGAAGTCATGCTTTTCCATTTTCCAACACTAGGAAGGATGACTGTTTCTTGGCCTCATTTTTCAATTGAAAGCAGCTGACTGTAGCCATGAAAAAGGGGCACAAGTGTTCCAGTAACTTCCATAGACTAACTGGAAGAATAGCACTCATGCTCAGCCACTTTGGATTGATGAGAGGTCTCAGGGCTATTGTTTTGTCTTAGAAAGTGGGACCTCTCCTTTCTGTACACTAATCCTATAAAGAACTCATACATTTCCAATGAGTATTGGATGCAGACGTAGTAGACGTAGATTAGAGTGGTTAACCATAAAACAACTGGAAATATGCTCAAGTGATTGAATAGGGTAGAAAAAAGAGCCAACTCATATGGTATCCCATAATATAATACTATATATAATATATATATATAAAAGTATTGTCATTTATGCCTAAGACACCTAAGCTTCAATTTTTAATTTTGGGTCAATTGGCCATAGGGACATATTAAACACAATACCACCGAGTAGTCTCTGTTAAAAAAATATAACACTTTGATTTATTGTGTTTTTACGACTCTGACATCTGTGATATATCACTCTAACACCTGTAATACAGCGCAACTGACCTCAATGTGAGAAACTCAACGGGACCTGTAACTATTCAGTCTTTAGATTAAGTAACCATAGAGGGCTATGGAGTCGGCGAAGCGAGACAAGTGAATAATGCTGCCTTATTTACTCTCGGCCCATTTACATTTTATTTGTTTTGTTGTTTTTTTTGCTCTTTATTTGCTTTCTATGATTTACCCACCACATTCTGTGAAGTGAATCATGGAGGTATACGATCCGTCTGTCTTCTGACAGTAGATTTGGTGTGCTTGTAAAACAGACGCCGGGCACTAATGAGACTTTATAACATTTTCTATTAAGAGTGATATATTCACAGCAGGGACCGGCTCACAACACTGGGATAATATTAGATCATGTATTTGTAATATCTCCACCTAACTGCTCACATCCCTGGATAAAGTAGAATTTAATTTGCTGTAGTTAACAGACCACACGGCTTTCTCTAATGCTCACACATGCTGGGAAAAAAATGAGAATACTTTCTACATTTCTGTCTAATCATTTGCTTTATAATCTTACCTGTAGCGGAACTATATATGCTTCTTACTTAAAAACAACCTGTCACTTGCAATAAATATATAATATCTTCACCTGGTGTAAATGCCGCTGATCTCCTGAGTTCGGCGCTGTTTTTCTTTTGTTCCTGCGCCTCTCCATTCCTGAGATATGGCCCTCTATTATGTGTTTAAATATAGCCTTTATAGCCAAGAGGGCGGCGTCCTTACTCTTCTGTGTGGGCGTATTCATGAGTAACACGCCCAGTTGGTGAGAAAGGCTAGTCTTATATACACATCTCAGGAATGGAGAGGCGTAGAAACTAAAGAAAAGCATCGCCGGATTCAGGAGAACAGCGACATTTACGCCAGGTGTGAAAAATAAATATTTATGGCAAGCAACAGTTCCCATTTAATATCGGGAATCCAGATGTCAGGAATTTAAACGGTTTGTCTCTCTTTTAAACAATCATTTTTTGATAGAAGGTTCCCTGACAATAAGTTGATCACAGGATATTCTGACTATGATTTGAATCCCTAGCAATCAGGAACAATCTGTGAAGCAGCAAGTGACTAATTTCCCTGCAGCGCCACCACAGGAGAAAAGAAGTACTAATGTAATGAACCGGCTGGTTATGTTAGGCTACGTAGTGTATGACAAATTGTCTATTTTTTATCCAGAAAAAAAAATGGATGATTTGTCATCGGTACTGTCACTATTGGCTTTGAACATTCACATAACATCTATTTTTATACATCAATAATTTAAAAACTATACAAGGCCAAATGCATTTTTCTATGTCAGTAACTGCAATGGATTTGCACCAATGCCCTATGTAATAGGTCCATATTTCATCCGTTTTTGCACATCTATTGAAATGTATATGTTTTCACATGGACAGCACTTGCACTGAAAATAGTTTTGTGTGGATGTTCCTTAAAGGGGTTGTCAACTGCTTGGACAGCTCCTTCCTTGTCCCCATTTTTGGCCCTGGTAAAAATAAAAAACTTATACTAACCTTCCATTTCGACATCTTTCCAGCGGTGTCGGAACTCGTGTTCCAGGATTCACATGTGGTTGTTACGTCACTTGATCCCTGCACCCAATCAGTGCCCTCGAATGTACAGTATAAGAAATGAAGAGGAACTGAGAGCTGTGGCTGGCAGCTCACTTATACGTCTGAAGGTGGGGACAGTGACACCAACGCTGATTGGTAGCAGGACTCACGTGACGTAACAACCTCACATGAGCTACGAGAGAGCGAATGCAAACACCACTGAACGGCGCCGACACTGGAGGTAAGTATAAGCTTTTTCATTTTAACTCGGCAAAACACGGGGAATGTGAAGGGTTTTTCCAAGAAGTGGACAACTCCTTTAGCGAGGAGAATGTCTTGTTTTTCATGAGCAAGTCTAGGATATGCCTATACTTTATGTTCAGAGGATTTTTTATCTCATGATCATGAAAATGAAGGACCACATAACTATTGTATATTGTTTCCTGTTCCATTATTTTATTGCTCCCAACTGTATAACTAAGCAAAGAACTGCAGCCTTCCCTGCTCACTTGAACACCACATACGTTCCCCATTTCTAGGACAGTGCTCTTACCACTAGATGGACATGCGTTGACATTGCAGGATCGGTTGATTGCACGCTTTCCAGTACAGTATCTACCGCTGTTTCTTGGAGCAGGGTCATTACAGTGACGATAGGCAAACTGGACCCCTCCTCCGCATGTTCGGGAACATTGCCCCCAAGGGCCCCAGGAGCCCCAGTTTCCATGACTGGAGATCTAAAATATACAATAAATTAGTTAACTATGATAAACACAGGACACATTTTAAATCAAGGTGGATCCAAACAAAAGATACCAAGAGGAAAAAAAAAACAATTGTATGGTTGCTGTTCATCCTCTTATTCCTCTCTGACCTTCTTACAGGGTTGGACAAGATTAGAAAAATCTAGCTGCCACCTGTCCTCAGCACCGCAGTCCTGTCCTATTCAAATCAATGGAGCAGATATACAATATCAAACGGACCCTCGTGTTTTTCTAATACCTCAAAATCATGGGGCTGATGGAAATAGTCTGGCTCTATTTAGACATTGAATGGAGTGGCAGGTTGCGTGTTTGACCAACCACTCCATTTAAACTCTCACTCCTGGCAATTGTGCAGTGAGGAGGAAAAGGGATCTTGGAATTACAGTTCTAGTGATCATGGGGGTTCCATTAGTGGTAATTAGACATTTCACATCTTTCCGGTAGGTAGGTTATAAATTCCATCGTAGAAGAAAATCTTTTAAACTATACATACTTACCGAATAATACTTCTTCTTGGTTTTGTCAACACATTTTCCATGAAGACAGATCCTTCCTTTTCCACAGGGTGTTCCCTCCACTGCAGGCAGCTTCTTTGTTAAGCAAACCATCTGACCTTGTCGGACAACTGCACACCATAATCGTGAGCAGACATCCATACCAGGGCACACTGTGTATGCCGGTCCAAAGGCCAGCTTACATTGGCGGACGGCATCATAACTCTGTCCAGGAAGTTCTTCCGGACCCAGAATTTGATTTCTTGGTTGGTCCAGCAAACAGTTTCCTGAAAAATAGAAAAATTGATTTTAACAACATTAGCCATAGGATATTAGTGAGGTTGCAAATCGAAATGTACAGGAGTTTTCTCCGATTCTTTAAAAGTGGGAAACAAACTGGAAATGCTACAATATAAAGAAAGAAGCATTACTTAGCCATTGAATTCTCCACCAGTAATGGAAGTGATGACAGCCCACCTGTCAGTTTATGTGACCCAGAAGTGAAGTAATTTTCTCAGGGGTGATGATTATATACATGGCATGTCATCATTAAGGCCTAGTGATTGGCTAATGTGCTTACATGAATTATGGATGGGACATCCAACACACGTACCAGGTATGTCCAGCAGAATAGTGGAACAGGAGAGACAGATGGTGCACTCAAGGGGTAAGTAATGCTTATTTCTTTATTTTAGAGCATGCCATACTCATAGCGCACTTTTGAAAAATCTTCAAAACCCTTTTTTAAGCTCAAAATTTTCCCAATGCAATTTATTCCACCCTTCCTAAGTGATAATAATCTCCGATGCTTACAATAGATACTGAGTGCCAGCTACTAATAGGAAGTGATACAACACCATGAAAGTGAATTATACATTTCTTATTGCCAACAACTAAAAACTCTGTGTGGTTCCAATTCCTAGAAAATTAAGGTTGGAGAAACTAGAGATACCCATGTTTTTGGCCAAGGGAAAATCATTGTAAGGGGAAATTTAAGCAATTGATGGATTTTATTGAGAACAAGATTGCTGAGCCAAAGATTGAAGTCAATAAACAGACTCGATACACTCCCATACAACGTGCCGTATTGGCGCCATGCCTGGGGAATAAGCCTAATGCTTTCCATATCTTTGGGTAAAACAACCTTTCTTTTAAAAGGGTTTTCATGACTGTCAGCAATTTTAAGCAAAGGCAAAAAGGTATAAATACAAGCGCCCCCGTGGAATTCAGCAAGGCTCTGTTGACTCTCAAAGAATGCTCGTTGGCACAAGTCCACCAGGACTCAAACACTCGTGCCCTTGTGCCCGCTGCTAGCATTGTAAATCAGCCCCAAACGAGTAGTTGGGTATTATGGAAAGAAACACTAACATGTAAACCGGAACATTAAAACAGACTGCTGGAGCATAAAAGGCCAATGTCTGCTGTAATTTCCAAAACAGAATCATTGTGACCTCATCTACCCTCTGCCTGTGTTTAAGAATTCAGCTCGGCTTCCAGGAGCTTTTATCAATTGGTATGTGTGTTGTTCCCCGTTCCACTGACAGGCAGAACACTGTTTAATAGGAGCCATGATCATGGAAAGTAATTACTGAAACAATCTATTTAGCGACCCCCGCATTAGAGTTCAATCATTTGATCACTTTATACCAGGTATCTTTTGAATTCCTCTGTATAGGTAGCAGAGCTGAGGTTGAATATTCTCTAATACCTTGAATAATCGGCTAAAAAAGTGATTATCAGACTAAGAGTATAAAACGGATTTGTTACCGGTGAACCTACGCTGTAAGAACTCAACGCGGCTTCTTGGTTCTCATATGGTCCTACTGGAGCAGGATTTTGGAAATAAAAGAGACAGGTAGATGCATTGGCACACTTGGAGGAACACTAAGCTGTATTATTATTACTATACTTTATACTATATTACTATACTATACTTATTAATACTTTATAGGCTTTATATTCAACTCCCTAATATGCAGTACTTATATTATTAGTAATAGCTTTCCGAAACTAAACCTACGTAATGAAATCCCACATTTCTACATAAGTCACCTTCTGCGTTATACTTATCCTTATCCAATAGTTATGAGCAGTGCAAAGAAAATGGATGTATAAATGTTTCTTTCTCTGTCGTTCGTGTTGAAGCTCGAAGGGCAGACTTAAAGAGAAAAATATGATTTTTGGATACTCTGGAAATATTTATGTTGTATGCTGTGTGTCCATCTAGGGGTTGTGATGTGGGTTTCAGAATGTTAGAAAGAGTTGTCTCATCATCCAAAATGTTTGTAAGAACAAGCAACCTTGCATTTTCTTTCCCAATAAAAATACTTTCCATTCTCAATAATCAAGAGGTTTTCCATCTTACAGCTCGGTAGTGGCCAGTCTTCTAGGCAAGGAACGCAGCACTTAGAAGCTCTTTCGAATAGAAGATGTTCTAAAGTTGGGTGAACCCGGCCAGTTTCAGTGCTCCTGTGCATTGTCCGGAGAAGTAGCTCAATCATGCCACTGGTCTAAACTGTCAATTAATTATGAGCGCACCCCTTCCTGTAAGCATGGAAGATGTAGGCTGGAGAGCAATGTGCTACTGATTAAAAACTTTAGATAATTATTGTAAGGGTTTTTCTAGCATGCTGCCATATTGTAGTGAATGTGTTCTGTGAGAAAATAGTTTATAATTGCTTACAACATGTGCCCTTTGTGTCTAAACAATCATATGGCCTTGCCTATGGGTGTCTCCTAGACTATGAACCGTGGTTTTTATGGGAAGTTCACCATTACAACCACTGCAGATTAGAGATGGGCTGACACCTGGATGTTTGGGGCCGGTAGGGATATTGTTGTTTTTTATTTTTGTTTTATTACAGGAGATGAGGGATTTATTAAAATTAGGTGTTAGGTGAGTATGACTGTTTGTTATTTTTAAATAAAAAAAACTAAAAATGTGCTTTGTTTTATTTCAAATAAAAAACTTTATACTTGCTGTGTTTTTATGTACCATATAACTACAGGATTAGTAATGGATAGGTGTCTTATAGACGCCTTTCCATTACTAAGCCGTGGGCTTGATGTCACCTGACAATACAAAGGTGACATCAACCCCACCACAAATATGAACCCCACTTGCCACTGCTACAGGGCAAGGGGGAAAAGCCGAGCAAAGCACCAGATTTGGCTTATCTAAAAGTCGCGCATTTCAATATCCATGGTCCCTTACCAGCCTGAGAATAGCAGCCCCGAGCTGTCTGCTTTAGCAAGGCTGGCTGTCAAAAATGGGGGGACTCCATGCCATTTTTTTAAATTATTTACTTAAATAATTAAAAAATACAGCATGGGGACCCCTCTATCCTTGATAACCAGCTTTGCTGAAGCTGACAGCTGAGGTTTGCAGCCCCCAGCTGTGAGTTTTGCCTGGTTGGTTAAAAAAAATACAGGGGAACCCTAGCCATTTTTTTAAAAATTATTTATTTACAGCACAGGTGGTGGGTGCTGAATACTCCCATCAGAGGCTCCTGCTCTCACTGTTATTAGTGGCAGCAGGTGTCGGCTGTTGGGAGCAGTAGTCTCATCAACTGAAACCAATGACCGGAGGTAAACTTGATACCTCCGATCACAGCTGCGGGCTCATGCTGTCTTTTGAGAGTATGGGAACCACGGCTGTTTGACTGGCAGAGATGATTTCACCACCGATCAGAAACGGTGTTTGGTGGGGCCGAACCTGAACAGTAACACGGAATTCCTGGTGAAGTCTGTGTTCAGTGTCCATGCCCAAACATTAGATTTCGGTATGGACGCAAAACTTTACTGTTTGTGTTCGCCTATCTCTACTACAGATATTCTTATGGGGTCCAAGATTGCAAGATTGGCTATTCCTTATCCTTCTTCACTTTTAAACAGCTAAGGCTACAGTAAAGCTGCTTCTGATGGCTAGCAAACAGCTCCAACCTGGCATATGGCTTGAAGACATAACAGTGCCATGCCTGAAGCAGCTTGCACAGTGAACTTTGGCAGCTTAAGTATAATGTACAAGCTGATCCTGTCAACAAATATGAGATCTGGGAGCTGTCAACTTGTTGCTAAAACAGTTTGTACTGTTTCTTCCCTCTTTAAAAAGCAAGAAGAGCAGGAACCTAGCAATACTCTGTAGAAATCAGAACAATACTTCTATGAACATGGAAGACCCCAGATCCCCTAAATGGGTCAGTCTCATACTCTCATACTCAACGTTGACCATAAGCATTCAAAAGAAAAGAAAATAAATATATTTTACATCACTCCTTAACCCTTCATATGGAAGCACACGTAACAAAGTTATTCTACTTATAAAGGGACCGTAGAGTGAAGGAGGTCCATCTTTAGCCCATCCACAGGGGGCAAGCATGAAAGTCCATTATACTACTTAAATAATACAACTTTAGAGTATTAAATAAACACCAGTGTACAAATACAGGTGCTTCTCACAAAATTAGAATATCACCAAAAAGTTAATTTATTTCAGTTCTTTAATACAAAAAGTGAATCTCATATATTATATAGAGTCATTACAGACAGAGTGATCTATTTCAAGTGTTTATTTCTGTTAATGTTGATGATTATGGCTTACAGCCAATGAAAACCCAAAAGTCATTATCTCAGTAATTTAGAATACTTTATAACACCAGCTTGAAAATTATTTTAAAATCTGAAATGTTTCCTACTGAAATGTATGATCAGTAAATGCACTCAATACTTGGTCGGGGCTTGTTTTGCATCAATTACTGCATCAATGCGGCGTGGCATGGAGGCGATCAGCCTGTGGCACTGCTGAGGGGTTATGGAAGCCCAGGTTGCTTTGATAGCAGCCTTCAGCTCGTCTGCATTGTTGGCTCTGGAGTCTCTCATCTTCCTCTTGACAATACCCCATAGATTCTCTATGGGGTTAAGGTCAGGCGACTTTGCTGGCCAATCAAGCACAGTGATACTGTTGTTTGTAAACCAGGTATTGGTACTTTTGGCCCCTACAGACCAAGACCATGAGTAAGGCATTTTGCCGAAACATGTCAGTCTTTTTTTATCTGTGATTCCCTCCTTGTCTACTTTTTTGGATCTCTATGGAGATTTTATACAAGGAATATATGTTAAGTTTTATTTAAAAAAAAACATTTTTTTTTTGTCAATATTTGGGATTGTTTTACTGTAATGCATTTTTTCCCTTTCTTTCTTGCAATCTACCTGGCGCCTCTTGCCCAGCCCATATCCTGTGATGTGTCCCAGATTCCACTTAGAGAACCTCCAGTGTGATGAGCAGACTCCAACCTTTTATAAATTTATCTTTTATTTAGGTTAGAAGAGGCTAAGTGTCTACATGGGGTCAAAATCTTGAAGACCTTCCGCATATTACATTAGTTGACAAGTGGATGCGTTTTTACAAATTTCATTCATATGCAGTGGAATTTTTCAGTGAGGAAGTTGAACATGCCAACTCTGTTGCATAGTGAGCACATATTTCTTGTAAGAAAGTAGAAAAATCAACAAAGAGATTGCAAGTGATGCGGTGCTGCAGTTTTTGCATTGAATTGCTTGCAGATTTGCAAAAAAGTCCACAGGTGCAGATTTGAAACCAATGAGTTTTTCCATTTTTCCAGCTTGCAAAGGAAAATGCAGAGAATACATTTCGCATGGTTAGATTTGGATTTGACTTGCTCATTTTACGTACAAATAGCCTACATTAAACCAGACCGCTGCTGTCATGTGGCAACGTCGAAGGAATAATGTAAGCAATGGGACTTTCCAATGACGTGCCTATAAGCCCCCTCTGCTGTTTGGCTCTTGGGCACTACTTGGATGCTTGACTGTTCGGTCCACCCTTACTCTTCCGAGTGTTTAACCTCAAGCGTTTCAGTAATGGCTAAATCAATTTTCACAGTCATTGAAGCAATCATATACATGTTTATTTGATAAATAGCAATTTTCCTAATTAGACATGCTAAATTCAAATCCAATCCAATTACAGACACCAAAACCCATATGGACTGTGTTAGATGAATAAAACGGGTAGAAAAAAATTATCTCCGAATGTTATTTGTCAAATCTTCATTGTCTTCACCTTAGGCAACTCATTTCCCAACATTTGCATATAAATCACCAAAATCCAGAGACGGTTTCATTAGAATTGCGTCGGTTACGTAATAATAATCAGTAGCAGCCACATGTAAAAGTCATTTATCTCAGAGAAGTAGAAAAATAAATGACACGATCTGTATGTCTTAAACAAAAGTATAGAAAGTTCTCGGAGTTTATTTGACAGTGTCCTCAAACAAACTTCCAGCAGTTACTCAGCTCACAGCAATGCCTGGCACTGAACGTCAATGGTTCGCTGCCACGGTCCTTGGTTAATGTTATTACGCCTGATAAAGAAATATGCTTTGTATTTCTTTATCGGAATAATTAACTGAGCTAGAAAACTAATAGGACATGACAAAGGAAAGACTAGTCTCATGAAATAATAATGAAATACATTTACTTTGTTCTTTTTTTTTGGACTTTGTAATAAAAAAATTGTCTTCATCATTCTTTGACTTGCGGAACAAAATTACGAGGAGGGTTCTTTAATGTATTTATAGAAACTATGATGTCTCCGATACAAGGCTGAACAAACCAGATTATGCAAATTTACCAGCTCTCCTGGATGGTTTCTGGAAGACTCGCGGACTTCAAGTAGAGTTGGAAAATCTTGGTGCACCTAGAATCTTCTTGAAACCTCCCAAAAATGTCTGCTTCTCGAAAGTTTCACATTAAGAGGGCATGGAAGAGGTGTGAAGAGCGTGAAGGAAAGGGGGAAAGAAAATGGACTTCTTACAATTGCCTTAAAGTTGGCAACTATAAGATTATAGACCGTGAGTCACTCTGATAGAGTAAGCCTAACCGTGGTTGATCTTTCCTTTGTTTCTAGGTGGTGGGAACTTGCACAGAACCCTAGAAAAATAGCATGGTTGGTAAGAAAAGGGTTGGACAATGGGTGAAAAGTTATGGGAACATCCTTCTGTATTAATTAATAAAACTAGATACCAAAATGGAGGCCAAAGTTGATCATTGATTAAGACCCTTCACTGTTCTATATACAAGAATTAAAAATGATGATCATTCCAGACCGATACAGAAAAAATATATCTTTGTGTCGTGTTAGACAGTAGATATAAATATTTCAAAAATATTGAAATTTAATAGTGATTGAACCTTTTAATGGCTAACTGAAAAGATGGTAACAAATACTATGCCTGAGTAGTCTCGAAAGCTTGCTATTTGTTACCATCTTTTCAGTTAGCCATTAAAAGGTATCAACCACTGAGAACTCTCAAGTCTAAATATTTTTCACTCTAATCCAACACATAAATTAAACAGTTATTCTCTCCCCCATAAAAACACTATCCACGTTCCACATGATAGAGGATAACTTGCTGATCCCCGGGGGTCCAACTGCTGGGAATGCCAGCGATCACGAGAATGAGGCTCCACATTCCAGTCTGGAGTGCAGTACTGGTGTACATGGTGGCCGCTGTTCCATTCATTGTCTATGGGACTGCGCTCGGAACAATACTCCCCTTTACTTTTCCCCGATGTTCCAGCACTGACGCTCTAGAGGTCCTACCAGTCTTTGTTTTGAAGTGACTGGAGTTATCACCGCTATAACCAATGAGCGGCCACTGTTTTCATGATGGAAGCCATGATGCATGCAGTATGGCACTTGACCACTGACATCAGTGATCGGCTGCAGTGGTTATACATCAGCCACTTGTACACAAAGTGAAGGGACCACAAATACCATCTGGATCTGGGGTGATTTATTTTTTAAAGGCCATTATTTCTTGATCAATAGGGATTTGACCTCTGGAACCCCCACCAATTCCGATGCAAAGAATGAAGTGTCCGCAGCACTGTTTCTCCTTCCCCTTCATTCCAAATCCTGTACCAGTTACTTTCTTAATAGTAACCATGGCACTCAGGACCTGTTCTCTACCCTATGTAAGTTCCCATCCAAATATCTGAATGCTGCAGCTGTCGGCTTCGCCTATATACTTCCATTTCAAAGCAATAACCTGTGGGTCCTTTATAAATTCATGAGTCGTCCGTTTCCTATCACTTTTATTTATTTTATTCAGTGCCATACTTCTGCCTGGCGCACATTAAGCTCCTATTACAGAACAGCTGCACTTTTCTTTATTAATCCAGGGTTTACAATTCTGAAGTTAAAACGTGATTTTCTGAGAACCGTTAATCTTTGTCTGAGTACATAAGTATATGTAAAAGTTTGTACTATTATCTCTAGCCTATCATATTAAAGTGTGTGTCTATCAAGTCAAAGAAAAACCATCTGTTTGGGATTAGGGCTGGTTTACATACAGTATGGCAGTACTTTAAAATGAAGCACAAGAACTGGTAAAATATTAGGAAACTGCATAAGAGCAACTGCTTAACAAAACATTATTATTACATACCTTCCCTCTGTTAAAACATATAAGTCATTTCAGGCGACTTCAGGATATTCTGTCATATGTTCATGAGGAACAACACTAATTTTGGCCTTTATATAACTTACATCTTGCATTTTTCATCTGTTATTCCCTTTGTAGGCGTTATTTCCAATTTTCAGATGTCTCTGAGCTAGTGTGGAGATTAGCTGCTATGATGCCTGCCATTCACAGTAAACACAGGCATCAGGGATTCCTGCTCATCCGTCTCTATATAGTGCATGTTTAGAAGAAGCAACAGCATTGAGGACATTCTACAGCAGCATTGAGCATTGTAGCTGTGAATCCAGCTCAGCGATAATATACAACACTTACAACAAAGCAACAGCATCATCTTTCATCATCTTTTGCTTAGCTTACTCCTTTCATCTCTGCTTGAGCACTGAGCAATGTAGCTGTACATCCAGCTCTGCGATAATATAAAACACTTCCTAGCAAGCAGCAGCGCCATCTTTCACTTAGCTTCCCCCTTTCATCTCTGCTTGAGCACTGAGCAGTGTAGCTGTACATCCAGCTCTGCGATAATATAAAACACTTCCTGCAAGCAGCAGCGCCATCTTTCACTTAGCTTCCCCCTTTCATCTCTGCTTGAGCACTGAGCAGTGTAGCTGTACATCCAGCTCTGCGATAATATAAAACACTTCCTAGCAAGCAGCAGCGCCATCTTTCACTTAGCTTCTCCCTTTCATCTCTGCTTGAGCACTGAGCAATGTAGCTGTACATCCAGCTCTGCGATAATATAAAACACTTCCTAGCAAGCAGCAGCACCATCTTTCACTTAGCTTCCCCCTTTCATCTCTGCTTGAGCACTGAGCAGTGTAGCTGTACATCCAGCTCTGCAATAATATAAAACACTTCCTAGCAAGCAGCAGCGCCATCTTTCACTTAGCTTCCCCCTTTCATCTCTGCTTGAGCACTGAGCAGTGTAGCTGTACATCCAGCTCTGCGATAATATAAAACACTTCCTAGCACAGCGCCATCTTTCACTTAGCTTCCCCCTTTCATCTCTGCTTGAGCACTGAGCAGTGTAGCTGTACATCCAGCTCTGCGATAATATAAAACACTTCCTAGCAAGCAGCAGCGCCATCTTTCACTTAGCTTCCCCCTTTCATCTCTGCATAGGCTTCAATAGGCTGCCATCTGACCCCTCAGTGCGCAACTGATAATAACTGCAGATGACGTTCTCTTGTCAGCAGTGACCTTGTACACCAAAATTTGCACAAGTAAGCAACATGATGTAGCATTAGAATTTTTACTGAATGTCAATTTACACTTGGATATTTTTTTTCGAAGTGAAAATCTACTTTGCTTCCCTATAAATGTGTTCCGCTGCAAAATTTCCATCCTCAAATCAGGATAAAAATTCCACTATGTGAGAACATGCCCTATTTAATTACCAGCGAACATAATAGTCACCATTGTGAGAAAGGAACATACAGTATTGATAAATCAACAATGTAAAATTTTGGCAGACCTCATGGAAAACGAAATCAAGCCAAAAAAAAATTAGATTCTGTAGGGAAAAGACATATGGAATACCGATAGGCAGAAGGGATGGCGGTCATGGTTGTGAAAACACAGCTGTGTTGACAAAATCAGTTTATGCTAAAACGATAAGCAGGGCCATCCAAAAAACGACACACGGACAGGGAGATCAGCGCAAGACGCCGTTTGGACCAAATTCAACATATAAATGGAATTATGCTTGAGTAAATACGCAGATAAGTATGCGCGTTATCTATACTGTGCAAACACTCAGCTACAAAGGAATTATTATTCCCAAACTTAGAACATTGCAAATCACTTAGATTTATTTTTATAAAACATATTAAACTAAACATAATGTATAGTAATAGATAATAAAAAGAATACAACCAAAATGTCCCTCCCTCGAGAAGCCACTTACTATGAAAATTACTGACATATTGATAAATATTTGAAAAGAATATGCAAATTAGCTTTCCCCAAAAAAACTTATTTGGGCCACCTACCTTACATTATTCGGCCAACCCTGCTCTATACATACAAAGGGCAAGAACTCCGAAACAGCTGCCTGCAGATCAGTAATTCTCTATCCCTGGCCGGGTTTCAGGGCTTGTTAAAGGGTCAAACAATGAGCTATAGCTGGTAGTTACTGGTTGGTGGCACTAAGGTCACTCTCTTTTTTCTGGGGGAGAGAGCTAATTTGCATGTTTTAGTCCCATGGAGCAATTCTAATAAGACTCATGGTCACCTTCAGCAGAGTCAATGCCTCCCCGAAGATGAATTATAAAAGATCTAGCAGGTATAAATGGAGGTGGACACATCATTGGCGCAACCTGTGCAGCTTCACCGGGGCCTAAGAGGTAATGGGGTCACTACCACCTCCAAAGCAGGGGGGATTGTGTATTATGATGATCTATTGGACTCCAAAGTGCCCATATATTGTTCTTGCGTAGGGTCCCTTTTCTGTCTGTGGCTGCCAGTTGGTACAGTAATGGTGACAGTGATCAATTTACCTGTTCCCAAAAACACTAATGGTTCAACATCATCCAGTAGGTTTATATATCAAAGTCAATGGAATCATTATGTTGAAGAAAAGAATCAACATGTATGATGGGTTTTTCCAATATTTACTTTCATGACTAATCAATCAGACATGTCTGAGAAGAATGAGCAGGTTCTAGTCCGTTCTTGGTCACCTCCCGACTTAGGCTACTTTCACACATCAGTTTTTTGACGTCAGGCGCGATCCGGCGTGTTTTAAAAAAAACGGATCCGGTACCGGATGCGTTTTTTTGGCATTGACTTTCACTAGCGCCGGATCGCGCCTGATGTCATTGCGTTGCATCCGTTTTTGCCTGGATCCGGCGGAAATGTACATTCCGGCGACCGGACAAGATGCTGACTGCAACATTTTGTTTTTTTTCCAGGCCACCTGATAGTGCCTGAATCGGCGTGGCCAGAAATAATCTCTCTCTCTCTCCTCGGTCCGGACATGCGTACCTGCATTTTCCGGGTTGAAAAGGTCAGGTCGAATCCGGTAAGAAAACTGATCAGTTCCATCAGTTTTTTTCAAAATCAGCGCCGGATCCGTCCTTTCAGGTATACGACGGATTATGCCTGACACAAAAAAACTGATGTGTGAAAGTAGCCTCAGGGTTCATTCAGATATTAGTTTTTTGTGTATGAGTGTTATTCGTGTTTTTCATGCATAACACTCGCACCTATAACAGTGAATGGGGTTTTTCACTTGTCCGTGATTTTTTGATTTTTCGTGGACCACACTGAGACATGTCCAATTTTGATCCAAGTGTCAGATCAAAAGTGGTAATCTAAGTCTATGGTTCCATGGAAAAATCAGACAGCACTCAGATGACATCCATGTACGGTGTGATTTTCACAGACTGTTTGAAAGAAGAAGATGGAGAACTTTTTTTTTAACATAAGAAAAATTTATGAAAATCGTACCAAACTCTGATGAAACTCAGATGATGAAAATCTGGTGACGCTCTGATGAAAATTACTGGTGAAACTTGATCCATTCTCGTACGTAAAAAAAACCCTAACATCTGAATGAGCCTTTAATGTGCTTTTATTTGCGTCTCTACACCAGGGACACATGTTTGTCCAGACAGATGACGATAAGAGACAATTAACGTCAATGATGCCAATAAGGTTGACATACTACCACTGTGAATTGGTCAGCAGCACTGCCATGTGTAGAGACAGAGCAGAGAATGGAAAGAGAACAGTGGATCATCGAAAGTGGAGGGAATATAAGTCAAATAAAATGTTTTTTATTTTAATTAATATTCAATATATTTCAATTTTTCATGTGATAGAAAAATCCCTTTAAATTTTAAATTTCAGTTCCTCCAATTTACCACGGTGGAATTTGACTGTGAATATAAATGTCCCCCCTTTCAAAACAGCTCTACATATATGGGAGTCACACATGTGAAGCTCTTTGATACTCTTCACTAGTGTTGAGCATTCTGATACCGCAAGTATCGGGTATCGGCCGATATTCGCGTTATCGGAATTCCGATACTTAATTCCGATACTTTTTCCATATCGTATACCGGAATCGGAAGTTCCCATAATTCTTTGAGAGGCAATGTGATTTTAGTCAGCCAATGAGGAATCCTACGAAGTGTGGGCACATCCTGTAATGCTGCGGTCATCTTAACTAATGGCATGGCTGTGATTGGCTGCTGAAATGATGTCAGAATGCACTATAAAAGGCGCCGCCGCCATTTTAAACGTCACTGTGCTGTGAACTCAGTAAGGGACAGAACGCTACTCTGCTAACTCTGAGGGACAGTTAGATATTGCGATTTTGTGTACTACTGTGCTTGAGGCAGGCTAGTTTACCAACCGCTGTGTAAAGCTTCATTTTGCCAGTGTTGTTTTAACAGCTCTGTGCAAGGTGTGTGTGTGACAGTGCAGGTGACGCTGCAGTTTGCTCTGCATCCACCGCTGTTTGTAGGCATCTGCACGTGTCACTTTTTTTTTTTTTTTTATTTTATTTAGTGGAATTGGTGCAGCTCCATTATATTAGAAAAAAATCAAATCTATTAGTGTGACGTGCTTCCATCCGTATACAATACATTGGTTGCAAACACTATAGAACTACACAAAGGAGCTTTTCACAGATAGTGAATAGTTGTGTTTCAGTGTTCACTGCAGTCTGTGAGGTTTTGATTTTTTGAGTGCAGATCACGCTCCAGTTAGTTCTTCAACCACTGCCGGTTGTAGTCTGCTGAGCGTGTGTCACTGCCTCATCCTTCACATTTTTCTCTAATTGGTGCTGCTCCATTTTAGTGGAAAAAAATCTAATCTATTAGTGTGACGCGCTTCCATCCGTATACAATACATTGGTTGCAAACACTATAGAACTACACAAAGGAGCTTTTCACAGATAGTGAATAGTTGTGTTTCAGTGTTCACTGCAGTCTGTGAGGTTTTGATTTTTTGAGTGCAGATCACGCTCCAGTTAGTTCTTCAACCACTGCCGGTTGTAGTCTGCTGAGCGTGTGTCACTGCCTCATCCTTCACATTTTTCTCTAATTGGTGCTGCTCCATTTTAGTGGAAAAAAATCTAATCTATTAGTGTGACGCGCTTCCATCCGTATACAATACATTGGTTGCAAACACTATAGAACTACACAAAGGAGCTTTTCACAGATAGTGAATAGTTGTGTTTCAGTGTTCACTGTAGTCTGTGAGCTTTTCATTTTGTGAGTGCAGATTACGCTCCAGTTTGTACTTCAACCACTGCCGGTTGTAGTCTGCTGAGCGTGTGTCACTGCCTCATCCTTCACATTTTTCTCTAATTGGTGCTGCTCCATTTTAGTGGAAAAAAATCTAATCTATTAGTGTGACGCGCTTCCATCCGTATACAATACATTGGTTGCAAACACTATAGAACTACACAAAGGAGCTTTTCACAGATAGTGAATAGTTGTGTTTCAGTGTTCACTGTAGTCTGTGAG